>WNWU01000004.1:17873723-17979202 GCA_012654045.1 Ptyas mucosa
CTCCAGCCACCTATGCTGGCTGGAGAATTCTGGGAGTCGAAGTCCACAAGTCTTAAAGCTGCCAAGTTTGGGAACCCCTGGCATAACCATTAGAGCTTTAGCCCTAGATTTCACATCATTGCCAGGATTGTTGGGAAGGTAGATTTCTTTTTCTTTAGATTATTGGCAATTTAGAGGTTTATTGGATCAGAATCTTTAATTTGACCAACTGATAAGTAGGCAGTAAGTACAGATTTTTAAGGCACTGTTTTGGCCTAGTCTTGTTTTGCAATTAATATGTGGGCAGTTGCATTTTGCACAAGATGCAGTTTTTTAACCGTTTTCAAGAGAAATTATTAATTATATTAATTATAATTAATTGAGGCATCTATTTTAGAGGGCTATTTCAAGGCACTGGAATAGTAAGTAATACAAGTATATGCAGCTAATGCAGTTGCTGTTTGGTGGAAACATAATTAATTCATCGCATTATTCCCACTGTTTGCATTGAGGGTATCAAACACCCCCTAATACAGAATATTCTAAGCCCAGGCCGAAGTAGCAATGTATAGAAATTTATCCACATCCATTTATTGTACATATACCTCTACAAATTATGTCAATATATTAATATTTTATTCACATCTTTGTAGCATTGTGGTCATGCAGTGGGAAAAAGGCTGATTACTGAAAAAAAGTAAACAAAAACAGTTAAGTTTTCTGCCTGCAAATTCTATTTTCCAAGGATTGCTTACAGCATAATTCTCCTAGACAACAATATTTTGCTGGGCTAGATCATACTGAGTGGAGAAATTGTTTTACTTCGCTATTTCTTTCCTTTCCTTTATATCTCCGTCCTGCTTCTCTATGGCCTGCAAAGGAGATATGGCGTAGTCTGCTTCATAATATCAATGCACAAGTTGTGATCAGTCAAAATACAAGTTTTGGAAAAGAAACCGAATTTTGAGAGAAAAATAGAATTAGGAGGATGTGTTGGAGCACCTACTACGTGTCGTGATAGTAAAGCTGGTGTCACTGTGATGGAGTAAAAGGCCCATGTGGTTACTCGAAGAAAGACTATTAGAGACAGATTATTTTGCAAAGCAATTAGAATTAGAAATAGACTTCTTTTCGCAGGAACTCCGGAGCCGCGTAACAGGTGGAGCTGAGGTGCCTGCTGCTCGACCAGCTCACCGGAGAGCAAGCAAGATGCCCGTGGCTAAATTATCTCGGATCCGCCCAGCTGGGTCGGAATCCGGAGCGCTGTCTTCAAGGAAGCGAAGCGGAACGGTCTGGAGCCCCAGGCGCGTTGCCGCTCACACAGCGATAAGCAAAATCCCTCGTAGCAGCTCCAAGCTAAGGGAAAGGAGAAATTCCAAACCAAAAGGGACTATAAATATACAGGAACGTAATTAAAGGGGAAGGAAGCCCTAAACACAGAAAAATTCACCAAATAGAAGAGCACTCAGAAAAAAAAAACAGTTCTCACAGCAACTGAGTGAGAAAGACTGGGGATAAGAAGGCGGGATGGGCGTGGCCAGACAGAATTTTAATGAGATTTGCACTCAGTTCTGCCCAGCAACTAGGAGAATCAACCCGTCCATGGATTGGAGTCGCGGCACCCAGAAAATGGACGTTCAGGTAAGCCAACGTCCGTTTTCTCTTAACAGCTGCTTCAGTTTCTGGACTGTATAATTTTTTTCTATAACTATAAGTAGTCCTCGACTTATAATAGTTCATTTAGTGACTGTCCAAAGTTATAACAGCACTGAATAAAACTTTATTTATGACCGTTTTTCATACTTAAGACGATTGCAGCATCCCCAGCATCTTGTGATCAAAATTCAGATGCTTGGCAACTGACTCATATTTATGATGGTTGCTATGTCCTAGGGGTCCTGTGATCATCTTATGTCAGGGGTGTTAAACTGGTGTCACGCAGACCAGATGCATCACATGCAAGCCATGCCCACCCCAGCTCTGTAAAGGCAAAAAACATGATATGTGATGTCATGTGACATGATGAATTTGACACCCGTGCCTTAAGCGATTTTTTGACAAGCAAAGTCAATGGGGAAGTCAGATTCACTTAACAACTTTGCTACTGCATTAACAACTGTGGTGATTCACTTGACAACTATGGCAAGAAAACTTGTAAAATGGGGCAAAACTCACTTAACAAATATCTCGCTTAGCAACAGAAATTTTGTGCTCAATTGTGGTCGTAAGTTGAGGACTATCTGTATTCTTTCATAACTTCCCCAATGCCATCCCTAAATTTCTATAAAAAAGGAGAGGATTCAAATATCTCCTGCTGCTTTATTCTATTATAACCAAAAGACCAGCTAAAAATGGACATTTTACTGTTGCATCCATATTTCAGATAAACTGTTTTGAATTCCAGCGAAATGCAGTAGAAAAAGGAAACACTTTAGATAATTCTGTATGAAATTCAGATTTTCGCTCTCCGGAGTGGTGGGGAAGGCCGTTTTCAGGCTCCTAGAAGAGTGAAAAATGGGCCTTCACCCCCTCAGAGGCCCTGCGAAAGCCAGAAGAAGCCTGTTTCCCGACTTCCGGTGGGCCTGCCCATAATGTAGCTAAGTTACAAATATATGAATTAAATGCTGTTTAAACAATGTTATATCAACATTATTTGGTATAATCCTAATGAATTAATGGAGAGAGAACAATTTCAGCAGGATTGCCACATTAGAACTGACAGATAATTGTAGCAATTTTAACGGGCATATTATAGCTAATACTTCAGGACGGGATTAAATAAGTTTATCCATATTGAGTCAACAGAATTTTGCATCCTGTTGTAAATGAGAAAATGTTCCTGTCATATCAATCACTGTTTCCCCAGTTCAGCATCTCCCAGATGTGTTTAGATGGTGGGTTTCAAGACTGGGAAACATGTATATATTTGGGCTTGAATGGAAATGAAAAACATTAAATGCTACCAGAAGCCATTTGTCTGTTTGGGCGTATTGATATGCAATTTGCCTACTGATGCCAGCACTGCAAGATTAAATGGAGTGTGGTTTAAAAAACTAGTAAACTTTTTGGTTTTTAATGATAGGGTTTGTTTTGAAGAATTGGACTGAGTGCTTGGTTGTACATGTAACTGAGATTTTATGTACAATCTCTTGGCTTCTATTCTCTCGTTGTAAAACGAAAGATTTCTTGCACAGTGTGGTGTGAGAACAAATTAAATAATTGTAAAATGTGCAATATTTTATTTCCAATATTTCTGTTCTGCATTGACAGGTCAATTTATTATATAAAAAGACCAATATAATTGAAATAGCATTTTGACAGAATTGTGTTAGCAAGCATATCTTTAATAATTGTTAAAACATTCCTGAAGGTTGATAAATGAATATCTTGTTCAAATTTTTTGAAATTTCTATCAGCAAACATATGTCAGGCCAATGCTGTAATTTAAATTAAAGCTTGTTTTAGACAGCAACTTTATGAAAAAACAGCTACAGTTGTCCAAATACTATAATCTAAAAAGGCAGTAATAATTTGGTGATAATGTTGACATTCTAATCATTGTCAAAGGCTTTGAGGATATTTTTTTCTGAACAATGGAACCGGCAGCCAGGCATGGGTTAACGCCATCTGATATCTAATAGGACCGAGTCTGCAAGTTGTTAAGCCCCTCCTCTTCCTCTTGCTTCCTAGCTTTCGGACTCGGTCTGATTGGGACAGATGTGCCTTTTGGAGCTGCTCCCTTGCTATCGGAAAAAAATTTTTTCGTACCAAGTGTCAAGTTCCAGCGCAAAGGGCGATCCAGCCTGATACCGCTGAAGGCTGCCTCACAGCAATTACCACCAGGGAGGCTCCCAGCTGCTGGTTGAGCCTCCCATGCCAGTGTGAAGGGCAATCCAGCCTGAACCTGCTGAAGGCCACCTTCGGGGTGTGCAAATCGGGTTGGGAGCCTGCCTTGGATAGCTCCCTTCTCTCCTAGTGTGAACGGCATTCTTGCTGGAGCCTGTTGAAGGCCGCATCGCGGCGACACTCCTGCGATTGGCAGAGCATCGGACTGGCGCTCCTGGGCTGTGTCCTGATCGCCGTGCCTTGGAGTGAGGGTTTGGGAGTTTGCCCCGCAACGGATCACATGTGCAGGAGTGTGCAACAATGGCGGGCTCCAGGAAGGATTCCTGGCTTCGCAGAGACGCCACAAGAGCCTGGTAAGACTGCTCCATCGGCGGGAAGGCAAAGGATGGCATCCATCCCCACAGCAAAGGCTACCTGGCTGGTAGGAGGCTGAGACTGCTGAAATGGAGCAGAGCCTACTGACTAGCGTGGCAGCAGTGAGGGACATAGGACTTGAAACCGGCCCATAGTGGTGATCCCAGCAGAGGGTAGGCAGGCAAAGAAGATAATGAACATCAACTGGAGATGGCAATGGCTTTAGGAGCAACAGTAGGTAGACAGTGGTGCAATACAGTGATCTCTTTCATCTCAGCTGTGAGAGGTCGCCTAAAGGGCAAAGATGTGGGAGGGTGATAGACAAATGGGAGAATTAACGGAGTTAATGCAGGGCAAGAGAAGCATGAAGTTCTGGAATAACAACTATGCAGTCCTTGCCTAATGACAATTGGGACTGTCATTACAAAGGGGTTTGGTCCCATGTTTTGCTTAATGACCGCTTCGTTTAGTGATGGAAATTGCAGGCCTAGTTAACCTGAGAGCTACCTATATTATAATCAGTAGTTAGTTGCTGTCATGTCAGGTTCAGTCTTTGATGACCGCTTAACATCTTGACAGGCTTCAAGTAATAACTGGTAATGTTTTCAAAATGTATCTTTTAATCCTTTACATCCATGTTTGTTATTATTCCTTTTTATTTCCCTCAACTATTCCAAGTATAGTAGGGTTTTTAAAAAATCCATCATCATCTGCTCTTATCGCATGACTAAAGTAGGTTAGTACCTGCTTGCTGATCATTGCCTCAGGAGAGCAGTTATTCTTTATTTAGTCCAGGATTGATTAATTGGTTGGTTTTCGTGGTAATTCTTTCAAACCCATAATTTGAAGGAAGGCATCTGTCTACTTTTTACTGAATCTTTCACAAAATCTAACTTTCATAACTATACATTTTCCCTGGAGGGGTTGGGGAAACATTGCTTTAGCTATTCTGATCTTTGATATCATAAAATACACTTATTATTCATTATCTTGTCAAGAGTTTATCATTGTCTCCCTACCTAAAGTTAATCACCTTTTACTTATCCATCTGTATCTGCTCTTAAGTCAGAGAAAACAATTATCTACAACATTTACTTGAGGATCATCAAGTGTTTTGTTCCACCACTTCATGCTCTGAATTTTTAAAAAATGTTTAAAAATAGTTTATAATCAAAATGTTAACATAAATTATGTTTTTTAATTTAAAATTTTTACAAAGTTCTCTGTAAGTTAATTTTCACTTTACCTGTGAAAGGTGAAAAATTGTGCCAAAATGTATGCGAAAAATGAATAATGGGTTGAGTTCCCATTTCTTACTGTTGGAATACATGAAATAACGTAGGATGAAAAGCCCAATTTTTTGTTAAATCTAGGTCAATATGTAATAATGTGAGGCCTGTATTTGTAAGATTAATAAATATATCATACAAGCCCTAAAGAGCAGTTTAAGTTTAGAATCTGTTATAGAGTTGGTGGAGAATCATACTGATCTTTTTATGATAATAATTTGTATTGAAATGTAAAAACAAGGGTCAAAAACTAATACAGACTAATTGAAATATAAAAAAAAAGAAGGAAAAGGGGAAAAAATTAAAAAGAGGGAAAAGGAAAAATATAAAGTAAGAATATATATTAAAAATTGCTTTCCCCTTCATTGAGATAAGTACAAATCTTTTCAGTAACTTATCACCTCCTTTGATATCTATAGATTACTAAAAATCTTTGCTGGGCAAAGTAACGCATCCATAAGGGAACCAAGACACCTCAAATGGGCTATCTTACAAAATGTGTCCGAAATCCAGGACCAGTATCTTCCAAGAGAATGAAATTTGGGGACGTTACAGCTGCTTCAGTTCTACAACAACTGTTGTATTGTAGTGCTGTTGCTGCAGTCATGTGATTCTCATTTTCACTGTTTTGTGAGTTTCCCAGCCTGTCTGGGAATCCCTCCCTCCCTCCCACACCCAGTGCAAGTTTCCCATAAGCAAAGTAAGTGGGAAGATGAAACTTGTGGGATGACACTTGTCCTCCTGAAGGTTCTCAATATCCAAAAGGCTATTTATAAGCCATTTCCAGAAGTTATTAAGAATTGAAGTGGAAAAACCCAGTGTCCCTCTGAAGACCGTGAACTGCAATTTGGCCAAAACTGACTCTCCTGGTTCCCAGAGTATTAAAATTCCCACTACTTTTTATGGTTTTGTTATGGGGAGCATCTGTATGAGTATCCATATTCCCAGATCCTCCCCTTTATCCAGAGAGGAATTTCAGGGCACTCATCCTTTTGTGGACTCCTCGGCTGTTCTCTGCAATCAACCTGAATTTTGGATTGGAGGAAAAATCAGGAAGTAGCAATTTCCTAATCTTCTTTCCATTAATCTGTAGAATAGTCTTCATAGACATCTTTTCTTCTCCAAGCGTAGCAAATCATTATTCTAAAATATGCCAATCACCTCATTTTACCTAATACCTTATCAATTAATGAAGTGTCAAGTGTACAAGAAAACATAGAGTATAACCTATCTTCCAACTAATAACATTCTAGGGGCTAGAGTTCATATAACTTTCTCAGCTAAAATGTTGTGGTTATTGTTATTTCCAAAAGTAAAGCTCATAACATAGTTATTTTACCTTTCATCTTATGCTGACAATGTATTTATCTTTCCTTTCTATATTACCAAACTTTAATAACTGTTATCTTACCCACTATTGAATTCTATTGTAATGATTTTTAGATGGATAGCAGTGTTAATGTGTTTCAGCAAAAGCAAGTAGTTTATTACGGTTTAAGGTTTAGTGCGTTGCAGATGAATAAATCAGATGCACGGGTTGCTTTGCTGAATTAAAATTATACATAATTGTGGGGCAGGTGTTTATAAACAGTAACATTAGTACAGATAGCAAGAAGCAACATGTAAGAGTCACAAATCATAAAGCAATTATTGATATCCAACTTTGTATAAGCCAATTAAAAGATGTAACTATGTTAAATAAATAAACAAAAAACAAATTTATCTAAATTCAAAATACAAGTGATAGAATGATTATTTGAATATTTGTTCTCATTAGTTTTGGTTTTATTTGTTCAGGAATAATCCCTTTAAAATCAGGGATGGAGTTCTAAAACGCTAAGTGTTCTCCAATGGTCTTTGAATATTGTAATTTTTGTCATCAGATTTTTGTCTGTTGTTTTGCATATGGATTGGACTATCTGCCTGATGGAAAATGCACAAGACATTATTGTTAAATGTTGGCATACCATATTGTAATAAACATAGCCAGAACAATTAGAAGGAACAAGTTAGAATCATAGCATATTAAAAAGGTCAGTGAAAGATCTTAATCTAAGAAAGAGAAAAAGTTTAGGGGTAAAGGATTCATTGGCTAGACTTAATTTTGGGAGCCAAGATATAGCATTGGAACTATGGTAGAACTAAGTGCCACAAATTCTGACCATTGCCACTACAACATAAAGGAACAGCCTTGTTGAACAGCCTTTGCCTGGAGATTTGAAATGTCCTGATCCTACTAATCATGTAAAAGGCTGTAAAAACCTATTCCCCCCACCCCCCCCCATATAAGGGCTGGAATGTTAGTAGAGCCAGATGTTGGTGAATTTGTAATTGAAATTTATAATTGAGATTCCTCAGTTTTGGATTTTGAATTGGTAAATTTTGTGTGTGTATTGTTTTGTATTCTGAACTGCCCAAAGTCATTTGCTTAAGATTGACAGCTATATACGTTTTGTGAGCTAATGGGCGAATAAAATAGAAATATGAAAGCCCAAGAGGCAAGCTAGATTGGTTTGAAGAGTTCTCTAGGAATAATGGTCTCTTGGGAGTAATATACCAAGATAGAAACGGATATGGTTCTGCATCAAATTCCAGCAACCCTGTGTCTATGTCTATTCTGACCAACTGGAATTGATTCTAGGTCTTGATGTTTTAGAGCAGGGTTTCCCAAACTTGGCAACTGTAAGATGTGTGACTTCAACTCCCAGCTAGCTATGCTGGCTGGGGAATTCTGAGTTGAACTCCCCACATCCTATAATTGCCAAGGTTGAGAATCATTTTTTTAGAGAATGCAAAATGGCTGACATAGTTGTGTACTTGCTGCATTATCCAAAATCTGAAAAATTCCTTAAATGGAAAAAACAACAACCCTATCCTTGTACCCCTATCAATAGGGAATTCTAGGAAACTTTTGGAAAATTTGTTCTCCCCCTTTTTCCTATAATATTGAAGTAAAATGACAATCCAGTTGCAAATATAAAACACATTTTCAGGAAGCCATTTATATTTACATTCAGCCCTGCTGTGGAAAAATTGAAAATGAGCAACTATTGTAGATCAGAGGTGTTAGATAATTTAATTTAAGATGATAAACAGTATTTTACTGTGTAGAAATAACAACTTCTCTGAATATTAATTAGAGCAGAAAAGGTATTTAATGATAGGGTTAGGCACAAGCTGTGCAGGAATGAAGTCTTCTTTCCCTTCCTCCCAGTAAAACAAATTTTAAATGGTGAGAAGGAGCTTGAGGTGAAACAGTGAAGTTCTTAGTCAAACCTGATTTTACAGCCCTTGGACAAAAAAGTAATATTAACTATGGAGTTCATAGAGTTCATTCTGACACTTCATGAAGGCAAGATTTTGAGACAGACTTCTTGACTCCCATTGGGTAAACAAGCAAAAAACTTTTGCAAAACATTTCTTTGTGTTTTTTGAAGCTGTTTAACCATCACATATTATCTTTATAATGTTTAGAAGAAGAACAAACAATTGAAGTTTTGCTATTACTACTACCTTCCTCCTCTGAGTAGAAAGGGAAATATGCATTCAAATAGTAACAAAATAGCATTCTTCTCTAATAAATAGCATTGCATATTCAGACTTGCAAGATTGATGTTAGTCCTAGAAGGCAGATGAGATTAAGAAACCAATGCCGTGAGGTCAGCATTACTTTTATTGTAATAGCTGTAGTAATAGAATCTTGCAAGTCTGAATGTGGTTTCTCTTCACTCCCTTTATCTTTGTGAACTAGGGAGGGGACTCGTCAGAGATATTTTCTCATGTTACTTTCTGACCTTGCTCTCGCCCCTTTTATCTGACTGTTGCCTTGGCAGCGGTTCTTCCTCCTGTCCTTCAAAGTAATTTCCTTTTTGGGCTACTCACTTTCCTCCAGTCATAGGAAGAAGGCAATAGCAAGGGGCTTCCAAAAATGTTGGCAAGAAAATTGCATGGCTTGTCCATACATTATGACTCAAGACTAATTCAAAGATACTCTTCCCCCTCTCCCCCCAAAAAGGGAAATGAATGAAAAAATAGAGTGTGATTAATTTCTTAATCATCCCTGAGAAGATGATTTGGCAGAAACCAAGATTACCACTTCTCATACTCTTTTAGTGATCAATATTTGGGAAATGCAGTGTTTATTTTATATTGGACAGAGGGTGTGGAGACTAGATTTTTGTAAATTAGGAAAAATCATTGAAAAACATGAATGTTGGTAAGAAAGGTTTGCCTGTTCTTTATTTATTTATTAAACATATTTCTGGGCCACTGCAATGAAAGCAGACTTTCTGTGGTTTATGTGGTTTCATTTTATCCTTACAACAGTTTTGGCAGATATTAAGACTGTACTCAGTCTGTTTTTCCCCCCATAGTTTGGTATGGCTTTTTATTAAAAATTGTTCTATATAATGGAACTTCATTAACAATCACCCATTTTTAGCTGGGAAAGAAACTGTGTTTGAGAATTTGAAAGGAAGAATGAATAGCTTTCTTGACTGATAGATTTAGCACCTATGCATAAGAAAATAAGAGATGGACTTTACTGTATGTTTAAAAGCTCTCTTTTTACAATCCTATAACACACAAACTAATAGAAAGTAAGAAAGAAAAAAGAAATCTGAGAAAAAGCAAAAGATGTTAGAAAAAGAAAAAAGTTATGGAAAAATAGAAAAGAAACAAAAAAAATGCACAGCTTCCAATATTTTTCACACCAGTTATAAGTACAACTATATTTTAACCCCTCTTCATAGTATTCTTCTTTTTATAATCCAGCTTGTTTAATCATCAAAATCCTACAGGTTTGGGGTTCTATGAAACAGATGATACCGTAGTACATTTTTCAAGTGTGCAAAGGGCCACTGCTTTTCTTTATGGAGCTACTTTAATTTCAGTTGCTGGTGTGAAGTAATGCTAAAACACAGGAAAATGAGGCACTCAGTCTCAGCTTCTCCACTCGAAGTGTTGAAGTGGACAGTTTCACTCTGACAGAAATGTCTTCTATAAATGCACAGAAGACCCTTAAAAGCCGGTAAAGCAGTTTGGTTAGCTTCTCTGCAGTGCCTAGAAACAAGACTTGGCTTTTTAGACATACATTAGGGAGACACTTTGCGGAAATAAAAACAAAATGCCTCTTCGAGATTTTCACAGTCCGATTACATATAGCCTGACCTGAAGTATTTTTTGCACTGCCAGTTACTGTAGTAGTATATTCTTGAAGCCATAGAAAGCAGGAAAAAATGGCTGGTTGGAAAGATTTCATTTAGTCATCTTATCAACCTTTCCTTTCACCCTTATCCTTTGCATCTGCTCTATGCCTGCAGGGCAGAAACAGTGTCTTTAAGCTCTCCCTTGTTCACTGCTCTGTTAGTGTTAATTGACAGTAATAATCCCAGCCGCTATTTCTGCCTTGGCAGTTTAAAGAAGAGAGGAAACAGTTTCTCTCACTTTTGGAAATTGAAAGTTGTTTCATATTTGTCACAATATATAATTGTCATGAGTAAGTCGCCTTTTTGATTTGTGGAATGTGTCACATTTCCAGCAGATTTTCTTTCTTGTTCTGTAATAAGTAATAATTTGTGAGAGGATGACTGTGTATTTTCTGGGTGTAAGTGAACTCACTAAGTGAATATTGTACAGACAAGCATCTTCATGAAAGTGAAGCTGAGCAATACCACAGCTTTCTAGCGGCAAATTTAGATTTCAAAGCATCTGCCCTCTGACCTTCATTGTGTGTAGACCAACTATGCACAGTGTTGAGAGTTTTTGAATGTCTGCTGCCTTGCTGTGGTTATTAGGGAATTTCATTATTTGTCTAGTAGTTTCTAGCAGCTATATCCTCTCCACTGCCTAAATTCTGTATCTGAAAGTATTTTAAACAAGAGGCTAAGATGGAAAGAAACCGTTTGAAGTTGAAAGTGGAACTGCATGAAGTTGAACTGTTCATCTGTGAAAGAAGTCAAGTGTGAAAGAATAGTATAGTTTCATTAATTGAATTTGATAGTCTGAATAAGACACTGTAGGGAGGTAGAGACAAAGAAATGTAAAGGTCAGAATTGATCATATGATCTGAAAACAAGCATTGGAAATGCCTGAAAAGAACTGAGTGGAATTGCTTTAGTTTATGTTTTTCTCTTGACAGCCCTTTCATGTTAAAAACCTCTAGAAAGATAATAAATGGACGTGATAAATCTGATTCTTTTCCTCTCTTTCATTTATCTCTTCTTTAGTTCCAATTCTTTTGAGATGAAAGAGAGACAGTTCTTTATTACATGCAATACATCATTAGAAACATCATTCTAAGTATTCTTCATTTGACAGATCTTGTGTTCAGTTCCCCCCACCCCCAAATTACTAATTTAAAATATTCTCCTTGAGTGTGCGGCCAGCAGTCAGGAATGGGTTAACTCTGTCCGATGTTCTAGGACTGAGTCTGCAAGCTGTTAAGCTCCTCCTCTTCCTCTTGCTTCCCAGTTTTCAGACTCAGTCCGATCTGGACAGATATAATTTGCTGAGCTGCCTATTTCTGTCTGTCAGTCAGAGACTTTTTGAGCAGTCACTCGTGCTTCCACAAATATCTGGTTGAGCCTTTCCAACATGAAGGGAGTATTCCCGATCCTGCTGAAGGCCGCTTGTTGGTGAAGCTTCTCTGAGGGCTCTCAGGCTTCTGTAGAGTCCTCAGCTTACCAGCGTGAAAGGCTCACACTGATTCCGCTGAAGACTGCTTCGGTGGTGCAGGCAGGTGCCTCCTGGCTTGGCTGGTGGCAAGCCCTGCATTCCAGCGTGAACAGCTCTGTACCAGACCCCGCTGAAGGCCATTTTCATGGCAGATCTGTCAGCCAACAGATCACCAGAGTGGCATTTCTTGGGCCTTGCCTATATGCCTGGCTGGCATGCATGGGGTGTGGAGGCTTCCAAACACCCCCCACGCTTCTCTGCTTCCTTACGAGCAAGCTGACGGAGGACTGCGCAGTGACGGCCACTTGAGTGACAGAGGCAGCAGCCCCAGTAAGATCTCTCTGATCTAGGGCCCAGCAGGCTTAAAGAGAAGGCGCCACACGGTTTGACTGTCTAGCGGCATTGACAGTGTGGCATTGGGCTTCAGACCTTTTCAGAAGGCCATAAAGGAGGCTTCTTGGAGGGAGATGACACCTCCTGTGGGGGAATCCTTGACTAGCCTGCCTGCTCCAGTACCCCAGGGGACTCCTGCCTCAGGCCAATGTCCTCCCCTGGCCTGATCTCCTGATGTGGACGCCTCATCCTCCTCCAGGCAGGGAGTCAGTGACTGGCTGTTTGGGCCTATTTCACAGCCTTCCCCCCCCCTCCTACCAGGCCACAAGGGACACAGATTGCCCTTCCAAGGCTGTCCGCCCAACTGTGACAGCTGGCCTTGCTGAAGCAAGGGAGGAGCCCCTCATTGCACCTAGCTTGGCTGTCTTTATCCAGGAGACTATTCAGCGAGGCATTGCCACTGAGATGCAGAAGAGAACGAGCTCCTGAGTGTTTGATCATTCCAGAGCTCAGGATTATCACCAGCAATCTCAGTTGTCTACAGACCTAGATCATTCCCAGGCCTAGGCCTCTGCCAGTGCTTCTCCCAGTCAGGATTCTCTAGCTGGGGACGACATGAGAAAGCAGAATTTATCAGACAATGAGGATCTGTCACAAGATCAGCCATCATTTGTGGGGTTGTTCAAGCCTCTGCTCTTTTGCTTCCTCCTTCACAAGGCTAAGACCTCCACGAGGCTGGGCATTCCACCGCAGGCATCAGATCCTGTGGGGGAGGTGGCTGAACCCTTGATCCCCTTATTCGAGGAACCCACCTTTGAGGCCGAGGAAGTCCCATTCCCTAGATTGTTTAGAGATATGGTACGGAGACACTGGTCTGCCCCGGTTTTGGGTCCTAACCCCATGTTGAGACCCAGGCCCAAGTAAGTAGTAGGAAAATCAGTCAGTGAAAAAACAAACTTTATTCGAACAGCTGAGAATTACTTCATTCCCATTCATTCGTTCAACTAAATTAAAGCAAATTCCTCCCAACACAAATTCCTCAGTCCTATCGCAAACCTTAGTCCAATTAGGCAAACTGCCAAAGGCCTTTCTTGGCAAACGTTCAGAAGTCATAGATACAGATGCCTGGTCCTCATTACGGACACCAGCCTTTATGGCTGGGGTGCTCACCTGACATCGGACATGACCCAGAGTTGATGGATTCGGGCCAACCTGGACCACAACATAAACTGGTTGGAGCTTCGGGCAATCCATCTAGCACTCCGTATGTTCCAGGACAAGTACAGGACCAACACACACTGATTCAGATGGACAACTTGGCCGCCAAGGCCCACATAAACCACCTCAGAGGGACTCACTCATGGTACCTCATGCAGAAGGCCGAGCGGTTGGGCCTCTGGGCGGAGACACACTTGAGGTCCATCTGGGCCTCACATATTTCAGGGAAGGAAAATGTGCAGGCGGACTGCCTCAGCAGGGCCCCAGTGGACCATGGGGATTGGCCCTTGCACCCAGTCCTCTTCCAGGAGATAGCTGCCTGCTTTGACTACCTGGCGATTGACCTTTTTGTCTCCCAGGACAATCGAAAAAGATTCTTCTCCAAGTTCCCGGCCCCAGGGCAGAAGGCGTGGACACCCTACGCAGTCCATGGCTGTCGGCCCTTTCCACCAGGAGCGACCTATGTATTTTCCATTCAGATAGGGTTGTCCTTTGATTAGATCCTACCTTCATACCAAAAATTAATATGCTCTTCTATAGTGCCCAAGAACTGGTGTTGCCTGATTTTTGCCCTAATCCTTCTCACCACGTGGAACAGGCATGGCACACCTTATGTCCGGAGGGCTCTCCATATCTATCTTAAATAGACCTCCGCCCTTAGGAGGTCGGAGAGCTTCTTGTGTCCTTCCAGCCAGCTACCCTAGGTCGCAAGGTAACTTCCTCCACAATAGGGCACTGGATTCAGGCAACTTATCGCCAAGGCCTATGAGTCTCAGGCCTTGCCTGCCCCCCGCCGGCTCACAGCCCACTCGACCAGGAGCGCCGCTACTTCGGATGCCTGGTCCATTCAGGCTTCATTAGAGGAGGTCTGTCAGGCCACCACCTGGTCATCTCCTTCCCCATTTATCCACCATTACAAATTGGACATCCATGCCTCAGCGGATGCGGCATTTGGCCACAGGGTCTTACAATGGGTGCATAAAGGCTTCGGGGCTTTGGACTGGCCGGGTCCCTCCCATTAGGACTGCTGCTTTGGCATGTCCCATTCCTGACTGCTGGCACCACACTTACCTGAAAGGGTTGTTGTCTTACCTGAATGCCCATTCTGTTGAGTGGGGGGGGGGGCAGCAATCATCCCCACCCTGTTTCTCCTGCTCCTTGCTCTGGGGTGGGCACTAATCTTGTCATTTCAGCTCAGCATGTCAGTCTGCCACATCTCCTCGTCAGAAAGCTGGGAAGCAAGAGGAAAAGGAGGAGCTCAACAGCTTGCAGACTCAGTTCTAGGACATCAGACAGAGTTAACCCATTCCTGACTGCTGGCCCTCCACTCAACAGAACGGGCATTCAGGTAAGGCAACATCCTTTCTAAATATTCTTGATTTGTTTTTTAATACTTGAATAAACACATGATTTGTAGGTTTTTAAACTATAGATATGAATTACTCAAAAGAGAAGTAATTTGGGTTATAAAATGTCTTTTGAGTATGAAGTTTTACTTTGATCATCAGTTTCTTTACTTAGGGACTTGCCTAATCCAGTTTTGGTCCATCGTTATTATTAGTATGATTGAGAGCAGCTAATGTGAACCCTTCTGTCTTGATTGATAATATTTCAATCATGTCACATCTAGAACTTCATAAAAGACAATTAGAATTGATGACATGTTCTTATTCCTGCAAGGGGCAAGTAGGAAATATCAAATAACAAAACAATGTTTTGATTTAGATAGAGCTATGTAAACAAGAGGGTGACTGGGTCAGCGGTGAAATCCACTTATCTTCGCTACTGGTTCAGGAACGGGAGCACGTGGGGGCACAGAACCTTCTGCGCATGCGCAGATAGTAAAAAAAGGGATGTAATGACGTCCTGGCGGGTGGATGGAGCCTCCCACTGCCAACACTACTGGTTCAGTGAGCTGGATAGAACTGGGGGGGATTTCACTGCTGGACTGGGTGCTGTTTTACATGAACTGTGATTTAAAAACAAAACAAAAGTGCTCCTCTAGGCCAATCTGTTTTTATATTTATAAAATAAAAATACATATGTACATTTAATAAGTAAGAGATAATCTTACATTTGCGGTCTTGTTTAAATAAACCCAGATTAAATAAAGTCCATTTTATTTTAGTATTAGCACTAGCAAGTAATTACATCACAAACTCCTTTTTTTCCTGTCTATTGGTATGAAAATCTGAGGGGAGAAAATCTCAAGGAATTTATAACTACAGTTGTTTAGCCACTTTTTTTGTTGTTGTTACAGGAAAGTAATGCTGCTTTTAGAGAAATACTCTGTTCAGATCAACCATGTTGAATATATCTGAGCACGGATTGTGAAGAAGGCTATGCAAAAATAATAAAAGCTTATCTTATACAGATAGTCTTTGGTTAACAAATGTAATTGGGACTGGGAACTCTCTCACTAAGTGACATGGTTGTAAAACATAGCTTTGTGTACACATGCTAACTTACAAGAGTGGTTTCAGCAGTTCAGTTGTGGTCATTATTTTATGTTCTAATACAGATGGAATGAGAACTAGTTTTGTCTAATGGTTAAGGCACTAGATTAGAAACTGGGAGACTGTGAGTTATAGTCAGAGCCATGAAAATTAGCTAAGTGACCTTGAACTAGTCACTCTCTCTCAACCTAACATACCTCACAGAGTTATTGTTGTGGGGAAAATAGATGGAAGAAGGTGTGTTGGATATGTTTGCCACCTTGAGTTATTTGTAAAAATAATAAAGGTGGGATATAAACCAATAAAAATAAAATGAAATGAAATAAATCCTAACTTTGAATGGTTGCTGAACGAATGGTTAACCAAGGACTATCTGTATATAAAAGTAGCCTCCTCTAGTTTTCCAAACAATCATTGAACTATATTGCCTTTTTCCAAGTGTATGTAATATATTAGTTATTCAAAAGTATATATTTTCTAGTTAAAACAGGTTTTAAGGAGTCTTGCTATTTGAAACCAAGTGACCAAATACTAAAACATTTTAGAGGACAATTAGACCTGCTTATGAATCACCTTCATTCATTGCTCTTTGCTTGATCTTTACTTCCTATTCCATAACTTTCTTGATGAGAAAAAGCAATAAGATTTGGAAAATAGTCCAGTCAAAATCAGCCTGCTTTTTTGGGCAGTGAGAAAATGGAAAATTATGTCCCCTTTTGTGAAATCATTGTTCAATATTGCACAATACTGCTCATTGTAATTTATAAGCAGCTTGCAGCTGCTGCACTATATACTAGTTTAAGATCTAATCAACCTTATTTTTTCTCCATTGTCCAACCGTTTGGAAATTGTATGTGCTATGTGAGTTTCACAGTACTTTTGACATCCCCTTTTGTTTCATTTTTCTGAAGAAGTGCAGACATTGGTATTTTAAAATATAGTATATGATTACATGTACAATTTTTTTCTGTAATCATTCAGAGTTCAGATGTAATATACGACCTTGGTAAGCCAACAGTGTTCTAGAACCTGATGTGTAAAATAATTTGGTCTGACTGATTTTGTTCTATACACAAAGTCAGAACCTAACCCTGCAGTTAAATACAGGGCAAGGACCTACCAGACCTGATTTCAAATCCTCATTGAGTAATGAGGTTCATTGAGTGACTCTGAGCTAGTTTCTCTTTTGCATTCTAATGAGCAGCCTTTTTGTGAAGGATAAACAATTACTCTGTCTTCAGCTGCATGGAAGAAAGAATTGGATAAAAATGTATTAAATAGAAGGTTTGGAAATGAAATACATTTCATTTTCCATTTGTGATAGGATTTGTGCAGTATACTGGTAATCATTGGTTCATTTGTTGCTCTATCCAAATATAGGAACCCATTACTTTAAATTGAAAGATGCTACTGTCTGTAACAATATTTTTTCAGCTCACCAGTACTTTTTCACTTATACTACTCTTCAACTGTTCCTGAATATGGATGTATTTAAATGTGTAGTCACAGCATGGTGTAAATATTGCCCAGGTTTTTCATATTTCTGAAAGCTCCATGTTGCAACTAAGTATAGAAATCATTTTTTCTTTCAATTATTGATTGATACCTTAAATTTTGAGCTATTCGAAGTCTGCATTTATTCTTTTAATACTGTACCAGTGAATTGAAAATAACTGTAACTTCATAATTGATATAATAGTAATGCTTCTGTTATCACACTCGAGAATACTCACATTCTGTTCTGTAAATTTCAGACTTTAAGACTTGAAAATCTTCCAACTTCATCTGCCTCATTTAAAAAATCAAGAATTAAAAAAAAATTGTTCGGGATTCAAATACCATAGTCAGAAGGACAAAAGAATGGGCAAGTCTCTACAGATCTTAATTGCTATGACATGAAATCTCTTTTCCCTGCTCTCAAGTTGGAAGATGTCTTACGCTGAGCCAAGGCTACTGTTCATGAAAACCGTCTTTTGCTATATTGTTGAAGAAAAGAGATTTCTTTGGTCTTATTACATGAAAGCATAGAGGAATTTGTCTATGAGAGAGATTAATGAAAGTTGCTAATTAGGCACAAGAAAACTTGTGGATCTTTTGAGCATAATCCTCCTTTTCCCACGCAAGCAGAGTTAGAATGTAGTAGATGCATACTTAACTATGTGGAGTGGACAGTAGATCTTAAATCTTTTTTTTTGTCCTAAAGGCAATTTGGAGAATGTTAGTAGTGGATGGCAATATTCCTTCTCTGACACCTCCCTAACACTACTTCCATTTTTCACTCTCCATTGATTTGTCCAAATTATTACCACTCTTCTAGTTTCCTGGAGACTACCCCTACCTTTGTGAAATAACACTGAGATAAGTAGTTGATTTCACCTTTGATATAAAATCCATTAGAGTCAAAAAAGGTATTATAATAGATGTAAGTTCTGTTGGTTCATGTACCTATACTGAGAAAATTTAATGTGACACAGTTGTTTTACACAGATAACTATAGATTTTTCTCTGTGACCTGGGATTTTATGATATACCCATAATTGTAGCTGCCTCGTGCCCAAGTTTCTTTATGTATTTTTGTGCTAGATATGGGATTGTAGAAGGAATTCAAGGGTTATGTTGATGGTTAATAGTCTGTAGAAGAAACCTCTGAAAGTGGTCTTATCTCTGTTTGGCAAATAAATACTGTTAAAAAAAGTAATTGATTTCTAAACAAGAAATCTTTATCCTTTTTAATCTTGGAGAAATTACCTAATCTGTATGTTCCCCAAAGTCTTCTAATATGTTGTTTAGCTAACAGTACAGGTAGCCCTCGATTTATGACAATTGAGCCCAAAATTTCTGATGCTAAATGAGACAATTGTTAAGTGAGCTTTGCCTCATTTTATGACCTTTCCTGCCAAGTGAACCACTGCAGGTGTTACGTTAGTAACTTGGTTGTGAAATTTGGCTTCCTCTTTGACTTTGCTTATCAGGAGGTTGCAAAAGGTGGTTGCATGATCTTGGGACACTGCATCCCGTCATAAATATGACTCAGTTGCCAAGTGTCTGAATTTTGATCACATGACCATGGTGACGCTGCAATGGTCCTAAAGTGTGAAAAACAGTCATAAGTCACTTTTTCAGTGCTGTTGTAATTTCAAATAGTCACTAAACAAACTCTTGTAAGTATTTTTTGGCAAATATTCCCTATCGAGAATTGCATTCAAATATTCTTCTTTAACCTTTTAGCAAAATCTTGCCGAATAATTACAATAATTTCCCTTTTTTCCCCTACATTCTTGTTAACAATTTCAAGATTTTTTCTCAAGAGGAAGCATTGGCCTTGCCCCGTGGGTGCATCATTTTGGCACATAGATCATTTAGTTTCTAATACATCCCATAGGACAAACGGTATTATATATGGCAAGAGCCATTGGAGAAAAGTTGTAGAAGTCCATGTCTTGAATTCATTGTAGTCTGAATGATAAGCTGAGGTGGGAAAGCAAGCAATGAATAACATGCCCTAACTGGTGTATTAGAGAGACAAAGGCTTTTGCTATTTACAGTCTAGACTAGAAACTGTTTCATCTTGTTCCTACAACATCAGTAACTGGAAACTGGCCCTGCTGCTTTTTGCAGCTCTTTAATTGAGTTCATTCTGCTGTTTTGACCATTTCTTAGGACAGACGATATCTTGCTCTTTCTTTGTTATTAATGCACTTGAATTACTTATTTTGATTTATTAATATTTATGTATAAATTAAGAACTGTCTTGATCTTTTTTTGATAGCTGTAAACCAAATTTAAACCATATTATTAATGTACTTAAATTTTAATTTTCATGCCTTTTTCTTAATAAATCTTGTGACTTTAACTGCTACAGAAAAGCAAATATAGGGAATACGATGTGTTGCTCTGTAGTAATTTGAGAAGATAAGTGCATTTTGTAACAAACTGGAATACAAGTAATCCCTGATTTACAACCATTCATTTAGTGATTGAAGTTACAAGGCACTGAAAATATTGATTTATGACCATTTTTCACACTTGCGACTGTTGCAGTCGTAATGATCATGTGATCAAAATTTGGACGCTTGGCAATTGGCATGTATTTATGGACAGTTGCAGTGTCCCGGGATCATGTACTCATCTTTTGTGACCTTCTGACAAGCAAAGTCAATGAGGAAGCCAGATTCACTGAACAACCATGTTATTAACACCTGCAGTGGTTTACTTAACAACTGTGGCAAGAAAAATCATAAAATGGGATAAAACCCACTTTACAACTACTTTGCTTTACAACAGAAATTTTGGGTTCAATTGTGGTGATAAGTTGAGGACTACCTGTAATGAACTTTTGAATTGTGTTCACATTAAGCTGAATCTGTGGTAGAGAAATACATGCTGAAACTTGTTTTTGTTAGATTGAAATCTTCACAGTTGAATTTCATCCAATCTTTTCTGCCTACCTACAGTTGTAAACAAGGTCTATTTAAAATGTTATAAAAGGTGTGCCTTATGTATATTAAGGGCAGATAATTTGGGGATCTCTAATATTGTTGAAGGACAAGTTATACTACTATCACAATTGGCCAAGTTGTCTGAGGCTGTGGAAAATTGGAGCATAGGTGCCCAGATAATTTTCATCTGTACAATTCAGCATTGTACAGATAATTGCTAAGCGGTCATTAAGTGCGATGTCACATGACTGCATTGCTTAGTTGATGGCAATCCTAATAATCTGGGATTCCATTGTAACTGCAAGACTGCATGGATCATTAAGTGACGACCTTCTGTGACCTTAATGTGGGAGAGGTGGAAGATGTAGGCAAGCAAGCCAGTCATGGGGGGGAGGGGGGCAGGTGCCAGCACAGATGAGGTGCCATGGGTGGACACTAGGGAACACAGATGGGGGACTCTGTGGATGGGGGTGCTTTGCTGGGGTCATGAGTCCCCTGTACTGCAAACCACTGCCAGCCAGGGAGATCCTTTCATTTCCACGGTGTCTTCTCATGGGTAGTTAGGATGCCTATTAGTGATTCTTGGTAATTACTTAGTTGAGGGGGCCTGAGAGGAAGCTGGTGGTGAGGGCAGGCTAGCCCTGCACATGATAGCCAAGAGAGCATCTGTACTGTAGAGTTTGCCAGTCTTTGCAAGCCTGGCATAATTAAAAACAAGACATCTGAGCAGAGGATTCTGAATCCTGAATTGTATATTGACAATGCGGTAGTTACAGAATGCATGTATCGGCATGGTGCTGTTGTTCTAAATTTTATTTATTTTTGCTTGCAAAAAGATTAAGTCATTCTATGTTGAGAATCATGCATCCATATATTATATTAAGCAGGTTTGCATCATGTAATCTATTTGTATTTGTAAAGTAGTGTTTGGAATGCCGCCAGGCCTCCTCCAAATTAAATTAAAATTTAAAAATAATAGAGGAAGTGGAGTTTTTGTCTGCTTTTTTTTTAAAAAAGTAGCTACAGTCATGTAGAAATCCTTCCCATCCCTACTTCCCTCGTACAGTTCACACATTCATACACAACTTTACTCAGCATCTAAGCCAGTGTTGCAGCTGCCTCTGATAATTGAGCCACACCCTGCTTGCTGACATCCAAAAACAGCCTCATCCCACCCAGGCTCTTAGGTTAGAAAAGCAAACATTAAGACAGAGTGGAAAATGGGTCTGTATAGGAGGAAAGATGATAAAAAAAATGGCATACAGATGGGTGACACATGGAGATTGGCAGTTATTCCAAACAGGCAAGAAGACTGTCAGTCAATTGCCAGGATTGCAAGCTATGGTGAGCTGCACATCTCGGTGGGAGTACTGTCTGGAGTACGTAGAGCTTTGCCAGGAGCTTGATAGCAACCAGAAAAGGAAACGCAGCTGAACAGCTCTTCATCCCAATCAGTGTAAGAACTTTTGGAAAAAGGCAAAGGTTGTATTCCGTGCTACCTTATAGGCTTTGAGACTTTTGTTTGACTTGAGTATAAACACATGAGTTATTAAAGACACTTGTACGTGGAAACATCACCGTACAAAGTCTAGAAGGGTGGCCTTGTCCCAGAACAATAGCCTGTTGTTGGGGAAGGTGTGTTTTCAATGAAACACTATGTACAGATTTGATATACTGTGATGTATCCAATCCTTGGAAAGCAAATAACCTTCACACCCAGGTTATATAATACTGCCAAATTTTATGAGATTTCAATATTGTTACATTCTCTTTACATTTATGAAAAGTTGGCCTTATTTAGGAAGGATACAGCTGTCATTCATTATCTAATGAGTCTCACAATATCATCCAATATCTAAAAAGTCTCACAATAGATTTGCATCCTGCATGTAAAAGTAAGCAGAAGTGCTGATCAATTTTATTATATAATACTTATATTATGACATATAATCAACTAATGTGCACAATTTAATAACTTTGTGTCATTCTAAGTTGTACTAAGCTACTTTTTTGTTTTGATTTTTTATTTTTGCACATGTATCAGCCTCTCTCTTTAACTTGACCCTTAAGAAAATAAATTGCCAAACCAATCCATCCTGCTATTAAAGCACCAGGGTGACTGTAACCTTATGAGCTTTTCATGCTTACAGTCTGTTGTGTATTGGCAAGACTGCCCTGAGCAACTTAGCTACTTTAGCTTTTCCTGCTCCTTCATTCTGTGTCGGGGAAGGAAAATATTGCATACTTTTCTCTCTCCCAGGCACCAGACCTAATTAGTTGGTTGCTACTGGTGACCAGGGTACTGCAGTGTTCCATCCCTGAAGATGGGCTAGGATTAATGGGCTCTTGGCAGGCAAATGGTATTTCTATTAGAATTGGGGAATGTGGGGGTTGAAGGCAGTGCAGAAAAATCAGGGGTGCAAAGGACAGAACATTTGCTTATATATCACTAACACCTTTGAGATTCTGAATCTTTATTTGCTTTTATAAAGCTTTCGTGCTGTTATACATGCCACAAGTTATCTGTTACTTAAAATCCATCCTGAGATGATAAGGGTTGAACAGAATACTACAGCTTTTGTACTTGAAGCCATTTGAAAAAGTTTCAACAAATCACATTATATACATTCATCTCCAACCTCAATTTAATATGAGTTTGTCTTACTCAGCTCCTGTTTATTGCTGAGCTGTTTGCAAAAGTATTATTTACACACACATAAAAACACAGACATCCAGATGTACCCTATGACTTTAAGAAATCTTCCTATAAATTGTATCATAGATACAAAAATGTGGTAATATATTTGTAGTTTTTAAGTGCTGCTTTACAAAACACTACTTTTGTTTTTTAACATATTCAATTATAGTTGAAGCAATTTAGCATTAATTGTTCCAGCAATGTGGAGCAAGATGCATTAATGAGATCATGTATGCTAATCCTGATCCATTATTTTTATACAATATTGTAATCACAACTCCAAGCAGCAGATACTTTTGTTAGAGAAATTACAAAAATTTTGCATAATTTTCAATTCTAATTACTGTTCAAAGGCCAATAAATTGTTGCTATCTTTGTAAATAATTTGTGGCTGTAAGAATTCTACATTTCTCTGGTCTTCTGATTTAAGAGGTGGAAGTCTCTGTACGGTTCTTATAGAAACTCTTTCTGATGTTATCATAGTTTTACTGATGTCATTCTAAAGTTGTGATGTGCTTTGATCTGTAACTTTTAGTTGTATACTTACATAAAGAACAATACATCAATAGGTCCTAAAGCAGAAGGATTTAGTAGATGTTACTTTCTGCAGAAATGGGGAAAAAAAACATAATAAATATAATTATTAAATTTTTGCCCCGCTGTTTTAAAATATAACTGTAAGGTAGCAAATGTACCCAATACTCCTGCTTCGTATTTCCTCTGCAGCAACAACCCTGTGGGTTGGGGTGGAGTAGGTTGGGAGAGAGGGAGAGACTGATTCAGAGTTATCCAACTGGATTTCATGCCTAAGGGAAGCCTTGAATTTTCAGTTTCCTAGTTTCTAGGCTAGAGAGCCATTATTCTAAACTCGGTATCTAATTGAAATTTCGGAGTAGATCAAACAAGAGCGTGATCTCACAACAACAACAAGAGCAACAACAACAACAACAACAAAATCTCCAATTGAAGTGAGTAAGGTGATGCTTCTCAAATATAAAAGTTCCAAGAGAGATGACAACAGTACCTATTTTGGTCTGCCCAAGCCTTGTTGAAGGGGATATGATATTTTAGAACCATTACATAGACTGAGGTACAATGCATGGTAGATACATTCTCAAGCTCTGGTGGCTCATTTTCAAGCTCTGATGGCTTAGCAGACTAAAGCAGTGTCATTAACTGTTATTAAGATCAGCTGCCTGCAATTACTGCAAGTTCAAATCCCACCAGGCTCAAGGTTGACTCAGCCTTCTATCCTTTCTAAGGTAGGTAAAATGAGGACCCAGGTTGTGGGGGCAATAAGCTGACTTTGTATAAAATATATACAAAAGTATGAAGGCTATTGCTTAACGCATTGTAAGCCGCCCTGAGTCTCCGGAGAAGGGCGGCATATAAATCAAATTAAAAAAAAAAAAGCTTTGAGCTGACTAACTATGCATGGAATGTGAGTTGACATTTTTTTGTTCAGGTATCGAATTAAAGTTGTAAACAAGCATTGGTTCCTACATGTCTTGAGTCTTTGGATAAATAAAAATACCAAATAATACTGGAAGGCTTATAAAGATTCACTTTATGACTTGCCAGGTGACACTGGAGAACTCAGTGTGATGTTTGTTATTGATCTACGTTTTTTTCTGATTCAGTTTTAGCAGACTTTGTCTTTCTGTCCAATAAAAATGAGTTTAAAATAATTTTACTCTTTAGAGCAAAAAAACAAACACACACACACACACACACACACACACACACACACACACACCAACTAACTCCAAACCCCGTACCCTTTGACCTTCCCATCCTAATTCACTTTATTATGTGGAAAAGGGCATTTTTTATATTGTACCAAAGGCTGATTCTAGCTACAATTGTCTTATTTTAAAATAGTTCCCATTATCTGTTAGTAGGTGCTTTAAACAATTTATTCTAGGTGTGTGAATAAATTTTGGATGTAATTCTAATGAGTCCATCCATTGGGTTGTTGCTGGAATGGAAGATGAATTTATGAGGCCATTGCTACTTCATCTGTTTTATTTTGAGGCCAGTTCCATTTGGATCTGTCTCTCTCTGAACTGTATTTATACTTCAGCTGTTCATTAGGGGGGAAAATGTAATATTGTTGGAGTTTCACTGTTCTTCCCTGCTATCACAAAATGGCTGCATGATCAGTAATAAAATACTAATTCTCTAGAGCAGGGGATAGTGAGCTCTTCTCTATCATCCTCTCTAGTACATTTTCAAACTGAGTACATTGAGCCAATTGACAATTTGTGTTTGTTTTCTGAAAATATTTAACGTGGATGCAAAAACATTTTTTCTGGGGGGAAAAAAGGATTATATTTAAGGTTACAAGTTTACTTTATAGTGTGTACTGACTTCCCATTCTAAAAATTAAACTGGAGCGGCATGCAGCCTGCCTGGGCACAATTACAGCCACAGTGGTTGGGACTAAGGCGATATAATGTTGTTTGCCTTTCTTAGTCTTTACATTTCCATAAATTGTATCCTAGCAAGCAGCCATTAATTATGCCCAGACTAAACAGCAACCCATTTTACCAACCCATGGGACCATAGCAAAAGTGCTTCTGATTACATGCAAGGCATTTTTACCTTTCTAACATGAGTTAGAGGAATTACAAAAATCACATTGTACCCTCTAAACTGGCTATACTGCAGATTTATTTCAGAAAATTAAACATTGCCCTGTTTCCCTGTCACACTCCAATATTGTTCAGAAAGCATCTCTCTATAAAACCAGCCTTAAAATGCGTAAAAGATAGCATAGTCATTTCTCTTTAAAAGAAGCCTCTCTTGACATTTTTTCCCTCTCTTGTAATTTTCTCCATGCATAATCTTTTAATCAGCTTTCAGAGGACAAAACAAAGGAAATTGGTCTCCAATTTGTCACTTCTTGCTGATGTGGAAACAATAATGATGTTGCAACAAGCTATAATGCTGAAACGCAACATATGATGTCATCACAGAAATCTGAACGTCCTTATGAACATCATGTTTTGGCATCATTTGACCACCTGTAGACACCCATGAATGACAAGCTAGTTACAACTGCAGAGTGAAGAAAAGTTGCAGAAGTGAAAGAAAGAATGATCATTCTTGACCACTCAGCGAGATGAATTCAGAGCCCATTTAAATTTTATGGCTAAATTTATTACCAAAGAAGGCTTTAAGCTTTATGGGAAGCATGGTTGGTAATAATAATGGCATCTACAATGCATGCATTAACTTTAAATGCCAAATAACAAATTAGAAAGTATTTTAGGTAAAAATCCCTTTCAATTAGTATATAGTCCATATGGTATATAATTGCTGAAAGAAATTACATGTTCACTCTGGTTGGACCAAATTTAATAATGTTAAGTGTTGCTCCTCTAACAGCAGTCAATAGAAAGCCATCTTCCTTAGCTGATATTTCTTCTTTGACAATCAATTTAGAGAATTAAAACAGCAGCATTCTTTGCAAATTTAGGAATAACATTTCCATTCCTCTCCCCCTAACAAAGCTTTCTGTAAGAACTGTTCAGCTTTTGGAAAAATATGGGACATAAGTAAAAAAAAATTCTGTTCCCATTATTTTTAGGATAGACCATATTTGCCTATTCTTTAAAAGCTCTTTATAATTTCATGTTACAAATGATACTACAATACAGAATTTAAAACTTTGGAAATGAGAAACAAAGAGACATCTTCCTGAATGACAGAAAATCATCATTTAGCCCCTCTCTCCTCCAAAGAAGATAACAAGAAGAAAAAGTGGACAAAAGAGCTATTGCTGGATCAAACTGATGGAACTGGATAGAAAATTTTCGGCTATATAAGATTAGGATCCAGTTGGATGGCCATTAATTTAGATTCCTTGAAAGAGGATTCTGGGAAATGTACTTCAATGCATCTGGAAGGCATCAAAATGGGGAGATGTGCCCAAATGCAGATACTTTTCAAATACTGTGAAAGCTTACTTTTGAAAAGTTGGACATACTTAGCAAAGCTGAAATGATTGGTTGCAAGTAAAGCAAGATGAAGCTTGTATTGAGTCCACTGTATGTCTTGAGGAAGTGATTCATCATTTCTATTTATAAATCCAGTTTGATAAATCTGCTTTACCAGAACTCCATGGTCATTTTCAGAGAAACCTTGAGACATCAAAAACTGTACAGTTTTATTATGAAGCTGATAATCATTTTTGGTTTGTGAAAGCCTTGTTAACAATAATTAATGCGTAGGGCTATAATCGGGAAGAACCTGGTTCAAATTGCCTAGACGGAGCGTCTCCCCACTCTGACAGCCGTTTCCCTCCAAATAGGAGAATAAAATTGGAGGAATGTGTGCTGTATGTGTATGTATGTATTATTAAATGTATTTGTCACCCATCTCATAATGAAATTACTCTGGGGTATGTGGGATACACTGTATTTTTCACTCCATAAGACACCCTGAACCATAAGATGCACCTAGGTTTAGAGGAGGAAAACAAGACAAAAAAATATCAGGCGGAGCCTGAGGAGACCACAGATAGGGACCTCTCATGTGCCAGCTCTGCCTATTGATAACTGCATTGCGGAAAAGAGACAGAAGAGGCAGGCAATGACAAAGACAAAAGAGGCGGGGTTCAGCACTGTAAAAGGACCCTGCTGCCACAGCCTGGCTGCTATTTGCCAAAAGACCGGCACCGTCCACCTTTTTTGGGGGGAGGGGGGGGAAGTGCGTCTTGTGGAGTGAAAAATATGGTATATCTAGTGAATCAAATGAACATCTTATCCCAATATTGTTTGGAAATTCCCAGCACATCTGCAGGTACAAATCTTTAGGAGATTACACTGAAGAAAGTCCCATTTTTTTTTACAATATCTGAGTAAAACATGCAGAGGATTATTAGAAACATTTTAACAGATTATGTCACATTTTCATTCTTCTATCAATAATGTAATATAAACATTTAGGATAGAATTCACACCCCATATTATGAAGCCCTGGTAGTTTAATTCTAAAAATTTCATTATTTTCTCCTTATTCTATTAATGAAGTTATTAAATAATTTTTAGAAGATTATTATGGCACTTTGCCAGTAACATAGGCTGCGGTTTCATTTATTGATTGCACAGTAAGACCCTAGCATAGTTTATTTTGAATGAATTTTTTAGTCATTATTTTTATACTTTTGTTAGCACTGTATATTTATCAAATTATTTGCGTTTGAAAAATAATTCTTTTTTATTTATTATAAACATATTTTATTAAATATACAGTAATTGTGTCATTTGTCATAAGTAAGCACAAATTCCAATTTCTGTTAACAGTTTATTAAGCAGTAGCTCAGAAGTTATTTACTCATTGAATTTATTAGGAAGCGCATCAAATTTCTCTGGGTTTGAAAACTTTGTAGAATGTTTTCAGAAATTTAAAGTAGAACTGATAGCATATTTACAGTTTCATGAACATAGAGCTATGGTAGTTATTTTTTGAAGGCCAGGAGGAGGAGTTATCTCTAAATCTGCTCAAGGGATTTTATTTGGTTTTATTTTAAGTGATACAGTAAGGATATAATGTAAACTTCAGTCTTTATTCTTGGAAAGCTTGCATTGTTACGTAACTGTTTCTCAACCTCAGCAATTTTAAGATGGATGGCATGGATGGCATGAAAATTCTAGGAGTTAATTTTACATATCTTAAAATTGTGAAGGTTGAGAAATGCTATTATATACAGGTAGTCCTCTTTCATTTAGTGAATGTTCAACGTTACACCGGCATTGGAAAAAGTGACGTCCATTTTTCACGCTTATGACCATTGTAGCATCCCCATGGTCACATGATCAAAATTTGGCTGCTTGACAACTGATTTATATTTATGACAATTGCAGTGTCCTGGGTGATGTGATTAGCTTTTGTGACCCTCTGAAAAGCAAAGTCAATGGGGAAGCCAGATTCATTTAACAACCGCGTCACTAACTTAACAGCTGTGATGATTGATTTAACAACTGTGGCAAGAAGGGTCATAAAATAGGACAAAACCCACTTTACAAATGTCTCACTTAGCAACATAAATTTTGGGCTTAATTGTGGTCGTAAGTCAAGTAACCTGTAATATATGTATTCACTGGAGTTGAGAGTTTTGAAGTAAAATGTCAAATTTCCAACATTTATCTTTCTGGATTTGCCTTTGTAGATGAGTTTATAAAATAAATACTGATAATAGCGATAGCAATAGCACTTGGACTTATATACCACTTCATAGCCCTCTCTAAGCTGTTTACAGTATCGGCATATTGCGCCCAATAATCTGGGTTCTTGTTTTACCGATCTCAGAAGGATGTAAGGCTGAGTCAGTGAGGATTAAACTCCTGGCAGTGAGCTGAATTAACTTGAAATACTGCATTCTAACCATTGCGTCACCTTGGCTCATAATGGTTTTGCATGGGGTTGAGATCCAAAGCATGTTTGAGAAAAGTGAAATAATGGTGTAGTCTTTGCTTAACGAAAACACATTACAGATTAAGACAGATAAAATATGAAAGTAATAATTCCATAGTGCATAGATGTGGAAAGACATATGGGTATTGTGTAGAATTTTTAGTTGTAAAGTTATAAACTTTAGTAAAGTTTTTAGTTGTATATTATACAGTGGGACATTCTGTGCATTTATTTAAACAATATAATATTGAAAAAGGTTGACTGAAAATATTTTCTTAGCACAATAGTTTCTTTTTATACACCTCCTGACATCTTTGTGGATATTGCTATCTGTCCCCTTATGAATGAAAACAAAGAAAATCCTGACTATCTGCATAAGCTGCTGAACATCACTTTCTTCATTCTCATTGCTGTTGCCATAGCCACCCTCTAGTTAAGCTTTATACTCTCAACTTTGCAGGAAGAGATGTCATCAAAACCTTGATGCATTTTAAATATAACTGCAAATACCATAAATGTAAAGTTTCCTTTGAGATACTTTACAATGGCAGCAAATCAACCTATTACTAAAAACCTCTTTCCTGTACAAAACTCTGTATATTATTTAATTTGTTCCCTATAGAACAATAAATACATCTCTGCTAATTTAATATTTAAACAATTTATTATATTACAGAAATAGACATGCATGATTAAGTACAATCCTCTGTTGAAAATGATTTGCAATAGAATGGTTTACTAATGAGATTCGTAAGGTATATATGAATATTTTGTAATTATTAATCTGTTTTATAAGTAAGAGGATTTCTTACGATGGAAAACTAGATTATTTGTTTTTGAACAAAATTTTCCAACAAAATTCTTTACATATTTTATCACTCTGGTATAAAACAATATTCAGTTTATTTTCTCTTTTGATTTATCATGTAGCTTTGTCCAGGATTTTTATGTACATATATTTTTTTTGCTCAGCTACACTGACATGTTTGTTTTACTGTATATTAAACAAGAAGAGTTATTCTGTAGTCAAATACTTTAGACCTGTGATGGCGAACCTATGGCACGGGTGCCACAGATGGCATGTGGAGCCATATTGGTGGGCACGCGAGCTCAGCTCCGGCACGCATGCATGCGCCGGCCAGCTGATTTTCGGGCCTTCTGGGCCCATCAGAAGTCAGGAAACACACTGTTTCCAGCCTCCGGAGGGCCTCTGGGGGGTGGGGAAGGCCATTTTGCCCTCCCCAGGCTCCTAGAAAAGCTCTGGAGCCTGGGGAGAACGAAAAATGGGCCTACCGGGCCCACTGTGCTATCATGTGCCAAAAGAGGGGGGGAGCATGAGGGGGCGGGGCACATAGAATTATGGATGTGGGCACGCGTGCGTGTGATCCAACCACGCTCCCCCCCACTTTTAGCATGCAATGGCAAAAAGGTTAGCCACCACTGCTTTAGACCATTAAAAAGGGTTGAGCAAAATATATTAAGAAAACTATATGGAAACCGATGATCAAGGTGGCCATATGGGAATATTACAAAAACAAAACAAAACAGGACACTAGAATGGCCTTTTTACCTTTGGGAAGGGCAGTAAAAATGCATCCTTTGAAAGGTGTGCTTCAGATTATATGAAAGCATTTGGAAGTACTTTTTGTAATCTTTAAAGCATCTGTGTCATTTTCTTTATTAATTTTTATTTAAAAGGTTTTTATAAAGTAAAAATACAAATTTAAAGAAAAAAGTAAAATAAAAGTGATAATAAATAAATAGAGAGAAAAAAGAAAAAGAAATAAAGAAACGACTTTCAGTTTTCTTTACAGCAGTTATAAATGCATTGTATTTTATCTTTCCTTTCTAAAGTTATATTGTAACTTCCTTATATTCTACTCTTTCTGATAGTCAAACCTATAAATCACAAGTTCATTTTTTGGTTTTCAGCAAAAACTCCATAAATTGTTTCAGTATCTGGGTCATTTTCCATGAACTTGTGACTGCTTCAGAAGCTGCACCTATGCATTCGTGCTGAGACAGCTGGGAGCAGTGTACAAAGCACCCTCAGGAGTCTGGAAGAAATTGCAGCTGCGTCATTTATTTGAAAAGAGGTGGATTATACATGCTCCCTCATGTTCCAAAGTCTTTTGAGGACTTTGTTCATTTTTAATGCATTTATGTTTTTTATTCTGATAGCAGTTAAGATTGAATTGAAAGATTTGAACAATGTTTGGATTCCAAGGGTTGGTTTAGTAATAATTCCTCCTGGGAAAACTTGTAGGTTCCAGTTCAGAAGAAGAAGGAGAAAGAACTAAAAGGTATAATTGGTGGTATTCAGATTTGAAGGCAAAAATATGCTTTTGGAAAGATCCTTAACTTCAACTTCTTAAAGGAACTAAACTGAATGGACTGTTTCTAAAGATGAAATTACCGTATATACTCGCGTATAAGCCGAGTTTTTCAGCCCGTTTTTCAGGCTGAAAAACGCCCCCTAGGCTTATACGCGGGTCACGAAAAAAATGACTTTTTCCCTGCAAGCTAGGAAACAGTGGGAGAACGGGGTTTGCTTACCCCACCCACTCCCAATCTATTGGGACTGCCTCCTGAGTTCCAGCTGATGGCTAGAGGAAAAAAAAACCTTTAAATTCTTGCTGCTTCAAAGGCCCCCCCTACAGCTGATCAGGGTTAAAAGAAAACAAATGAGAAGATCGGTGCCGGCTGCAAAAAGGTGCCTGCTGCAAAGAGCACATTTTTTTTTCTCCTTGTGCTGAAACCAAAAGCGAAAGTAAAACAGCTTGTTGGCTTTGCTGTTTGCTAAGGCAGATTTCTTTTTCCTCATCAAAAAAGGTTGGTGCAAACAATGGGAAATTTATGGCAAATGGCAAAAGAGGGGAGTTCAAGATTTTAAAACAAAAGAAAAAAAAGCTCTATTTAAATAGGGAATTGTAATAATTGAGATATTATTAATTGTATGTTATGTTGAAAGCAGAAATGGTTAAGTTGTGGTTTGGAAGAATATTGGGGGAAATTATTTGGTTTATTATTATTGGTAAATATAAGTAATTGATTTGTAAGAAATTGGATTGCATGGAAATAATTGGAATATTCATGTTCATATTGATTAATATACAAAAAAGATAGTTATATAACTAATTGATTTATATTAAAATGTTGAATTTGTATTAAACAACTGTAATATTACATAATTAAGCAATGTGAGGATTGATATAAAAATAGATGACAATGGGAAGGGGTATAATATAGAAGTGAAAAATTGAATTTGATTAAGATTAGAGATGAGGATGAAGGGTAATATTGGTTTTTTAAAAAATAGATGAGGAATAAATATGGCAAAAAGAAAATATAGAAATTGTAAATTTAAGTGAAATGACTAAACACTGTTTAAATTTGTGAACTGGCCAAATATTCTGTTCAAAGAAAATACATTGTATGTTTGTATGTGTGTTTCTAATTATTGCTATTTATTCATATTTGTTCTCTTTTATTCTTTAAAATTTAACAACTCATTCTTTATCTTAATATCTTTATATGTGTTTGGGGTTGGTTTTCTTCCCTTTCATCTTTTTTATTGTACAGCAATCTTTCTCCTCAAACCTACCACCTCTTTTCTTTCCTTCTTACTTTCTCTTCCCCCCCTTCTTTCTCCTCCCTACTTCCTCTTCCTTTCTTCTTCTCCTCCTCTCTTCCTCCCTCTCCTTTTATGCACATGGACTCCTTTTATGCACATGGACTACTCAGAGGGCTGAAAAAGTTATTTTTGACTGGTCCTCGCACTTGTGACCAGTCCTTGAACTTACGACTGTCCTCACATTTTACGTTTTGGCCCTATCTTGTCACCATGGTGAAAAGAAGCAGTTGTGAAATGAGTGACACCATTTTTAAGAATGCTACAATGGGCATAAATGATGACCAGTCATAAGTACGAAGACCGGTCAAAAGTGCGAGGACCTGTCAGAAATCACTTTTTTCAGCCCTTTGAGTAGTCCTTTTGTGCACATGGATTACTCAGAGGGCTGAAAAAGTTATTTTTGCCTGGTCCTCACACTTGTGACCAGTCCTCGCACTTCTGACTGGTCCTCACACTTATGACCATCCTCACATTTATGCCCATGCAGCATTCTTAAAACCATGTCACTCATTTCACAACTGCTTCTCTTCACCATGGTGACAAGATAGGGCAAAAACGTAAAATGTGAGGACAGTCGTAAGTTTGAGGACTGGTCACAAATGCGAGGACCAGTCAAAAATTACTTTTTCAGTCCTCTGAGTAGTCCATGTGCACAAAAGGACTACCCAGAGGGCTGAAAAAAGTGATTTCTGACAGGTCCTCGCACTTTTGACCAGTCTTTTTTTATTTTGAAATTTACCAGTAGCCGCTGCATTTTCCACCCCCGGCTTATACGCGAGTCAACAAGTTTTCCCAGTTTTGGGGGGTAAAATTGGGGGGGGTCGGCTTATATGCGGGTCGGCTTATACACGAGTATATATGGTAGTGGTAGCAAAGTATACTAAAGATAAAAGTTTCCCTATGATGTCTGACTAGGGCCGTGATGGCAAACCTATGGCACGGGTGCCACAGATGGCACGTGGAGCCATATTGGTGGGCACACAAGTGTTGCCCTAGCTCAGCTCCAGCTTGCATGCGCGCACCATGCCAACTGATTTTCAGGCCTTCTGGTTCCACCGGAAGTCAGGAAATTGGCTGTTTCAATCATCCGGAGGGCCTCCAGAGGGGTGGGGAAGGCTGTTTTTACCCTCCCCAGGTTCCTATAAAGCCTCTAGAGCCTGAGGAGGTGGAAAAATGGGTCTACCGTGCCTACTGTGCCATTGCATGCCAAAAGCAGGGGGAAGTGTGGGGGGTCATGTGCGCATGCGTGGGAGGGCAGGGCGCATTGAATTATGGATGTGGGCACACGCACCCATGACCCCCCCATGCTCCCCCCGCTTTTGGCACGCGACAGCAAAAAGGTTAGCCATCACTGGACTAGGGTGTAGTGCTCATTTCCGTTTCTTAACCAAGGAATCCAGCGTTGTCCAAAGATATTGCCATGGCCATGTACCCAGCATTACTGTATGCCAGAGGTGCACAGAATGCTGTTATCTTCCTACCTAAGTGGTACCTATTTATCTACTCGCATTTGCTTGCTTTCAAATTACTACTACTTAAAATGAAATTAAACAGTATAGTTAGTGGCATTCATACTGAAGGCAAAAAGATGCTTTGAAGCATACCTAACTCCAATTGCTTAAATTAACTGAATTGTTCTTTTGAATCATATGTCTGTCTTCTCTAGTTGCTGCTGCATCCCAGGAAGAATTTGAAATTTTAATTTAAGAATTTACCAAATTCACACCCCTGGTTCTCTGAAGTATATTTTTGCCTTCAGATCAAAGGTGTTGCATTGTTCTAGGAGGTTGTATTTGCTTGTCAACTATATTTTGTCAATTATTTGAGAGGGTGTTACGATAATTAAGCTGGAATAAAACCAATATAAATTAGGTAACATTATCACACTGATATGGTTAGTTTTACTGAGTAATATGGTTAGTTTTACCAAATTTTGCTTAAAAATGATGAATCTACTCATACTATAAATACCCTTATATCTTCTCTACTAAGTCAAGAAAATTAAGGAGGTGGACATTAGTGAATAGTAAATAGTTTTCAATATGTTACATATAGAAGCAATTGTTAGGATAAAATTGTGCTTCTGCATGGTGATATTTCCAGAAGATCTCTTTTACGTAAAGAAAGTTGGAACTGTGTGAACTTTGTTCTTTTTTCCACTTTGTGAAAACAGACAGCTGGAGTATCACTAAGGTTTATTGGTGGTGTTGCTGCTATACATTATGCACAAGAAAAATATAATTGAAATATATAAAAGCAAAGACATTTGGGGGAATGATAACTTACACTTTTATGCTAAACAGTGAACTAGTACATTTCTAGTTTTGGTTGCTAAAGTAAACTGAGCTGTGCTGTGCTGCAACTTTGCTTAATTCTAATAACATCTATTCAGAACAGTAGGAATGATATGCCACTTGTTTAATTATTTTTAAAATGTCAATTATAAGGTATGTATATCAATGATGATCTGCTGTTGCTGGTTCTATTTCAATTTCTAAATTGATCATCAACAGACTAGGGAAAATTGTGTAATAAAGCTTCAGTCAATAATAATGATAGCTACTGATATTGGTTCAGCTATAATTAACTATTGATAATAATTTTGGTTACAGTAATAGTTAAACTGTGTAGAGTGAACTCCACAAGAATTTGTAGGCTCTTAAAGTTGGAAACATCCTTATTAACCATCCTCTAATTAATATATAATATAATATAGCAGGAGGATATTGATGATGATATTATGCTTAAAGATCATTAGAAAACCAGCAAGAATTTCAAAGTATGTATTTTTGAAATCTTCTGTAAAAGCAGTAAAACAATATTCTCTTTTCAGTTCATACTTTAGCAAATAGAAGCTGTTGAAGGGATATTAATAGCAATGGTGACATAGAAATGGTAATCCCAGGCGCCTCAAATTATAATTAGAATGAAAGTATAAGAATTGATCACTTATGCTTGTTTGGATAATATTTTAAAAATGCAATGAAGCATCAATTTTCAAGTAACAAAATATTGATAAACAAGTATTTATGAATCTTGTTTGGGTAAAATTGAGTGCATATTAGGTGAATGCTAATGGGTGACCATTCTTAAGTCCTATTATGATAAGTGCAGAGCATTTCTTTTCCAACCTTAAACTTATTCCCTACACATGACAAATAGTATTCCTTATTCTGAATTCTGAATTTATAGTTCTGAATAAAGTAGTTAAATTGCTTTTTGTTCCAGATGTAGAGAGGGTGCAAAAGAGCAGAGCAGAATCACCAAATATATCCAGATATTTAAGCACTGCAAATTGCTCCTTGAGTAGAGAAAAAATGATATGGGAAACTTGATACAATAATCTATATTAAGCATGAGTGTGCAAGCACTCACCTGTCATTTTGCTCTAGAGAATCTGTTTAGGCAACAGAAATCATAACTATAAACTTTTATTGATAAATCAAACAAATCCTGCAAGGTATGCTTTTGTGACTTACCCCACTGCCTTGGCTTTGTGAAGAGTGCCCCCCAGAGTTTTGAAAAGGTGGTATTTTGACATCCACAATTCATCTTAAAGAAATGTGCTATCAAGTTCCCATTTCCTTCTGCATTTGTATCTTCCATCTTTATTACTCTGCATCTTTGACAGCTATTTTCAAAGTACAGTCATAGATATGGTTGTAATCTGTGATTGGTATTTCAGATGAATCAGAATGGCGTTTTTGTTCAGATCCTTCAGTTTGGTTACAAAATGGAGATAGAATTGTCAATACATCCACTTTTCTCTATGTGTTAACCTGATTTTGCATTATACTTTTATGTACAAGTTGGAGGAAGTGCATCAAACATATTTAACAAGCAAAACAAAATAATATTATTTAAACCTTAAAAGTCCAGAGCTTTATAATGAGTCAATTTCATTTTGGAATGCTGGATTAAAGTGGCCTCAGTTTTGAGGTGATTCAAATTATTCCAAAATAGGCTGTCTTGGTTTAGGCTATGGTTGCCTTAACTTTTGAACTGCATCTGAATCTAGGCTTTGTGCCAATGTAAAGAACTTACGTGTCCATATAGGAGGAATAGGGAGAAATAACTCAGCAGCATGCATAACCGTAAAATCAGGCTGATTCACTGAGATGGGAAAAACCAGAACTTCCCTTTGTTCAAACTTTTATTATTTGTTATGTGTATGCCACCTTTGTTATATTTACAAATAAATAAAGACAAACATATCCAACACACCTTGCTCCTTGCTCCTATTTTATTTCAACAACAATCCTACAAGGTGAGACAGAGTGACTGGCCCAAAGTCACCCGGCCTCCCACTTTTTAAGTGCTTAACCACTAGGCCACGGGTGTCAAACTTGTGGTGTGTTCTGTCCCCGTCTCACCCACGCACCCAAACAGCCAGCTGGGGGTTAAATAACTTTTCAAACACCCAATGTCAGTTATCAGAAACTTGGCAGCAACTCCGGAGCTGCCTGCCAAGAACTTTACTCCAAGAAGGAGGGGTTGTTCCTCCACCAGATAACCCAAACAAAATACACACAGTTTATAAACAGTCCAGTTCGTAAATTAAATCCACAGCAGATTTAGGCGTTGTTTTCCAGAGGTGCAAAGTGACTTGCCAGAAGTTTCAGCTTTGTCTGTCACAGAGTCTGACTGGCCACCACACTCCCTTATATAGCCTGTGGGGTGTGGTCCAGTGAGTCAGTTTAATCTCTGGCACGCCTCCTCTTCTGCGTACATTTGTCTCGCCGATGCTGGCGTGGATCCAACCACAACTTATCTCCGTCGTCGCTATCCGACTGATCGGAGACACCTGGCTCCTGGCCAGTCTCTTCTCTTTCGGCAGACACCTGAGGCCTAGAAAAGCTAAACACCAGGAAATTTGGGGAAGAACTGTGGCTTCTTCCTGATTCATGTTAGTTATTTATGGCCAATGGGTTTTATTTTGTGCCTTGACATTGGTGATACCTCCTGTATTATAATAATAGACTTTGTTCCCCAGAAATTTGTATCATTACAGCCATAGTGTCAGAGTTCCAAGTAACACCCCCAACGAAAGAAGACTCTGAGGCTAGAAGTTCTTCAAAGTTCCATTTTATTAGAGATGTCCTAATAGAGATATTAGCACATCTGGGAAAAGCCAAATCTGAAATTTTGCAGGTTTTCCCCACCCAAAAAAAAGTCCAAGTCCCTGCCCCAGCACCCACATCACATGGTCCAATCAATGCACCATCCCAACTGGAGATACCTTCCAGTCACACCACTACAGGTGCAGGGCAAGATGTACTTGACTCTCAAAGAAAAGAATGTTATTTTGACTAGATATCACATCACTCCATACAATTCCCCCTCCCAGTTTCCCACAGCACTAAATGTGGCAGCCCTGAGGATCCAAAGTAAAAGTTGACTTCCAGGACTGACACATAGGGATTGTTGATATGCCCTCTCACATTATGGAGCTTCAGCAGTCTACCCTCAAGGAAATGTCAAAGTTCACTGTCAGTTGCATTATGCTGCTAGAAAAATCTGTGCTGCTGAATTGGAGTATATTGATTGAGCTTATAGGTATTCCGTAGTTGCTAAATCTAGAGTTGGTATCATTATCAACACATGTGAAAACATATCTGAAAAATATTTCTGTTTAAATTTGTATTAATAATAATTTTCTGCACTGTTTTCATTAACTAAAAATAGATTTGATGGAAATTCTATAGTGTGCTTTGCTGTGTTATTCTTTATTTGATTTCAGAGTCTTGTGGGACACAGCTTTTTTTAAAAGACTGTGAAGTATTGATCAGGGCATAGTATCTTCACTCTGGTGCTTGCTGAGAATTTCACTTCACTGTAAAGGGCTTCACTGTGCTAATCCTCCTTACACTGCAGTACTTGTCACCTGCCTGATAGGAGTTAAATACTGCATTGGAAGGGGATTATCACCAGCTCTTTTTGCTCTGGCAGTGTAAGGAAAAGGAAAGCTTTCTTGCTGTTCTCTCAGGGTTGAGTAAGAGATTCCCAATAGCATGATTATGTATGATGTAGTAATAGTTTCCAAAATGCTATATTAAACATGTGTTGCTCCTTCAATGTTGGCAAGAAGGATAAATCCAAAAAAACAATGTATTTTTAAAATGTGAACCAGTTTAAATATAAGGCTTTCTATTTGCAGTATGTAAAATGCAAACGATCAAAAGAGAGGAGGAAAACTTGCCAGGCATAAGCTTGATTCTCACATTGTGAAATTACAATTTGCAAAAAATTACTTCTACAGACTGTATTAGTGCTCCTTTAAGATTTCCCCCCTAAAGTAGAAATAGAGCACTCTTGGAAGTAAGATCAAAATGTTGAAGAATTTGAGCTCTCTTCATTAAATATTCTTAATGATTCTATTTTTTGTTGCTAACCAGTTTTTAAACATTTCCATACCTGTTAAATAAATTCAGTGATTAGTCACAATTGAAAACAATAAATGTTTATTATTTCTCATTCTTTCTTTTTATTAAGAATGTGCCTGGGATCAAGGAACAAGTATTAGTGACCTGCAATGTTAACAAAGAATTCTTGTAATTTTTGCTGAAGCTGGCAGTCAAAATTTAACAGCTGTGTGTGTACAAGAAGAGTGGGGTAATTTATAAGCCAGTAGGCAGATTTGTTATATGGATTTGTTATATGGAAAGAGATCTGTTAGATGTGAATTGGAATGTGCAAGATACCATAAATGAATAGCTGATATATTAGGTTTCTGGTATTTTAATATTATTTTTCTTCAGTTTTCTAAACAGTCCCAGATGGTCTATGTTGTTTCTTCTCCAGAAGCAGCCTAAGGTATTATATAATTGAGAATATGCAGAATCAGGTACCATTAATACATAGTAGGCATATACATGCTTCAAAAGTGATTCAAAAAAGGTACTTCAGAAGGCAAAGGAATACAAGTTCAGAACTACTTAACAAATCTGAAAAAAGGTTGTTTTAATGAATTGACTCATTTCTCAATCCTCCCATTTAGATGGCTTGCTCCGTTTTTCTACTTCTGATTGTACCTTTGGAAATTGCTTTCATTTTATATCTGTGTGCATGAGGTAGAAGTAGAGAAGGGATAATTCCTAGGGAGGTATAGTGAATTGAAGACTGAACTGAGAACTGTGGCAAAGAACTGGTGAGTACACTGGTTCCTTGGAACCTCTTTGGATAAGAAGGGAACAGGACAGTACATCACATACATATGCTCCGAATGGTTTTCTCTGTGAGGAGACTGAACAGCAGCGGTTTTCTATGGGCGTGAATGACAGGAAATGACAGAATTAGCCATCTTACAACCACTAGGGAGACTTTTAAAGGACACTAAGTTTTCAAAGCTTACCTTCTAATCCCTTTTGGAAATTGCTCATTAGCTACTTCTGAGATATTAGAGACCTTTGGAATGACAAGTTTGAAAATGTCGGGTGAGTCTGCCTTTAATCCTGAACAAAAGAAAACTCTAATTATAAGCTTAAGAATTTAAAGAATTTGAAGTAAATAGCAAAAAGTTACAGTAAATAAGATTTTGATCTTAGAAAGTTATAAATGGACTAAAGATCTAGATAAAATTGGAATATTGAAACTTTCACAATAAAATTTTGGAAGTAATTATAAAGTACAAAGAGCTTCTCATATAAGAAATAGATCCTGGTTTAGATCCTGGGTTTTATAAGACACAACACAGAGAAATAATTTCATGATTCCAAAAACTGGACACTAGAAGGGTCTAAAGATTTTAGGTAGTGAGATGATATTCAGGCCTGCAAGATGTTTATGACAATAAATATACTGAAGGAGACTTGAAGAATGAAATCAGAAAATAGTAGCCACAATATCAACAAAGTAATGATGTTTGTTTCTATGGCTAGTCTATCTCCAAAGATGTTACTGAAGAATTGTCAGATGTGTAACAAATTTTATCTGACAAGATAAAGATGGCATCGAAATTGGATTTACAACTGACAGGCCAAAAGAATGATTTAGAAAAGGATATTTCACTGGATGACAAAAGAAATCGGCTAAGGTTTTGAAATGTTTGAAACCAAGTGAAAAAGAAGTGAAGAGAAATAAAATCTTACAATAATATTTAAGCAAACTAAAGATTAAGAATGTTAGAAGTAACAGATAAAATGAAATATAAAGTTGGTTTATTTGGTCAAGGTTAAAGTAAGTGACCCACTTTCTGGACTTTCAGCTGACATCAGAACTGAGAAGATGATGTTTTATGGATTTGTTTAGAGATGAGATATGGGATGAAAAGATAAGTGTTTATAACATTATGAGACGGTGAAGAGTTACTAAATTTGTTTATATTTCTGATGAAGGTTGGAAGTATGTTATATAAATACTTTTTTCTTTTTTCTTTATTATATTCTTACTTTCTTCTCCTTTTCTTTTTATTTTTTTTCCCTGCACTGTTTACTCCTTTCACTGTTTACTTCTTTCTATTTTCTTTTCTTTCTTTAAATTTAGTTTGAATTAGATGGAGAGAGGGAGGGAGAGAGAGACAGAGACAGAGAGAGATATGATATTTGTGAAGAGCTAAGCAGTGCTACTGAATCTTAGAATTGGACAACATCATTTAAGCCATCATGTTTAACTTCTCACTCAATGTAGGAAGCCAATTATAGAATATGAGATTGAGAACTATCTAGTCCCCATTTGAACATATCCCATCTACGGGAGCCAGGCCAGCATATCTTGGATAATTGATCCCCCCCCCAATATTCTTTTCTGTAATTTAAATCTATTATGCTGTGTTCAGCACTCTGGAAAGAAACAACTGGTTTTGACAGTCTTCTATGTTATCTAGTTCTGATAAAGAAATATCTGCAGGAAAATCTGTCAAGCTGTATCTTTCAATAAATCTGTAGCTTTACAAAACAAGCAGATACAAATTACGTGTGATATAAAGCTAAACACTATTGTATTGTAAACATTGTCTTGTTTTCATGTTTTGAATCTGTAAACAATTTACATAAATAATGACCATGCTTTTACATTTATTTGGTACTATGTGGAAGTTGTATTGGCTTTTGTTTAAGCATATGGAGATTCTTAGAAGTTTGTGAAGTTTTGGACATGTTTGCACAAATATTACCTAAAATGTGATCCTATCTGCACACAAGATCTAAACCTTGATAAAGAGAGCCCAATTAAACAAATCAGTCAAAAAATTATACCTGCTCATTTATTTATTGGGAAAAATGATTGAAAGCTAAAGGAAACATGTGAACCTCTAGGACTATCAATTCATATAAGCAGGAAATTAGGGCCAGGTGTTTCAATAAATGGAATGAGTATCAAGTGTGAATATGGGAGGACTTGCCCTATTAAAAAAATGAATTTCTGGGTATAGATAATAAAAGACTGATCTTCACAACACGGTGCCTGCTTGATTGCCAGAATATGGTTCTCTTCATTATCAGATTGGGATTCATCCATCATTGATCGGGCTTTCCTAGGTCAGTTATTGTTCATAACAAAAAGATTTATACTCATTAATTTAGAACCCAGTTATAACAATCCACATATCTGTCTTTTGGCTATAATTGCTGGTGAATTGCCAATTCTACATGTTAACATCTGTGCTATTGATTTAGTTAGCAAGAACAAGAGTAATGCTGGGGCATCCAATGGCTTTTGAAATGAACTATCTTTTCCTTAAAATCTCTTTCTTTCTGTTTTTTTGCAAATAATTTTATTGAGAATTATAAATGAAAATAATATTAAAACCATTATTTTCTAGCCATAAACACAATAGAAAATTTAATGTAGAAGAAATTGAAAGGAAATTATGTTCAATAAAATGTTATGGAACTTATCATGGACATGTCAAGCTTTTAAGCTTTGCTTTGACTTGATAGTAATTTATTAGATTATCAAGACTGGTACAAGATGAAAACCAATAAACCAGGGGTAAAATCCAGCAGGTTCTGATAGATTTTAGAGAACTATTAGCGGAAATTTTGAGCAGTTCTGAGAACCGGCAGTGGAAATTTTGAGTAGTTCGGAGAACTGGCAAATACCAATTCTGGCTGGCCCCAGAGTGCGGTGGGAATGGAGATTTTGCAGTATTCTTCCCCTGGAGTGAGGTGGGAATGGAGATTTTACAGTATCCTTCCCCTGCCATGCCCACTAAGCCACACCATGCCCACCAAGCCACGCCCACAGAACCGGTAGTAAAAAAATTTGGATTTCATCACTGCAATAAACCTATTAGAAGTTATAATAGCCAAGTATGGTTAGAAAAAGTGATAGAAATTCATTGGTGTGGGGTTTCAAGGCTGGTATGTATTGCTGGAATAACTTCTGGACAGCACTGTATGAAACAAGGAATATAGGCTGATGTTTCATTAGTAGTAGTGACAGTGACAGACATGATGAAACAGTATCTTAAAATTTTGAGCTGTTTTTTTTTATTGAAAAAGTTTTACAAACAAAATTAAACATTTCTCCCCCTCCCCCACCCCCTTCATATTCTTAATATTAAACACTTTACACTATCATTATTACATTTCAAATTTTCTTGTTGTGTTTACATTTATATAAAATCTTTTCTCCCTCATCCCCAACCCTCCCCTCCCCACCTTGACCTCCCCAAGCAGTAACAGGGTGTTACAATAACAAACATAAACATATACTAAAATATACTAACATACTAAAGAAAAATTCAAAATTTCCCTTAAATCCTTTAACTCCCCTATTTAAACTTTTTCAAGCTCCCTAAAAATATGAGTAACCTTGATAAAAGAAAATAAAAACACCAATAATAAAAGAAAAAAAGAGAAAGAAAGAAAAGAGAAAGAAAGCCAAAGACAGAGTCCCAGATATCCTGCCTTTCACCAACACCTTTTTTTCCCAACATCTATATTAAAACCTTAATTATTGTCCATCCTTTATACTTATTAAAATTGTACAGTATTTTTTTTGTTTAAAATAAAATACTAAAATTATTATCCTTCTTTTTAACTTTAAAGTTAAGCATTTTGCTCAAAAAAGAAAAAGGGAAGGAAAAAAAAAGGGAAGAGGAAAAAAGAAAGACAAACCCTTTAAACCTTTGTGCTTGTTAAAATTATACATGTTTTTTTCCTTTTCTAAGATAACCCCAAAATTATACCTTTATAACCATAGCAAAACTAAAATTATTATCCATTTAACTTGTTAAAATTAAACATTTTTCACAAAATAAAAATAAAAACAAATCCCTTAAATCCTTAAAAAAAGGAAAGAAAAAAAGGTAGCTTTAAAATTATACATTTTGAATTTTACATTTCCAACAATAATAAAACTAAAATTATTAACCATATTTCTTATAATAAGCTAAAATTATAAACCATCTTTTTAACTTATTAAAATTAAACATCAGTAATACTTCTTGAATCATTATAAATATAAATCCCCAACCTTCCGGAGGGTAAATTATTTTTAACTTTAGGCATTATAATAATAGAAAAAAGGAGAAGAGAAACAAAAGAACATTATCCATTTTTACCTATAAAACATCCATAACCTTTAAAACCATCATTATTAAAAGTCTTTCATCTTCTTCTTAAATTTCTTCCAATCCTTTATTTGCCATAGTTCTTTCCATATTCCTTCAGGCACTCCTAACTTCTTAAACTTGCCCTGAGGCTGATATATCATAAAAATCCCCTTCAATTTAATAATCTGCTCCCTTAGCTTGAATTTATGATCCTGGTTCCGCCATTTCTTACTTATATCGTCCAGCAGGCTATTCCTTTGTGTATCAAATCTCCAATTGCCAAATAGTTCTTCCACTTGCGTTGATTTATTCACTTGCAATTCTTCTATAAACAAGTTAGGGATGCCCACCAGAACTTCCATGTGAACCATGTCCACCAACATACAGGTCCCTGCATCTTGTGTCTCCTTCTGTGAACTTTGCTGTCTAACATCCTCTGGATTCCCCAACCACATTTCATTGTCAGACTTCTTTTGAATTAAAGCCAAAATATTAGAGGTTATCAAGTCTGAAAGCTCTTGAAAAATCTTTGCAAATCCAATTCGAGTATCTTTTAAATCCGAAAACCATGATCCTGCAGGTTCAACTTGAGCCATTATTCCAGCTTTTCCAAGTCAGCTCTAAACGTTCTTCATGGCTCTTTGTCTGCTACAAATGTAACAAGCGCTAACAATCACTTTCACTAAGCGCCATTTTTTTTCCCTTTCAAAGTTTTCAGACGGAGTTAAAGACTATGCAATCCATTCCTGCTCTCCTGCTCTGTTCAGCCAGCTTCTTAGTTACAATTCAAAATAAAATTAAAAATAAATCTTAGTGCTTTTATTTTTTACCCAAAGATGATTTTAATTGCTGGTGTGGTTGCGTCGTTTCGCTCTGCATCAAGGCAGAGTCGTTCCAGGTCCGGAGCTTCTTGGCTGGCTTCTGGGGAGTTCCCCTTCTTCGCACCCCAGAATTTTTCCTGGGGGGCTTTGGGGAACTCTACCCCCACCAGCCTGCTCTTCACTCTCCCTTTGCCCAGGAAAAGCTTTCCCAAGCTTCCCGACAGCATTTGTCAGCTGTTCGGGAGCTTTTGCAGAACGAGGAAGCGGGCGCCCATTTCTAGGCATCGTCAACGAGCCGCGGAGCCACCGGAAGTCCGAGCTGTTGTTGAATGAGGCAATCAGCGAGGACCACCTGTAAAGTGTTTCAAGTAGATACTCAGAATTATTGTGTAATGTTTGTTAAACATGTTTTATGGAAACATATTTAATGTTAATCTATGATTTGCTGTAGTCTTCTGGTGTAGCAATAAACCTACATTTCTTTTCATGGTTTGTGAGGTGAGAGAAAGGAAGCAGATTTCCCTGTTACTGTTCTTTAAAATAAAGTTCTTCCATATGTTCTATTCTTCCTGCAAAATTTCATTAACTTCATTTTGGAAACATAGCTATTGTAGTACTAGCTCCTACCTTACTAGGACAGATGAATTGTTCTGTTGACTCCCTCCAGTGAATTCAGAGACATTTGCCCATTAGGGATGTAACAGTATTTTATGAATATGTGGGGCTATGATGAATACAATCCACATTGTCAGAATGTTTTTATTAGGCCAATTCAAGATCACAGAAAAGCGTAATAGCTAGTATTTTTCCCCCAAATGACCAGCATGAATTGTTTGACATGGGTAATTACTGGTAGCAGTCAAGACTTTAAAGATTGCTATTATGTCAAAACCACTGTTTTCTAAAGCATACTGCTTGAGAACAAAAAAAGATATCCAAAATAATGTCTTGTTTCCCTAGCAGAAATATGTGTATTAAAAAAGGGAAATGACCTTCCTCTATCCTTCATTGTTTTGATTATCTTTGGTAACTCTTTTATCTCCTTCAGCAAGATGAAGGGTGTAGATCTTTCAAAATGTTTTCCCATATATAAGCCTCTCTAGGCTTCTAATTGCCCTTGGAACCCTTTGTATTTTTATTGTATCAGAGACAGGGTTTCTCAAAATCAACTTTTAAAAAGCTCTCATGCTATTTGTATATCTCTGCCTCACATCCTATGAGAGCAGATGTCTAGACCTCCATTCTGCTCTTGTTTCTGGCTGGGTTAGTATGAATAACTAAAAGAAAATTAGTTTAATGCAGCAATTGCCAAATGACAGATAGCTCTGATTGAAAGATTATAGGACAGAGTTAAGAAATACTATGAGTAAGAGGCAGGGGTGAGATAAAATTGCGGTTTGTTAATTGATGCTAAATCAGTAGTTTTAATGAAATGTTGATGGGCTTTTAAATTAAACAAAAAGCTATTACCATCTAGTTAGTATTTTGCAAATGGCTGTGAAAAGAATATAGTATCTGTCCTTGAGAGAGCAGGTCAACTTTTGTGAGGGTAAATGCTTTCCTCTCAAAGTTGACCAACTTGATAAATTAATATGATTAGCTAGAGGACACTGAGAATTAGAAAAACTTAAGGGAAATTCTACATTCACAACAGTTTGGCTCACCTGACAGATTTGAGCAGGGTGCATTTCTATCCCTCCCTCTCTGCATATTAATAATAATTTTAAAAATTCCTAGAATACAATAATTTATTTGACACCTGATGAGCAGATAAAGAATGTTGCTGCTTGATCTTCAGTATAAAATTTCTATGATAATTTTTGTCTTTGCTCCTCCCCCCTTTGACTTAGACTATCCTTATATCAATATATGTGAATAAGGTTTTGGCTAAATCAGAAATGTATTAAGAATACATACAGTTCTAGGGCTTATGGAAAAAAATTAGTGAAAGGAAAATATTTTACACTTTAGGGAAAAAAATGAATTATTTTTGTATCCTTCTAACATCCCAAAACCTGAGTAGATGTTGATTTGTTTATTATTCAAAGATTTCAGTTGCTTCTGAACTTGTATGCACAAACATCAGGACTTTCCTCTGACACCATGGCTGGGCATATATAAAGTGTAGACAGTTGGACAACCTTTGTAGTAGCCATGCAAGCCATCCAAAGAACATGGATTCTTTAATACTTTGGAAAAGGTGCTTGGCTCATGCTGATATACTATGTTAAGGAATGCTTTTGCAAGGTCTTATATAAGTTCTGATATTTAAAGGAAATACTATCAATGAAAGAAAGAAAAACATGGTCAGCAAAAGAGGTGCAGAACAAAGATCACAAGGAAAGAGGCAGTTTTATTACTAAATACGTTTCATTGAACGTCTAGACTTTGACTTCAAAACTGGAAAAGTAAAGAGAATAAAGGACCTCTCAACAGCTTGGGGTTGGAGGGGGCTCAGTCAGAAACTAAGAATCTGAATTTTAGCTGTGATAATGAATTCACTAGGAGAACAAAAACCAATTCAGAAAACTCTTTCCTTTATGTCCTCCCACTGAGATGAACTCTGCTGAATAATTGTGGATAAGACTGAGCAGAAAAAGATGGTTCTACTTTTCCCCCCATCTTGCACTCCAAAGAGTTTTGGCATAGAGTGGGATGGAACCACTTACTGTAGTTCTAATAAATATTGGAATGGATTATGAAAGCCACTTACTCATTTTTGGAAGGGAAGAATTTCAAGATCTAAAGCAGCAGAGTTATAGCAATGCAGTATTTAATATATCCTGATGACCCTCCAATATTACAAAGAGGATACTATTTTATAACACTCCAGTGAAAAGTAGATTGTCAGTTTTGCACCAGTTGATTTCCTTCCTAAAGGAGCATGGGCATTGGATTGAAAGTGACGATGGTTTGATATAGTGCTTACTGGAAGTTGTGACTTTGGATGGATGGATTTTATAATTGCATCTTAGTGCCTTCATCGTCATCATCATGATCTTCATCATCCAAGTTATGGAGAAGTCTTAAATTTAATCCGTTTATTTAGACTTATTTTTATATATACATATCTTTGGATGGGAGAGACTTCTGTCAGACTGTATTTATTTTTGCATACTTAGGGGTGGCTTAGAAATCCTTCAAATGTGTGAAAATTTCAAATGTGTGAAACATTCCCCCTCCCCAGAAATCTCCCAATGGTTAGCACACATTTCTGAACATTTACTGAAATGATCCATTCACAATAAATGCCAGTTCTGTTCTACTGAAAATCTTTTTGCTTTAGTAAATTCTAAAAAATGAAGACACATAAAAACTATATAGAAAAGTTAATTTAATTATGATGAGTCACCAGCACTACAGTCTGGAAGACCTGCAATGTAGAATTGTAAATGCAGAGATAAATGGTCTATGTCGATCTTTAACATTTTGAATGTTTATTTGTTACTGCAGTTTATATAGTCACTTTCATAATATTCTATCATTATCATAAATTACCTAGGTAGTATCTATATATTACAGAATTTATGGCACTGGTGCTCTTTTCTATTACATTGCCATTGATTCTGTATTCTTGTTTTTCAGTGTTAAATTTTATGACATACTACTTTAAAAGAATATAGCAAGGATAATTTATGGAAGCCAGTAAAATATTCTACTAAACTCTGTTTTCATATGACAACACAGTTACATTTATTGCACAGTTTAATTACCTGAAATTGCAATTCAATTTTTGAGTTGGGTTTGTATCAACAGTTTTGTAACTATTTTTTTTAAAATCTGAGTTTAGTCCTCAGTGTGCCAGTAATTTTTATTGTTTTTATAATTTGTTTTGGGTAGAGATATTAGAGGCAGGAATAGAAAATATTGTTTCTTTTTTGATGGTGTTTTGGCTTAAAAAAATCTAAAAGGCTAAAAATAAAAGGAGACAACAGATGCTAACTATGAAATATTTAAGCTTGTAGCTTGAGGCATAATCTTAGTATTTCCATTTATCAGTCTAATTAAGAACTGATTTTAGTCATCTATTAAAATATATTATAATGAGAATTGAAGGCTATATTTTGATGTGTCAATATTTTAATGTAAAGCATTTGGCATCTATCAGCTTAATATTCTGTCTTTATCACCTCATTGAATTTGCTAGAAGAATGTTGATAGATTTTGCATAGCATCATTTAATCTCCTTTGTCAAATTATGAAGTTGTTACTGATTTCAAACTGTTTGTTAGCTTCACGTAGTTCTTTGCAACTTCACATTTTTCATAGGGATTCTCTTGTTATTTTACTTGTGCTAGAATTGCCAATTAGGAATAGATGTCTTGAAGAGGAGGGGAGTACAACAAATACATTATCTCTGCAGGTCATGATCTGCACTTCATTTTAAACAGATATTTTTCTAACCCAGAGTTATAATTAAATAGTGCCTAAAACTGGTAAATTAAAGCAAAATAACATCTCACAGGTTGTTTGTAGATTTGGGGAAAAGAGTAGGGTAGCCTAAAATCATTGATTTCAAGGATGAAATCATGTTTTCTGCAATCCATTATTCTTTCACTTGCATTTAATTTTAGTATCGTGTTGCTTCCTTGTGTAAGATCATTTCATTATTGTTTTTAATCTTGTTCACATAGCCACATTACATAACTGAATAACTGAATAAAGCAATATGAAGGCATATTTAAAATAGCCTGCATTTACTTATATGACATAAATAGTATTTTGAACTAAAGTTTATCAAGACTATTTTTTTCAGATAAAAGAATTAATTAACCTTAAAACTGAAGGATACATTATTTTTGCGATCATTCAACCAGACTATAAGAATTTGCCATAGATTCCAGGCATCTTTCACCCTTTTCCTTCCTTTCTTTGGTCTCACTTTTCAGGATGAATTGTGATAACATGTCTCTTTGGCAGTGCTCTTAACTTGCATTATTTTGGCCTGCATTATTTTTATTAATAACAGTGAAGTTCAACTATGATTTCATAAAGCAAGAGGATCTTGTTCTTTCATATAGAAACCGTAATTTCAAAAAGTCATTGGTCATTTATTTGGCTGAAGAATGTGCTGAAATGTTCTCCCTTCAAAAAACACTAGACTTCTGTCGAATTAATCAATAAATGGTATCTGTTTTAACTACATTATTGATGATAGCCATATTAATAGTGAATATCTCTCTTGTGCTAAGAAAAGTTGCAGTAAAGTCAGGAGGGGATTGAGTTTCCTGTACTGATCCAAAAATATTATATCAGGCATAATAAGAGATTTGAGATGTTAATTTTAAACATGGTTTTAGCGGAATATGGATGAACTTCCTCTTCCCATGCTTTCCTCTTAATTAATTATAAGGAAGATATTAGAAATATTTGTTTCAATTATGCTTTATAGTTGACTTGGGAACCATAGTTGTATGTAGATCATAAATCATGATTTCTGAGAATTTTATTTTGGTTTAAATTAATAAAATATTAGAATATATTTAGAGAAGGTGGTAATGCACTGAGTTAGACACAGAAAAAGAACATTTTAATGTGGTGTTTAAATATAATTTTAATGTATATTTATTATGCAGTATGTAAAAGTTAATGCTCATGCATTTTAACAACTTTTAGAGTAAACCTGAAAAATATGGAAGCATGAAACATGTATCGGTATTATACCAGTTCCTTCTAAAGAAAGTGTTGCTTTCAATAACTAAACCTGCATTTCACCAAATAACAAAATAGATGGTTTTCAAGTATCATGTAAAGTATATGGTCACTGAAATTTCAGTGTTGTACTGAACACTGCAAACTTCAGTTTGTAGAAAAATAGTTTTGACATTTCTTAAATATTTTAATCAAAATTATATGCTTTAGCCCCGAAAATATAACATCTTCAAACTTGACTCATATGGAGAAGAATTGAATAAATCTAGATAAGATCATCAATGATTCTTGCTACTAATTCTGGATCTCATTTTCTTCGGAGACAATAAATATAGGAAGTAATTGATTAGAGTCCCTGTTGATGCAGATTCAGGACTACAAATCTAGGTAACAGTTCCTTTTGCTGAATTTAATGTAATACCATATGAAATTCTACCATAATTCTTGCAAGGATTTCCAAAGGAAGTTGTGTTTTGAACTCTGAACAAATGAGAAAAGCCAGATTATTCATACACAAGTACATATTATAAATAAAATATGACTAAAATAATGTTATAAACCCTAAAATACTGTGGTGAAGAGAATCTTATTCATTCTGAACCCCAAATAGTAACAAATTATATTTTATTTTGGTGGGAATTCATTTCAGAGAGGTGTACCAAGGGAATATGGGGGGGATGGACAAATGATAAAGTGTGCATAGGATGGAAGTAGTATTCATGCTATTTGATGATTTGTGTCACAACTTATATGTTAGTGTCCCCCTTTCTAGTCCTGTTGGGCTTCTCAGCAGCTTCTGAAACTTTAGTTCTAGTCCCCGTCTAGGCTGCTTATGGTGATTGAAGGCTGTGAGTCCCTGTGCAACTGTTATAAGACTGCTGTATTAAGTACCTTAATTCGTTGGTAGAAATGGAAGTTATTGCTATATGGCGATTGTATTACTGTTGTTTGCTATTTTAATGTAGGTTTTGTAGGTATTATTCAATATTTTTTTTAAAAATTGATGCTTTAATTGTAAATATAATGAATCTGAATAAAATCTGTGACATTCAGATTGTTAAATAATCAATAAACTGTTTTGAATAAAACAGTTATCTGCTAATTCTAGTCCAAATTTGATGTTATGTATTAATGTTCCTTGGATCTTTTCTTTGAATACAAGCAAGAAGGGTAGCATATGAGATACAATATATAAGTTGATTAAATTTCAGTTTTTCTTTTCTGGAGTCTTTTAATTATTGGTTCTAAATAATTATGAGCTGATATTAAACATAACAGAAAACATACAGCTGCGTCTCCTTTCAGCCATTGCTATATTACTGGCATGGTTGGAATCTTGTAAATTTTAGAATCGGCAATAAAAAAAGAGCAATGTTGGGTTTCTGAATATACTTCAAGAAATGCCAGTGGATGAATTGGTCAATTTTAATGAGTTATCAGAAGCAGTATTTTTTTCACGTTTGAGAATATAATATATATAATATATAATTTCTGTTGTTGCACAGAGAATCATTTTTCAGTGGACCCCCAAAAGTAAGGTTTATTGCTATGAAACTGTTTTTTTTTGTTTGTTTGTTTCTAGTATTTGTTCAAGTGAGATCCCCATTGGTATACTACCAATGTATACTACAATTAGACTAGTTTCCAATTTGTGCTTCACTTATTTCTCTCCCCACCTACATCCTAGCATTCTGGAAATCTCCAAGAAAGCTTGTAGCATCTTTTAACCATAAAAGCAAATCTATGTTTAGTATTCCTTTGGCAGATATGTGCTAATTGTGCATGTGGAGTTATAACTGACTTAAGTAATGCTCTCCTGCATATGGGTTGAATATATAATTTTATGATGGTTTTACACACATACTGAGATCTTTTTCTCTTTTGTATTTGATAGGGTACCACTTGAATGGGCTGATCAGTGTGAACGAGACCTAGAACATTTGCGTGCAAAAGGTGGTGAGGAGTTTTGCTGCACAGAGGTGAGTATTAACTTATGATAGGCAGACAATCATGTTTTGGGGATTGCTAATTAAAGATGTCTTTGTATATAAACTATTTTCAAGTACTCTTAAAATTTTTAAGTAAATGATGTAAAGTTCTCAAGGAAAAATCATGGCAGAAAAATAGAGCAAGCATGGAAAATTGCAGTAATAAACAAATTAGCTTTCATTTTGGTTTAATCTTCAATTTAACCATTGACAATTGTAAACTGTAGTTTCTGACTTATAATAGGTAGAAGGGCACAATAGTTCAGTGTGTTATTTTTAAAAGAAAACTTGACTTGGTATAAAATATGTATTAAGGAAACACAGAATTAAAAGTTTTGAATTGTACTAAGAATGTTTTCTATTTAATACAGTAAATAAAAACACATAGGAAGAGGGGTAGCTTCCTATTGGAAAAAAACATCTTTATACTGGTAGAAGAGAATACTTGGGAGGTTTACTCTATGTAGTTGAATTCTAGTCTTAGAGTGGATATTTTGCTTGCCAGGGATCTGTTGAAAATTTCTGAATGAATATAATTTGTGAGCAGGCCAGTTGGGGAATGTATGTATTTGTTTTTAACTGGATTACTTAGGTTAGCTTAAAGTATTGTTCAAAAGAAAGAAGTGGAAAGGATTTTAATTAAGTACATACGATATTAAAAACCAAAAGCACACATATGAATATTAACAACAAGGAGAAAAAAAGAAATTTGAAAACTTCCAGGAACTCTTTAATCAGACAAGATGGTAAAAATAATCCAAGAAAAATGAAGAGTGATAAGAATAAGTAGCTTATATTTTAGTCATGTCTATACTGCAAGCTTGAGAATAGTCTGAAGACTAATCAAAAGTCATATCAGATATAGTAAAGAATCTTCCAAAGATTGTTGAATAGAATAAACAAGCAAATAATTATTGGTCTATTTCTGAAAATATAAATTAAACAATTAAAATCAAGCTTTGTTCATCCCTTTGTTCCCTCCCAAGGTGGTAATCAGGGAGAAATTAAATGTCAAATGCCTCTATTTTGGGAGAACTTGGATGGATTTTTGAAGATTTTGTTTCCTGTGATTTTTGACTGCTCTGATTGTAGTGGTAGTTTTGGAACACTGCAGAGTGACAATGTGGAAAAATTGAGAAATGTGTCTATAGTGTCTGAGTGGTGCAAACTACAGGTCTTTGTATAGGTGTCTTGGCCACATAGTATGTTTCTCTCCATGTCAGAGAGGAAAGCTCTTATTTAGCCTAGTGTTGGCAACCAACTAAAAATCCCGCTGCTTTGGTTGCATAATCAATTGGGAGGTGATGTAGCAGCTAGGAAGTTGCTTCTTTAGTGAGCAGAGACTCTTTGAAGTCAAGGTGAGAAATGGGCAGTGGGAACCAGAGTGCAGAGGCTGTGAGTATTGAATTCACCTGAAACTTGCAGCTGCCTGAGCGTTGATTTCCTAAATGTGGATTATGATCTCTGTTTTCAACCATCATTCCAAGGATACTGTTCATTTGACTGTTTGTGGTGCTTTACTTGCAGAATGGCTTGTGGGATTACTCATATGATTGATTACTGAAGATTTAAAATCTTGGATTACTTTTGTATTGGAGATCTGAGTCTGAGGTTTTAGTATTATATCAGCAGCTAACCCAGGGGTTGGCAACTTTAAACACTCAAAGAGCCATTTGGACCCGTTTCCCACAGAAAAGAAAACACCGGGAGCCACAAAAACCTTTTGACATCTAAAATGACATCTCCTTCCACTTATGACTGTTTGACTGTAATTTTGTTGCTTGTATCCTTACAATTTATATTGATATTGTTTCCTTATTGCTTATTTGTACCCCATGACTATCATTAAGTGTTGTACCTTATGATACTTGATGAACGTATCTTTTATTTTATGTACACTGAGAGCATATGCACCAAGACAAATTCCTTGTGTGTCCAATCACACTTGGCCAATAAAAAAATCTATTCTATTCTATTCTAAATGAAGATAACACTGCATATATTGGTTTTTACCTTTATGCTATGTATAAAAAAACTATAGTGTGTTTCATTTATATAATCAATGAATTGCTACAGAGAAAACAAATTTTTATTTCTGCATGCAACGAAATCATTTTGAGCTCCAAATAAAAATAAAAAATGGGTCGAAAAACTCAATAAATTGCCTGCTGGTAGGTATCACACATTATGATGCATCTTTTGAGCAACAGGGAGCCGCAGCAGAGGGATGAAAGAGCCACATGTGGCAGGCCCCTGAGCTAACCCCATTGGCTTTGGAGTACTACAGGTATGAATGAGTTGGGTGGGAGGTGTTACGCAGGCAGCCTGCAAGAGAACTTAATTTCCTTGCGTCTACTGAACTTGCCACTGGCAATCTTCAGTGACCAACCTGCCATGGCCATCTTGCCACAGGACAGACAATTCCACATGGGATAACTCAACATGATAAATGTTATCCACCACTGTTTCTGCAACATGATTTCCATTGACAAAAATGTCTGCGGTTAGTTGGCTGCAGTGAGTTGTCCCATTCCAGAGCTAGAATACAAAATTGAGGGGCTGGAATGCAAAATCAGTATCCAATATCTACCACACCTTCCCCATGCATGGCCCATTCCCATGGCACTAGAAATAACCAAATGTGAGATCTGAAGGCACTAAGGAGCAGTTATGTTTGTTTTTACTGTATTGATTTCCCTGTTGTATAGGCTATCTCCCTGACTGAGCTGCTTGATTCAGTCTCTAAGTTGGAAGCGGAGACTCTGAGTCTCATAGCTTTTGGAGAGTCCAACCTATCCCCATGTGTGTAGTGTGTGTGTAATGTGTAGTGTAGTGTGGCTCAGAATGGTAATCTTGATCCATGTTATTTAGGATCCAATATGTCGTTACATGTTTCATCTGGCTTTTGTCTTGGTTCAGATTACCATTAGTCTTTTGTCATAGTCAGATCTCAGAGTGATGACTCACATTTTTATCAGATCTGGAAAGTGATGTTAACGGTAATAACTTCCTTCGATAAATGTAATAGTTTGCATGTTGAAATATTGTTGTTGTCTGTATTCTTGTTTCTTTCTTGCCTTACAGAATATTAAAAGTGTAAAATAAAATTACTGTATTTTTCAGAGTATAAGACGCACCTTAGTTTTTGGGGAGGGAAATAGGAAAAAAAAATGCTGCCTACCAGGTATTCATCTGGCTAGTATCCTTAGCCTGGTCAGCTTTAGCACATTAGTTCGCTCACTAGTTTTGAGGTTGGGGCTGGTTGGGGCTAAAAAGACAGCTTCTAAAGCAAAGCTGATCGTCGGAGGGAGCAGCAATTAGAAAAGCAGGCAAAGCCCGGAAGATCGCTTCGCTTACGTTGAGGCTGAAAAAAAGCTTCAAAAGCACAGCTGATTGTCAGAGGGAGCTCCAGTGACTAAAGCAGGTGAAGCAGCAAGAGGTAAGAGAAGGCAGAAGCTGTTCCAGGTAGCTATTTTGGGCACCACGCGTTGCGTTTTCAGCCTCTAAACACATTGCATTTTTTGGTGGCTATCTGCTTTGGCAATCCCCGCAGCCTTGAAAGGCTGTCAAACTGAGCATTTGGAAGCTGAAAACGCGACACTCTGAGTCCAAAAACATAAGCCATTGTTGGTGGCAATCTCTGCAGCCAGAAAGAGGATGCGCGGAGGCCAAAGGATGGGGGCCGGTGGGTGGGCAGGGCTACATTCGGAGTATAAGACACACCCAAATTTTCATCCTCTTTTAGGAGGGAAAAAAGTGTGTCATATACTCTGAAAAATATGGTATAACAGTTTTAACAGTACCTCCACCCAGAATCAATGCAGAATGGAACAGCTTTCTAAATCTAATAAATACATAAAAAATAAGTAGCATTTATTTTAACAAAGCTGGAGGCAATTTACAATGTATTACATTTAGAGTCAATAGAAACCAAAACAGATAGTATTAACTAGTGTTGAGGAATCATGCACACTAGAGAATGCTGTTTCAGTATCTGCTCTCCAGGATAGGGTGATGCTGGGGAAAAGTTACATTTGTGATGTTCCAGGTCACAAATTTTTTTCTGAGAGGAAAGAAATTTTGATTCGGAGTGTCTGCTTCATTTTATAAAGTTTGAACTTGAAGAAATATTAGCTGAGAAAAATAGATAATTCAATCCTTTGAATTGTTAGAATTAAAATTACTGCATATTTATTAACATGCTGTCTTTTAAAAAACCAAATATAGATGCATGTGAATTTTTTTAAACCATTGGATTTATTTGAATGAACTAGACTATGATTCATTTAAATTTTTTCTTCTATTATCTCTGACCTGGTTTATACTAGCTGTATGAATTATACTGTGTCACTTTTAATCTCTGATACTTATCTTCAAGCCTGATTTCCTTAGATAGTGCTTAATTGCAAGTTAGAAAAGTTATTTGTCTTAATCTTAAATCCATTTACTTCTTTAGTTAGCTTCATTCTATTTTATATTCTCCCATCTTGGAAGCTTGCAATTATGTCAGTGGAAGCATTGAAAGAAATTTTGTTAATCTGTTTTTATTGTACTACTGGATTTAAATGGCATCATCACATTGATAGTTATAAATTCCATTTTTAAACAATTAAAAAAAACACACTTCACTCTGTGAATGAGAGGATCAAGGAGAATTTATGAACATAATGGATAGTCGGATCATGTAATCTGTGGATCTGCACACCTATAAATCTTGACTCCGAAAGGAAAAGAACATTTGAAAAAGAATGCCTATGAGATTGTCTTGTTGTAAGTGATAGTGAGGCTAAAGCATAAGCTGTACTGAACTTCTCAGAGGCTGGGAAGCGAAGGTGTGGCTTTTAAAATATTATAGGGCTTGAAACATCTGTACATTCCTTCTGTATCAGGGAACTATATACAGCAACTTTCCCACTGCTTCAAGAGGAAATCAAGCGGATCAAAGAATTTCAATTTTAATGAGCTTATTGATAAATGTAAGGTATCACAAAACCTTTCTTTTTTAAAATATAATTTTTATTGAAGAGATTTTTAGAGGGAATAAAAACAATATAAACATGAGAAAAGAAACAAAGACTCCCATAGTGAATAAGTAAGAAAAGAAATAAAAATAGAAAATAAAAAGAAAAGGTTACAAAGAAGGTCTTTTTGACAACAGTTATGAATGGCATTTATTTTTTATTTTATTTCTAGCTACCGTTTTTAATCTTCAGACCCATAAATCACAAGTTCATTTATTCCCTTTTTCAGCAAAAGATCCGCAGGTTACTGTTTCCCAAACCCCTGGGTAAATTATGAACCCGTTATCCAATCACAATAGGGACATTTAAATAAGGACTTTCTAATAAGCGGTAAAAAGGACTTTCTGATAGAATACATAGTTTTGGGTAATGAAGGAAAAGGTTTGGGAAGCAATGCCACAAGAGGTTTCCAGGCATTGGTAAATGTAGTTTTTGATGTTTCTCTAATCAAACAAATTAATTTTGCTATCTCTGCTAGTTCTTTCACCTTTCCCAATCATTCTGCTGTTGTAGAGTCTTTAGTCTTTCCATTTTTGTGCATATAACCTTGCAGCAGTAATTGTATATAAAAATTGTCTTTCATGGCTCTTTTCTAATTGATTGCCACTAATTCCAAAAAGAAAATTTCTGGATTCATTTGAATGTTGATCTTTAAAATTCTTTGTATTATATATATTTCAATCCAGAAATTTCTTGTTTTTTTACAAGTTCATCTGGTATGATCAAATGATCCTTCATGTTGTCCACATTCCTAACATAAATTTGAAGTAACTATATAATCTAGACAACTAATGGTACATCATTTTATAAAAATTCTAATTTAAGATATAAGGTAAATTTCAATCCTTTTAATGATGTATTTTCCTATTGTTCCATCAGTATATTAGGTCCAAAGTTCTTAGCCCATTTTATTATACAGTCCTTTACTACTTTTTTTTCATTTCAAATTTCAATAAAAGTCTTTCCTTTCTAGCAATTACATGTTCATTATTTGTACATAGTTCAATTTCGAATTCTGCCTTACTTTGCTCAATTCCGAATGTTCTATTATGTGTCTTAAATTTTTCTTATTTTTACTGTGGCAGCTAACAGCTCTATTTGTATTACTGAAGTTTTTTTCATTAGCAATGATAAGGAGTCAGATATTAGATATTGTAACCTTTGCATCTGTCCTGAGTAGTGTCTGTCTGCTAATGAGCTGGAAGAAGGAGACGAAGAAGACCGTGTCCCTTTTCAGACAATTTTTGTTAATGGCTTTTAAGATTGCTAGCCAATGATATTAAAATAATTATATGAACAGGAATGCTTAAAGAAACCATAAGTATTGTGTTAGTTACTCCTCAACTGGTACTGGATCTAACCGTTTCCAAAACAAGGAACAAATGAAAACAGACCATCTAAAAGAGAGTGGCTTTGTGTCCTTTACATAATATGGCAAAAGAAAAAGATGCAAGCATTTGAACAGTTTACAGTATAAATAGAATTCACACTTGATACACAATAGTTGCTGGAATTCTTTTCTAATGGCTTCTTAATTCTACAATTAGAATTTTGAGTGCCTGTTCTGATCCAGCTAGTCTCAGATAGGAGCTTGACAAATTCTGCACATTAGCAAGAAAATATAAATAGCTTTATCATTTGGGGTTTGGTTTTTTTTTTGTCTTTTCAATTTTATCTAGACTAATTATAATGTATTATTGATTTGTCTGGATTTGAACATCAAGTAATTGATGTTTTACCTATTGCTACAAATAAAAAAGTAATTTTGAACAGTTTCTAAACAGGGTATCTTTTGTAAATTCATTATTTTAAATTCATAGTAAACATGGTAGATGCAATAAGATCCTCTTAAATACAAAATCCATGTAGCAGATGACAGAACATAATGAAAACATAAACTGTTACAGAAATAAACCTGTCAGATGCATAACACTATATTGTTATTGAATTAGCATGCTCTTGAGTTTGTTTGCATGCTAGATTAAGATGCTTTTTTGGGGCGGGGGCAGGGTTGAAATGTAGTGAATTGCCTGGTGAAATCTGTAGAAATAACATTGTCAGAAAATGGTTTCTAGGTCAAGAACATATGTTTTAATGAGTAATTGTAAAAATTGGCTGAAGCAGGTTTATACTATGTTTTATTTAATTTTATTTATATCGACTTCATGTTTTATTTGGCAAGTTGCAGCTACAGTCTAGAACAGGCCTGCACCCCACGAGTATTTTTAAAAAGGCAAATAAATTCACTGCCACTTTGTGGAAAGATGTGCTGCCAGACACGTTCAAGCTTTGCTGCCACCATTCTGCTAGCTCTGGAACAGCTACTCAGTGTGTGAGGTATTATTTTGGAGGCTATGGTGATTTTTAATTTATCAATCTATCCCTTTGCCCGCTACAGTTTTTGCAGGCCTCCTCTAGAACGTTTTATTGAATTGTTGTTTGCGTTTTATTTTTTGCTTTATTGAACAGAGCAGAATAATATAAGATAAAGATAATAAAAAGGTTGGCCTGGGGATTGGATGGGGGAGTTCCACACTGGAGGTGGTTTCTAAATTGATGGCAGACTCCACTCCCTCCCTCCATCTTTTTTGTTTATCATATTGATGTATTTATTCTCAATGTGTTCCTTTGTTATTGTTTATTTTATTGCTCTATTATTTTGCTTACACACCTTTAGTTTCTCTTCCTTTTTATTGTTGTTAGCTGCCTAGAGTAGCCTTGCAGAGAAATAGAGGGCAAATAAATTTAACCAATAATAAAATAAGTAAATAAAAATCCCATTATGTCTATACATCTTTTATATTTCTAGATAAGTTGACAATAAGAGTATTGATGTTTTGCCCTACCGAATTTACCCTAACCAAACCGAAGGTGCATCATCTGTGACAGACATCTGTGTTATATGTTAAATGAAAGCACTTTATTCATTCTGTAGAATATCTAAAATGCATTGCAATATCCTCAGTTACCTGCATAATTCAAACAAGATAATTTTACTTCAGTGGGGTCACACAGTGTAATTTAGATGACTTCTTAATACATGTTCGTATTTTGCATAATGCTGAGTTTTCAGGTCACTTATTTTGTGACCTAGCATTCTCTTTCCCTAGCAGTTTTGTAATAGTAGGGCATGTTGTACTCTACTTCTAGCATTTTCGTGCAAAGGATTTTCAGCCCATTTTATTACATCTTTACTGACAAGGCTGTTTCCTCTATATTTGCACTGTCTTAACAGCTCAATGGTGAGACTATCTAAAATGTTTAAGAGAAATCAAGTTGAAGAGAGCAAATTCAGTGGGTCTGTTGTGGGGGGGGGGGAGGGGAGGATTTCCTTGGAAGAGTTGCAACATTGATTTTCTTTCCCTGAGGAAAATAAATGTGTGTATAAAATTGCTCACTCTTTCTTTTGAAAAATAATCTTGGTAGAATATGCCTCTGCCTCATTTATACAAACACATATCCAGTTCTGAATAATTTGAGCCCAATGCTATTTGAGCCAAGGAAAGAATAAGTGGGAAAACTCCATAAAATAAACAATTTTTATGAGACTATGCAGTGGTTAGTGCTTTCTTGTTTTCAAGATGTGATGGTAGCCCTGATTTCTCAAGATGCCATGTTTCTTTTGAATACGATGTCCTGTCTCAGGCTTTATTTGGGAAGTTTATGAAACAAATAAGTGGTAAAGGAAACATGAGTAAAATGCGTATGCACATACAGAAAATAAATCAAGTCCCCCAAAGTCCAGCAAACTTGCCTTGAGAAATTCCAGATCCAAAATAGCAGGTAGAGTGGTCAAGTGAAGTCCAAGCCCAAACATCATAAAAGGGTCACCAATCAGTTTAAGTCCAGTGTCACAATTAGAAGGATTCTTTTCTTGCAAAAAGCATCTTTGCTCTGCTTTCCTCTCCACATGGAAAGCTCTTGCACTGGGAGACAATGGCAGCTCAGAGTCCTAATTCTCCAGAGACCTGTGTCTCTTGTTTACCAGGCAGCGCAGCCTCCTCTGCCTACAGCTCCTCAGGAAGCGATTCACCTGGCAACTCTGAAAAATAGCTGTTTACTGTTAGTTTCCTCTTCAAAGACTGAACTGACCATGACGTTGGAAGTAGATAAGGAAAATAGAGATTTGAAGTACCATGATTCAAGGACAATGTTCCTCAAACTGATAGCATCAAATTCCTGTGATTGGACTGCACAGGTTTTGGCACACTTGTGTATAAGTATGCAGAGACAAATATGCTAGAGACTGTCTCATGGAACTATGCACTAAAATTGAAATGAAAGCCAAGAGATCTTGCTGTTTTCCATCTGCAGGAATAAGATATAGCATCAAAGATTGAAGGGAGTGCTATTGGGCATTGGCAAAATGGAACGGATTTATTTATTATTTTATTTTATTTTATTTTATTAAATTTATATACCGCCCTTCTCCCCGGGGGGACTCAGGGCGGTGAACAGCCATAAATAAAAAACATATATACAAAATTTAAAAACCAAATAAAACCGAATTAAACATTGGCCCCCAATAATTTAAAATCCCAATTTACAGTATTAAAATATTAAAATATTAAAACCCCCAAATTAAAATATTACAATTCAAAATTTCTAAATTCTTTTACAACAGAAGGGGAAAAGGGAAGAATTAGGCCAGGCCCGCCTGGTGGAACAGGAAAGTTTTTAACTCACGGCGGAAGGCACGAAGATCCGGGATCCTCCGTAACTCTGGGGGGGAGCTCGTTCCAGATAGTGGGTGCCCCCACAGAGAAGGCTCTCCCCCTGGGGGCCGCCAGCCGACATTGTTTGGCCGACGGCACCCGGAGGAGGCCCTCTCTATGGGAACGTACCGGTCGGTGGGAGGCTATTGGTGGTAGTAGGCGGTCCCGTAAGTACCCGGGTCCTAAGCCATGGAGCGCTTTAAAGGTGGTAACCAACACCTTGAAGCGCACCCGGAAGACCACCGGGAGCCAGTGCAGCTCGCGCAGGAGAGGAGTAACATGGGAGCGCCATGTCGCTCCCATCACCACCCGCGCGGCCGCACTCTGCACCAGTTGGAGCCTCCGGGTGCTCCTCAAGGGGAGCCCCATGTAGAGAGCATTACAATAGTCCAGGCGAGAGGTGACGAGGGCGTGAGTGACCGTGTGTAACGAGTCCCGATCCAGAAAGGGACGCAACTGGCGGATCAGGCGAACCTGATGAAAAATCCTCCCGGTCACGGCCGTCAAATGCTCCTCAAAAGACAGCCGCGAATCCAGGAGGACGCCCAAGTTGCGCACCCTCTCTGCCGGGGCCAATGATTCACCCCCGATAGTCAGCGATGGTACCAGCTGACTATATCGATTTGTACACAGGATAATATCTTTAGTGTTTTGTTCATGGTGCCATTATTTATTTAGTTATTATTGAATTTTTAGAACTATCCTAAACCTCAAATCATTGAACAAGTTCATCAAAAATTTAACCTTCAGATTGGGGATAAAGAAATGCATGGGAAAAACTATTATATCAAACAATCTTGGTAGGCTTGTTGGAAGTTCATCTGCAAATTCCTTCCAGACCAGAAAATCAGAGGTTCCTCAGATTCGTGTATGAAAAGAAGCAATTCCAGTTCAAATCACTCCTCTTTGGATTGGTCTCAACACCCAAAGTGTTCATCAAATATAATGGCTGTGGTACAATTCTGTATCTACTTGGCAACATGTTCTTCAGGGCTTCCTTACATGAGGAAGTAGTGAACCTCATGTATATGTGTATGTGTATGTATATATGTATACACACACATATATACACACATACTTGTGTGTGTATGTATGTATGTATAGACTATACTGTTATATATTCTGCATATATGTTAATTATTCAGTTTGTGTGTGAATGTATACATGTGCAGAATAATAGAATTGACTGTTCTTGCCTGGAGTAAGATGCTGTACACCTAGAGATTTTCTTGGATATCTCAGGGACGTGGGGGAAGCCCTCTTTTTGACCTGTTCTTATCAGTGGACATCATACAAGTGAGACATTTTCTTTCCCAATTCCAAAGTAACAAAAACAGAAGGAGTTGATTCACGAGTAACACCACAGCCAGCAAGCTTTTTCATCAGCACCAACATTGTCCAATTAACTTGCAAAACAATGATGCTCAAAGCATAAGTGTTTCCAGTCACCTCTTTCTGCTCCAGAAGACCCTGGTTTTCCACTATAGTAAAAGTGATCAAGGATGGTATCTACCAATATTCTGCTAGCAACAGACAACTTCCATTCATCATCATAGTCCAAGCAGCTCTATCAATAGGGATTCCACTGATAGGCATATTTGGATGAAATCAGTTCCTTTTATTATGCATTATAAAATAAACAAATTTTGCTTCACAAATGGGACCTTCAGATACTTCTTTCTGCAGACGATGATTTAATCTCCCTGGGATACTGCTGTACTATATCTGTTTCCTGTTGGCACCACTGATGGTGACAGAAAATAATACTTGAACTTATCATGAACTACCATTCTGGTTACCAACAGTCATATCCAACAATAGGCTTTAATATTTCTGACTGTATAAAAGACTTAAGAATTAAAACACCAACTCATGAATATGGCTTGTTTCTATAACTGTTTTTTCACCATTCTGTTGTATTTCATTTTTCCATATGTCAGTACCTATTTGCAGAAACTGGTTGATAAATGCTGGTAAATTACTCTCAGATGAAATCAATGCATGCAAAAAGGAAGAGAGCTTTCTTCCGCTAAATGATATATGTGTAAGCTTGCCTTTTGACTAGAAGAGGTGGGATTAACATACCAGATTCAGTCTAGTAATTCTTGCAGGTAGATGGGAGACTAAATATAACATTCATTAGTTGTTTTTCATTGTACAGAGGAATCTTTGTAACCTTGAGCTTGCTAGATCAATTTGGGTCATTTGTCTCAGCCTACCCCACAGTGGCCAATTGTTATTTTGTAGAAAAATGGGAAGGGGTAGATATACTACCTTGGGTTCCTGAAAAAAAGTTGAAATATAACTTTTAACAGCCAACAAACCCACCTTTCTTAGATCTATACAATGTTCGGACAGTTAAGTTGGTTTGGAGCTTACTGTATACATCATTCTTGAACTTTTTATAAAAGAATATACTTGTGTGTGTGCATTATAAAGATTGAAAGATAATACAAGAAATAGTAAAATATTTTCATTTATCTTTGTCTAGATCACAGCCTCTGTATGTACCTTTTTAAAGAAGTGTATATTTTAGAACTTACATGCCACCAAGGGAACAAATTCTAAACAGTCTTTTATATGGGGCATTGATGGCCATTTTATATAACAAAAGTCTGCCAAGAAAGGAAGATTTGAATTTTTGAATACTGTTAACAATATTCAGTTTTCGAAAAATATTCTGACAATCAGGTGAGGAATGTTGGAGTTCACTTAACAAATATGCAAAGCAATCTTTAACTTAATTCTTAATACTATTAAAAAGTCTAGATAGCAGAAGAGTACACTAAGAATTTTGATTTTGATAAGAAAAATTCACCTACTTGGCAGACAATTCTAAAGTGGTATGTAGTCTGAATGAAGTTAAATATTTCAAAATCACTATGTTTGGAGGTTATACAATGATTATTAACATAAAATGCTATGAATCCTTGGCCTTATTTATTTATGATGGTCCCTTGAGATGAAGGTTTCATTTATTGGGTCAGGAAATTTCACTGTCTTTAGTCATTTTATTCTCTGTTCTATATGTTTATTTTAGCCACAATGATATTCATGTATTAATATTGGGAGAAGATAATAATATAATACCCTAATTCCAATTTTCAGGCATGAGGACTACTGCTTATAAACCTCCACAGCTTTGAAGTTTGTTGCAATATAAAACTAAGACTTTTCAAAACCAAGAAAAACCAAGTCCAATGAGAATCTTATAAAATTTTAATAGAACTGATAAGGGTTATTGAATTAAGTCTGTCGTTAGGGGAATGTAATGGAATATCTTGGGGTAGGCAATGGTATTTGGTTATGCTAGAAAATTTTGTTGCAGTTTAAAATATTTGTATTTCAAATATGTATGAAGAAAGCATCAGTAAGAAACTGCCTCTGAATAGCTGTGGGAGAAGTAAATCACACAGTTTGCTTATGTTTATATGATCATAGCCTCAGAAAAGAGAAATAAGACCTCAAAATAAAAATTGTCCTGTGTTCTTTAAAGCCCGAAACAGCTGCAGTGCATTGGAGATTCTTCAGGGGGAAAATCCTTTTACAATTCCCTTTCTTCCCCTTTTGTTTAGTAATTTGTGGATTTTCTACTTTATTCAAAAAGGAGGGAATAGTCTCTGAAGCATCTAGTAGTAAGAAGATAGTTATGTATTATTAAAATCTGTCAGTAATCTTTTTTTTGGCAAAGATACTAAAAGTATTTTTACCAGTTACAGAGAAGTATTTGGTGCATATTAATTTTAACAATGATTTTGTCTTGAAAGTATTCAAAAAGATAATTTAGAGCAAATATAGCACATGAAAGTACATTTACTTATATTGATAAAGACGATACTTTAGGGAGTAAGAAGTGTAGCAATTAATGCCTTTAAAAATGTATAGCTTGAATATAATTATTTTGTTTTTTAAGTAGTGAATTGAAATGAAAATGGATTTTTTCTCCATTGTGGTGGAGATAGCATCCAGGAATGGGTTGACCTCATCTGCTAGCTGATTGGACTGAATCTGTCAGAGCTGTGAGGACATGCCTCCTTCACCAACGGTCCCCATCTTTTGACTCAGTCCCTCAGCTAGGACAGACATGTCAAAAAATTCTCCATTCCTTTGAGTTTGAAAACTTGGACTTCTACTCAGATCTCAGTACCTGTCTGTCTCCCAGTCTGACCAGTGGAGCCGCTGGATGTCCTGCTCTAGATGTGGCAAATTTTGCTCTACACCGTATTTTTGCCACCCATCCTTTTGGATGATGGATGCAGGGATGGGGATTCCACGGGCTCAGAGACCCTACATCCCCAGGCAAGAGTTGCAGCAGGACTGGTTAGGTAGAAACAGGGAATTTCAGGCCAAGCGGTCCTTTTGTGGGGAGGAAGTCGTTCATATAGATGCCCAAAGTAATTGCACCACCAACTGTCCCATTGCGAGACGTCTGGCTAATTTTGCCAGCCATTGGGAGGATATTACCACAGATTACTGGCTCCTGGAGATGGTCCGGTCAGACCTATCCCTGAAGTTCCTCTCCATACCCCCAAGGTTTTTCATTTGTTGTCCCATTTCAAGGGACAAGTCGAAGAGGGTACTCATGGAAACAGATACTCAACATCTGTTGCATATTCACGTGATCCAGAGGACCAACAGGGCATGGGATTCCATTCCATCCTCTGTGATTCCAAAGGCCTCGAGGTGATGGTGGTGGTGGAGGGCAATTCTGGACCTGAAACGGCTGGATTGCCTTCTAATCTACAGTCGGTTCAAGATGCAGTCACTACAGTCCATTTTGGATGGCGTCTGAGAGGGCGACTTCCTCACCTCTGTTGACTTGACAGAAGCATACCTGCATGTCCCCAATTTACTGGCGCATAGACAATATCTCCGCTTTCATTATGCCAGCCAACACTTCCAGTATAGAGTCTTGCCCTTTGGCCTCTTGTCAGCGCCTAGGGCCGTAATGGCGAACCTATGGCACGCGTGCCACAGGTGGCATGCGGAGCCATACTTGTGGGCTCCGGGTCGCATGCGCCCACCGGCCAACTGATTTTTGGGCCTTCTGGGCCCACCAGAAGTAGGGAAACAGGCTGTTTCCTGCCTCTGGAGGGACTGGGAGGGGAGGCCCGTTTTTCTTTCATACCTGGCTCCAGATCATGTCTATTTATCTGGAAAAGGCGAAAATAACCTTTTCCACTTCCTTTGAGGCCTTACGGAGGCTGAAAGGGCCCATTTCCTGACTCCTGGTGGGACAGGAAGTGACGTTTTTTGCTGTCCCTGGCCTCCAAAGACTCCTAGAGAGGCTCCTAGAGATTCCTAGAGAGGCTCCTAGAGACTCCTAGAGAGGTTCTGGAGGCTGGGGACAGCAAAAAATGTCACTTCCTGTCCCACTGGGAGTCAGGAAATGGCTTTCAGCCTCTGTAGGGCCTCCAAGGGAGTGGAAAAGGCTTTTTTCGCCCTTCCCAGATAAATAGACAGGATCTGGAGCCAGGTAAGAAAGAAAAATGGGCCTACCAGGCCATCATGTGCCAGGAGCGGGGAGGGGAGGGGGGTTGCGCATGCATGTGTGTGGGCACGGGCGTGCATGACCCTCCCCCACCCCCCCTCTCCTGGCACGCGATGGCAAAAAGGTTAGCCATCACTGGCCTAGGGTGTTCACGAAGCTGTTAGCCATATTAGTGGTACATCTCCGGGCTCTTCCCATGCGTGTCCAGTGTTACCTGGATGATGTCCTGATACAGTCCTCCTCTGGCCTTCAGGCAAGAGAGGACCTGAGGATCACCATCCAAGGTGCTGCAGGACCACGGGTTTTCCATAAATATAACTAAGAGCCATTTGTCACCAATAAACCACTTGCTCCATTTAGGTGCAGTAATAGACACCATAGTTTGCAAGGTCTACCTCTCCCAGGAGCGCCAGACGAGTCTAAGGGAATTAGTAAGTCGTCTCAGAAGGGAATGTACAATACCACTGGCCCTTCTCTCACAGCTTCTTGGGTACGCCTGCACGCCAGGTCCCTTCAGGTTCCTCCTGCCTTACCAAAGAAAAGGCAGAAGCAATTTCCCAGCCAAGGTCAGGGTTCCGCCAGAAGTGATCCGCTCCTTCTGGTGGTGGGCTTCCCAGGCAATTTCTAGGGGAAGCCTATTCAAGGGACTAAACTGCCTGATGGTTACCACAAATGCTAGTCTATTTGGCTGGGGGGCCCTTCTCCAAATCAGGATGTTTTAGGGACAGTGGTCACAGACAGATCTGGACCACAATATAAACTGGCTGGAACTCAGGGCAGTCCACCTGGCCCTCAGACAGTTCCAGAACAGACATGTCCAAATATTAACTGACAATATGGCCACTAAGGCTCACATTAATCACCAAGGGGGAATCCACTCCAGGTCCCTTATGCAGGAGGCAGAACAACTCTCAAGGCGGAGCATATTTCAAGAGTTACCAATGTGCAGGCAAACTGACTTAGCAGAACCACAGTCAACCACGCAGAGCGGCGCCTGCATCTGACTTTGTTTCAGGAGCTGATCAGGTGCTTTGTACAGCCAGCTGTGGAGCTCTTCGCTACCCAGGACAACACTCAACTACCACAATTCTTTGCAAGGTTTGCAGTACCGGGGGCAGAAGGGGTCAATGCTCTTCTCAGTCCTTGGCCCCGGGGACTTCTCGTTGCCTTTCTTCCCCTTCCCCTCATTCCGAAGATGGTCCGGAAGGTTTTGTTAGAAAGGGCAGAGATGCTGTTCCTTGCACCCCACTGGCCCAGGCGACCATGGTTTGCTGACCTGGTCAACCTGTTGGTGGCCAGACCTTGGAGGATATCGCCAGACAGAATCTCCCTCAGCCAGGGGGCCTTGGTTCATCCGGCCCTACAGTGGCTACAACTGACTGCCTGGCATTTGAGCAGAGTTCTCTGAGCCAGGACAATTACTCCTCCAAGGTGATCAAGATGATACAGTCCTTCAGGAGACCTTCCACCAATCGGATATATGATGCGACCTGGAAAGCATTCTACTCCTGGTGCTCCAGGTTGGGTTTGAACCCGGCATCAGTCTTTGTGACCCAGATACTGAAGTTCGTCCAGGAGGGGCTTGACAAGGGGCTCTCGCCCAACACTCTCTGTCGTCAGGTGGCTGCCCTGTCCTCGGTCCTTTCTTGTGGGGATCTGGAGTCCCTTGCTCATCACTCGACTGTGAGCAGGTTCATTAGGGGCACAACGAACCTATGGCCTCCAGTGGTTCAAAGATAACCTACATGGGACCTAACCAAGATACTGTATTTGCTGACTAAGGCCCCATTTGAACCACTTAGATCGGCCACACCGTGGTTCCTAACCTGCAAGATGGCCTTCCTGGTAGTCATCACATTGGCTAAGCAGATTTCAGAGCTGGTGGAACTCTCTGTCAGGAAGGACCTATATATCTTCCATCCTAATAGGGTGGTATTGTGGTTGGACCCTTCCTTCGTCCCAAAGGTGAACTCCTGGCTCCACAGGGCTCAGGAGCTTATACTGCCTGAATTCTGCCCAGGCCCAGTCCATGCCTTGGAAAAGAAGTGGCACACTTTGGATATGAGGAGGGCCCTCTGCATTCCCCCTTCAGGAAGACAGAATTGCTCTTTGTGTCCTTCCACCCTAGGCAACAAGGTCATTCCATTGACTGTGGACCGCTGGTTTGTGCATCGCCAAGACCTATGAACTACAGGCCCTTCCATTGCCTAGACAGATAACAGCCCATTCCACAAGGAGTGTGGTCACAACAGAGGTGTGGGCAACACAAGCCTCTGTTGAGGAGTTACATGGTCCTTTCCATCCCCTTTTATCAAACATTATAAGCTGGACACCTTCACTTCGGCTGAAGTGGCCTTTGGCAGGCGGGTCCTCCAGAGGATCCATTCAGGGGACCTCGGACCAGACTGTGGCCCACCTGTAGGACAAGCCAGTTTTGGTATGTTCCATTCCTGGATGCTATCTCCATCACAGTGGAGAAGGGGCATTGGTCTTACACTCCTTCTCTTTGGGTGGAGATAGTTCCTTCTTGTTGGGTGGGGATAGATCCAGCCCCACCTTAAAAACTGTCTGGTCCTGGGTCCTAGGGAAACAACATCAGAACAAGACACATCAAGTCTGTCACTTCATCTTCACCAAAAGCTGGGGACTGTTGGTGAAGAGACGTTTCCTCACAGCTCTGACAGACTCAGTCCAATCAGCTAGCAGATGAGGTCAACCAATTCCTGGATGCTATCTCCACCCAATGAAAAGGAGCATATCAGGTAAGACCAACACCCCTTTTCTTAATTTTTCCATTTTCAGTTTTAGGTGCTTTACATTTTGTGCATTGGGTTAGTTTGATATTTGTTTCTGAATTTGTAATTAAGAAGTAGCTCCAGAAAGTGCAGATATTATACAAGAATTAATTGAATTGTTTCAGCCTTAGAAGCGTTATTAGGAAAAAAATTGGAAGAATGATTCAAAGCTGGAAAAGGATTATTAATAGTAATATAGATTTGATTTAGATTTCAGAATTTGCCAAAGGAATTGATTATTTTTTAAAAAAGTAGAACTGGCAAAAGCAGAGGAGGCTAGTACAGCTTGTATTGTGCTTCAAACATATGTTTATATATTCTGCTTAAACATAGTACTTGCCCAGGTTGAGAATTTAATGAGAAACTTTAACTGACTAACAGGAAAACTATTGATAAACAATAGTGTTTCTAAGAAAACCTAAGCTTAGAGATTGCATTTTCAAATTAATTAATATAGCCATGACACACCTTGAGTGATTTAAAAATCTTCCTCTCTTATAACTAAAACTGCTATTTTAATCTTTGTTATTTTAGATCCTGTTTTCTCTAGGTTTTTAATAAAATTATAAGGCAGTGATGGCTAACCTTTTTGCCATTGCCTGCCAGGAGGGGAGGGTTGGGGGGGTTGCACGAGCACGTGCCCATACCCATAATTCTATACGCCCCACCCTGCACATGCGCATGCAACTCCCCCCACTCCCCCGGCTTCTTGCATGTGATAGCCCAGTAGGCCCATTTTTCTCTCTCACTTGGCTCCAGACCCTTTCTAGGAGTCTGGGGAGGGCGAAAATGGCCTCCCCTCCCCCGGAGGCCCTCCAGAGGCCAGAAACGGCTGTTTGCCAACCTCCGGTGGGTGGGTGCCATAGGATATAGTTCTGATGCTTCTTTTCAATTTGTTGTAATAAGTTCAATGAAGAGGATATGCTAATCATATCTGAAAATCATTTTAAAAAATGGATGGGATAGCTAATACCTAGAAAACAGAAACAACAATCACAACCTCCTTGGCAGATTAAAAAAAATGCTGAAATTTAATTTTATTTGACTACCCTATCTTCTTAAACATTAGGAAAATCCTGAATTCTTGAGTCTTGCTGAACAATAAAACCTTTTCATCATAAATGTATTCTACTTAGATTTCACTTACATATTTATGATCTAGATTCTAAGTAGGAAATATTGAATTTCTTCCTATTATCCAAATAATGTGTATAGCAACAAATGAGGTAAAGTAGAAATGCTATGGAAATGTATGTCAATATTATAGGAAACAAAATAGCTACGGTATTATATAAGTCTTTACTGAATTTCTGATTAATGGGAAAGTATAATTATTCATCCCAAGCTCTATTTATTGGCAGACCAAACCCTTGAACCAGAAATTTATTTAAGGCTAAATGCAAGAAACCATGGGTGAATCATTGACTTCAGATAAGCAAATACTAACATTTAGCAGAACTTTTATCATTATTACCTTACTGAAGAAAAATGTATCTCTTGCTATTAGCAACAGTAAACTTTAGAGTTGTGATCACATCAGGTATTTCCAGTTTAAATATTAAGTTGTTTAAATAAAATGAGAAGAAAATACTTTTAGAACTATTTAAAGAAAACCATGTTTGTTTGTTTTTTAAAAAAAGAAATATTGAAACCTACTATGTTCTGACTTAATTAAGTGAAACTACATATTTGTGGATTTTAAACTAATTCAGGTGTTTAGTTGCTAGCATTTTTTAGTTTAGGTCAGCAGAAAGTTCATTCATCAATCAATTAATCATTAATTAATTAATCAATGAAACTGTTGGGCAAGGAAGAATAAAAACATCCTTGCATGCTAGCAAAGTACCTTGAACGACTATGCTAACATGTACAGATCCCTGTGAGCTTGGACAATTAGTGATATGTCCTTGTTGATGTTTACAATCTGTGATATAATTCCTCAGCTATTTGTATTTCTGTGTGGTACAACCAAGCAAAAGTATAGCACATCTTTAAATCAGTCTGCATCTGGAGTAGTTACTGGCAAAGGATAAAAGCCTATTCAAATAGCCACAGCTACAGAGTTTAATGCTAATGTTTTCACAGGGCACGTAAAGTCATTATATATATTTCATCAGAAGACATAAATCATTAGGGGTTGAGAGCACAGCTGGAGATGGATTGTCAGAAATTCCAATTAAATGTCTGCTCTGAAAGTGGATAATGATGTAATGCATAGCCCACAAGTTATGAGAATATTTGTGGCCTAGAAATAAGACATAGCTAATTTTCAGCAATTAGGAAATGACTTTCATCTTAAGAACAAGATGCAGCATCATAAATAACTGTTAAAGTTTTCCCTGGCTATGCAGGATTAATTCTTCACTGAACAAAGTTGATTGCAAGTATTAGGGACAAGTTAATGAGAATCCTCTGCTGATTTTTCTTCTTCTTCATTTTGTTATTTGGTTTAGAGTTTTTAATTAGTTCAGATTAGAGTTCAATTTGTAGACAAGGTTAAGAGTTAATTTGTGTTGATCTGAACAATATGCCATTGTTTCGAATTTTAAAGGGACCCTGAACAGTGTGTCTTGCTTTATCACTTCATAATGCAGCGTGGAAGCTTTTGTGGTTAAATGGTCTTCCTTATATTATTAAATAGATTTCTTTCTCTTTCTTCTGTCCAATATGCTGGAAATGACAAGCTTAATTCTCCCCAGTGAAATTCTTACGGTTGTGGAGTATATGTGAGTGCTTTATTAAAATTGTGCTACTGGCGACTGTCTGTTTCCAGGCACAATTCATTATGATACAATGCATAAACCAGAAGCTACATTGAACCATGTTTTATTTTTATTTAATTATATTTCATATTTCTTATCTCTCTCAGAGTGGGGCTCTGGGCATTAATGTTATTCCAGGTAAGGATGTTATTCCAAAATCTGCTTACATTTCAGGAACTGTGGATAAGGTTCTTTTTTGGCAGTTCCCACATCCATGCTTACACAGAAATGAGAAAGGATATTTTTGTGGGTGCTTTTGAGCTTTGGAATTCCCTACAAAGGAAGACCAGCTAATCCTTCCAGTAGCAGATACATGTTTTGTGTGCTCAGGCAGATTTTCATTATGTGAACAGGTTTGGCTACTATCTGTTGGGCATGATTTTAAGATATCAAAATCAAATTTTACTCTCATGACCTGGCAAAATAGGAATTGCTGTGATAATTTTCAGACAGTAATAAATGCATTGATAAATAAAAGGCATATTGCATATTAGTGATGATGATCAAGAAGATGATGTATACAGTGGTGGGATTCAGCCAGTTCGCACCACTTCGGGAGAACCGGTTGTTAACTTTCTGAGCAGTTTGGAAAACTGGTTGTTGGAAGAAATCATTAGGGCAAAGAAACGGTTGTTAAATTACTTGAATCCCATCACTGGATGTATATATTTGTGAATTACTGTAGAACTCTGTAGAAAACATTCATTTGTTAAATTATAATCTTAAATCTCAAATACCAAATACATTTCGTTGTCATAAGGACTATAAAACATCCTTTTCCACATCCATAAGTAAAGGCAACTCACTTCATTGATAAACTGAATACAAGGTAGAGGCTGACTCTGACCCTGAGATGATAAAATAAAAAATTTGTCTCAAAATCAGAGATATGACCCATTTTTTTTCCCATTTCAGATGAACCTACTCCTTTCAGGGTATACTTTTGAAAAATAGAAATACAGGGATTCATATGACTCTTTTCATGCATGTTAAAATATGAATTGAATATAAAAGTATGAATTGTGACTATTGAGATGGAAATAATAATTAAAATGATACTTATTTGCATTAAAAATCAATTTCATATAAAATGCATAAAATAACAATTTTACAGGAAAAATAGCAATCCCTTTTTTAGATATGCAGTTCTCAACACCTTTGTTATTTTTACTCCTAATGTTTATTTCCCAATTTTAGTTGAATTTCATATTATATTTTGCAACTTTTGTTAAAGTGGATTTGCAGTCATGATTAAAATAAGCTGGTACAAACATGACTCTAAGAAAGGAAGCGTGTGAAAAGAAAATGTTGGAGTATAGGCATTTAAACCTGTTGCGACATCTCCTTTGGCTTTTGAGGAGATTTGTACAAGATTTTAAGTAAGTCCAAGGGTAACAATTCTAAAACATTATACTCTACTTAAATTTTTCTTTCTGCCCAACCCATCTTCCTTAATCCATAAAATTTTGGAAATTGCCTGCAAAGCTTCAAAATTGCTATCTGCGCAAACATTAAAATGAATAATTCAAAGAACTGAAATTCTTTATCAAGAATATGTGATATTCAGGATCAGTAATGGACACAGGAGAATAAAATTTTCCTCATCTTCATACTGTATGTGCTAATTTTTGTCAGTATGACAAAATACTTTAGTCCGCTGTGCCTTGGTGGCGCAGCGGACTAAAGTGCTGTTAAAGTAGCACTTAGCTGCCAGCTGCCTGCAATTACTGCGAGTTCAAATCTCACCAGGCTCAAGGTTGACTCAGGCTTCCATCCTTCTGAGGTAGGTAAAATGAGGACCTGGATTGTGGAGGCAATAAGCTGACTTTGTATAAAAAAAAACACTGCTTGGTGGGAGCAAAAGCCTACTAAGCAGGTATATACAAAAATATGAAGGCTATTGCTTAACACATTGTAAGCCGCCCTGAGTCTCTGGAGAAGGGCGGCATATAAATCGAACCAATGAATGAATGAATGTGCAGAAGGGCTCTGATCCAAAACATAAATTGCCTTTCTTCTCCATTGATTCCTGTGCTTGATACATGTGTTTTCTTTCATTCATTGCTACGAGATGTCCTGTGTGTATGTGTTTTTAAAAACATAATTAGATTTACTTGTGGAGGGAAAACCTTTTGTCAAGATGGCTACATAGGACCTCTAGAGCCAAAGAAAGCATGTCTCTAAATATAATTTTCTAGGGAAGATGTTTGCCTTAATACAGTACAGTAACTCCTTGAGTTATGACTACAAGTGAGTCAAAAACTGATGTTGCTAAATGAAACATTTGTTAAGTGAGTTTGTCCTTTTCTTGCCACAGTTGTTAAGTGAAGCATTGCATTTGTTAACACGGCTGTTAAGTGAATTTGGATTCCCCATTGACTTTGCTTGCCAGAAGGTTGCAAATGCTGATCACATGACCCCAGGACACTGCAGCTGTCACAAATATCAACCAGTTGCCAAGCATCTGAATTTTGAACATGTGATCATAGGGATGCTGCAACAGTCGTAAGTGTGAAAAACAGTCATAAGTCACTTTTTTCAGAGCCATTGTAACTTTGAACGGTTGCTAAATGAACTGTTGTAAATCTTCTAGAAATGTAGAATATTCGGGTAGGTTTGGCTGGTTTCCAAGACATAATCTCTTGTATGAGATGCAGTAAAATAATTCAAAGTTACTGTATTCAAAATCCAAAGTGGGATTGCTCTGTCAGGAGAATTTCTCCCACAGCACTGTGTTACAGATGGTGTTTATATATTATTTTTATCTTTCTTTTTTTCCTGCTTCTGCCACAATAAATTTGTCACTGTTTTCCTAGGTTGCTCATTATTTATTATTTGAAACAAAATGTGTTAATACAAGAATATAGTGTGCAAATAAATGCCTTTCTTTGTTTTGGGCATATGTTACAGTTTCCACTAAAAATAAATAATTAATTTAGAACCATTGATTGTTTTATGATCAGATTCTGTATTCTGTTTATTAGTTCATTTTTGCTCTCTTTATAGAATGACAAACAAAAATATTTTTAGGTGCTTTCTAAAGCAGACCAGAGTCCAGTACGTTTATTGAATTTGCTATTCCGCTTTTCATCAAGCCATGGAAAGGGAAGGGAAGTGTTATGATTAGGATTTAACATAACTTTGTCCTTTGTATTTCCCTGATCTACAGTAAGTTCTGATTGTATGGAACAAGCAAAAAAAACCATGAATCAATACAAAATTGTGTGTCAAACGACCTTAAGTTACTAATTTCTACAACCTTTGGTATATAAAGTAGTTTTACTATTCTAACTTTTCACACTGCCTATTTCAGATAGCTTGTTTTAGGCAAATCAAATGAAAATTTCACTCTTGAGTATTCCACAGCAAATTTGCAAACATCATTAGATAGGTGCCTGACCACATCCCTCCCAAGATGGATGAAGAAATTTAAATATATCATATCATATAATAAGATTGACACAGATTTTGAAGAGGCTTTCTTTCTTTCTTTTTTAAGTCTCTGACGATCCCAGCTGACTTGCCTGGATTGGCAGAGGCTTTTTTTCCTTTTAAAAACATTTTTTCTATAATCTCTTCGGCTGAAGAGGTTGTAGAAAAATGCTTTAAATTTTTTTTAAAAAAGCCTCTGATGATTGCGCGGCTCAGCTGGGCAATGTGGGGGGGGGGGCAGGGATTTTTGCTACCAGTTCTCTGAACCACCCGACTCCATCGCTACTGGATCAGGTGATCCAGTCCGAACCGGGAGCATTTCACCCCTGGTGTGGGGCCTATCTCTCTCACATGGCAGCATTAGGAAAGGGCACCAGGAAAAGATACCCCTGTCCATAGGTGGTGGTAGCACTAATTGCCAAGTTGCTACACCAAGCCAAGTGACAGAGATAGGGTGTGTAGACAAGAACCTCTTTTACATTATGGGCTTATTCTGCCACTGCAACCTCACACTGCAAATTTATCATATGTATGGGGTTCAAAATTAAGGTTTCATCCCAGTGTAATTTTTTTATCTAGATTGCTAGGGTTTCATAAAGATGTAGAAGGCAAACTGTATACTCAGCAGTAAAACAAAGGATAGAAGATTCATTATTGTTCTTAAACATCTACTACAGTATTATTATTTTAAAGCAGTGCCTCTTGTTCATACAATATCTTTGCTGCTTCATTTCTTTCTTGTATCTGAAATGACAAAGTATGCTGATGCTGTGGAGATATCTAAAACTTATAATGGATCTCATTTAGTTAAATGTAGGAGGGGACAGTTGATTTTGGTCTTGCCTACATTATGTATTTAATAATTGCTAATTTATGCTTTCAGTCTAATAACAATTATATTTATAATGCTCAGCTTAAAATTGGAGTCCGTACTATTGAGATCTCCGTTCAAACATTTCAGACTGGAGTTAGTAAATATATATTTTGTATGAGAAGCAACTAAATGACACAACTAACAAAGCAAATGACTTGTAAATGTCCTTGTGTTCATTGTTCTACTATAAACATTGCATATACAGCCCAATTATTTGTAGAGGAAACAAAAACTGATGTCAATTAACTCCTGAAGACATAAAATAGAAAGCAAATGACTTTATTATGGTCTTAGACCAGTGTATGACATAAAATAGTATTACAGTTGAATCACTTGTAATATTTGTTGTATAATTCATACTTAATAATTGCAAAGTACTTGCGTCCATAGTTTTTTTACAGATTTGATTAGAACTGGCTTTCCCATTGACTTTGCTTGTCAGAAGGTTGCAAAAGGTGATCACATGACCTCAGGACACCGCAACTGTCATAAATATGAATCAAATGTTTGAATTTTAATCATGTGATCATGGGGATACTGCAATGGTTGTAAGACAGTGGTGGGATTCAGCCAGTTCACACCACTTCGGGAGAACCGGTTGTTCACTTTCTGAGCAGTTTGGCAAATTGGTTGTTGGAAGAATTCATTTGGGCAGAGAACCGGTTGTTAAATTACTTGAATCCCGCCACTGTTGTAAGGTGTTTAAAATGGTTATAAGCAGGGGTGGGTTCTAAATTTTTTTACTACCGGTTCTATGGGCGTGGCTTGATGGTCATGTGACAATTCTTTAGGATTTAGCAGAGATACTGGTCTACCAGACTTAACTGCTTGCAGAGCTATACCGGTCTACCGATTTGTTTTTGCAGGCACTGGTCTATCCATTTATTTTTGCCGGCACCGGTCTACTCATGTATTTTTGCAGGCACCGGTCTACTCAATTTGTTTTTGGAGGCACCGGTCTACCACCAAACTGCCTTTTACCACTGATCAGCTGTAGGGCGGCCCTTTGAAGCCCCACGGCAAGAGTTTAAACATTTTTTTTCCTTATAGCCCATCAGCTGGGACTCAGGAGGCAGCAGTAGATTGGGGGTGGGGCCAAATAAAAGGTAAGAATAATGTGGGGGCGGGGGCAGGGGCAGGGGGAGAACTGGTTCGGTGACATCATATCATCACCGCTACCGAACTGGGAGGAACTTCCTACCCGAACTGGGAGTGGGAACACCACTGGTTATAAGTCACTTTTTTCATTGCTGTTGTAACTTCAAACAGTCACTAAATGGATGGTTGTAAGTCGAGGATTACCTGTATATATACCTAACAAGTTAGGGAAGTAGGCAACAGTAGAAATTCTGGTTTCTATAGTAGAGTTATGGTTGTTAAATACGTTCTGAAGGCAAAATCACAGGGGCAGCAAATGTATAGGGGTACTGCAGAATATTATATTTTGCAAACTCCATTTGCAAACTCCATTTTTAAAATATTTTTTATCTAGCCTTTATTATTTTTATAAATAGCTCAAGATGGCAAAATACCAATATTCTTTCTTGCTCCTGTTTTCCCAACAATGACAACCCTGTCTTTCATGCCTAAAATGGGACTAAAAAACTGTGAACCGAGAAAATTTGGGAATCTCTGGAATAAAGTGAGTATGATTGAAATAAAATTTGGCTTTGGCTATGATTTTAATGTACTGGACCAAACATGACAAAACTGATTAGTACTGTCCTTAACCGTAGCAGAAAATATATTATAAAAAGTGTTATGAGACTTAATAGACCAAGTGAAGATCAATAGTTGTGGATCTGTCTGGTAACCATCCATGGCATAAAGAAGAGTGTGACTTGGAATTTAAGAGGAATAAATTAGCCTGCAGAGCAAGTATCTGAAATACTTTCCTCTTCTAACTCCTCCACTGAAATGAGTAAGGAGACCATGGACAAGTGGGTAGAAGCTTTTATAGTCTGTCCTGCTACATTTTCACAAAAGGAAGAGGGGGAGGAAGCGGAACAGGGATATCTAGTAACAATAGTCCTTAAGCAGGTGATTTCATTGCTTGATCATCAGATTCCTGGTTCTGTTGCGTACCAAGCTTATTGATACAGTCCTATGATACTGATAATAAAGAAGGTATTTTTTTTTGCTTCCAAAATACTCTTCTGCATGAATTCCTATGTTGCTGGACTGTGGCAGGCATCCAGCCTGCTAGCTTGTTGGCTGGCAATCAGTAGTACCAGCACAGAAAAGGAGGGATGAACTAAGAGCAAGAAGCAATGGGGAAAAACTGGTTGCATTTTTAGTGTGACTGGGAGTTACAGATGAAAAACAGTGTGATTGACCTATGCAGGTCAATAGAAAACAGGCCAGTAAAATTGGCAACCAGCTTCTTTGAGAGTCATATTGAGGAAGGAAGCCTGGCTGAAAGCCAGATGTTAAATTCAAACAGCAGTGGGGGAACCTTCCTTAACAATAATTGTCAGTACTGCACTTGTAGGAGTTGTTGGCATAATCCAGTTGCTCCTTGAGGAGATGTTGTGTGTGATTCTTAGAGAAAATGGAGCCCCCAGGAATGGGAAATGTTTGGGAAGTGTCGGGAAACTGACATGTTTGTAGCCTTAATGTAGCCCGAAAGAGTGACACTTGAGTAGAAAAATTGAATTATTATAAATAAACCTGAGCATACATAGGGATAAGCTCAAGCTTGATCATAGTGCATTACTGGATTAATTTGCAAAGAAGAAGTGAACTTTTAACATTCAACAATTGAAAAGAGCTATTAAAAAAATATAATAATCCAATGAGCCATGGGCCTCATTCTGAAAAAAGATGATTGTCTCAGACTTGGAAAACATGTGCAGTAGATAAATGAGCTTTCTTGAATGGTTTGATAAAATAAGTTATTTTAGAGAAAAGGTCAAATGCAACCAAAACCAGGTTGTAATACTTAAAAGAATTTGTCTCCAATAGTTTCTGCAGGGGTGTGTGTGCAACAGTCCAGCTAAACTGGTAGTGAATAATTTGACCTTGCAAAAGGTGTGAAAAAATAGGCTGTAACACAAAGTTGTTAAATTTTACATATTCCAAAATCTCCTGCCCAAAGGCTGTCATGGCACAACTGCACAATGTTGTGGTGTAGTTATCCCCATTCCCACTGTCATAGGAAAATTCCAATGAAGAAACAAAGGACAGCAACACAGACAATAACTCTTATTTTATTTATTATTTATTTATTATTTTGATTTTATATGCCACCCTTCTCCAGAGACTCAGGGCGGCTTACAATGCATTAAGCAATAGCCTTCATACTTTTGTATATACCTGCGTAGTAGGGCTTTTTGGGGGGCCCCCGAGCGGCGTTCTGTTTTATACAAAGCCAGCTTATTGCCCCCACAAACTGAGTCCTCATTTTACCTACCTCGAAAGGATGGAAGGCTTGAGCCTGGTGAGAATCGAACTCGCAGTAATTGCAGGCAGCTGGCAGCTAAGTGCTACTTTTAACAGTAGTTTAGTCCGCTGCACCACCAAGGCTCTTGAATGTAGAGCTGCTGGTGTCCCATGGCAGCAGTCGCGTGTCTCGGACACCGGAAGGGGGAGGGAAAAGAAAGGGCCTCTTTAAAATCAGAGGTTTATTGTTTCTAATAATTTGGAACAAAAGAAAGAAGGAAAAGATATAATAACAATAGAAAACTCACATTATCAAACCATTGCAATGGGATCCAGAGATACAGCAGTTCCTTCAAGGATTACTATTGGGCAAAGGACACCATTCTCATCTCAAGCCACATTTCTTATACCTTCTTTTTTTACTGACATACACATTCCACAGTTTCACTTCCTTGTTCTTTCTTACTTTCTTACTGATCGTCACTTTCTGTAAACACCCGTGTACATTTGAAGCACTCAGCCATTTATTACTTTCCACCAATTTCATTCTTCCTGTTCTAAATATCTCCATACAAGTACATACTTTGCAGAAACATAGCACACAAGTCAGCACATTAGAAATGTTTTTAGTACATTTTGCAATTATGTTAGTTTAAAACTTTGGTTCATTAGGGGCCTGCAAACATACATTACCTATGACTTTTAAATGGGATATTTTCCTTTTCTGTCACCACAAAAAACAGATGATGGAGATGAAGGTTCTATCTGAAACTTATTTGTTTAAGACATGTTTATTGAAATTTGTGTTAATCGAGAAAATAAATAGAAAGGCATGTTTAGGCACTTCTTCACTTCTCTGGGAGTGAGTAAAGAGTAGTTAGAGAAATATGTCACCAGATTTTCTATAATTTACTATACTATAATTGCCAATCGGTCTGAGAAAAAATATGAAAATGTAGCAGGGGTGGGTTCTACTTACGCTTACTGCAGGTTCGCAACGGGGCCGCGTGTGCTTTTGCATGTGCGTATGCGCAGAAGCGTTTTGATGACATCAGGGTCAGTGGGCGGAGCCTCCCGCCGGTTTTACTACTGGTTCTATAGAAACACAATATGGATATGTTTATAAAGTTCCTTCATTGTGACTCAAAGGAGACTCTATCATATTTGTACTTTGCAAATTTGCATATTTGTATTTGAGAAAGCTAAATTGTAAAAGGAATAGTGTTGAGATACAGGAATAGATTTATATATTTTTGGTCCAGAATATATTTTCTTAAAATGCAGAACATCAATTTAAATATATGTATCGTGTTTCCCCGAAAATAAGACCCTTCTTATATTTTTTTGAACCCTGAAATAAACGTTTGGCCTTATTGCCATGCGCTCAAAAGCCCAATTGGGCTTATTATCAGGGGATGTCTTATTTTCGGGGAAACAGGGTATATACATTATTTGGTACACAGTTGTAAAATATAATCTGATTTTTCAACACTATTGATCATAGTGAGGTACGTTGTTGAAGAGCAATAAGATAAAACATGTTCTATGTATCTAATATTCAGGATGAGAGATTTATTTTCTAACTGTTTAGTTGCCTAGCTAATCTTATTAAAAAGAATTGTAGTTGCTTTAAACAACAAGTATCTGAAATGTGTAATTTCCATGCATTCACAAATTATGTACTATTCAGAGTCTAAAACAAGGCCGTCCACTATCTCCTTGTAATTAGGTGCCTTCGGCAACAGCTGTTTGAAAAAATGGATCACAAAAAAGCATGACTATGGGAAATGAACAGAAAGCATGCTATTGTAGTTAGCATAAAGCTGTAATTTCTTTAAATATTATGTATCTAAAGTCTACAAGGTATTTTAGTGCTTAAAATGAGAACTTCAAATCTGCATAAAATTAACTATTGTATATAATATTGTATATTCATCTGCAGAAATTATGTTGTTCTTTTTTTAAAAAAAATATATCATAGTTCACATTTTAGTATGACATTTTTCCGGTGGAGAAAAAGCAAAACCAAACCAGATATAAATGAAAACATCAATAAAACTCCCTGAAATGATAATAAAATGAGAAAAATAATCAATAAAAGCCATCTAAAATCTACATTAAAGGTTGTTTAAATAAAAGCTATCTTGCATAATTGGTTCTTCTTGATTCCTTATGGATAAAATGAAACAACAACTTTCTATAACATAACATTATATACATAAGGCATCCATAAATCAAAATGCAAAACTACCAAATTTAAATGTGCACAGAAAAGTTTTGTATAACAGTTATATACTGAGCTGTATTTTGTTTTCTTGCACATTAAATCAAAAAGTATTTTTGATGAAATATTTTTTGGGGAAATTAAAAAAAAATGCTCTCAGAAAGAATTTTATACATAGCAATTATTAAAATGAATTAAACTAAAAGAATAATTATTTAGATAATACCGGTAGCTCTAAATATATAAACTAAGTTCTTCATAAAACACTCATTTCCAAAATTTAAGAATATAATTTGACTTGATGGACATAACCATATGAGTCAGAGAAATGTCAGATTTCTTGCAGTGGCAACAGCAGCAACAGTGCCAACAATAACAACAAAATCTGATATCCAACCTTTTAAAAATATTTTTCAAGGAATCCAATAAAAATGGAAGGTCTTCTGATGAATTCACCTCATTCTTAGATGAAGTATATTTTTATTTTGTAAAACTTGGATACAATGATTTTCTGAAATCTAATTTGAATACGAACTATCATTCTGTTTCTTAGTTTCATATAAAATAGTTTTTTTAAATACAGAATATCTTATACATGCAAATATTTCAGATGCTAAAGCATCCAAACCATGTTGTATCTGTACATGTCTTAATTGTAATTGTATAGATACAATTGTAAATTTTGGCCATATATTTTGCAGATGATGCAGGGAACAAAAGGCACTTGCACAGGTCCGACTGAGATGAAAAAAAGTATGATCTCTTTTTTAACTGATTCCTAACAGGGTTAGAGAGAAAAGAAAATTTAAAAGCAATACACCATGAATTGTTAAAAATTTTGCATTTTGACTTGGTCATAAAACTCTTACTTAATTTTAAAATATACATTTACCCTGAACAAATATATATGTCATACATTGTGAAGCCTACTGTGTAATAAGCAAAAGTTAATGCTCCAGTTGATTGTTGTGATTCTAAAGCTAGCACAGGATAAAAATAGAATTACTTCTATATTCACTTGAGTTGTGTTAACATAATTTTAACTGTAATATTCTTATTCAATCAGTATTCTACAATTTTATCTACACATCAATAGTTATTTAGTAACATCAGAACAATGCTCCTGCTAATATAATATATTCTTTAAAGAGAAATGTAGGATTTCAGCCTGAGCAATGAATAATTAATGCTTAATCAGTATGTTTAGATTTTATGCATCATAGATCTAAATCTCTTTGTAATATTGTCTGGCCAAATTAAACTTATTTCTAAAAGTCCTACTGTAAATCAGTAGCATACATCTGTGAGAATATAGAGCATCTCAGAGATAGTTTTTTTGTCACCCAACATGCTTATCATGTTTATTATTCTTTGATGTAACTCGATGTGGAAAGAAGCCCTTCCCCTGAGCTTGGTTGTTTGCTTTCAGATGTTTCATTATCCGACTAGGTAACATCATCAGTACTAGTGAGTGTAAGGTTTGCTCTCTGTTTATATATAGTACCCTGTTTCCCCGAAAATAAGACATCCCCTGATAATAAGCCCAATCGGGCTTTTGAGCACATGCGCTGAAATAAGCCCTCCCCGAAAATATTTAAACACAGAGCTGGAAATCAGGTAAGATGGCAAGAGGATCCCCATCTTGCTCCACACGCCCCAAAATAATAAGACCTCCCCGAAAATAAGGCCAAGCACTTATTTCGGGGTTCAAAAAAATATAAGACAGGGTCTTATTTTCAGGGAAACACGGTAGTTTGCCTGTCATTTTTGGTGGGTACATGGTTTTCTCCTTGGTAATTCTTTATTAGGGCATTGTATCTTGTCTGGGTATAGGCTTTTGGAAGGGATGTGCTTTGGTTTTTTTCATGTTCTTCTTAGCTTTTGTATTGTCTGTTTTGAATGTCATCAATAGACACATAGAAATAAACTACATTTACACACAATTTTGATTTTATATTTATTTGAAAATTGAAGTTACAAATATGTTGCTAAGAATTCTGTTCTTGTCTGGAGTGATAGTTCTTGTATATGATTGTATAAATAAATTTGTGTTTATATTTTAAATTAGAAATGCTGTGAGTGCTCATTCTAAAAATTAATCATGTCTAAATTTGCATTTATTTTCAGTTTTCTCTGTGTACTGTTATAATAAATTTTAAATATTGTTTCAAGATTCTATTTTTGGGGATAAGCTAAAGGATAAAATTATCACAACCTATCTATAATAGTTTCACTATCCCATGAATAAATAACAAAATCAGATATCATACTGTATTTACTATTGTACCTGGCAGGGGAGACACCATGATCACTATTGTTCAGTTTCTTATCTTCTCCTATTATTATTCATTCTTTTGATAGAATATCAAAAATTGTTATTGACAATTAAAAAACTTTTAAAAAATAAATTGTGTACATTTTGAAGTCATTTGGAATAATTGGTACATCCTGCAGTTTGTATCTCTTCCTCTGTTATATTTCCCACTTGTGAGCCTAATTGTCCTTGCCTTCATAAGGCAATAAAATTGTGAGTGTATTTGTTTCATGTGTCTGTTGTTAAAAAAACATCAACATCTTTCATTGAGTTGCTGGGGGAAAAAAATGCATCCAAGGTATTAATATAGAATTTGCCAGCTGGTCTGAAGCATGAATAGAATAGAATATAATTTTTTATTGGCCAAGTGTGATTGAACACACAAGGAATTTGTCTTGGTGCATACGCTCTCAGTGTACATAAAAGAAAAGATACATTTGTCAAGAATCATGAAGGTTTTATGATGGAGTAATATAGAACTTTTTCCTCTGATTTGACCTTTACATTTTGAAAAAAGCCTTTTCTTCTCTCTTTTAAAAATCAATCAGTGGTCTGTACTGAATGAAAAAGGACATCATTTTCTGTTGGCTTATTAGATAATTTGGTTCTTAAAGCCAAGAAAACAAATATATAGAGACATTCAATGCATGGGTTAAACTTTTTAGGTTAACAAATAACCTAAAACATGAATCCAGTTTCCCCTCAAGTTTAACAAAAGTTGCAGTTAAGAAACAAGACTGCCAAATTAATAGTAATACACAGTTATAAAAAAGCAGACAATGTACCAGAAAAAGCATTAATTCTAGTATTAGAAAAGTAAACCTGACACGCTGAACACTAAATATAACATTGTTTCATACAGCTTGAAAAACCGAGAAAAATTAACTGCATTTTATATGCTATTTGATTCTAGGTCCCCTAAAATGATGTTGTGTTAAGTTTATCTTGTCTTATGAAAAGAGGTGTACAGTAATGAGTTTTGCTAACAAGATAAAGAAGAAGGCAGCACTTGATTTACTAGGTGATACAGGAAATAGTATTATTTGCATGCCTTTAAAAGATTATATCCAGTGTTATTCAGTGTAGTACACTAGAGATGAAGTACAGATGAGTTGCCAGATAAGATGCACTTCTGTAACTTAGAGCTGTTGTTTGCAAAATTCCAGTAGAGGATGAATTGAGAAGCACATGTTCTCTCCTGTGGCTTTCAGATTTTCAATAAAATCACTTTTTCAAGTGTTGATAATCTTCTTGTAAATTATTCCTGCAACTGATGCATCAGTGTGAGGTTCTATGATTTATAGTGCATGTGTGTGTGTGTGTTGCTGGAAAATAAAGCTTTAACCAACATACAAACATATGAGAGTCAGTTTGGTCTAGTGGTTAAGATATTAGGCTAGAAACCAGGACACTGTGAGTGCTAGTCCCACCTTAAACATCAAGGCCAGTGGCTGACTTTGGGCCATAAGATTGTTGTTATGGGGAAAATATGTTGCGGGGAAAATATCATTCAAGACAATGATGAATCCGCATACAGACGGGAGGTTGAACAACTAGCCTCGTCGTGCAAACAGAACGATCTGGAACTGAACACACTCGAAACCGTAGAAATGGTGGCGGACTTAAGGAGAAACCCTCCCATACTACCACCTCTTACAATACTAGACAACCCAGTATCAACAGTAGAGACCTTTAAATTTCTAGGTTCTATCATATCTCATGACCTAAAACGGACACCCAACATCAAAAACATCATCAAAAAAGCACAACAAAGAATGTTGTTGGTTTTTTAATTTGATTTATATGCCGCCCTTCTCCGGAGACTCAGGGCGGCTTACAATGCGCTAAGCAATAGCCTTCATACTTTTGTATATTTATACAAAGTCAGCTTATTGCCCCCACAAACTGGGTTCTCAATTTACCTACCTTAGAAAGGATGGAAGGCTGAGTCAACCTTGAGCCTGGTGAGATTCGAACCTGCAATAATTGCAGGCAGCTGGTGTTAATAACAGGGTGCTTTAGACCACTGTACTACCAAGGCTCAATGTTCTTTCTGCACCAACTCAGAAAGCTCAAATTGCCCAAAGAGCTGCTGATCCAGTTCTACAGAGGAATTATTGAGTCTGTCATCTGCACCTCTATAACTGTCTGGTTTGGTTCTGCAACCCAACAAGACAGACACAGACTTCAGAGGATAATTAGAACTGCAGAAAAAACAATTACTACCAACCTGCCTTCCATTGAGGACCTGTATACTGCACGAGTCAAAAAGAGGGCTGTGAAAATATTTACAGACCCATCGCATCCTGGACATAAACTGTTTCAACTCCTACCCTCAAAACAACGCTATAGAGCATTGCACACCAGAACAATTAGACACAAGAACAGTTTTTCCCTGAACGCCATCACTCTGCTGAAGAAATAATTCCATTAACACTGTCAAACTAGTTACTAAGTCTGCATTACTATTAATCTCATCATTCCTATCACCCATCTCTTCCCACTTATGACTCTATGACTATAACCTTGTTGCTGGTATTCTTAAGATTTATATTGACTGTTTCCCTATGACTATCATTAAATGTTGTACCGTATGATTCTTGACGAATATCTTTTCTTTTATGTACACTGAGAGCATATGCGCCAAGACAAATTTCTTGTGTGTCCAATCACACTTGGCCAACAAAAAATTCTATTTTCCCTTCTGATTTCTTTAGAAGATGTAATATATTGAAATCACTTCAATAAAAAATGTTTGTAATAATGGAAGAATGACTACTTTTAAACTGTTCTGCATGCAAGTAAAATGGCTTAGTGTTCTAGAGAGTGATTTTGCAATTACCGTAAACTAATCTTGTATTGAGTATATTTTGCTCAGTATTTTGCTAGCAAATGGTATATATTGACTAGTGGAACACTGTAATGAGATAGAGAAACTCCATGCTGGAATATTCAGTCACTAGTACATCCTGGTTAAAACTGGATATTCAGTCTGACTGCCAAGTTTTATACAGGTGCTAGATTAAATTTGATGCATCAGACTTAAAATAATGATTTCGTACATTTATTTTCAGTGTGTTTGGTGGAAAATTATCAGAGGAATAATTTACTAAAACGGGCACTCTGCTATTAACAATCCTTAAAATTCTAGAATAGGAAAATGATGGTGAATTGTAATATATTTCTACTATAAAACCAATTCCTACTATCTATTCAGAATATATATTGTGCAAAATTTAGATATTGTTTTAGTGGTATTCCTTAGTGATACTGAATTAAAAAGCAGTTTATGTAATTCATGAATATTCTGATAATACATGGCTAACTAGATTTCATACTTGTAAACATATAATAAGATAGATATCTAGCCAGCCTGCCAGCCATCCATTTACAGTATTGGTGTAACTGGCCCTGTATGCTATCAGAGTAGATAGAAACAGGTACTCCTTGATTTACAACTGTTGATTTAATGACAGTCCGGAATTACAATGGATTTGAATAATGTGCTTTATGGCCTGTAAAGCACTTCTGGCCTGTTGCAAAACATTGCATCCACAGTCCCATGATCACATGATCATGCTCTGTGCTTGGCAACCTGTTCACACTTACAACCGCAGTACTCTCTCTCTCCCTCCAAAGAAGCCAAGAGACTTGGCAGCTAACTCTCCACTTCCCTGCATCCTTTTTCAATTTCCCTCTCCCTTTCTTCACTTTGGGCTACTGGGGCCTGTAGTTCTACTCCTGAGCACTTTGATTCTACCGTCACTTTTAGAGATTACATTTCTCAGAAATCCACTGCCTGTTTAGAGTTCAAGGGGCAAAGTGCCAGCCAGTTAGTTAAAGAACATTGGCTGACTGGTCTATTGGAGACCAGCTGTTTTGCAACCAGTCCCAGAAGTTTTTCCCTATATAGAAATACTGGATAGCTCAATCAGACAAACCAACAGCAGGAGCTGTAAATCTATTTTGTGAATCTGTGAGATGGGGGAAAAATTGCTATAGAGCAGGGCTACACTAATGCTGCCTTCCAATTAAAGAGAGGATATGTAAATCTAATAGCTTACGATGTAAATTACAGATTTTTCATATAAACATGAAGTAATAATGATGTGGGTTTGAATTGTCCCAAAGTGTGTTGGGAGACAAACACCATCACACATGATCTTGCCAACAAAAATGTTGCTGACATTTTTCGCCTTTAGTTGATGGAAAAAGAGATCAGCAATTATCAATAATATCTAACAAAGAGGACATTAGTCAAGAAAGTAACAGAGCATTGGGGGAAAATGACCATGAAATGCTAGACTTGATTATAAGGAAAATTAAAGCCAAGTGTAGTAGAAATACATATCTTGGATTAAAAAAAACTGCTTTTAATTAGCTAAGAGCAGTTCTGTAAGATTCCATGTAAAGAGCTATTAGGAGCTCAGAATAGATGACAATGAATGAATGAACGAATGACCAAAATTAAAAGTATAAACAATTCCAGTTATGAAATAATAAACAAAAAAATGTATCACAGCAAAAAAAAACCCAAAAACATAGCTTCATGAAGATCTGAAAACGAGTACATGGGATCCTGACAATTGGACAAATATTTATATATTAATTATATAAATTAATATAAATTCGATAAATATTTCCTCAAGCCAAGCTCAACTTCTGGTGATTGTTGGTAATTCATTTTTCATGAATGAAGGGTTATATGTGTCCCGGGACAATGTTGCAGGATCCAATATGGGTCGGTCCCCAGAACCAGAGGTTTAGTCTTCAGAGCTTTTGAACTCGTGCTGGAGCCCATCTTCAGGGAACTTCTCTCTAGCCAGAAGCTAGAGAAAAGTTCCCTGAAGATGGGCTTCAGCATGAGTCTGAAAGCTCAGATTTTTTAAAAATTTATTTAAGTCCCAATCCAGCCTTAAAGATCTGGGATTCTTTAGTGGTTTTCCACAGGAAGGCTAATTATGACCAAATCTGCTTATCTTTTTTTGCAAGATCAGCTAAGGTCTTGTTAAATTTCTTGTTAAGAGAAGCTTCCTAACAGCACAGCTTTTGACAGTGTAACTAATTAGTGATGGTTCTCATACTGATGTGTTCAGGCAGAGATGCATATAGTTACATAGCTGAGGATGCTTCACTTTTCATTACTGCACTGAGCAGAAGGTTGAATTCAGTGGTCTAAATGGCTCTTCAATCTCCTATGACTTCAGGTACTTAAAGTGAATAGCTAAAGAAGGTGTGCTCTTCAGCAGAAAGAAAGGCAGTAGAAATCTCAGTTCAAGAAATTCAGATTGGACTGATGTTCAGTATACATATAGTACTTGTTCAAGAACTACTTGTTTGGCAACTGAAGTTACAACAGCACTGAATGTGTGCTACTTATGACCAGTCCAGGAAGTTCCAGCTGCCCCAGCATCCCCCCGTTTGTGTGACCATAATCTGGGCACTTGACAACTGGCTTGCATTCACAATGGTTGCAGTGTCTTGCGGCCATGCGATTGCCATTTGCATCCTTAAACAAAGTCAATGGGCAACGTTGCAAATTGCTCTGATAAGTTGCCTGCACTCACCTCCACCTAGCAGCATTTACCCCTGCCATGCTCGCTTTGCACCTTGCAGGTGGCCTGTCCATCCTCCCATCTACCCACCTCCTCCCGGTAACAACCACTTCTGAGCTTTTGTTCTCATGACTCTCCACCACCCACACCCCCTGCTCTGCCTGGTAGCAACCACTTACCTGCCAGCCAGCCAGCCAGCTTGCTAGCCACCTGAGAGTCACTTAATGACCTGCAATCCTCAATAAGACAACAAGGGCTCCTGGGAACTCCATCACTAAGCAATGTGGTCCCAATTACTATTGTTAGGCAAAAACTACTTGTAAGGACCATTATCAAGCACTTTCTTTTGCTTAAGAAGGATTAAGAACCAGGTGATTCCTTAGCATCATTCCTGATTGCTCTTGACTCTTAAATCTGGGTTTAGAGCCCTTTAATCTTTCTGGAGCTGAGGATTTTTGTGCTGTTTTAAAAAAATTATAAAAATTCTAGAAAGAATTTGTATTTTAGGTCTTGTATTCTAGAGGCTGCATCCTAAATCCAGGAAATCATAGCAGGTGATGCTGAAGTCTTCCTCTGAATTAAGATATCTAATTTAAGCACTTGCTCCTAATCAAGATCCTACTGACCTCTCGACACCAACTTTATCTGTTCTCTGATCAGAAAATTCTCTGATTAGAAGGAAGTTATGTCAGTCACTCATGTTTCCTCTTCCATCTCTCCATCCTGTTGTCATTGGTATATAGAAAACAGCTAGCAAAATAACATGTTGCCCAAACAGTGCCTTTCAGGTCTAGTTGCTTCATAAAGAATTCTCTTTTCCTTAAGATAGACATTGGTTCTCCCTCAAACTGTTCAAACTAACATGGTATCAATACAGGGGTGAAATGCTCCTGGTTCGGACCAGATCGCCCAATCCGGTAGCGATGGAGGCGGGTGGTTCGGAGAACCGGTAGCAAAAATCCCTCCCCCCCATGCCCAGCTGAGCCGCGTGATCATTAGAGGCTTTTTTTTTTTACTTTTAAAAGTATTTTTTCTACAACCTCTTTGGCCGAAAAAATGCTTTTAAAAATAAAAAAAAACCCTCTAATGATCGTGCGGCTCAGCTGGGACCGTCAAAGGCTTTTGAAAACATTTTTTAATGTTTTCAAAACATTAAACCTCGCTGAAGAGGTTGTAGAAAAAATGGTTTTAAGAGTAAAAAAAATATAAAAATTGGCTATGCCCACCCAGTTACATTACCCCCCCCCCACCAAGCCACGCCCACAGAACCGGTAGTAACAAAATTTAGATTTCACCACTGTATCAGTACAATATGTATATCATATCTCCCAAATAAAATATCTTTATTCTAGAAGCATACTAGTTAAAACAATTGATATATTTCAGACCTGCTATTAACCAAGCACATAAACAGATACACACAAACACAAAATTATATCAGCTGCATTTCTTTCTATTGTTGCCCATTCCTGCTTTCTTTTTTCATTCTACATTCAGTACTGTATTCTATTCAACAGTAGAAATCTTTGAAAAGCACAGACATTTTTAAATCTCCTTACCAATAATCAGAAACCCTGACATGAGTAATTATGTAATAAAATAAAGGGGGAAAGGAATCATGCCTAATCCAGTACCTGAATTTAGAACAAATTCAGGACAATGTTTAAGAGTAATTTAGAGACGTACCTAACACAATAGTTGAGCCTTTTCTCTTGAAGCTGCCCATGTGGAAGAAAGGAGCAAAATAATGTTAACATTTTTAAAAGTTTAAAGCCAGTTTTGCTGGAGAAACGCATATTAAAAAATATGTATGTGCATTAAGCAAAATATAAGAAATGGAGAAAGATATAGCAGTGTTCTGCTTTTCTTCTCTTTTTTTTAAAAGGTAGTGTTATTGTCTCCATTTTACCTTGCTTGAGCCATATGAAGTGGAGAGAGAATAGCTGTGGGTGGCAGAGTCATACCTACAACATGTTTTACAGCAGTGTGGGTAATAGTTTTGAGGATTACTTTCCAACTTTTAAGCACAGTGTGAAATACTAAAAATCCCTCCTTCAGAAAACTGCTTTGTACAGAGGTGGTGACAACCCTAAAAGAACAAATGTGCTGGTGACCACTAGTGGTTTCCATTTAACTAAGCTACTGGTCCAGAATCGGGAGCGCGTTCGTACGCAGCGCTTCTGCGCATGCGCAGAGTGTCCGTGATGACATCCGGGCGGGTGGGCAGAGCCTCCTGCCACCGCCACTACTGGTTCTCCCAAACCAGGGCGAACCGGTAGAAACCCACCACTGCTGGTGACATTGATTTTTTTTTTTTTACAGAAGTCATACTAAAAGCTACGTCCAATATAGCTAAAGATCTGAGCTTTTTTCCTGCCTGTTTCTGGGGGCGGGGCGGGGTGGGGCAATCCTTTTCATAATTTGGAAGACTATGACACTTCTGGGATCTCTCGCTTAATGGTTCTACTGGCCTATGTTTGATTTTGTTACAAGAAATAAATCCTTGAAAAAGCAGTAAACGTTTACAAAATGAAATGCTTTTATCCATTTACCTGCAGTTTGTGGAAGCTTTGGGGAAATTAATTCATGCAAGTATAAGCAGAGTCACCGTGAACAGCCTGATTCAAGCTTTCTCATTCCCAGTTCCTATCTCCTGTGTGCTTCCTCGCTTTTTCTTGAAAATAGAACACTTTTAGTTCCCAAATGACCATTGGAATAATAAAAAACAAAAACACACAAATTGTCCTTCTGTTTAAATGGTGTTGTCATTTTTATTTTAACTAGAAGCTATCGTACAAAAATGACACAACTAATTAATGCAGGATTTTTTCCCTGTAATATATAATATGCAAAGCTTCGGTAGCATGCACTCGATGTATTTCATTTACAAGGACAGGATAATTGGAAAGTGAATTTTCCTGTTGTCATGGACAGTAATTGATTCTTTTTTTTAAAAAAAAAAAGTTCTTTAACATTCATTTCATTAGCTTCCTTAACAGTGGAATTAATGGAATTTTGAGAATCAGATGCCTATCCTGGAAATAAATGTTAAAAGAAGCTATAGTTAATGAGCATCCAGATGCTATCCTTTTATATTCAACAAGAATTTTTTATTTAACAGATTTATAGATGTTCAGGGGATATATGATGTCATGTTGAAATGTCATATATATAGTATCTTCATCATGCTTGCCATGCTTTGGGTGGAAAATCCAAAGGGGGAAAAAACCAAAGGAATATATACTTTAGCAGTGCATATTACTTCACTTGAAAAAAAAGTAGTACAATCCATTTTTGCATTTAGTTTTGTATCAGCACATTACAGGTTGTCATGACTTAAAGTAAGCAATATATTTATGTTTAAAATCATTTCAGTATAAAGACGGTATGGTAGTTTTTTACCAGGTGAGGTCAAAATTGAAATCTTGTTAAGTCTTGAAATGGGGGTTTTAAGAATTTTAGTGAGAGATTGTTTCTGTGCCCCCTTGTTCAAAGGAGGTACTGCAAATGATCAAAGAAACTTCTTCCTAAATTACCCCAGTAAAATTGCTCAACTCAGGCTTATTGTTTGATTTTAATAGCTATGAGACTTCTACCTTTTTCTTATCTCCCCCACCCCAGATGCTTATCTTGCCTGATTCCACCCTTTCCCAAAATCAATATAACACATGGCTATATTTAGATTAATTTTGAAGGGAGAATATATATCTAATCTGAGCTATTTTTCTAGGGTATGCAGTTGGGAGTGGCTGTCTATTTGAACACCAGTAGGGATTCAACAGGCAATATACTGTGCCTTCTGTGTTTCATGAGAAATGTGTCAAAACTGCAAGCATTAAATGAGCAGCAGAGGTTCATTTAGCAGACACAGACTTTGCAGCTGCTATAGGTGCAAATTTAACACAACAAATAGCAATAGCTATTAATTGTAGTGAGACATGGGCTATATTTAGATTAATACATGGCATATACATCAAATTATTATTCTCTGTGCAACCATGGCTACATTTTGGCTAACACTTGGAAAATTGCCCTTTTATAGATTGTTTTTAAACCTTTGTGAGACAGTAAAATAGTCATCTCTGTTGTTACAATTGGCTAATAAGTTCACAAGTCACACTAAAATAAAAAGCACTCAAATGATCAGGCATATCAACCTGAAAGATGCATTGACTCATCTGCCAAGAACAATTCCCTTCTGGTTTTCATGCAGTAAGCAAAATATTCAGCTGTGTTGTTAATTAGGAATCATTAGCAATCTGAACAAGCAGATGTAATTTTAGCTATTAGTTCTCAAATTACCTTCTTTTAATCAGCTTGTACACTGATGTTCAGGTTAGACTAAGAAGTGTCTCTTGTAGACCTTAAGTTGTATTACTGCTTAAAATATGTTAAGTTTTGATGCAAAATTAGTTGAATTCTGTTTTCTGTAGGATTCCTGCTCCTACAGTCTGAATAGTCTGCTTTAAAAATAGTGTAAATTAATCCTTCATATACTCTACACCAGGGGTAGTCAACCTTTTTATACCTACCGCCCACTTTTGTATCTCTGTTATAGTAGTAAAATTTTCCACCCACCGGTTCCACAGTAATGGTGATTTATAAAACAGGGACAAAACCCCTTCTGCCCACCATGAAAGCTGGAACACCCACTAGTGGGCGGTAGGGACCAGGTTGACTACCACTGCTTTACACTGTGCTAGATATTCATCAAATCCCACTGCTTGGATTAAGCGATTGTGGTAAGAGAGCAATATGTGTCAAGGGCAGAATTGATATCCCTAATAGTTGGTGGCGGTCCTAGAGGACATATACAGTAGGTAGAGTCCTGCGGATATTTTCTTTGGTGCCAATCAGAAGTCCTTATTCACTTAACCATGAAAACCTTGGGATGTTGGTATCAAAGCATCAATCTCTATCAGATACTTTGAAAAAAACAACCATGGCACCCTTTGTTCAAAAGAGGTACTGCAAAAGATTGTGGGGGGGACGAGTTCCTAATTTAAGACCAACATTGGGATTGGAATCTTGGTCATTGAACAAAGTGATTGTTAAGCAAGACACCCACATGACTGCTTTGCTCAATCTCAGCACTCTCAATTGGCGTCATTAAGCAACCTCCTAGGTTGCTGGTGGATGGAATGAAAAAGCTGCCTGTCAAATTCAGCTCTCCTCCATGTGAAGACCGGAACTGCTTTGGTGGGCTGTATCAATGGACTTTGGATCTGAACTCTGTTTCTACTCCCCACCAGAAAACTTCAGCTCTGCTCTAGTGGATCTTCAGGATCTGAGCTCTGTTTCCGCATCCTGCTGGAGGAATTAATCTTCCCCTCCACAGAAGAGAACTGCAGGCTGCAGGAACAGAGCTCCTTCAACCAGTCCCATAGACAAGTGGGGGTTCCTGTCTCTGCTGACAGAGAAGATTGCAAATGGAAATCACATGATCATGGGGCACTTGGCAACTGGCCGTAAGTGCAAACAGATTGCTAAGCACCCAGAACTTATTTTCAAGATCACTTTGAATATTGCAGTGCGTGTATATTATCAGCCTTTTTAACTTGGGTAAACAGTTACAATAATACGTACTTGAATTGTTTGTATTTTTATTTAAAATGTCTCTTTCAACAACAGGCAGATTTATGCTTCTGGAAATGAATCCGTTGTATACTCGTATCCCAAACATAGTTAAATATTACTTGCGAGTATTTTGATTTATGAGCCTGTAAAGGATATAATTTTTTTCAGTTGGGTTAAATGCAATTGTTATTATTTGATCGCTGATATTAAGCAGTTTTACTAAGAAGAAAAAAATAATTTCCTACTTCCATTCTTGATTCCAAGGCTGCCTGTCACCATTAGTCACTTTTGTTTGGTGATCATTTTAAGTATACTGTTCAGAAGAGTTTTAAATTCAAAAAGTGAGCCTTGACCAAGCTGTTTGAAAGTATTTATGGGAGACTTATATGATAAATGATACCATGAGACTTAAGATAAAATACCTCCTTTGTAAGAAAGGTAAATAAATCAAAACAAAATGTAGCTTTTAGAAAAATTGAGTTATAAACAGTAATTTTAACATGTATTTTATTGACATGATTTAGTACTGTCCTTTGCCCACATTTCTATCATACATCATCAGATATTATCTGCATCTTTTCATTGAGGCAGTATACAACTAGTCCTCAATTTACAACAGTTCGCTTAATAACTGTTTGAAGTTACAACAGCACTGAAAAAAGTGACTTACGATTTTTCACACTTACGACCGTTGCAGCATCCCCATGGTCATGTGATTTGCAATTGGGTGTTGGACAACCGACTTACATTTATGATGCTTGCAGTGTTCCAGTATCATGTGATCACCTTTTGCAACCTTCTGACATAAAGTCAAGGGGAAAACCAGATTCACTTAACAACCATGTCACTAATTTAATAACCGCAGTGATTCATTTAATAAATGGGTAAGAAGAGTCGTAAAATGGGGCAAAACTCACTTAACAAATTTCTCACTTAGCAACATAACTTTTGGGCTCAATTGTGGTCGTAAATTGAGGACTACCTATATTGTTATGATTTACCCCATTTGAAATCTTTAGCTGAGAAATTATTATAATTAAATACATTCATAATGTAATTTGGGTTTTCTGTTCACCAGTGGATTTATTATTTAAATGCAAATAGTAGCTTTTCTTCTTTATTTTTAGAGTCTTGATTTGTGTACACCATTCACTTTTCAATATTCAGGTCAGGTAGTAGAACATGAGCAGACAAGTTTGAATTAAGAGAATGTATCTTTTAGAGAAAAGTGCTTTTCTAAATGCTATAGAAGTTGTTTTCTGACATAAACAATAAACCAGCTGACTTGGCAAAAAATAAGAGAAAAAAGGAGTGGAAAAAAAAAGAAATGAGAGTAAACTGATTACCAATATTATTCTTCTGATGTAGAATTACTTGTCTCTGTTCATCTTCCAGCTTTTAGGTGAAAATTGCCTTCAGTTCTATGGCAATTCTCTGCAACCATCTTGCCACAGCCAATTCACTATGGCCAACTTGCCAGGGGACCACTCGCCATAGCTAAGTCGCTGTGGGACAACTCCCTGCAGGACAAGAGTTATACTAATATCAAAGATGTGGTGGAATAGACATTAAAGACAGGATGCAAAAAAAGGGGCAGAATGAAATGGGAATGACAGAAATTAAAATAATTTTTTATTTATTTTAACTATTAAAGTGAATTGTTAAATTGTCTTGTGGCAAGTTGTCACGCGGAGAGTTGTCCATGATGAGTTGTCCATGGCAAATTAGCCATGGTGAATTGGTTGTGACAAGTTGGCTGCGTCAAGTTGTCCTATTTCAGCTATTCTTCATGTGGTTGCTTTAGTGCAGGGATGTCAAACTCAACACCTGTGGGCCAGATCTGGCCCATGGTTGCTTACATCTGGCCTGTGAGGCCACTCCGCAAACAGCAAGGGACCAGGCCTCAGTTCCTATGCCAGCGAAAATGGAGCTCTCCCCCAAGCTCTGTTTTCGCTGGATAGGGCTGCAGGAGGCTGTCGTGGCTGAAAACAGGGCCAGGAAGGGCCGTTGTGCCCCTCCGAGCTCCGTTTTCACTGGCAGCGGTCTGCAGCAGGCAGTCATGGCCGAAAACGGGGCCTGGGAGGATCATATGTGCACCCCCAAGCTCTGTTTTCACTGGCAGAGGGCTGCAGGAAGCCGTCACAGCCAAAAACGGAGTTTGGGAGCCTGTTTTCGCTGACAGAGCACTCGGGCCACCACAGACGCTAGTGACATGAGTGATGTCAAGCTGGCCACTCCCACCCCAGCCTCCCCAAGGTCAAATACAATCCTGATGTGGCTCTCAATGAAATCAAGTTTGACACCTCTCCTTTAGTGGCTGCTGTTGCCTCAACATAGTTTCTATTAGGATTATACTGTAAAATGCAAGTTGATTGGACTTGGAATGCATATTTGGTTAAAGTTGCTTTATTGTGTCTTCAACAACCTGTCACTGTGATAATACCAGGAAAAACAGATGAAGGCCTATTTTGAAGAGCTGTATTATCTATTTACTTTTTTCTTCCATGAAATAAATATGCAGGCCTACCATCTTCATTTAGTTTGCAGGTATCCTAATTATTTTAATTAATTTTAGTAACTGTTAATTGGCTGTACAGTTATGAAATATTCTAAAACCTTTTTGTTATGTCTAAGAAATGGCTTTTCTTCTCTACTTTATACGATAACCACTTCCCCTTGCCTTGCCTTATCTGCATTCAATTTTCTCCCTCCATTTCCATCTTTTCCTTTGCAGTTAACCCTTCCTCTTATCCTCATCTCTATTGACTTCAGAACTCCTTTTTTAAAATTACAGTTTAAATTCATTTCAATTGAATTCCTTCAATCCAGAGCCAATTATGATGGTTTAATATTGATTTAATACTTAGCATCTGACTTAGGTACTGTATCATATTACATTGATATCCCTGTTATTCTAATAATACACCCATCATAATGCACTGTTACATGCCAAAAATAAACAAATTAAAATGTGTTTTAAGGAGACAATTAAGTTGATTGGATCCCATTTTTATCCACAAATACATCTTTTCAGTAATACTAGTGTAAAGTTATGCTAGTAAAATAATGGATATATTAATTTGTGATTGGAAATGCTTCAGATAGACTTCTACATATTGTATAGAATCTTCATAATCTGAAAAAGTAAATTCATTTAGGATGGCATGGCAAAAACTCAAAAAAAAAAGTAAGAAACATGAGTGGAGCCAATAACTGAAAGATATAATGTCATCAACAAGAGATCAGATAATGTATATTATAATGCATTGTAAGCTTTTCAAGAGATTAGTCTCTCATTTTATTGAACATTTACATGAAAACATGGCAAGAAACCATCTGAATAGTTGAGTTAAGATACATAGTAGCCTCACATATATTTGGCCTAGAAAAAGAAGGCACCTCTGGAATACATGATGATGAAATTTGGTGTTTATAAAATATAGGAACTTTGGTTAGATGGAAAGTTTGCTTTGAGTCACCTTGACTCTTGTTAGCTTCATGAAGACATCCATATAATTTTCTTGAAACACTGTGCAAGTTTACGGCCTAAAAATATTCTAAAAATAAGCTGCTTTTATATTCTTTCCAGTGTCATCAGTCACTGCTTGAGTAAAAGCATAAAGCTAGATTTACACATTGCTTTATCTCCTCTTAGTATCTCTGCATCAATGACATTGTATCACATGAGAGCCTCAGAAAACAACCCTGAAGCAGCGGTGAAATCCAGCCGGATCTATCTGGCTTGCGCGAACCGGTAGCGCCGGCGGTGGGAGGCTCTGCCTACCTGCTGGGACATCATTACATCCGTTTTTTTACCCTCTGTGCATGTGCAGAAAAGGTACGCGCACCCATTCCTGAACTGGTAGCGAAGGTAAGTGGATTTCACCGCTGCCCTGAAGTAACATGAGATACTTCTGCTGCTGGGAAATGATGGTAGATTGTTTAAGAAATCCTCTAGTACCAAGTCTCTGGATCACTAATTTTTTAATTATAATTACAAAAAAAAAAAAAAAAGCTAGAGCTTCCCTGCAGGCAATTTTGTTCATAATAAGCCAGACCTCTTCTCAGGATGAAATAAAATTTATTTGGAAAGATGTATATCTTTTATGTACCCTGTTTCCCCCAAAATAAGACATCCCCTGATAATAAGCCCAGTTGGGCTTTTGAGTGCATGGCAATAAGGCCAAGCGCTTATTTCAGGGTTCAAAAGAATATAAGACAGGATCTTATTTTCGGAGAAACACGGTATTAAAAATTGCCTGCCATCTTTTTTTCTGGGCTTTGGCAGATACATAAAAGTTTTAACTTCTTGTTCTAAGCTTGACAATATCTTTAATATTTCCAATTATTAATCAGTATTGCAATATGAAGTACAGGTAGTCCTTGACTTACAACAGTTTGTTTAGTGCCCTTTCAAAGTTACAATGGCAATGAAAAAAGTGATGTATGACCATTTTTCACAGATAGGACCTTTGCAGCGTATCCATGGTCATGTGATCAAAATTCAGATGCTTAGCAGTTCATTCATATTTATGACGGTTGCAGTATCCCGAGGTCACATGATCCCATTTTGCGACCTTCTGACAAGTAAACTCAATGAGGAAGCAGATTCACTTAACAATCGGGTTACTAACTTATCAACCGCAGTGATTCACTTAACAACTGTGGAACGAAAGGTTGTAAAATGGGGCAAAACTTACTTAACAAATATTTCACTTAATAACAGAAACTTTGGGCTCAATTGTGGTCATAAGTCGAGGACTACGTATACTCTACACTGTTTTGTATTGACTGTTCTTGTTCCTTTCATACAATCTTACTTTGTATGCAAGGATGATTCGAGCTGAAGCTATGATGTATTCCAAGAAGCATACTAACACATTGTTTTTGTTTAAGATAATAAACTGCTGTAAATACAACATTTTATAGGCATATATAGCTAGTGTAAATTTGTAGCTAACTTAGCTTTACGATAACTGCATCATTCCCTGAACTGTTGTTAAGAGCGATTGCTGCCTGCATGTGTGTGCAGTTAAATTAGTTCTGTAATGGATTGCCTCATCCTTGAGAATCTGCAGTGAAGGAAGCTGGTGTTTGATTGCTGAAGCATTTACACTATGTAGTTTTATAGTAAGAAATAAAAGTTATTGGAACTGATTGGCTTTGGATCATATTGCGACATACTGTTTCACATCACTGGACAATACATTTTATCTGTGCTTTGGGGAATGGAGAATGATTATGCCAGTAAAGTATTGAAACTGTCTGTGGCTTCTTTGTTTTCAAAATTATCATGTCCTATATCAATTTACAGTTTCCTGCATTAAAACTCTGTGGATTCTTGTCTAAATATAGACATTTCCCTTACTTGTTAATGTCAATTTATTGAAGAATATTGGTGAGACCGTTTCTATGGACAATAGAAGTTCCTTTGTTTTGAACTAATTGGAATAATTTCCTGACCTTGCGATGGTTCATAGAAATTGTCTAAATTCAGATTGCAATGGCAACCAGGAATTCTTTTCATGGAATCTCATACATGGATGCATTTTTTTGGTGCATAAATTACTACTATCACATCTTAAATATTGTAATGCCATCTACATGGATCAGTTTTCAAAACATGTGAAAAATGCAACTGGTACAGGCAGTGATGTCTTACAAGCTGAATGAGCCATTGAGAGCACATTATGCAGTTAGTCCAGGATTTCATGGAACTCACTTATTCTTTTAAGTACATTTCAGACTTTTAATTTTGACCTATGAAAACTTGAATATTTTTGCAATGAGAAGTGAATTCTCTGTTCATTAAAAATTAATTCTATGGTCTGTTAATACCCTTTGTTTAAAATAGATGCTGCTACACTAATGGAATTTATTTATTTCTCTAAAACTAGTCTACCTTTTGAACAAATGCAGTTGGTTTGAGATAAATTCATTGATGTTTAATGTGTGGATAATGCAAAACATGTTACATAAATAACTTTTTCAAGAGCAGTATACAATACTAATTACTTGGTAGTCACATGTACTTTGTGTGGTGGTTCAATATGTAATTCCTAAAATATTACTTCCCACTGATTTTTCGTGTATATGTATTTTGATGTTCCACATGTGGTGATCTCACATTTGTTTTCAATTCTATGTAAAATCAATTTTTAAAAAAAATCAGCATCAGTGTTTTTATGTCTGTCTCAATCTGGGTCAGTCACATTTTAAGAAGAAAACGCTATACTTGTGACTAACTATATAATAAAGCAATAAATGTGCATGTATCATTTCTTGTTTATATAAAATTATCAGCTGAAAGTATGTATAATACAATTAAAAACCAGTTAGAGTACTTCTTTAATGGTAGCCATTAACAACATTTGTAAACAAAGCAAAGTAAATAAGAATATAGACTGAAAACAGAAATAGAGATCTAGCAACTATTTCCCCCCTTTTAAATAAAACGTATGTGTTAATAATCAGGAAAAAAGTAATATACAAAAAAGACATTACTACAAAAATGGAAGTTGAACATAATAACATGTTACTTATGAGGACTCGGAATTCCCAATGAGAAAACAGGTCAGAATGGCAAAAAGTTAAATTTGGATTTCAAAAACAGACAGGGAGGACAAGGAAGAGAAGAGAGCAGCTGGTAGGGAGAACAAGAGGAAAGTGAGAGTAGAAGCAGTGCATGGAAAATTTGTGATAAGGAGAGGAGGGCCTTTGTAATATTGAAAGAAGGATGCACATTCTAATAAATCCCATACTTGGGATATGTGTTCAAAAAGAGAAAATCCCTGATTGATTTCAACCAACTAGAAAGTCTATAAAAAGAATTAAGGTAGCTTGTCATTCAAAACACAGATATATTGTAGTTGCATGATGTATCCATATTAACATGCTGGAGGGTAAATGACATCAGCCCCTTCATGTATAAAGTGAGTCTTCTATAAAATAATTGTGTCTTATATATGGATGGACAAAGAGTTGGGGAAGAAATAAAACTGGGGCTGTTATTCCATATTCTATAAATTTTTGTATCAGTTGTGATGAGTAGAAAATGTTTTGAAGTCCTAATAAAACTTGCTTTTCTTTATTTCTCTTGCTTATTTTTAAGCAAGCAATTATATAACAATTTTACCTGTAACTTGGAATAATTCATAATTGTGAATATATCATGATTTAATTTAATTTGTTTGCAAGTTCAGAACTAGTTAGCTCAGAGGTTCCCAATCGTTTTGGGTTCGCGGCTCCCATAGCAATCCGACTTGCAACTGCGCGGCTCCCATAAGCAATCCGACTTGCAACTGCGCATGCGCATTAGACGTTAGACCCAGCGGGCGGAATATTTCGCGGCGCCCTTATGACGATAGCGCGGCTCCCCAGGGAGCCGCGGCGCACAGTTTGGGAACCGCTGAGTTAGCTGATTAATTTTGATGGAGATTTCATTTCAAAATGTCATGTCAATACTGTACAAAGTTAATTTAATTTCTGAGATGATATTTTAAAGTACAGAGTAATGAGAGTAATAAGACAGAAAAACCAAAGGTTGCATAGACAGTAGTATCTGATGAATGAAATAGAGAATTCATCATCTTTCTAACCTTTTTGTGCCTGTTTTACATTGGGCAAGATCTGCTGCCAACCAAGATTCACTAATATGTAGTCCTTGATCTGGCATTCAAATAAGAATGGACAGGTTGCAATTGGAAAAATGTGGGAGGAATAATGTTCTGCTTGAATTCCTAATTTTATTCTATTGTCATTTCATATTTTATTTATTTATTTATAAGTTAAACTTCTGAGACTACCGTCTCATCAACTCTGGGTGGCATACAGGGATTAAAACGAATGTTGTTGGTTTGAGCTCTGAGCTGGTTGCAAACGTTTCATCCCCATTCGAGGAGACATATTCAGTGCGCTTTGGATTGTTCTTGTCTGGGGGAGCACTGGCCTTTAAATACCATTCTGAGTCCTGGTCTGATTTCGGGTTATGTAGTTGTAGCTGGTTGTAGTTGCTGAATCATAGTCCTTGGTTTTAAGTACCG
>WNWU01000004.1:17979212-17992149 GCA_012654045.1 Ptyas mucosa
GAAGACAAAACTGCTGGTCCTACTGACCCAATGACTGACCCAGATTGGCTCCTGCAACATTATCTTGGAACATTCGCCTTCATTTGTAAGATAAAGTACAGTTGTACCAGAGGAAACACTCCAACCATTGAACCATTGTCAGCATAGCAGGTGCAGTCCAATCGTCGCCTAGAGCCTGGGGGGGAAAGATAGGTCTTTAGAGCTTTCTTGAAGGATTGCAGGGTCAGGTCTCTTCAGATCTCAGAGAATAGACACCTTCCCAGAAGACATGCCTCTGGGAGTCCACAAGAGGGCACTGCTTAACAAAAAGGGCCTCAAGTATATCAACCCTGTCAGGTTTTATGGGATAGATAAACAATTGGAGAAAGATGGGTCCCTCAAATATTTGAAACCTATGCTATAAGGGACACTGTAGTGATCAGCAGCAGCTTGATTTGCATCTAGAAGCCCAACTAACTGCCCAACAGATCCCCAGGAAAAACCTCAAATTCACCATGTGAGCCCCCTGCAACATGTCCCAAGGTGGCAACTATAATTGAGGCTCATCAGCATATTCTATTCAGTCATCAGTGTATTGATGATACTTCATGCCAAGATAGGGGAAATAACTAAACAAAATATTTATTCAATCAATATATCATATTGAACTGGAAAGAAGTAATGACATTTTAAGAAAATGCGATTGGAAAAAACCCATGAAAATATTCTTCATAAATGGGGGAACTAGTGAGATAGGAACAAAATGAAAGTCAATAAAAAGTAAAAGTAAAAACTGTGCCCAGCCCCAAGCTCAAATAATATTTTCAGTCAAGCTCAAGTAATACTTCCAGCCGAACAACTTCCTCAACAAGTTATGGAAGTAGCTGTTCATCAAACAAGACATTGCAGTTCCTAAAATCTGTACATTCCATCTATATAATATGTTTACTTTATCCAGGCTCTGTACAGTGTAAAAATTTAATTATAATGCATATGGATAAAAAGAAATAATATGAGGTGTGAGGTCAGTGGTGGAATTCAAATTTTTTTACTACTGGTTCTGTGGGCGTGGCTTGGTGGGTGTGGCTTGGTGGGTGAGGCAGGGGAAGGATACTGCAGAATCTCCATTCCTACCGCACTCCAGGGAAAGGATACTGCAAAATCCCCATTCCCTCCCCACTCCTGGGGGAAGGATATTGCAAAATCTCCATTCCCACCCCAGTCTGGGGCCAGCCAGAGGTGGTATTTGCCAGTTCTCTGAACTACTCAAAATTTCCTCTACCACTTGTCCAGAACCTGTCAGAACTTGCTGAATTTCACCCCTGTGTGAGGTAGTCTTTGTTATAGTGTTATAGGGAAGAGATCATCTAGGGAATATAAAGAATAAAATGTATATATTTATTTCTGGCCCATCAACTCTCTCCCAAAACTGAAATATGTTACAATTCATAGAATACTGAACAGTAAAACAGAAAAAATGTTCAAAGGATTAAAACAATAATTATAATACAAACAGTAGAGACAAGAAAAAAGGGGCAAGAAAAGGCCAGACTTTGTAGTTAAGCTCAATCTGGCCTTCATTTGATATCAAACTGCTATCTAGATCTGAATGTTAGGAGGTACAACATCAGGGATGTGCTTTCTCATGTATTGGGGGTCCGCAAATACTCTTAGTATCTTAAACAGTATCAAAACATTAAAGTCCAGCTGGTATTATATAGGCCGCCATTGTATTTTCTTTAGGATCAGAATTATGTTGCCTCTTAAAGGTATTCCAGATAGTAACTTTTCTTCTACCGGTAATTTGTGGATCAACAGATTTGTGGGCCATCATATTCAAGAATCACATCACATTTCTGGTGAACTTAAAATAAAGTGAAACCCAGAATCAGAGATTTTCTGTTTCCTGGACCTGTAAGCCACTAAGCCAAAGCATCTTTTGTCTTAATAGGAGTCCGTCTCCGATCATGTTCTTAGTACAGCATATACAGAATCTTTAGTTAGTGTTTATGGATTTATTTTGACCAGTAGGAAACATTCTAAAATTTTACATTGCAAATACCCTGTGGTTTTTCTTTTTGGAATCTAAATGTTTAGAAAACTTTAGAAGGATTTAAAGTCCAAACCAAAATTTGAGAGATAAATATGATGCTGAAGAAAAAACAAATGGAAATATTCCTGTTCCTTCCCTTCTATAGGTAAATTTTCAATTGATACTTTTTAAAGATGTAAAGTGGAATATTGCAAATATTTCATGAACTTGATATATCCTTTATCTATATAGTACCATTTCTATTATGCTGTAAACATAAGTGCAATCCTTTTTCTCAAGTAATTACTGAGCTTTAAACCATGAAGTCTTATATGGACACTCTTAAGTTATTTAAAGTTGCAGTCTTCCAAATCCTAGGCTTTCTGATTTAGGCTGAGTAGCATGTTTTGGCTGATATTCAGCCACAAAGATTATCGATATGAAACCCACAATAATAGTATCTGATCACAGGGCTTAGGTGACCAATCTACATAACTCAACAATGTTCTCATCTGGTGTTCCTTTCAGATTACCATTTCTGTTTGTACTGATGAATTGCTTTTTACATCTTCTTCTGACACATTATACCTGAAGGCTCCTTGGTGGAAAATAGATTTATATCATTACCTGATAAAGGCAGAGGTCTTCCAGAAATGTTTTCAGAATCAACATTTCTTTTAAGTTGGTAATTGTTTAGCAGAAGGTTGCTGTCTACATGAAACATTTTTCTGTTCTGCTTTCCTGTAGTGGTTTTCCAGTTGAGAGATAAGGAGAGATAGTGGCTTTTGAAATGAAATTACTCATATTTATTGGGAAATGATTGAAATATCAACTTGGAAATCTCAAGAACCATTCACAAATACATAACATTTTTGTGGCTGCAAAAGTTTGGTGGCTTTTAGCAGAGGTGACTAAATTGACTGCTTTGATTAAAGAAAACAGAATTTTGTTTCTATTAGGAATCTGCTTTTGGACTTTGTGCTTGAGGTGGAAAAAAATGAAACTTTGATTTGGGGTTTTGATGATTAAATAGATTTAGTATGATAGAAATAACTAGTACATATTATTACATAAAAGTAAAAAGTTGCAGTTTCATGTTATTTTCTTATTCTACTACACCAAAAAGATTGCCGTGTTTTCCCAAAAATAAGACCCTGTCTTATATTTTTTTGAACCCCGAAATAAGCGCTGGGCCTTATTTTGGGGGAGGTCTTATTATTTTGGGGTGCATGAAGGAAACCAGAGGAAATGGTGGGGACCAGCTGCGCATGTGTTTAAATATTTTCGGGGAGGGCTTAATTTCAGGGGGGGGGCTTATTTTATTGCATGTGCTCAAAAGCCTGATTGGGCTTATTATCAGGGGATGTCTTATTTTAGGGGAAACAGGTAGGAATCAATACTTTTTTTTCCTTTTTCCCTCTACCCCACACTTTTCTCTCTTCCCCTTTTCCTCCATTATTTTAGCTCTGCTTTTCTTTATAGTTGTGTATTTTATGCTTTGTTAAAACCAATGAATTTTTGACCAGTGAAAATGTATAACACTTAATTTTTTACAACTTAATGTGTAAAATTATTCCATTAAAAAGTACTGTTTTATGTTGTCATATTTGATCTGTAATCAATCTCAATAACTCTTGATTCAATTTTTTTTAACTAGTTAAGAGAAGATAGCTTTTTTGTTTGTTTTCAGTAATTGCAGTACCTTGGCTCTGGAATAAAATTTGCATTAAGTAAGATTGGTTTGCTGAAGGTGTTAGAATTTTTGTTTGAACTACTCTGTTGAACTTGCTGATGGGTGTTACTAAATGAGGTACTTTAAGGAGCAGTTATATTACCATAAACTTAACCCTGCAAGATGCATTTGACTACAGTCCTTCACTCCTAGCTATCTGAATAGCACACGGTTGAGGCAGGCTTCCCTAATGGTTGGGTGTTCAGAATTTACTGGCAGTTGTAGATTATGGCTTTGGAGTGAGCTTCTGCATGTATGTCCGTTGGCTCCTAGGAATAAATACATTTTCAGAAATAAAACCATATTGTGTATCAGGTATAAGTGGATGAATATACATATTAAAAGTGGTTTCTTAACCAGGAACAGGGGTTTTTTTATGCATGCAATGCAGCTTTGCTGAAGGGGCCTGGGTGGCGCAGTAGACTAAGGCACTGATTAACATTCAGCTGCCTGCAATTACTGCAAGTTCTAATCTCACCAGGCTCAAGGTTGACTCAGCCTTCCATCCTTTCTAAGGTAGGTGAAATGAGGACCCAGATTGTGGGGGCAATAAGCTGACTTTGTATAAATATACAAAAGTATGAAAGCTATTGCTTAACACATTGTAAGCCGCCCTGAGTCTCCAGAGAAGGGCGGCATATAAATCAATTTTTTTAAAAAAGTGAACGTTTTAACTTATCCATGTTTTTACCGCTCTTCTGCAGTGAGCTTTATCTTTGTATACAAGTGATCGCATGTTGACATTATGTTTAGTTTCTGTAAGGGAATAATCAGTTGTATGAATGCAAACTATTTAAACTATATGATAATTTCCAGAACCTGCCACCTTGCACTTCTACTATTGTGGATAGAACAGGCAAATGATAAATTGCTTAGAAATCAGAAATTGTTCATCTTCTGGAATGGCTTAGTGGAAGGAAATGATGGGAGGGCAGAGGCTATATGTGCTTTTTAAAAACATCTGTAGTCTGCAGCATGGTAAAAAGCAACGTTTTGTACACATTCTGTTAAAATGATCATGGTTGAAAAAAAACAGCATGAAAATAATGAAAATTAGAACTTCCTTATCTTCTTATCTGCAGTATTCTGAAACAAAAGCAACCTAACTAAATTACCATGCTGCTAAATTTCAGCTATTGATATGTTTGAAAGAATATTGTATAACATTTATGGCAATTTTGTGGCTGTATTACATTAGCACTTCTGAAAAGTATTTTTTAAATCTTCTTGAAGCTTTTCCATTAAGAAGACAGATTGTGGTAACTTGAATATCTGAATAATAAATTTCTCGTTCCATTAATAAGGAAATGCAAGGAATATTATCAGAATTTTCTGTCTGACATGCAAAAAAACACTACATTTTTATTGCATTCAACAAAAATAAACTCAATTACTGCTGCAGAAAAAGGATTATACCCTGCGTTTGCCTGTTATAAATTTGATTTATTTTTTACTGTAATTATAGTAGTTGATTTGGGGTAAGTTGAAAACATTTCTTTCTTCAAACATAATGAGGCTTCTGTGTTTTCTTTGTTACTGCATTGCAACATTTCAAACTGGCTCAGCACACACGACAAAGGGTTTAATTAAAATACTAGGAAGATGAAAAATATGTTTATCTGCATTAACTTCATAAATTTCCATTCTTTAATTCTAATAATAGAAGAAAAATAGTGTTGCTGAGAGAAGAGATTTTTCTTTATTTTAGACTGTGTCCTTTCCTAAACGCTTATGTAAATAATAGGGTACTTCTGTTGAATGGCTTGGGAATTCTGCTTCTGCTACATAGCAGAAGTACCTTTTTATCCTTCGATGTAGGCAAATAAATAAGAAAGCGAATAAGTAGGCTTCAGTGCCCAGCATCACAGTAAAATATACTTATGTGAAAGGAATTCTCTTTTGATGCAAATATAAATGTGAATAATGTGTAAGATACCTACAGGTACGGTGCTCTCACTGTTGCCACGTCTAGTGTTCATTTAAGCAGAAAGGCGAGGCATAAGCATAATTTAAATGCTGCTTCAATCTACTATATTCTACTTCCTTAATAAGTATTTTGTTAAAAAAAATAGTTCCAAGAAGTTATTAATCTGATTATGTTAGAAACAATTTCAGAACACAATAAACTTTACATAAAAAGCAACAGGAAAGCTAAATATTTTGATTAAGTTACTTATTTATTACTTACTGGGTTTATATTTTGCATTTTCTTGAGAAGTTGAAAGCAATTGAAATGTTACTTATTTCATTTAATTATTAGATTAATATTCTACCTTTCATCCAAGAGCTCCTGATAGCAAACATAGCATATCCTCTTCCAATATTTTACCACAGCTTGATATCCTATTAAGGGCATCTGTTGAAGTTTAGCAAATCTGGCCATAGTTTCCACCTGCTCTTTCAGCAGAAGCTGAATCTTCAGGAAGGCCCCCCTGTTAATGAACAAATCTGCCTGTTGGGATCGATGCTACTGGATTGCCCAGCTATTTACTAGCACATCCATCTATGAAAGATCTAATCTGAGTGAGCTTTCCCAGTGTAGTACCTTATAGCTTCCAGACACTGCAATGAGTGTGTGCTACAGTGGTGGGTTGCCCCCAGTTCGCACCGGTTCTATAGAACCAGTAGTAAAACCAGTGGGAGGCTCCGCCCACCAACCCCGACGTCATCAAAATGCTTCTGCGCGAGCGGCCCCATTGCAAACCGGTAGTAAAGGTAAGTAGAACCCATCTCTGGTGTGCTATCAGCATTTTAATAACATCTCATTCCAAATCAACCCATCAGTTCCATGTAAATGTTAAATAACACAGGAGAATGGGCAAAGCCCTGGAGAGCTCTACCTCGACGTTCTCAGAGGTTCAAACTTTCTACCCACCCACCCTCCAACGAACACTGACTGCTCAGGCTGGAATCTGATTAGAAGTTATCAAACATAGCTGAACCTAGGAAGGATATTTTTGGGAGAAGGCACACTTTTCTCTTTTGGAAAGCAAAGTGCACTAACACTGACAGAATCCCAGATTCAGTGGCTCATGTCCTATTGGCTTCCAGACCTGAGTGAATATGATTTGTCTTTACCCACTAAGAAGCTTGCAGTTTTATCTACTGTGTCGGCAGGAATTTTATCTTACCCATTCTTTTCTTTTTAAAAAAAATGGTTTATTCTCAGTAGAGTCACAAAACAATCTTTAGATGCAGGAAGCATAGAGGAAATATTAATGCTTCACTGTTCCAGCTAAACTTCTAATTTTCAGCTGCGTCCAGTTTTAGTTTTATGCCACTATCTTTCCAGTCATTTCATTTCCCTCAGTCCTCAGTAAACTGAGAAGCTTCTCAGAATCAGTGACTGCAGAACCACGCTGGGACAATCTCATTCAGTGGTCTGGTCATCTCTGATTTCTACAGATTGATAAAATGTAAGACAGAAGTGCTTGCCAAATTGTCAGCATTCTCCCAGGATTCTTCCAGTTCTCTGGAAATCATCTAGGTCTATTAAGCACCTTGGGCAAACCAACTAATAATGACCCAAGCTTCTGTGTCCCATGGTTTAACAAGGAAGGAAGTGATGTGACAATGGTAGTGAAATATGTTAATATGCTCCATTTTCAGATCACACCTCATCTGGACCAGATCTAGCATGTATCTCTCAAAGTGTTCTAGGCTGCAGTTATTTGGAGCAAATTTGTGGGTTGCCGTAGAGGACATGAACTCACTAACCTTCTTTCCCAGAGCTTGAGGATTCAAGTAGGCTAAGATAAAAAGCTTATGATCTCCAACACCAGCACTGAGACAAGGTCTAGAAGTTTATGGAGGGCTGCCCAATAGATGAGCAGCAGTCATTCCTTGTCAATGTGACTCTGTTTCATGCACAGGCACTAGTACCCCATCACTTCAGGCAATGCTCATCACTTCAAATATCACCCAGATAATCCTGACAAGCCTCTCTTCCTCCGCTTTGATATTTTAACTGCTGCAGGGCCCGAAACCACATCCTCTGTGCTGTGCATATATGTGGCTGTGCAATGTGACTTAATTTCTTGACAAAGCTGACCCAGAAAATGTGCAAATATGAACAAATGAGGGAAGGTAGTGAGTCAATGAGAAAATGGATATTAATGGAATTGGTGACCTCTGAACTGTCAAAAGGGTGGTGATGGTCAGATGCATCAGGATGCATCTCCACTTCCTGTGAGAAATGGAATCTAAAAGCACACTGCCTCAGATGCAACCAGGGCTTTTGAAGTTTGTCTTTTTGATTTTCCTGGGATTAACTCCAAGTTCATCAGTCTAGAGGAAGAAACCAGTAATCTTTCTTTCCTGTGGCTTTTAAAGTTAAAAGACTGAAAAGAAATACTAGAGCTATGTTCTTTCCGAATTGCCCCCTTGACCCATGTTTGTCCACAGCAGTGCGAATGCTGCTCAGCGGATCTAGTGATTTGTCCTTTTCCTTGGCTTAAAGAGAAGCATACAAATTGTTTGACTGTTGTCTGAAATCAAATGAATGTTGCCTGAAAAGTGTGTAGATTTCTGATTGCACTACATCCCTTGCAGTTCAGCCAGCTCTCATCGGGAACTTCATCCTGATTTTCTGGAAATTGCTAGTGAACTATTGGTAGAGCCAAACTTGGAAATAACTTCTGAGAAATAACTATCAGCCATCAAATACTAGCATCTCAGATTCCTTGACTTGACCACTAAGTCAGATATTCTGAACACCCAAAATAAAATCCAGAAATCTATTAAAACCAAGAGAGAGGCTAAAAAAACCAAAACAGAGAATAATTCAGATATAAATTATAATGTGTTCACTCATGTAATTTGAGGAATAAGCTATAATAGGTAATTATTATAGATTGAGTTACTATAGATCTAGTTTGAATTACAACTTTTCTTCAAGAACGAAATACAGTCCATAAATAAATGGCAGCATTGTTAACAAACATAGTGCTAAACAGTTTTGCCAATGTGAATGTACAGTAGTTTCAGTATACTGGGTCAGACAGTTGTTTAATCAGTATTATGGTGAGGCTCTCTCTACTCCTGCCATAAACATACGATTGGAAGGGAAAAGAATGTGCTTGCCTATAATTTCTGTTCAAACTTACGTCTAACTTATAAATCTATTCTTACACAATATTTGCATTTTCCATATTTTACTTGGAAGAGACATATATAATCTATATACTACTAACATTCCCATGTCTGAAGCCTTCAAGTGGGTGAAATGCTAAACCAATTTTTGAACCAAGATACCTCAAATGAGCTAAATTTCAGAATGCCAGGATCCATTACTCATGAGGGAATGCGGTTTGGAAAAATTTTGGCTGCTTCAGATCTGCTGAGTCATGCTGTCTGTATTTTCAGTGTTCCCTGATAACTTCCCAGCCATTTCACAGCAATTCCTTGTGCTATTTGCCTGCTTTCTGGGAGGAGAAAAAAAGGAGAGGGGGGGGAAGGGAGAAATGAAGAGAGATAAGGAAAGGAGGAGGAAGAAAGGAGGGAGGGAGGGGAAAAAGGTAGGGAGAAAGGAAGGAAGGAAGGAAAGAAGAGAGGAGAAACAGGGAAGCAAAGAGAAAAAGGGAGCGAGGGAGATTTCTGACGTTCACTGCCAGTTTCCCACAAGGAAATTCAGTGGGAAAGCTGACAGCAAGTTGGAAGTCACTCTGACTCCCATTGATTTTTTGCCTGCCTGTGGTCATTCTTTTTCTCTGATTAGGTAAGGAAATATCTTTTGAGCAGTGTTACTCTTGAGGTTCCCCCAGAACTGACAGGGAGTTGTAAACGGCAACTTACAGAGCCTGGTGGTGTGGCAGACTAAGCACTGTAATTAACATTCAGCTGTCTCAATTACTGCAAGTTCAAATCTCACCAGGCTCGAGGTTGACTCAGCCTTCCATCCTTTCTAAGGTAGGTAAAATGAGGACCCAGATTGTGGGGGCAATAAGCTGACTTTGTATAAATATATAAAAGTATGAAGGCTATTGCTTAACGCATTGTAAGCCACTCTGAGTCTCCAGAGAAGGGCGGCATATAAATCAAATTAAAAAAAACAACAAAACTTTATCTTGCTAGGGTTCAAGTTTAATAAGTTTTCCCCCATCTAGACTATTAACAGCCTTTAGGACAAGTTTTCCATGACATCTTCATCTAAGCCTAGCTTGTAAATGTATAATTTAGTATTATTAATATAGTAATGATCAACTCAGTCCCAACTTCAGGATTACTTCTTCCAGCAGCTTCATGTAAATATTAAACAGTATATGGTGGGAAGCCCAGATCCTGTGGTACTGTACCCCGGAATGGCCACTGGGTTGACCTTTCTTCTCTGTTCGCTGCTGACTAGAATTGCTCACAGTGAGGAAAAAGTAAAATCGCAGTATGTCAAGTGCTTTGATCATTGGGTTGTGTTGTTGTTGCATTTAGATATCCACAGATCACTCTGTCCATATCCACAACCAGTGTTTTCTCAAAATTCATTTAGAATGTCTGGCTTGTAGCATAAAAATATTGCAAGCTTCTTAATATCAATCAGTAATGACTTCGTCCTCAATAAGTTTTGTAGCTTTTCTATAGTTTGTATAATTTGTTGAACTGAAATATCATATATAAAGTTCTCTGCTTTGTTTTGATTTCTTTCTACTGCTCTGTTTTGATTTCTTTCTACTGTTAGTATATGCTTTGGCATTTTTTATTTTTTCATTGTCAAATCCTAAATTAATTCAGGTATCTGAAGCTTATGTAACAAAATTTATTTTATTATATCTGTTAAATTAACTTTGATACCATGTAAAATTTTGCCAGCTGTTTAATGGCCATGGATTTACATTTTTCATCCATGGTATATTTATGTCAGGTGTGGGATTCGGTAAATGTTAAATGTAAGATGTTTAAACATATACTGAATTGTATGGAAAGATGATAGTAAATAAAACCTTCTTTCACTTCTAGTTATATTCTAAGAATTGTTGGAACTATGGCAGTTTTTAGGGTTGGAAACAAAAGATTCAAGAATTCACATGCATTCAGTATAATTAGTTGTGCTGCACTTGAACAATCTTGCAGGTCCCAATGAATAATATGAAGAACAAAAGAACAAAACATTTGTAACAAAAGCAAATATTTAAATGTCTGAAATGTAAAAAAATAGGGGTATCTGTAGCATCTCTAAAAATTCGTCAGTGGTTAATTTTTGTGGCTGTATTTTGATTATTCCAATTGGAACAGCAAATTTTCTTTCTATAGAAAGTGAGATAACACCATGATTTCCCATGTGCCAGAATCCCATTTCAAACCTGGTAATTTGGAATTGTAAAATAACAGATGCCAATAAAGATTCTGTCTGAAATTGAAAATAACACTAACAGTGAAGAAACTGTTGGTCAGAGTAGACTGTTGTAAAAATAATGTTCAAAAAACATATAAATGGTTTGTATTAAGGTGTTTAAATGTTAAAAAAAATTAGGTTGTATTATTTATGAGGACATACTGAAGAATTGTATTAAATTGAACTTCACAAAAAGATTATTCCTTTTTAATTGATATTTTTTGCAAATTCAAATGTCAATATTCAAAGAGAAGAGAACAAACTTACTAATTCTAAGATGTTGTTAAGGGTTTCAGATCTGCTACATCTTCCAAGGTACAAGGTGTTTTTTTAAAGACAAATTGTTGTGATGTAGTGTTAAAGTATTGGCCTTGACATCTGAAGATTGAGTACTGAGTCTGTCATGAAGGGTGTTAGGCAACTTTGGACCACTTATGCTTGTTTGGCCCAACCCATATCACAGGGTTGTTAGGAGAAAAATAGGAGGCAGGAGCATTAGGTATGTTTGCCACTTAGAATTCAATATAAAAAGGCAAAATAAAAATGTAAATGAAACTGTCCAAACAGTAGAGAGACAAAGATCAGTACCTAAAAGACAAGATGATTTTGGAAAACTGGAAGAGAATAGAGCAACAGGCAAATGCTGTCTCTGCACTTTGGTTGCAATCCCAAAAGAAATGGAGCATCACTTGAACACCATCAGCCTTGACAAAATCACTATCAGTCAATTGCAAAATACAACTTTACTTGGAACATCCTGCAACCTCCCTTTATGATCCTGAATCCCTTAATTCGGGGTAGAATTGGAGCAACTGGATGGAACTGATGCCCTTCCTGATGCCACACAGAGTTCACAGCAAATTTTTTTCTTTGCGCCCAAGGACAGAAACATCTGCTACTACTTAGGATTGAACTCCCAATCTTAGGTCACTACGCCTCTCATTTGGAACATCCTGCAACAGTACCTTTAATATTATTAAACAATTACTTATTCCAGGTCATGGGAAGAACTCAGTAGGTGGACAAAAATACCAAAATCAATCTAAACATCTGACTGTGCGACCAGCCATAATAATAATGATGATGTTTCATTTGGATAAATGTAATTATGATTACAGAATAGTTTAATAGATTACTGGGCACACAAATCTAATTCATGCGTTATTAGGAAGAAATAGCATTTAAAGACGTGATGCTTTGTTGAAGAATAAATTATAATTTTAGCACAAAAGAAAGTAATGTGATAATAGTTAATAGCATGATTAAATAAAAAATTGAATTAATTTTCTCTTTGATATTTTTTAAAGTCAGAGACCAATGTGTTCAATTTTTATTATTTTTCATTTTATTTTTCCAATATTGAAATATGAATGTATATGTAAATAAACAGAAATATACAAATTAACTCAATATATGAATTCAATATAATAAAAACTTATACTGCTAAAAGTATATAGTACTAAAGACTACCAAATGAGACACAATGCACCATGATTAAATTAGACAGATCAGCTGTCTTTTGGCTGAGCATGTTTTGAAAGTGATCTGAATTTTGAACATCTGAGCAGTACAGTATCTGTTTATTAGAGCAGGCTGGCTGTTCCAGATTTCCATGGGTATTGTATTTGGAAATAAATACTGCTGCTTTATTTGTAATCTTTGTTTTAAAATTAATCATCATCATTAGATTTTTATCCCGCCTTTATTTTATGGATGTATGTTTGAGACTCTTGTTCATGATTCTTTCAATACATCATTGGCTGTCTGATTGGTGGACAGAAACATTTATGCCTTAGTTTTCAGGCAAAAAAAGAAGAAGAAGAAGAAGAAGAAGAAGAAGAAGAAGAAGAAGAAGAAGAAGAAGAAGAAG
>WNWU01000004.1:17992159-18002716 GCA_012654045.1 Ptyas mucosa
AGAAGAAGAAGAAGAAGAAGAAGAAGAAGAAGAAGAAGAAGAAGAAGGAGGGAGGTTGTTTCTTAAGCAGCTTTCAGTAAAATTAAGTATTTGTCATATTTATATCTGTGATTTTTTTTTAATGTATAGACCATCAACAAAGGGACTGTTGTTAATTTCCCTGTGTTTCATTGAGGCTTTTGCAATATACTAGACAACTCGTGCCCTGCTGGGTCATCGTTTCAGAGAGATTTCTTACCAAATTCCTCAGTGCCTTCAACAGTGACAGAGCACTGCTTTCGCTGGAAAATTTGGGATACATTTAGAGATGTAACTGCCTTGAAAATAGCCCATGTTCAACTGTATAGCAAAAGCATCACTATAGGAAATGTTTTGTGACTATTTGTATTATATCATCAATTGCTTTATGATAATGTATGTTATAAAATGTTTTATAAAATTGCCAAATTTCAGATCTGTGGGAGTCATGGGATTTTTGATGCATTCTAAAATTAGCCCATTTGAGGTACCATAGTTCAAAAACTTTGCCCTTTATCACCGATAGGTGATAAACAGACAGACAGACAGACAGACAGACAGACAGATATTTAAGAAGTTTATTCTCCTAATCTCTATTTTAACACAACACTATATCTATGCTGTATTATTTTATACTTACACTCAATTCTGTGTTTGTATATATTTTGATCTCCTTTGCTGCCTGAATCTGTAATAAAGTCTTTAGCCAGATAAAGGCCAAACAGTACTCTTAAAGATGTAAGATAATTGGCTGCCTTCTTCCTCCCCATTCTTTAGTCTAAGGCAGTGATGGCTAACCTTTTTGCTGTCACGTGCCAAAAGTGGGGATCATGCGGGGGAGTCGCACATGCATGTGCCCATACCCATAATTTAATGCGCCCCACCCCCGCACATGCGCGTGTGACCCCCCTGTGCTACCCCCACTTTTGACACGAGATGGCATGGTGGGCCTGGTAGGCCCGTTTTCTGCTCTCCCCAGGCTCCAGAGGCTTTTTTGGAGCCTGGGGAGGGCAAAAACGGCCTTCTGTCCCCCACCCGGGAGGCCCTCCGGAGGCCAGAAACAGCCCATTTCCCGACTTCAGGTGGGCCTGGAAGACCCAACAATTAGCTGGCCGGCACGCATATGCGCGCTGGAGCTGAGTAAGGCAACACTTGCGTGCCCACAGATATGGCTCCGTGTGCCACCTGTGGCACCCGTGCCATAGGTTTGCCATCACGGGTCTAAGGTGTCAAACTCGCGTCGTCACGGCGGCATCATGTGACATATCACAACTTCCCCCCCTTCGCTAACCTGGGCATGGGTGTGGCCAGTGTGGCCACAAGTTTAACGGCCCTGGTCTAAGGTAACACCACATTTTAGAGAGTAGGAGATGTATCCTGGAACATTACTTCACCTTAATCAAGGAGTTATTCCTAAACCATTTCTTCCAGGTTCTATTCCAGTGAAAGCTGTCCCTTCTCCTCATCCAAGAATTCATCCAAGGCAGGTCTGATATCCTTTGGTAAAATCAATTGATCAAATTACCTAAATAAATAAAATACAGGTAATCCCCGATTTACAAAAGTTCATTTAGAAAACATTAATTGAAACATAATTGGTAAGATGGACAGGGGTGGGTTCTACTTACCTTTACTACCTGTTTGCAGCGGGGCCGCACGCTCTTCTGCGCATGAGCAGAAGCGTTTTGGTGAAGTCAGGGTTGGTGGGCGGAGCCTCCCGCTGACTTTACTACCGGTTCTATAGAACCAGTGCGAACCAGGGGCAACCCACCACTAAAGATGGAGGGCAATGAGGGCACACTTTAACACAGGCAACAATTTTTTAAAAGAATTAAAACTGATAAGTAATTTGTCACATGACTGGCTAACAAATATTTTAAGTATTCTTCATTAAAAATTAAGCAGTTTATTAAAAAAAAACTTATTGGACTTATCAGTTTTCCGGTGCTTTTTCAAGAACTTGTTTTGTCCTCTTTCTAGGATGAAACAAAATGCTGATTACTAATGGAGATCATTTGTAATTTGGAATACATATTGATCAGAATAATTTGTTATAAGTATGGAATTCCTTTTTTGAACTATTTTAGTTTGGAATCAATAGCAATAACTGAAAAAAGCAATAATCACAACCGCAAAGTCCTTTAGTGCATTACCCTATATACTACCCCATACTTTTTAAAGTTATTTAGAGCTATGGAAATATTGAATATATCTCCTTTTAGTAACTTGGGATCTTCGGGCAATACTGTATTGTGCCTTCTTTTGTTCTTATATGACCTGCATATGCTATAAGTACTGAAGTGCTAGAATCTTCTGCAATTTGTTTTTGTGCATAGTCTACAATGGGCCATGCAGTAAACATAAGGTTCTGTATAAATGGAGCTCAATAAATCTTTCAGTTGAACATATCAGTTGCAAGAGAGAGTATCTAGCCAAAGTAATGGCTTGTAATGGATGCAGTGAAACACAATACATTATGTGTGGTGGTTAAATATTAATATGCATAGGGAATGTTTAAAGCTCAAGAATGAATCTTACAGATGATGAAATTTCAAAGCTCTTTTGAAAGTTTCATAATGAGGATTCTTGATGCAGCAAGTTCTTATTTTCAAAGGCAGTCACTCTTTCATGAACTGTATAAACAATTAAATGAAAATGTGTTTCTTGAAAGATTTTTTTTACTCACAATATTGAAGAATTTAGTGTAAAGGGTCTTGGATTTTTTTTTAATTTCCCAAAAATATTAACTCTGCTACTTACCAGGGGACCAATTTGGCCACTGTGAAAGAGCAATTGTGTGCTTCACTTTTGTCTGGTGCATGAATTAAATCACATAGCTGCCCTTTTTTCAGTCAGTTCCATTAAACTAATGAGGGTGTCTGACTGAGAAGAGTGCTTATTTTTAAGATAGCCTACCTTTATAGTTACAAACATTGTAGGAACCAATTTCTAAAGCTAATAATTGAAAAGTGACTTAAAAGACTTACAACTATCTATATAGTCTGACTTAACCGTAGTTTGTAAATTCCCTTGCCCCAAATATATGTCAAATTTAAAAATTAGTTCTTGACTTTTTAGTATCAAGCTGGTGCTGAATCTTAGCAAAGATTGATCTTTTCCAGGATGATCTATCCCCAGTCTGTTCTTTCAGGTCTTCCAGTTGTATACCCATTATTGTTGTAATGAAGTCTAACCAACATGTTGATGATCATTCTTCTCTTTCCTTTAACCTTTTCCAGCATTATAAACTTCTCAAGGGAGCTGGGTTTTCACATATCTGTCCAAAATATAAAAATTTGAGCCTGGTCATTTCTGCCTTGGATAAAAACTGTGAATTGATTTGTTCTGTGATCGATTTGTTAGTTTTCTTAACAATACATGGTATTTTCTGGAGTCATCTCCAAGACCAGAGTTCAATAGTGTCAGTATTCTTTTCATTCTGCTTCTTCACAGTGAACTCCCACTTCTGTAAAGTGCCACAGGGAAAACCATTGCCTGCCCTATTTTGAACTTTATAGGTATAGACATGTCATAAAATCTGGATATCTATTCCAAGGCCTTTCTTGCTACTCCGCCAAGTCCTAGTGTGCAGGTATTTCTTGACTGCTTGTTCCTTTACTGTTATTGGTCAGTCATAAAGGCAGAATTTGAATCAATATCTCATTATCAATTCCAAGATTGGTTGCTATATGTGCAATCATTAGTATGTTCTTTTTTTAAACTTAGTTCCATTTTTTCACTATTCCTTGATTTTTATTACTAGATTTTCAGTTCGTTTGCATTTGCAGCTATCAGAATAGTGTTATTAATAGGGTACCAATGTTTCTTTTTCCAGTTTTTAAAACCATATTCATCTTCCAATCCAATCTCTTTCAGTATATATGTTTAGTATATTGGTTGAATAAAACTGGAGAAAGTATATAGTTTTGTCTAAATTATTAACTAACCTGGAGCTACGTTCCATTAGGACTGTGTCTTCCTATGCTGTGTAATATTTTGCACGAGGTCAATGAAATGTTCTGGGATTTTCATTTTCCTATGTTCATTGCACAATCTGACATGGTGAACACAGTCAAAGGCTTTCCCATATGCTCAGTTGTCCACTATCTATCAATATCCTTTGTTTTTTGGCCTTTTCTAAAGCCAGCTTCAACATCTGGCATCTTCATTTCCATGTGGTGCTCTCCTGTGGTGGATGATCCTAAGAATTATTTTGCTAATAATCCATGATAGTTTGTACACTGGGAACTTCTCTGAAAATAACTAAATAACTGTATATTAAAGGGAATGCAGCCTATCCAGAAAGAGTGACAGCATTAATATAATGCTTCCATTTTCTGGGTCCCTTCAAAATGGCTCAGCCTTCTCTTTAAGTATGATAATTTACCTTTGGAAAGAAAAAGTATGCCATTTCTTGCAAAGCCTCTACTTCAGTCCTCTTAAAATATCAACATATTAAACACTAATGACAAGGTCATCATAACGAAGTCAAGGACCAGTCATATCCCTAGACAAAGTGAGGAAGTTTGCTTCGGTAAATGTCTATTTCCCTACAATTTTTTTCAGACCATTTTAAGAAAACATGTAGTTCTCAGGTATATAACACACACACACCCCTTCAATTAAGGATTAACTGCCTAACTTTAGGATTCACCTTGTGACATAAGTGGTGAAAGTCATTGTTTCCTTTGCTTCAAGCAGCAAAATGTCTTGTGTTACCCTTAGGGACAATTAATATTAATATAACCATAAAACCTAATCAACATTTTTTGTTGACCTAATTTGGAACAGTTTTAAGAAAAAAAGATTATTATTATGGTAAATCACACAGTCAGCCAGATATTTAGACTGAATTTAGCACTTTTATCCACCTATCTTTCCAAGAACCTGGGATAGGCAGATATGGATGTTTGATGGTGTTAAAGGTATCAGAATGTAAGCTGTTCCAAGTAAAGCTGCTATTATTATTATAGTTCATCTCAAAGCAGGCCAGATGTTTAACTAGCTTTGTCATTTTTATCCATCTATCAAGTGGGTAAACCTAATGGATTGGATCTGGCCTGTCACCTAAAATCATCTGTCCTTCAATCCCAAAATGAAATATATCCACGTGAGAGAGTGGCTGTCTGCTATTTATTAACTTTTATGCCTCTTGGTGATTAACACAGCATACAGACTCATTAATGAAAATAAGGCTTTTAATTGTAGTGAGAATTTGAGGGATATTGTAGTAATATTGATTTTTGTCTATGTTTGTTTTCAGGTTTTCCCCCTCTTGTGCATAAGACAAGATACAAATAGTATAAACCATGAAACATTTACTGAGTACATAAAACAGTTTTTGTCTTTAAGAAAATGTGGACATATTTACACATTTAATGCACTGTTTAAAATGCTGGGATTGATTGCACAATGTGGCAACAATAGTAATTAAATAATCTGGTAATGGCAGCCGCACTGATTTCCACCACGGATGGGTGACACTGCCTGCCTGAAATAGAGAGCCCCTTTATATTAGCACTTATTTTAAATTCATACCCAAGGGTAAAATATACTATCCATCAATGATGCAGGAGTGGGGTTCTTGCTACTCTGTAAAATACATTACTGGCTTCTCACCAGCAGGTGTAAATTGGTCAATTAATGCAAAGCTGCTGGACACAATAATAAATGCTGTCCACCAACCAGGGAACCCAACACCTCTGATTTTTTTTGTCCATTTTTCTCTGTCTAGGGCAGTAAATCTTTACTCATGAATTTAGAGTCGCAGAAGCTTGGTACAAATATCAGGGAAGAGCTGCCCTGAACTCTTACATCCTTCTCAAAAAACTAAAGCACAATGCTTTAGACACAAGCTGGACAAAATTCTGAACTGATTGAAAAGGAAATGTATAGGATTATCAGAATTAAGTTGAATACAGGTACTCCTAAACTTACAACCATAATTGAGCCCAACATTTTTGTTGCTAAGTGAGACATTTGTTAAGTGGATTTTGCCATGACCTTTCTTGCACAGTTTATTAAGTGAATCACTGCAGTTGTTAAGTTAGGTACACAGCTGTTAAGTGAATCTGGCTTCCCCATTGTCTTTGGCTGTCAGTAGGTCACAAAAGGTGATCACATGAGCTTGGGACATGGCAAGAGTCATAAATGTGAGTCAGTTGCCACGTGTCCAAATTTTGATAAAGTGAATATGGTGAGGCTGCAGTGGTCGTCAGTTGCGAAAAATGTTTATAAGTCACTTTTTTCAGTGCCATTGTAACTTCGAATGATCACGAAATGAACCGTTGTAAATCAAGGACTACCTGCAGTAGCTATTAATAATATATTCTCTTGGGGGCATCTTAACAACATGTGCATAAAATAAATGGCTAGAAATGGGGGCACAGTGGCAACTGTTTCTACTGACTATATAGGTTCTGTCCAGTAGTGGGTTCCGCCTGGTTCCGCCGAGCCGGTAGCGGTGACAATATGATGTTACCAAACCGGTTCTGCCCGCTGCCCCGCCGCATTATTCTTATCTTTTATTTGGCCCCACCCCCAATCTATTGCTGCCTCCTGAGTCCCAGCTGATGGGCTATAAGGAAAAACTGTTTAAACTCTTGCCATGGGGCTTCAAAGGGCTGCCCCACAGCTGATCAGTGGTAAAAGGCAGTTTGGTGGTAGACTGGTGCCTGCAAAAACAAATGAGTAGACCGGTGCCTGCAAAAATAAATGGGTAGACCAGTGCCTGCAAAAATATATATATAGACCAGTGCCTGCAAAAATAAATGAGTAGACTGGTACAGCTCTGCAAGCAGTTAAAAGCCTGGTAGACCAGTACCTCTGCTAAATCCTAAAGAATTGTCACATGACCGTCAAGCCACGCCTACAAAATAAGCCACACTCACAGAACTGGTAGTAAAAAAATTTAGAACCCACCCCTGTTTCTGTCCCGCTTCGCTTCACAGGTTTCTCACCTCCAGATTTTGGTGTTGATACTGGGTGAACCTTCTGAAAAGAGTTCAGTTTTTCTATTTATAAAAACCTTTCAGTCCAGCAGGTATGGCAGAGAAGAGGAGAACATCTTCCCCTGCAAACCAGGGCACATTATTGAAGCAAGAAAGAGTTGATTAAAATTACCTATCCCTTAATGAGCATGCATAAAAAGTTGTGGATTTTGAAATAGGTTTCATCTAGTTGTCCAGGGAAGATTGCAGAGGTTTGGAAATGCATGCCCAGTTGGCACTTGTGGAACAGTCAGATGGATTATAAGGATGGAAGTCAGCAATTAGTTTGTGAAGCTTGACAATGTAACAAGTGAGGAAGAATATGTATTGGGCTTCCAATATGTTGAAACCTTCTGAAGGTTTTTATCTCAGTTGTAGCAATTGTTTATCAGCAGTATTTTCACTTCTGCAAGCAACAAATGAACAGGTACCTTAGGAAAATTACTGCTCTGCTACATAACAGTTTGAGGGCCTAAAAGCAAGCAAGTATGCTAAAGGGTTAAAAAAAAGGCAAAAACGTGTTTGAAAGAAATAACCTAGTATGATGATGCACTATTCAAATGCTGCATTAAGAAAATGGTACATGGTAAAACCAGGCATGGATGGCTGTCCCTTTAATGCAGTTACATTTTATTTTACCAATCAGGTACTGTATCCTGCCTTTATTTCAATTTTCTAATATTGTCTGAGGTAGATTCTGTATTTAAGGTCAAATAGATCCTATTACTACTATTTTGTAAGCAATGATTGGTTAGCTGTGGAATTCTGGTAATTGAAGTCCACACATCTTAAAGGTAACAAGTTTGAAAAACACTGATTTAAATTAAATGATGGTTTTAGAAACCAAACCAGGTTCCTTTATTCAAGAAGGATTCTGAGATACTCAGAAGCAATATATTGCCACTTGAGAGACTGTAAGAGAGATAACAAGATAGCATTCCTAATTCCTATTCCCATAGCCTGTATGTATGTATTTAATATGATCCGACAAAGGAGATTGGACAGCTGTGAAAAAAAATACTGTAGGAAACAAACAGTAGTAGCATAATTCTCAGTGTGTTTGCCTCAGCAATCATTCTCCTTAGAAAATTTGTTTCATGAGCCTCAGGATAGACATCTAAATATTTGTAACCTTACAAAGAACAAATAAATCATTTGTATGTTTAAAAAATTATTGTTTCTTTTGAGAGTATGTGGAAGTGTTGACACATGTATATATTTAATGGAAAAATATGAATAGTAATTGTTATGTTTTGAGATGTTTGAAGCGGTATTTCCCTGTGGAAAGACAATGGTGAAATATATAGCAGTAATACCTCTTTGTCTATATTTCTGATATATTCTGCTATATCATGAATGCTTGATGCTTCCTTACATTTGTGAGAACCCCTGATTATATTGCCTAATTCAAGAAGAGATAACAGGAAACAATAGAAGCATATGTTGAATATGTTGAAAAATTATTGCTCTCCAGAATAGATAAATGATGTGTAATCTGAGGGTTACTTGTCTTAAAAAAAAGTGGGGGGGGGAGAACCATGCTCTTATGTTATTTGTGGAACTTGTAGAGAGACAAGAACATGTAGACAAACAAAAATAAATGTATGGAGCTAATTCCTGCAGAAGGAAAGGTGGCAATATCAGCAGGCGAGGGGCGGGAGATTAGCAAACTATGAGAGTAGTGTAAAATTATATTTATATGATGGTGTAGAAAATATGGTCAGAGAGTTTTTCTCCATCCTTTAAAACTAACTGTGGAAAGATTAGGATTAACAAAAGAAGCACTTCTTAATACAATATATAATCAGATTTTGAAGAAGTTGGAAATAGACTTTCAAACAGCAAGTCTGCCATACTTACCATACTTCTCTGACTTTTTCAAGGAATGGAACCATAGAGAACATAATATGGGCATTTTTAAATTCTCACCCTGTACTTCATGTATTTTAATGAGTTACAGATATTTCCTCCAAGGGGAGAAGGGTCTGAAAATGATAGGTTTGGAATTATGCCTGGAAAAGGGAACTGCAGTTTGTTTCCAAGCTTTACGTTTTCAGGTTAACACTGCTCTATGCCTGAACTCATCTCAGCAGCCATGGCTTATTTTGAACTTCTATCCCATCTTGCCTCCGAACTTTAATTATTCTGCCCACTTTGTCTTCTCCCTTTTTAAGAAGCCATGATGAAATAATGTTACAAAATAATGTTAAGCCCTTTTAGGGCATCTACCATGGGCACATCTACCATGTGCCTATGGACACATTCCTTTGTGACAGCATTGTTTCTGAAAGGATACAAATATGGTCAGCAACATCCGGGCTCAATGAAATAAGGCATAGGTGGCAGGGGTGGATTCTATTTACCTTTACTACCGGTTTGCAAAGGGATCGTATGCGTGTGCTTGCTTTGCTTGTGCGCCTTGCTTCTGCGCACGCACAGAAGTTTCTGCACATGTGCAGATTGCGAATGACGACATCCAGAGTGGTGGGCTGGGCCTCCCGCTGGTTTTACTACTGGTTCTTGAGAACCGGTCCAAACCGGGGGCAACCCACCACTGATAGGTGGACAAGATTATGCATATTGAAAGAAGTAGCTCTATAGTCCATTGTGGCACATCCCTTTTCTATGGAAGCATCCTGTTACCCTTATCACAGAAGTGCCACTCTGATTTTTCTTGCCTTATCTCATCAACTCCATTACAATTTAGTGTACATAAAATTGTGAGAAAATATTTCTATGTGGTTATTTTTAGTCTTTTGCTCATGTAAATTTCCACCTTGTTGCTCAGACATTCTGATGCCTGGGTAACTTCACTATCCATTTGAGGAGGCTGAGTGTCAATCTTCTCCCTCCTTAGCTGGATACGCCCACTTCCTGTTTCCTCTCCTCAGTCTTTTCACTCAGCCGTGCTGTGAAGGCTTGAGTGTCCATTTGGCTTCAAACTTTACTTTTTAATATATTCTACATTGCTGGTTTTTTTTGCTTCTTTTATTGGATTCTTGCTGGGGATTGTGAGTTTAGGAGTTTTTGCCTTGTTTAGCGTTTCGGGGCTCCGAACGCTGTGGGGTTGGTCCTCAGCCGCGCTGCGGTTTGATTCCAACCCCCTCTGCTTGCCGCCATTGCTCAGCGCCGCTGCGGCTTTTCCTGAGCTATTTAGCTGCTTATCGTTGTCCTCGCAGTTCCCCTCAGCTGTTTTGCGGCGATCTGAGTCGGCTGGCCTTTGAAGATCGAGCGGCAGCATTGCCTTATTGCTCAAACCGCAGCCGGGGGTGCTGCAGAGCATTGGCTGAGACGGATGCAATTGGCCAAAATCCTCAGTGTTGTTCGCTTGTTTGCCGCCATTGGATTTTGGGCCTGGAGCGGCAGCCTGGGCTTAGGTTTCCAAGGCTGTCAGCGGCCCTGCGGGTGCTGGACGCTGTCCATTAACACCTCGCTTGCCTTCGGTGGATCTGCTGCTTCGAAAAGGGAAGTGAATTTTAATTGATTTTTACGTGGATTCAGAAGTAATTCATTGCATTCATTGATTATTGATTACAATTCATTGTTTTTT
>WNWU01000004.1:18003116-18034692 GCA_012654045.1 Ptyas mucosa
TTAACAAGGAATCAAGAAAGAAGGGGACTTTTTGTAATATATTCTTATTATTAATTTTCAAAATTAAGGACCCCTTTTTTGCTATGGCAGAGGTAGAACTTTCCTCTGATTTGGAGCATATTTCTTCCCCCCCTCCTGCTCTTACCACCAGGGCTGCAAGGGGTATAAAGGCCAAGACTACCAAGGCTTCTAAGGCGCCATCTGCTCAGGATAGAGATGCTTTACGCAGACACGCTGCCCTGGAGAAACAGTTCTCCAAAGTGCAAAAGAACTCCTGTTCAGTGCAGGAGCAGGAGCAGGACCAGGACCCCCGGGGGGAGGTCATTCAGGCGCAGTAAGGATTTGCCCTCGAGATGGAATCTCTGGAGGCTTTTCATGGGGCACCCCAGGTGGGACAACAAGGGCAGGTTTTGGTCTCAGCTGCCCCAGTTAATTTGTCTATGAGGTCACGCTCTGCTAGCGTCGATAGCCAGGCTTCTCGCAGGAGTAGACCTGTTCCAGAGGCTACTTTTCCTCCCTCTGCAGCGGGGCTCTGCTTTGATGGGGGAGGGTTTTTCTGGCCAATTCTCAGATTTCAGCGCCATGATGTCTCAGGCGATGATTCATATTTTCAAGCTGGCCTTCAACAGACAGGTTGTTTGTTACCTCCAGAGTGTGCCACGTTCGCCCAGGGTAGCATGCCTAGTTCTTCCAGGCATCCTTCTACTGCTGTTTATGATTTGGCACCTGAGCCTACCCACGAAGAGGAATTGTGGGAGGCTGTTCCGTTGTCTGACGATGAGGCAGTGGTGCAGGAGGCTCCTGCTTTCCGGGCCGCTTCAAGCCATAGTTGTTTACATTCCTTTTACGAATGGCCAAGGTGGCTATGAATATGGATTCGTCTTTGGCTAAGTCTTCCTCCCAGTCTCAACAGCCTTCTTCTTCAGGCTTGTTCTGCGTGCAGACACCTGATCATGATTTCATCCCTTGTCCGGAGCTTTTTTCTCAGGTTGTCCAGAAGCCCTGGGAACATCCAACTTCGTTGTCTGGTCTGAATGCCCTTGATCGCCGTCTGTATTGTTCCTCTCCGGAACTGGATGACCTTCTCCAATTGCCTGTGGTCGACGACCCAGTCGCCAGTCTTACTTCGTCGGCGATTCTTGTGGTGAGGCTGTAGATGGTCTTAAGTTCGAAGACGAGAGAGCGGAAAGGTCCTTCCGCAAAACTCACCAGGCGGCTGCCTGGGCTATTTGGGCTTCTACCTCTTCTTCCCTTTTCACTCGCGCCTCCTTGGTGTGGCTGCGTTAGCTGAGAGACAGACTGCCTCCGGAGGTTGCCCGGATACAGCTAGATCTGGCAAAACTGATTGCGGTGGCGGAGTATTCCGCAGATGTGTCCTTGGAGGCAGCAAGATTCGCTTCTAGAGCCATGGCATCTTCGGTCGCGTCCAGACGCCTCCTGTGGCTGCGTAATTGGAAGGCTGATTCAAAATCCAAATGGCGTCTTACCGCGGCACCTTACAAGGGTTCCGCCTTGTTTGGGGCCTCACTAGATTCCATTCTTGTTGGGAACAGAGATAAGAAAACGGTTTTGCCCTCGTTGTCTCGTCGCCAGGAAGCTCGCTTTGCTCCTTATGGTCGGCAGCCCTTTTGGGGGGATCAAGGCTTCAGTGGGGCCTCTTACTTTCGCCCACCCTTTCAGTCATCCTACCGAGCGCCTTCGGATCGATCGTCCTTTTGGGACAGGGGCCGGCGTCAGTCGTCCTTCAGACGCCGCTTCCGAGGTGCGGCTTCCGCTTCCCCAGACAGGGTAAGTGACTCACCGCCGGCTCTTCCCATCGGGGGCAAACTCCAGGCGTTTGCTCATGCTTGGGAATCCACCACATCCGACGCCTGGCTGGCTCGCACTGTCTTTGAAGGCCTTGCCTTGGAATTCACAACTCTTCCCAAGGACTTTTTCCTGGTTGTCAGTGGCCTTCCCAACCCGCCATGCGGGCCTTGTTGCTTATCGAAATACAACACCTCCTTCAAATACAGGCTGTAGAGAGAGTGCCCCTGGTGGAGATTGGAAGAGGTTCTATTCCTCTCTGTTTCTAGTTCCGAAGAATTCCGGCGGCTGCCGTGGGATACTCAACTTAGGTCGTCTCAACCGATATATTCTTTACAGGCTTTTCAAGATGCATTCACTCAGGTCCCTGTTGGGATGCATCCGCCTGCACGATCTCATGCAATCGGGGGATCTAAAGTAGGCTTACCTTCCTGTTCCTATCCGGACGGATCACAGAAGGTTTTTGAGGTTTGCCTTCGGAAACAACCACTTTCAAACAACCATCTTTGGCCTTCTTCTGCGCCGCGCTCGTTCACAAAAATCTTGGCAGTGCTGGTGGCATCTCTTCGAGAGGTCCCAGTTTGTCTCGCTTGCTACTTGTTTTCTTCCCATCTCAGGCGGCCCTCGACAGACAGGTAGTTCTTCAAGTGTTTCAGGACCACGGATTTACTCTGAACATAGAGAAATCTCATCTAGTTCCAATGAGACGCATTATCCATCTCGGAGCACTGATCAACTCGGATCAGGGTCGGGTTTACTCCCGAGCGGCAAAACGACATTTGCCGCCTGGTGACCCAGTTGCTACATCAGAAGAAGGTCTCGCTGCTCCATCTGTCGCAGCTGTTAGGCAAATTGATTTCCAGCATCAACATTGTGCCTTGGGCCTGTTTACATCTACGTCGTCTTCTATGGTTCCTCCTTCCCTTTCAGAGACAGGGATGGGCAGAGTCTCTGACCAGAGTGGCGGTTCCTGCATCGGTGAGACTGGCTCTTCGTTGGTGGCTGTCGCCTGCTCTCCACCAAGGGTCCACCTTTTCAGAACCAGACCGACTAGTCCTCACGACGGACGCGAGTCTCCGAGGTTGGGGAGCCCATCTTCTCGATCAACCAGCCCATGGGTTGTGGTCCGCTTAGGAGCAGAGACACAACATAAATTGGCTAGAGCTCAAAGCAGTCAGTCTGTCTCTGGCTCACCTTTTGTCTCAGGTGGCCAATCATCACATTCTCATCTTAACAGACAACATGGCGACCTAGGCCCATATAAACAAGCAAGGGGGGACCCGGTCCTGGGTCCTGATGTTGGAGGCGGAGCGTTTGTTCTTTGGGCGGAGAAACATGTACTGTCACTGACAGCAGAACACATTTCCGGCACGATCAACCGGCAGGCGGACTGGCTCAGCAGGGATCTGCTAGACCAGGCCGACTGGCAACTGGATCCTCACCTGTTCCAGGTTCTTTCGAGGAGGTTCGGCCGTCCTCTGGTGGATCTGTTCACTTCGGAACGTTACGCCCAGTTGCCCCGATTCTTTTCCCGCTTCCCTTCCTTGACCGCAGAAGCCCACGATGCGCTCAGGTCGCCTTGGCCAGGAGGTCTGCTGTATGCATTCCTCCCTTCCTGATTTTGACCAAGGTGATTCGGAAGTTGATCAGAGGGGCAGCAGAAGTTCTTGTGGCTCCATCCTGGCCTCGCCGAGAGTGGTTCGCAGATCTCAGGGCGCTTTCCATAGAGGTGCCGTGGAGGATTCAACAAGAGCAGGTGGTCCTTCTCCAAGGCGAGGTTCGGCACCCAGATTCAGGATAAAAGGGCTCCGGTTGACCATGTGGCATTTGAAAGGGTGAAGCTGATGCGCCGAAATTTCACTGCAGGTGTCATCTCTATTTTTCAGGCTGCCCGCCGTCCATCCACTGTACGTATCTATAATGCCTCTTGGAATGCTTTCGCCCGCTGGTGCGTATCTCACCTCGTTGATCCTCCATCTGCGTCCGTTCCAGATGTTCTCAGTTTTCCTCATCCTGGATTTGCCAAGGGTCTAACTCCGGCGACCCTCGGATGTCAAGTGGCGACATTAGCTACGGTGATCTCTGGGGATGCTAATCAACCTTTATCTCAGGACCCGAGTGTCCGGTCTTTTCTACAAGGGGCTATGAACTTACGCCCTCTTCGGATTCGTCGTTTTCCTACGTGGGACCTATCTCTGGTTCTTCAGGCCTTGGCTGTCTCTCCCTTTGAGCCTCTGGACTCCGTGGGGTTTCATTATTTGACATTCAAAATGGTATTCTTTTGGCCATCACGTCGGCCCGGTGAGTTTCTGAGATCGCGGCATTGTCCATTAGGAGTGATCTCTGCCTTTTTCGACAGGACCGTGTTAGTCTTCGCCTGAACCCTGCCTTTTGCCCAAAGTCAATACCCCTTTCACAGAGCTCAAGAAATTGTCCTTCCTGATTTCTGTCCTGAACCCCGGAATCCGTCTGACCGACGCTGGCGCACACTGGACATGCGTGGGGCCTTGCACCTCTACATGAAGAGGCCGACATCTTTCATAGGACTGAGGACTTGTTGGTTTCATTTCTTCCCTCTTCTCTGGGTCAGAAGGTTTTATTAGCCACAGTGGGCTAGAGCTCACGGCCTGCATTTCAAAGGCCTATGAGCTAAAAGGTAGGCAGGTTCCTGGGGGGATTCTGCCCACTTGACTCGCAGCGCGGCCACTTCGGCCGCCTGGGCCACGCTGACTTCAGTGGATGATGTTTGCCGGGCTGTCACGTGGTCTTTCCCTTCCTCTTTTGTTCGTCACTACCGCCTTGATGCTTTTGCGTCGGCGGATGCTGCCTTTGGCAGGCGGGTTTTGCAGTCAGTAATTTCCCACCAGAACCAGGACTAGGCTGATTTCCCTCCCATTTGTTTTCGCTTTGGTATGTCCCAGGCATCAGAATGTCTGAGCAACAAGGTGGAAATTTGACGTTGTTTACCTGAACGTCCCATTTCACCTTGTTGCGAGGACATTCTGTCCCACCCTTTTTCTGCCTGTCCTGGTTTGGGTGGGGGTTTTTCTTTTGTCTCCCTCCATAGCTGTCTCCTCGGTGTGTTGGTGGTTCCTCTCGCCTTTGGAGCACCTTTCTTCGTGAAAAGACTGAGGAGAGGAAGCAGGAAGTGGGCGTATCCAGCTAAGGAGGGAGAAGATTGACACTCAGCCTCCTCAAATGATAGTGAAGTTACCCAGGCGTCAGAATGTCCTCGCAACAAGATGAAATGGGACGTTCAGGTAAACAACGTCAATTCTCCATTCATTTGATAATTGGCAAACAGCAAGTGAGATGGAATTCACTATTTGCATGTGTTGACATTAAAGTTTAAATGTTTATAATACTATTACATTCAGTGTTAATTTCTTCTTCTCTGCTGTTAAATATTTTACTATGACATTGCTTCCTTTTACGGTATGGTTTTGGACTTTTTATTCAAAGACTAGATAGTCTTCACTCCAACAAAGATTGCGCCCTCTTGATATAGTTTTCTACAAGTGGGGGAATACTGCATTTGATTGTTGTAGTATGTTCAGTCCACTTGGTCTACAAAGTGGAAAGGGAAAAATGTTGAAATCTGTTTCTGTAAAAGATAAGTAGTTCACACATTGTTATATAAATGTACAGGAAGCTGAGAGATGTTAGCATTCTTAATGTTCCACTGCTATATTATTAATAATGGTGGGCAATCCAGGTAGTAAATGTAATCTTAAATTGAGTTGAAACCTAGCAGTTGAATTCCTTCTTAGTTTGACTTGCTGCCTTCTCTTATCTTACCAAGTCTTAGGTGTTCGGATTGCTGCCAGAACTTTTCAGCTAATCCTTCTAAGACATTTTTCATTTTTCCTACTTACTTTATTCCTTACCTGCAATTAATTCTGTTCCATTTCCAAGAAATTCTGTTGTATTTGAACTGACCCTTCATGCTGTGTTTTCTAGTCACTTCTAATTTACCATTGCAGCTCTACATTGTTACTATAGTAGAAGACTTGTTAAGTTTGACATGTTTGATCTAATTCAGAGGCCCCATACCAGACTTGTTAAATCATATTTGAACAGCCAGGAATAAGTGCAATATAACTGAATATTCTCTTTTTATCCTTTCATGTAAGTCCACAGTCTAGTTATTAAGGCACTTTGAATATGATAGGATAAATGTATCTTAGAGTATTCCTAGGCACAGACATATCACTTCTTGGCCACTCTTTAAACCAAATAAGGATCATAAGGCAACTGCAGATGGTAACCACATGTTGCTGGGGAAGGATGCAGTAACTTAAAGGGGTTTAAATATATGTTTTGGGTACCATAGTTGCCCATGGATTAAACTGGGATATGAATGCCGAGGAAGAAAAGGGGAATTGAGGAGAAGGCCCAAAATGAACAAATTTAGCAAACAAAAGGAATGATACATTCAACCTGGGATTTTATTTTTCTGTTTGTGGGGGCTAAGCAACTGGTTGTGAATTGGGATGGTTTGTCATTTCAGTATGTGGGAAGGCTGTTATGTGCTTATTGATATTTACTAAATGATAGTGTGCATGGCACATGATTCCAGAAAAATAGTACTTAAAAAGAAATGTTAAAAAGTAGAACATCAGAGTTAAAACCATTTGCATAAGAGAATATGCTATCTCCACATCTTCTGGTTTGTGCCTTTATACATCTATGGTTTAATATCAATACCTGTTTTCTTGTTTTTATTTAATAGTACCCAAAGGTGACTAAGCAAACCACAGAGGGTATTAAAAAAAACACTCTCTGTGCTAAAAAACAGTCAGTCAGTCTGCCTGCTTACCTATCTGCCTACTTGCCTGCCTGCCTGCCTGCCTGCCTACCTACCTATCTGGAAGAAAGTATGTTGCCCTGTTTGAAGTTCTTCTTTATATGATAGGTTTTTGGAATTCAGTTCTTACTTTGATGGTGTCCCAGTCCAATAACTGTTTAATTCTTTAAATTATTTAATCCTGGATGCCATATCTATCCTGTATCAGTACTGTATATAAAATATGTTGATTGGTGACTTCTTTTGCCTTCTTTATGTATGTGTATATGTAATGATAGCGGAGTATATGATCGTGATCAGTCAAATCCCCACCTACTCCCTATTTAAATGTCAAGGATAATACTATTTCTTAGTTCTGGTTTGTATATTACTACAATGGGTTGACATTGCAGAAAGAATAAAACATTGTAAGTTGAGAAAATAAATCAGGTTTCATAGAAATAGGATAGGGTTTTCAGTTAGAGTACAATTAATGTGTACTTTTATACAATTTTCAGATAATTTTGTAAACATTTATATAAATTTTATATAAACCATATAAATTTAACATTTGTTTTTGTAATCTTCTTAGGCTCATAACCATTTGCTGTTCACCAGAACTAGATTAAATTTACAATAATACAGGATTCTTATTGAGAAAAAAGCATGATGGTGCAATGGTTAGAATGCAGGATTGCGGGGCTAACTCTGCCCAGTGTCAGGAGTTCAATCTTGACCAGCTCAAGGTTGAGTCAGACTTCCATCCTTCCGAGGTTGATAAAATGAGGACTCAGATTGTTGGGGGCAGCATACCAACACTGTAAACTGCTTAGAGAGGGATGTAAAGTGCTGTTGTTATTGCTGTTTCAGGAAAACCTGTGCGAAGGATATCAACCTACACTGCTTTAAATTCAGATGTCATAAAACAGTTACATTTTTCTAAGAATGTAGTAAGATTTCCGCTGTATATGGATCACGCACAAGATTTCCGCTGTATATGGCTCACGCTGTATATGGATCACGCACTGAGGAATATCTGTTGCAAATTTTGGGTGCACTAGTGCAAAGTGCACTAATACTCCTTCTTGAACGTGGAAAGCACACCATGTGGAGGGAGTTGTGGGCCAGAGAAGTATAAAGTAATAATTTCCTTAAAAGAAATATAGTCCTTAAGCCAGTCTGGTGATAGATAAGACTGCTACAGGACTCCTTTGTTCTTATACAGATAGAAGATGGAAAAGGGTGAGTGATTGAATGATAGATAGATTGATTAAGACCCATCAAGCTGGTGTCAACTCTTAGGTCTCACAGAACAGCATTCATTGCTGCTGTAATCAGATCCATCCATCTTGCTGCTGGCAGTCTTTTTCCTCTTTTTCCTTCCACTATTTACTCAACTCCGTTGTTAATATCTTAAATTCTAGTTCACTCTAGTGAAACCAAATACCATTAAGTATTAGCAGAGCTTTGTGGTAGAACCCTTCCAATGTGACTGCCTGTCACACCCTTTCCAGGGTAAGAGTTTATTTTTGTCTCCTTCCTTGTGCGGTATAGTGTCATTTAACATCGTATTGTGCCAACCTCTGGTTTATGCAAAAATAGACCCCCTATTTGTTGGTCTATCACCATCTATTTTGTTGTCATTTTAAAGGCAATTAAGGGCTAATATATAATATATGCTAATATTTTAGTTGGACTGTATGAAGCTGCATTATATTGAGATAGTAGGGACTTCTTCCTATTAGGCTCAAGTCTTAGCAGTCATAAGAACAAATTCATGTCATTTCCTTTGATAACAATTCAGAAATAGTTTGCCATTGCTGTCTTCTGTCTTGGGCTTTCCTGTTGATCTTCTGTCCCAGGAATAACCAGTTCCAATTCTGCATATGTATTTTTTCCAGACCAGTCAAGGTTTGCTAGATTCCTGTCTACTGTCGATACGGTATTCTAGGCAGTTGATTGCCTTTAAAGAGAGTGAAGTGAATGGGCAAACCTCACACATTTACTAAATCATTCAGAAGCCAGATGGTATCTGAGTTGAATGTACTTCTTGCAAGGATGTTTGTACTGATGTATTAGGAGTCAGGTAGCACTTTTTCCAGCTAACACATTTCATAAATAAGCATAACCTTTTGTAAACTACAGTATTATAAAAAGACGTATTTCATTTTCCTCTATTTTAAAATAATAGATTATGCTTTTTTGATCCAATTCTCACCAGACGGGCACTCTTTTCCCTATCCACATACCTCAAAACTTCAAGGACCAAGAGGTGATGTCACATTCCTTCTCCCTCCCTTCTTTGTAAGGCCATAGTGTATGGGTTTCTATTTTTCTCATGGGCTACTATTAAGCGGAAAGATGCCTGATAAAGTAATCACCCCGAGAAACTAGGCGATAACAGCCAAAACAACTAAGCATAACACCAAGGCAGGAAGGTGAGTCGAGGTGTGTGTGTGTGTGTGGGGGGGGGATAGTAGACTTTTGTTGGAGGTTGACCACTGCAAAAGGAGAGCATGCCTGTAGGGCAGATCCATGTCTCAGGGCAATGTGTGATCTTTGTCTTTTGCTCTGTTTTTTTTCTTGCCAAGACCTAACACTTAATCTAGGTGAGTGTTAAATGTGATATGCTTTTTGAGTACATTGGCAGGAGATGTCAGGAATCAATCCTGGGATTTTCTATAGGCAAGTCATTTGTTCTGCAATGCAGATTTTAAATGTTCTGTTAAGAGTCATCTTGAAAATTGCAATCAAGCATTGTATAACTTATCATTATATAATGATAAAAGATTACTGTTCTCTAGATTTGTCACATAATGCAATTCTGTCTATATCCTTCAAACATTTGAGGTTGTGGAAAGGGTTCCTTCCTGTGCCTCCATCAGTCACTTTGTCTCAAACTATTCCTATAAATGTAGTGTGATATATCTAGCTGTAGCCACTGAGTGAAAAGTCTGCTGAAACAATGGAACAGACAGGTCAACCCAGTTTTCTTTTCTAATAACTAGTTAATCTAATAGGTACAAGTAGAATGTCTAGCCTTCAATCTTGCAATTCAGGTTTGCAAGAAAAATAGTATGCAATGCATTTTGAGAGCTCATACACAGTACTAGAATGGTCAGCACTGGCATGGAAATTGATATTTTAGTGTTTGCATTAGCTTCTGTACTGAGAGAATGAGGCAATTCAAAATACCTGAAAAGCCAAATTTTACTTATCCTATAATCCTGCTGGTTTGTCAGGTGTAGAGACAAAAGTCATTAGAACCATACCTTACTAAGTAAGCTTTTCTTTTCTGGGAAACATTTACCAGCCCCCACTTTTTTCTCTGAAACAGTTAGATTTTTTACTGTTCAAAGATTGAAGTGCAAAGTGTCTGATAATTCTCTACAGTTTAATTTGTGGGCAAGGCCAGTGCCAGGATAAAGTCCTTTTCAGGAGGAAGGGAGAGGCGTCTGTCACTGCTGCTTCATGTTACTTTTGCAGTGATTTTGAGGGAAAGGAAGGGAAAGAGTCTGGGAGTTGTCTGCTTTAAGCAGAATCAGTTGTGCTTAGGATAGTAATTAGGATTAGGATAGAAGGATATTAATATTTTGTATTGTCCTAGGAATACAGAGAACAGGTTCTTACTTCAATCCATATTTTTTTCCTGGTTTTTATTCATTCTTTTGATGATGTCCAGTTAAATTTAGCACTGTGATCATCCAATTAGTTTTTAAAAAAAAACTAATTTTGAAGACTTGGATTAGCCATGTGATCTTTTGCAATTGAAGTTTAGGGTGGGCAAAATTCAATTCATTGTTTATTTTGAAGAAGAAATTGTATCATACTTGTTTTCCTCAGCCATTATTAGGTAAGCAATTTATCTAAATAGCAGTTTTAATCAAGTTTAATGCTATCTTTCTGCATACAACTGTCAATGAGATATTTAAGTCTAAAGGTCTGTTATAATCAGCTAGGTTATTAGGTTTGTTTACAGATCATACCTTATGACTTTTCTTTGATAATAGTGTATGCCTGGCCTTTATTCCTAGTCAAATGTTAATTAGTAAATATATAGTAAAGTTGTCACCATTGCTAACAAGAATGTCTTGCACTGTTTGTATAGTTTGAATGCATGTATTAAATACTGACTAGTCATTTGTTGCATATTACTCAATTACAAAAATATATATCTCTTATTTGATGAGTGGAGAGAGTGCTTTTAAGTAGAGCGTGTGACACTAAACATAATATTTGGAAGGATTTCATTTTTAAAAAAATATAGGCATAAGGTGGAGAGATATTTTATCTTAGCTTGAAGTCTGATTTTGAAGAGTGGCATACTGTTTGAAAAATAAAATAAAGCACAAACAGATACGTTTAAACTTTCTCTCCCAAGCTGTGCTCTGAACAGCTGTTTCTAACTTTGCAGCTCTTTAGAATTTCTTTTCCCAAAGATACTGGTAGCATAGGTACAATTTTAATTGGGATCAAGGCTAGGAAGGGAAGATTAAACCAGCTGTCATGTTGTAATTCCAAAGAAAAATGGTGATGTGATGGGTTTGGGATTAAAAAATTAAACATTTATATGTTTACAAGAGTCATTTTTGGTTTGGCTTTCACAAGGCTGCTTGGTATAAAAGTAGAGTTACTTATGACAATGTAGATATTTCAACTAGGGACTTGCTGATACATGGCTTAATCTTTTAACTTTACAGTAACATCAGTGTAATAATTTGAATCCTCACCTAATGACCACAGTTGGGACCAGAATCTTGATCGTTGAGTGAAAAAGTTATTAAGCGAAATGTCACATGATTGTTTCCCTCAATAACAGCAATCTTAGCACTGCAGGGGTTAAACAATCTTATGGGTTGTTAAGCAGATAGTGTCTCATGTAAAGAGTGCAGAGTGCCTCGGGAATGGGGGAGACTGTGGGAGGCTTGGCACAGGCTATGTCTGAACATCTATCCACTCCACTCAATACAAGATTTTTAACCCTGATTAAGGAGACACTCATTTATAGTTATGTTGATCCAACCATTAGTGCAAACAAGTTGATTTCAGGGCCACTGCAACATCCGTAACTGCAAGAACAGATAAATTTTTCAGTGCCATCATAATTTCAAATGACTTGAGTGAATAATCATTAAGTGAGGACTACCTGCAGAATAAATGGAGAGAAACATATGAACTCACTTGTTTATCAGCATAACATCAGTATGTCTTCTCTATAGTAGCTATGAAAGCAATTTAGAAAATGTGGGAATAGCCAAAAAACGGTAAGAATCTTTCTCTTTTCACAAGGAGCACCTTACTGAGATTCAATCTGAATTCTAAATGTATATGATATGCCATCTTTCAAATTTAAGGGTCGATGTATACATATATTTAGTAGCAAAGGCAGTTAGCTTATCAAATTTTGTGTGGTTGGTACTGGCTTTTTAAAAAAAATATTTCAATTAAGGGTACATTTTTCTTTTTTGTAGCTATTAAATTATCATAAGGCTAAATAAATCTGAAATTTTATTTCTAAGCCTTATATTTGAGACATGCAAATACAAGTTGCCACATGTAAATCGATTTTACTTGAACTAGAAAGCTCATACACTGGAATTCAAGTACACAGCTTTTGATAAAGTAGTTTGTTATAGGTAGTTAAAAAAACCTGCTAGTATAAAAGAAAACCAGCATCTTTACTTACAACCATATACCTGACACTGTCACCCATGAATCCTAATGAGGTTTTTTTTGTGGGAAGATTGTAATAAATGAGTCTCAGATCCTTTATTTTGGATCTTTCTCAACCTAGCCTTTATAATTCACAGATATGTAGAATATCTAGACCTATTTCTAGGAATTCATGATGATTTTGACATTAATTAAACATTAATTATTGTATGCAGTCATCATACTACCTGGTATGTTCACAGAGGGGATTTAATTAAGGTTTAATAGCATACTGTACTATGCTGGAAACAATGTAATGACCTCTTTCTGCAGTGCTAAGTAATAATCATTTGAATAATTGCATATTTTCCAGATCTGAAATTGCTTTTAAACTAGAAAATCTGCATTTGCTTGTCATTTTTTACTGCCTTTCAATCTAAAAGTGAAGAATTAAGCATAGTTGTTTAGGTATTATATTAAGAAAATAAGAAATTAAATAAGAAAAGTCAAATAAAGTATAACAGAAAAGATCCTCAGTTTCCAAACAACTATTCATGCACTCTAAGTTTGGATTCCCAAATACTAAAATATATGGAATTTTGGAACTATACCAAATTAGATTAAATTAAATAATATAATTTATTAAGTTTATATGGTGCCTGATTTTCAGTTGACTCTGGGAGGCTCAAAATAATAAACAATTACAATCAATCAATCAAACATAAGAGATAAAGATAAAAGATGGAAAGTGTGATGAAGCAAGGGGTCTCAGTCTCCCTCACCAAAAGCCTGAAAGAAGAGCCAGATTGTCACGGTTCTTGAAAACAACAACAGAGTGGTGGCCTTCTGGATCTTGGTGAGAACCTCATTCTTGAGCTCTTGAGAGTGGGCTGTTCAATTTTAACATACCATATTTTTCAGAGTATAAGACGCACCTTAGTTTTTGGGGAGGAAAATAAGAAAAAAACTGATTGGTGGGTGGATTGGCCTCCCGGAATACCCCCAATTAGCTGTTTCCAGAGGTGAATTTTAGCAACAGGTTCGTTGGTTGTGAGCTCTGTGCCTTGCTTTTTTTTTCTGCCTCTGAAACTTCTGAAACTCAGTTTCGGAAAAAACTTTTTTTTTTAGTTAGTTTAATCTTCTTGCAGCAGCTAACTAGCAGTCCACCGTTTCTTTGGCTTCTTTGCAGAGACTTTCTGTTGCTATCTTTTAAATTCTGATTTTGGATCTTAAGGCTTTGTCTTTTGCAGCCAGAGTTAGCTTCTCTGTCTCTTACTTCAACTTTCCTGTTTTTAGCCATTTCCAGGTCTCCTTGTTATCTGCTTTGCCTCTGTAAGCTTTCATGGTATCATAGCTTTAGTACATCTTCTTCACTGTCCTTCAGAGATTCTTCCACACCCACCTATTTTTCTTGGTAAGAAGAGTCTATCAACATCCCTGCATGGATGAATTCTGACCTTACTATCCAGGGCTTTTAGTTGTGCTTGAGCCCAGTCCACTATTCCAACTATATATCTAATGACTGGAATTGCCCAGGTATTAATTGCTTCGATGGCATTTCCTCCTCCACTCCAAAAGTCCAAAAAGTTTGGACTTTTAAGATCATCTTAGCTTTCATGGCATGTTCATTTCAAACTTACTTTGTGACTTTAGCCTGCTTGATGTTATCAGCCTGAAGGGTGCCCAGATAGTTGTATCAAGCATCTTCATGTAGACTCTTGATGTTATTTCCATTGGGCATCTTGATTAATTTAATTTAAAAAAATGGAGCTTGGATTGTGACATCTTGCACACATTTGTTATTTTGATCAACATAGTTAGAAACAACTGTTTATTGGTCAAGTTTTGTCACAAGAAACCGTATATTATTTCAAGCAACATTACTCTACTTGACATACTGCAGATAACCTTTCTGTATTTTTAAGTTGAGCTTGATTTTGCACATTCAGTCGTATAGGTCACAATATGCAGTTGAAGTTTCAATTAGCAAATATATGCAGTAGTCATGCTCAAGGTGACCTTTGAGAAGTAGATTTTCCAGTGAGTCTGGGCTTGAATAAATTATTATTATTTTTTAACATAAAAATATTCAGAGGTCTGCAGATGCATATACTATTAAATTTTAATTTTAATCATCTTGTATATGTTGCTGTGGTAGTGTTTCTTAAGAATGCAAAAAATAGGACCTTCTCAGTTGTGATTGTGAGCTCTATCTCCTATAAAATGTGGGTCTAGCTCCCTTACTTTGCCTTTCAACAGATGGTAATGACTTTAGTATTCAGATCAGCTTCAAATTGCTGGTTGGAGTCAGGTGTTTTACAATTGTAATTGGTTAGTATTGTAATTTTGATAGTTTACATTGAGATTTCTTAATGCTGATACGTTTTATATTAGAATATATAATGTTGGTTTAAAATGTATTATTGTCTGACTATCAGGGTGGATTTGATTTAAATCGATTTAAATCATGATTTAAATCACTAGTAAAATGCTTAATTTAAATCAACTTGATTTAAATCATAATTTTTAAAGAGCAACTATCATCTCAATTTCAAATTCAATTCAATTCAATTCAATTCAATTCAATTCAATTCAATTTATATACCGCCCCTCTCCGAAGACTCAGAGCGGCTCACAATACATTTAAAATCCTAATAAAAAACATTTAAAAATTAAAAACATTAAAACATTAAAACTCATTAATACCATTCATGGCTGGATCTCGCCAGATCGCAAGAGTGAGATCAACAGCCCCAGGCCTGCCGGAAAAGCCAGGTCTTCACCGTTTTTTGGAAGGCCAATAGGGTGGGAATGGTCCGGACCTCAGGAGGTAACTGGTTTCAGAGAGCTGGGACAGCCACAGAGAAGGCCCTCCCCTGTGGGCCTGCCAGCCGGCATTGTTTAGCTGACGGGACCCGGAGGAGACCAACTCTGTGGGATCTTACCGGTTGCTGGGAGCTATGCAGTAGAAGGCGGTCTCAAAGATAACCTGGCCCTGAACCATGTAGGCCTTTAAAGGTGATAACCAACACCTTGAATTGTGACTGGAGACCAATAGGGAGCCAGTGCAGCTCGCGGAGAATTGGTGTAATGTGGGTGTACCTAGGTGCACCCACGACAGCTCGCGCGGCTGCGTTCTGGACTAACTGAAGTCTCCGAACACTTTTCAAGGGTAGCCCCATGTAGAGCGCGTTGCAATAATCTAACTGTCTGCTACACCTCTGTCCTGCTGTTGACTTAATGACAATCCCAATGTTGCAGAATATACAGCCTCACGCTACATAACTAAACTCCATTTCAGCATGAAATTATTTATGTATCTTAAATAGAAAACTATCTTTAGATAGCTTTTGATACCATCGACTATGGTATCATGCTGCACCGGTTGGAAGAGTTAGGAGTGGGAGGCACCGTGTTATGGTGGTTCTCCTCCTTTCTCTCCGACCGGTCGCAGTCTGTGTTGACTGGGGGGCAGAGGTTGACCCCGAGGCCCCTTGTATGTGGGGTGCCACAAGGGTCGATCCTCTCGCCCCTTTTGTTCAACATTTATGTGAAGCCACTGGGCGAGATCATCCGTGGTTTTGGGGTGAAGTACCATCTGTACGCTGATGACACTCAGCTGTACATTTCTACCCCGGATCACCCCAATGATGCCCTTGAAGTGATGTCCCGGTGCCTGGAGGCTGTGCGGATCTGGATGGGGAGGAACAGACTCAGGCTCAACCCATCCAAGATTGAGTGGCTGTGGTTTCCGACATCCCGGTATAGTCAGTTGGCGCCATCACTGACTATTGGGGGTGAGTCGTTGGCCCCCACGGAGAGGGTTCACAACTTGGGTGTCCTCCTGGACTCACAGCTGTCTTTAGAAGAGCACTTGACGGCTGTGGCCGGGAGGGCTTTTTATCAGGTTCGCCTGATTTGCCAGTTGTGCCCCCTTCTGGATCGGGATTTGTTGAACACGGTCACTCATGCCCTTGTCATTTCCAGCCTAGACTACTGCAATGCTCTCTACATGGGGCTCCCCTTGAGGAGCACCTGAAGGCTCCAGCTGGTCCAGAATGCGGTCACGCGGGTGGTTATGGGAGCGATGTGGCACTCCCATGTGACCCCCCTCCTGTGCGAGCTGCACTGGCTCCCAGTGGGCTTCCAGGTGCGCTTCAAGGTCTTGGTTACCACCTTTAGAGCGCTCCATGGCTTAGGGCCAGGGTACCTATGGGACCGCCTTCTGCCACCAGTAGCCTCTCACAGACCAGTACGCTCCTATAGAGAGGGCCTTCTCAGGGTGCCATCGGCCAAACAGTGTCAGCTGGTGGCCCCCAGGGGGAGAGCCTTCTCTGTTGGGACACCTACCACCTGGAACGAGCTCCCCCCTGGAGATACGGAACATCCCGGATCTGCGCGCGTTCTGCCGTGCCCTTAAAACGTTCTTTTTCCAGCAGGCTGGCCTGGCCTAATCTCTTTTAAATTGTTCTAAATTTTTAAATTGGGTTTTAGAATTGGTTTTAAATTGTTTCTTGGGCCATAGTATTTAATATATTTTTAAACGTTTTTAATATTTGTACTGCATGTATTTTATTCTGGCTGTTCACCGCCCTGAGTCCTTCGGGAGTAGTGCGGTATATAAATTTAATAAATAATAATAATAGATAGATATAGAGCCTGAGTGGCATAGGAGGCTAATTCCTCCTACAAGGCAGCATTTAACATCCAGCTGCCTGCAATTACTGTAAGTTCGATTTTCACCAGGCTCAAGGTTGACTCAGCCTTCCATCCTTTCTAAGGTGGGTAAAATGAGGACCCGGTTTGTGGGGGCAATAAGCTGATTTTGTATAAAATATACAAAAGTATGAAGGCTATTGCTTAACGCATTGTAAGCCGCCCTGAATCTCCGGAGAAGGGCGGCATATAAATAAGAATAAATTTTTTTAAAAAAATTACTCCAAAAGCATTTTATTAAAATAAATTTGATAAAAATTTGATTTAAATTAAAAAATCTGATTTAAATATTTTAAAAAATCATTGATTTTTATCTATCCTGCTGACTATACATGTAGGATGTTTTGTACTTGCTTAGAAAATCAGGAATTAAATGACTGACTGAATGTTATATAGTGCTGTGATACTTTCTACTGGATATAATGTATTTGAATTAATTGCCTTACATTCTTAGATTCCACTATATTTCTACAAAATGTACATTGTAAATATTATTTATTTTTTTATTTAGCATATGGCATCTCATACATGGACTAGCAATGTACAGAACATTTCCACTAGATTAGTAGAACTGAATAAAATTTAACTGTTAAGAAGATCTATGTTCTTCTATATCAATGTCTAGGCCATCTAACCATTGAAGCGCATTATTGTTTATATTTTTAAAAAATCAGATACAGAACCAGTATATGCCTTCAGCTTACACCCGGTTATAGTAACTGTTGGCAGCCAGACTACTCTGTAGACTTTCCTAGCTTTCAAAATATATTGCAAATACATCCAATATGAATAATGTCATGTTTGAACCAAAATAGTTTTCATTTTTTAAATATGGAATTTAAATTCCACTTGGACTGCAATTTAGATTACAAGTAGTTTTCAATTTATGACCATAATTGGGACAGGGACTTCCATCATTAAGCAATGAATTCGTTAAGTGAACTACACTTGATTTTACCTTTTTTTTTTGCCACAGTTTTTAAGTGAACCACACAGCAGTTAAGTGGGATCCAGCTTCCCACATTGACTTTACTTGTCAGAAACCTTCTCCCCAAAAGATTGCAAATAGTAAGCACATGATCCCAACAAATATCATAAATACATGCCAGTTATCAAGTGCTTGAATTTTGATCACACGACCCTGGGAATGCTGTAATGGTTATAAGCATGAGGGCAAGTCATAAGTCATTTTTTCAGTAGTGTTATAATTTTAAATGGTCTTTAAACAAATGTTAGTAAATCAAGGACAACTTTTACTGGATGGTTCTTTCTTGACATGACTTGCAAATTTTTATACATGGAATTTTCATGAACTCTCAAGAATCTAAAACATTGTAATGGCTTTTTATTTAAAACCAAAGACACTAGAACTGTTGTGTTTGCCAAATACAAAGAATAAACTTTTTTGAAGAAGAAAAGAAGTCTTTTTCTGTACCAGTGTAAATTAAGTAAATTAGATGTGTAAAATGTTTCTATGTCTCTTTCCTATATTTTGTGAGACAGCTAGTCACATTCTTTGTTTTAAAAGGTTAGTTATTTTATTGGCAGGCTGAATTACAAATGCTGAATTGGAGAGATGATTCATATATAGCCTGAAGAATACCTACCAGAGTATCATGGGAGTAATAAAAAATCTGTCCAGTTTAGGGTTTAGCAGAGTTTGATTAATTAGTTGTTGCATATAAGATCCTTCTGTTATAGGATTGTATTGTGATTTTATCTGTTCTGCAGATAATTGTGAGATTTTTCAGATAAATAACGAGCTAATTTCTGTAGTCTGGATTCCTGTTTTCTGCTGAGTATGAGCAGAATAACAGAGTTTTGTGATATCTTGTTTTTATGTTTCTCCAAGATGGTATTGGAAATATAAATTATTATCTTTTTTTTTGGTGGCTGTTGCAAAAAGGACAGCTAAATTGTGTAGCACAACTGGGAAAATAATTGTCACAACTAAGATGGCTCTTATAGAGATTTCCGTTAATTGGTGAATCACTGGGCGTGGGATCTGTTCCATACTGATATGGAAAAGAAGAGTTTCTATCAAAGATCATCTCTAGATGTAAATGGAAAGAAGTCTTGGACTGAAAGGTTAGAAATTGATTAAGTCTGACAAGTGGCTGGACATTTGGTAAGGGATGTAAGCAGAAAGAACATTGCATTACAGTATTGTGAGTTTGGTCAGCTTTCAAAATAAAAGCTGAAAGAAAGAATTGCTCAAAAAATAAATTCCGAATAAAAGATTCAGATCCAAAGTTATTATGTCACTAAAATAGAAAACCTTAAGATTGAGAGCTTGGAAGAATAGATTCTTGACACAGAAGCTCAAAGATCATAAGAGTTCCTTGCAGTACCCTTGTAGCATCATCTGTCTTAGAACAAATAAAGTTCTGGTCTACGAATACTTACACTGGCCTTCTTTGATAGGTCAGTTCTGCAGCACAGTTTCTGAATATAATCCTTATGCAGAATTGTGAAATCTATCCATGTAACAGTTCCATGTTCTTTTGAAAAAGTCCAGAACTATTAAGTTGATACTGAATTATACTTCAATAGGATTTCAGTATCTGAAGTTTCTCAGGTTTTTCCCTTCTTTCACTTTAATTCTTCCCTAGTAAGGAAACAAATTGAGAAAAATAGACCAAATATTCTTTTATCAATCCTTTCCAGCTCTCTCACCAATGTTCTAATCCCATTTTATTTAGTTGTTAAGAGAGTTTATCAAACATGTATTAAATCTGACATTATTTATGTGTATTTAAAATGCCCATTATGTTGGAGTACAACAGTGGTGGGTTGCTACCGGTTTGCCCCGGATTGGGCAAACTGGTAGTGGCGGCGGCGAGAAGCTCCACCCACCTGCCCAGATGCTTCTGCACATGCACGTCCATGAGTGAACCAGTAGCAACAGGTTTTGAAACCCGCCCTTGGAGTGCAGGTAGTCTTCTACTTACAATTACAATTGGAGCTGGAATTTGCAATGTAAGTCATTGTGGCCCTAAGTAAGACACGATTTTATGAAAAAAATTTTCATTCATCAAATCACCACAGTTGTTTAGGAAATCCCAACTTATCCAGCTTTTTATCGTTAGTTAAGACAAGTTTACTGGTAAAGCAGAGTGAATATTCTACTACAGATGATTCATTGGGACCATACTTTCTTGACATACCCTTCTCTGCAGATGAGTATAGAACTTTAGCATAGTTGTTTAATTCAGCTTCTTACTGCAAGAAATCCTAAAAATGAAATACTTCCATCAACATAGGTAGCAATGTTGCCCTGTCGTGGGGTGTCTGTAGAGTCTCTGCATGCAAAATTCCTTGTTCTGAGGATCTCTCGGAGGCAGACAGTGGGCGAGGAAGATGAGAGAGGGAGGTAATGGAGACTTGCTAGCTGCCTTGAGCAGTTTATCGTCTTGGGTCATTGCTGCTTGTGAACAAAACAAGACTTTTATATTTTGCAAATATTCTTCTAGCTTAACGTTAACATTAACTATTGGCAATAGTTGTAGGACTTTTGCTTTAAAGGCCATTTCCAGTGTGTTTTATGATGCAGAATAAATTGTATCAAACTTGAAATGGGAAAAGAAGCAAGTCTTAAGGCGCTAATTTAAAAATTTAGTTTGTACTGAAAGAATCTGTAGATCTTAGGTGGTGGGTGGGAGGAGGAGATTAAAGAAATAAGCTTCAAAATTTAATAAGCTTTTGGGTTAGGGAAATTTAAAGACATTTTGATTTGGCTCTTACGCAGATATATATGGGAACCATTACGACTGCATTTGTTCTGTTTATTTCTTTTGGTTTCCTAGCTTACTGGAGTAATTTATTCAACAAATCAGTAAAGCACAGTGTTCGGCTGGGGGTCCTGAGTACAAGCCCAGCTCGCTCAGCCATTAAACTGCCCCTATGTAAATTGTTCTATTTGAAATTAGTAAAGATTGCAGGAGTTTATTTTATCTAAAAACTGTGTTTTTCGATATGGATCTATTTGCATGCGGTGAATTATTTGAAGTGCTGCAATCTTTAGAAGAGGACCATAATCTTGAAAATGAAACCTTTTCTGGCCTGTAGTTTACTGTGTGATTTATTCCCCTCCAGGGCATCCTTCTTTCTGTTTAGCATTCTGTGTGCCATACTGAGTACTGGGCCTTGTTTAATCATTTTGGTTCTTGATTGCTTCCTAGTATCCATGGGTTGCATCTTGAATCTAGTATTTTGCATTACAAATCTGGTCTCGGGAGATGGGCAGAATATATGGCTCCATCTGCCATGTCTCATTTTAGTTTTTTTCCAATGTGTTTCCATTAACAGGTGAAATACTCGGCCCACAGAGAATTTAGCTCATGTGTCTGCACAATTGAGTAGGAATGCTGTGCAGACAACAGTTGTGCAGCCTAGTGATGAGGTGATTGCAATAGAAAATATTGAAAACTATTAATCTACTACTCATATTGCAGATCATTCAGTGGCATTTCCATTATAATATTGTGATTTAAGTCCTGTATAATGCTTCCCTGTTTTGAATTCTAAATTCTAGGATGAATGTAAGAAAGCTAATTCAACTGTATGATTTTTGAGTCTTTGGGAGTTAGCTGGAAATATTATAAAAATGAATGTATAGCTAACTATAGTAACACTATGGTAATAATTAACAATAACATGTTACTGAGAGTGAGAGTACTGAGAGGCTGGGCATTAGGAAAATCTATTCCCAGTGAAAATTAAAACTAGGGTTAGGATTAGACTTCCTTGAAGCCAGGGCTGAAAATGAACATCTGTGTTAGATGTGGAGAGGCTCTCTAATGAAATAGGTTATAGGTTTCTTTTTGAATTTAGTTTGGAGAACAGTAACTGCATTGCAAAATCCTAATCCCAGGGAAAATTAAAGCTAGGGTTTGGGCTAGTTTCCTTGAAAACAGGGCTCTTCAAGGAAAGTGAAGGGAGGACAACTTTTTGTTTAAGGAGTGGGGAGGATTTCCCAGCTCAGAAATGTGACTAGCTGTGTTTTAGGGAGAAATTGCCCTCCCAATTGCCCTCCCAAGTGCCTGATGACTCTTACTAGATTTCAGCAGGATTTTGGGTTATATGCTGGTGATGCTCAGTTGTACATTTCCACAGCTCTAGGGAAACCTAATATAATTTGAGCCAATTGAACTTTAATTCCCAAGTTTGTCAAAAAGGGAAGGTACAGCAACAGAAAGGGCTTAAAGCATCACTTTAACTGATGCTGCTTAAGGTAGGGATTGGAGCATGCCCGCTCTATGAGACCCACAGCAACCAGAGATGGGTAGCACCACAGATAACTTGGCATGCGATATGTAGCATTTTATAGGTGTAACTAGCACCTTCAATCATGCATAAAAGCAGCTTGCAAAATAGTGATGTCATATGGGTGTACTAAGGTGTGCCCATTACTAGCTGCACTGCTGCAGAGAAGAGCAATAAAGATGCTAAGGAGCCTGGAAGTTAAATCCTATGAAGGAACTAAGTATATTTAGTTATTAGCTGAAGGAACTAAGAATGTTTAGCTTAATAAAGAGAAGGCTGATGGGAGACATGATAGCAGCCTTCCAATAGTTAAAGGGCTGCCACAAGGAAGAGAGCTTTGATTTATTGTCCATAACACCTGAGGGTACAATAAGATGCAGTGTGTGAAAGCTCACTGGGAGAAGATCCAATCTAGAAATAAGGAGGAATTTTTTGACAGTAAGAACTATTGAGAAATGGAACAGCTAGCCACCTGGAATTGTAAGTGCTCCATTGCTGGAGGTTTTCAAGAAAAGATTGGACAACCATTTGTCCAAGATGGTATGAGGATTCCTGCTTTATGCAGGAGGTTAGACTAGAAGATCCTCAAGGTTCTTTCCAGCCCAGTGGTCCTATGATACATGAGAGTAAGCTACTGACACATATTACTAGAAATAACCTAAATTGATGGTAATCAGTATCATGAAATTGCTGTGATAAGCAAAGGTAGAAACAGAAGAAATATCTTTTATATTTTAATATTGCATGCCACTTTATTTTTGTGCCCTGTTGTCATGCCTGATATTTGCAAAAGGTTCCTTCTTCATTGCTTCTAACCAGTCATTAGAGTAAATAGAAAGTAAATATATTTACTATATATAGTAAATATAAAGTAAGTACAGTAAATATAAATATTGCAAATATAAAGTAAGTACTTATAATTCATTATCTTCTTGATTGTTCACTTAGAATGATACTTTTATGATATTCCAATAGAAATATTTCAAGTTTTATATTTCTCAAAATAGGTAATCTTTGCTATCGAGGTGAAATGCTCCTGGTTCGGACCAGATCACTCGATCTGGTAGCGATGGTGGCAGGTGATTCGGAGAACTGGTAGCAAAAATCCCTCCCCCCCCCCCATATGCCCCGCTGAGCTGCGCGATCATCAGAGGCTTTTTTTTTTTTTACTTTTAAAAGCATTTTTTCTACAACCTCCTCGGCCGAAAAAATGCTTTTAAAAGTAAAAAAAAAAAAAGCCTCTGATGATCACCCGGCTCACCTGGGATCATCAGAGCTTTTTAAAAGCATTTTTTCTACAACTTCTGACGATAAGGCAACTCAGCTGGGATGGTCAGAGGCTTTTAAAGGCATTTTTTTCTGCAACCTCTTAAGGTTGTAGAAAAAATGCTTTTAAAAGTAAAAAAAAAGTTGGCCATGCCCACCCAGTCACATTATCCCCACCAACCCACACCCACAGAACCGATAGTAACAAATTTTACATTTCACCACTGTTTGCTAGGCAATTTTTCAAACTTCGGCAAATCCCCCAAAAGCTACTTATGATCCAGGGGCATGAACTGAAGCATGGGGTGTCTCAGGAGGTGCAGGAGGCCTTAGGAGGTCCAGGACATATTGAACTGAACCTGTATTAAGCTTCCTGGGATCTACCCGATTCCCGAGGCACCCCATCATTTAATTACTGCATCTAGGAGAGCAGGAGGGGTCATTAAGTGAGGCCATCTTATTTAATGGCTGTGTCACAACTTGTGATCATAATAGGCAGGGTCCATTATGATTGTAAGGCAAGGATTATCTGTATTCTAATATTAAAATCTTATACTGAGTTTATATTGCTAAGGACATTGTCACATAAGGAAAATATTCTGTATTTTTATTTTTTAAATCTTAAATTTAAGCAATTAGAGTAAAGCTTAGGGTCTACTGATGCATAATTTCATTTCTTCTGAAAGGTTTAATTTAACTCTGGGTCTAGATCAGAGTCTACCTTACAGTGACTCAGGTTAGATTTTCATGCTATCCTATCATTTATTAAAACATTAAAAGGTATGTTTCTCAGTTTACTGAATTACGTCTAGGGTTTTTCTCCTCTCACTCTAGCTGTTCGGTTGTCACATTTCCTTTGAGTGTTAATTGTTGGAATTTATTCCTGTGGATATGTTTGGCGAGCTGTTTGTAGCTGGAACTGGCTTCACTACAGAAATGCAGCTGTGTGTATCAAAAAGGATGCTTTGGATTGATGAATATTAGTGCATTAGCTGAATGAATGGTATGTCATCCAACTTCTAATTTTGTAAATGATGGGTGTAAAGCTTTAGCTAATGTCTTTTAAATAATTAATTGATGTGTACAGGCACATTTTAAAACCATTTTTATTTTATATGTTACGATGGGGCTTTGATTAATTACTCTTTCTTGCAAAGTTGTAATAGAAGACTCTGGTGAAGAAACATTATATTTTTCATTGACCAGCTAGTAATGGATCAGTTTAGAAGCAGTTGGCTGTAGTTCAGGTTTATTTATTATTGAGTACAATGGTATGTACGTTAATGTTCAGGTAATAGAAGCAGCTGTCTATTTTGATGAACTACTGCCCCCTGCTTTTCTTACATTTTGTACATTCTTGAATTGGACAAGTACTTTCTTGTATATGAATTTGGCACTTTCTCTTTCACTAGAAATTAAGTACCTGTGTTCCTTATTTACTTGCTCAAATCTTCAAAAACTGACACTTACCCCCAAGAACCTATCCTGATGCTATTATCAGATTGAACTGCCCAAACTGCAACCTGTGTCATAGCAAATATGAACACTATTGTTCTCAGTTTAATCAGTGTGCCATAGCAAGTTCTCAGAGGTTGAACATGGTTCTATGCCAAGCTAAATCCAAAAGCTACTCAACTACTAAGAAAAGTGCTGTTGGATGACATTGAATGTATTCAGTAATGGAGAACAAAATTTATTTCTTTGCCTCTATGAGTTACCAATGAGTCTGCTCGGTATTCAGAAGTAATTGTGACAGTTGCTTGAGCCATTGCTGTTTTCCATAGCCACCTGTGACAACCATACTAGCTGGAATGTCATTTGAAATCCATTAACCTCTGGGGTTAATCCCCATCCTACCCTGAAGAATAGTTGATGCAAGTGTACAATTTAGTGGAAAGCAGTTTAACCATGATAAGTATAATAGCTTCTAGATCTCTTTCCTCCTCCCCAGGAGAAAAAAGGTACAGATCTGGAGGGTGTCATGCTGCATGTGTTGGACAAGTAAGAAGTTGGGATAGACCCATGATTGCCATATTGCAGTAATGTTGTGGGGTGAACATTGTTTAGAATTGCAACTTATGCTTGAATATATGAAGCAAATATAGCTCCTCTTGCCAGATATTTTTCTATGCAGACCTCTTAAAAAGTCTTCAACAGGATGTATTGAGATTAAAGTGATAGGGTTATAAAAAATTCAGCAACTGAATTATTTCCAATTTAGAACCAATTTATTCCCCAAAACTCTAGGCAGGAACTTTCTTAGGTTCCTTCTTACAACTTGCTTGTGAACTGATGAGAAGGCAGCTCTTTTTTCACTGATAAGAAGGGAAATTACAGGTGGCTGTTTACCAAACTGTGTCCTTGAATCTTTGTTGGTTTGTATACTAACTGCACAAGAGTTAAGGCAACCTGCATGACACAGAACCCATATCTTCATAGGCAGTGGTGGGTTGCTACCGGTTCATCCCGGTTTGTGCGAACCGGTAGCAGTGGTGGTGGGAGACTCCACCCACTGTCCCGGATGTCATCAAATATTATCAGAAGTGGCACGAGCGAACCGGTAGCAAAGGTAAGTGAAACCCACCCCTGTTCATAGAGAAGAAATGCTCTTTCAGATAGACACTCCAACCCTTCAAACATTGAAGCAGGAGCAACAGAAGAAATCGGAGAAGTGGCTGGATTGAAGTTAGAAGAATCACTTTACCATATCCCCAGTAGACTCAGAATTAACTCATTGGAGTCCCCAGAAATGATAAGTAACCCAGCAAAGAACATCTAACAGGAAATTACATTATATATTTTCTTTCTTTATTCTACAGTTAAAAATTCTTATATCTCTACAATTTAAGGGGATTGAGTATGTTCCCCAGCTTTGCATACCATTCTATTGGCTAGGCTGGGAAGTATTAATTTTATTTATAAATGTCTGACAGTCTGCAAACTAAATTTCATTATCTCCCATGTCAGGAGAAGGTGGTTATTTGTAGCAGACAAATTCCATTGTGTAGTTTGCTTGGAACATTATATTTGATTTTATAGTTTTAAGGAATGCTATATTAAATTTTCTTGATTGTAATTAAAGTTGGATTTTGTTTATGCATGTTGGAATTGATTTATCTTCCAAGAAGGAAAATAAGTACTGAAACATTTAGTGATACCCTTACGTCCTACATGGTCAAGAAGTAGCCTTATGTAAATCATATTCCACCTTTTTTTTTAATTTCTTGAACGACAGCCTAAGTTGTGAGAAAACACTCTCTCTCTTTCTCTCTCTCCTCCCCCCTCCCTCCCTGACTCTCTCTCTCTCTCTCTCTCTCTCTCTCTCTCACACACACACACACACACACACGCACGCACGCACGCACGCACGCACACACTCCCGATAGGAGGACAATGCCGAATGAGATTCCTCTAGTAGCAGAAGGGACTACTAAGCTACTAATGCAAAGAAGCAAATAAGACAAAGATGTGAAAATCCAGAGAGGCTTTGTGGGAGGCAATTTGAAAACTCCAGCCTTCTATTCAGGAGCTCAGCCATTCTGTTGCAATACTGTTTCCTTAAGAAGACTTTCTCCCAAAAGATAGAATACATTCTTCAGAAGAATTATTCTATCTTGCTTAAAAGAACCCTTTCTTTATTCCATACTTATAACATTTTATATTCTTATGTGGAATGGAAGAATAGAAAAATATGATATCTAAAGAGTGATAAACACATAATACAAGTATTTATTGTAGCTTTAAAAAAAACATTTAATTTTTGTAAAACTGCTTCGAAACTGATGCCTGGCCATTCACCCAATGCATTTTATAAACAAAATATTTGTGCTTTTGGCATGTAATATTTTATTGATCTTTAAAGCTCTATAAAATATCAAGTTGTTATATAGCACCAATGAGTTGGCCAGAGAATGGATTTACCGGTAATTAAACATGATCTCAATTACAGGAAGACTTTGCTTATCACTTTTCTCCTATTATGTGAGCAGCAAAAGCTTTCAAGCTGACGTATATCCTGCAAATAATTGTCTAATCCTGGACCTAATTCTGATCTATATATTATTACCACACTATATTCATTTGACTAAAAATGCATTTATTCCATGAAAAATATATCATGACACCAGTGAACCTTACAGCAGCACTTGCAAATGAATAACCTGTTCAGTCCTACAGGTAATTTAATTTAAGGAAGATTGCAGTGTATTTTCTAGTTTAATTATCAGTATAGCAGATATTTGATATTAGCATCAAATCTGTGTCTTGTATCTGTCTGCAGAGGCGCATTCAGATATGGAGTACTATAATGGTATTCTGTACCTATTTCATCTATTAAGAGTTCCTGGGGGGGAAAGCAATAAAGTAATGCAGTAAAAAATGTCCCAGTTGTCCCCACTATAAAATGCTGTTGGGCCTTCTGGCAGAATGTCATGAGCAACGAATGGGGCTGCCCAGCTGTCAGCAGTCATTTAGTAATGAAATACCACGGATTCATTCAGTATTTCTCTGCCACCCCTTCCTCTGTGTTGGGCTGCTATATTCAGTGAAGATTCCATGAAATCAATTACCTGAGCTACTTGTTTCATGCTGAGTGGAATTACTTGCAAGGAAGACTCTGTTTCCTTCAGCATTAAGTGAATTGTGAGACCAATTAGTTGCCTTAAATTTCTAAGTTTTTTTTAATGGCCTGCATAATTTGGTACATAGATATCACTTCCTTAGCATTGTATTAGCTGACTGAATTAAAGTTAGCCACTCGAAATTTTATCTGTCTCCAGCTTTCCATAGACTGGAAATAGACTGCTGTTTATCACTATGCCTTACAAACATAATAATTATTTATTTCAAATTTATATGGCCACCTATCTCACAAGAAGTGACTGGGCAGCGTACAACAAGGATATAAAAAATAAATGGGTTTGAAACCATTATTGAGAAATGAAAAAAGCATAAGGCATATCAACTAGATTAGCAAGGGAGCCCCCTCAAAATCTCACCTGTCCCCTGGGACTCCAAGCCTGATGACAAAGCTAGATCTTGAGGGACTTCTGGAAATCAAGGAGGGATGGGGCTGTTCTCATTTGGATTGGGTGAGAATGTTCCATAAGATGGGCACTATTGCAGTGCAATAAATTCAGCAAAAAGTATATTTAATACTAGCTGTAGCTTTTTTTTTATATTGAAGACGGACTGACCAAAATAATCTTGTCTAAGACTTAAATTTAAATTCTCAAGACATCTATGAGTTGTGAATTTGTGTATGTGTGTGCATTTTACATATAAAGATTTAAGACTTTGTTTTCATTCTTGCAGTCCAAGTGGCTTAGCATTATTGGTTAAAAAAATTATCCCACAGTTCAAGATTCTTATAGCTTCATGGATAAATCTAGGTTTCTAATAGACAAAAACATAACTATTTTGCTGTATTTTCTGTAGTTTTCTAAAGCTTTCATCTGTCTAGAAAAATGAAAGATTCTATCAAAGTAAATTATAGATGGCAGAGGATTTTTAAAAACTTTCTTATAAAAAACAATCACATATTCAGATATGTTCTCTTGGCAATAGTAGCTTAAACTCTTCTAAAAAGTACCTTCTAAATTGTAGATTCATGCCATAAATGTTCATCCCTAGAGGTAAGTATCTTGTTGCATTAGTGTTAACTAGAAGTGTTTGAAGATAATCATTTAATAAATATTTCAATACTGTATGCCTTAGTTGGAGTTTGACCATTTTCACCACAAAGCCTAGCATTTTATTAGGAAAAACAACATACAATTAGAATGTTTGAAAATTTAACCCTTTCTTCAGAATCTACATGCTGCTGAATTAATGTTACAAAACTCTGCAATTTTTAGTTGTCAAAAATTTGGGTGAAAAAGAACATATCTGCCCCGCTTATCCAGCAAACTTTTTAAAAAATGTGTTATGGTTCATCCAAGGCACAAAAGTAATGTTTTGATTTCAGAATCTCTTGTACAAAATACAAATGCATTGTGAGGTGATTGTTGCTATGTGTGAGCAACACTGTAAAAAGTACAAAAGTTGTTAAGGGGGGGGAGTATTTCACCTTCATATTGAATAAAAGAGGGAAAGGAATCTCTGGATTATGACACTTAGATATTGACTAAATAGAAGTTAAGTTATTATAAGTGAATCTGACATGGTTTACCTACATTCCTATCTAAACAGAACCATGTTCTACAGCAGGGGTGAAATCCAGCAGGTTCTAACAGGTTCTGGAGAACCGGTAGTGGAAATTTTGAGTAGTTCAGAGACCGGCAAATACCACCTCTGGCTGGCTCCAGAGTGGGGTGGGAATAGAGATTTTGCAATATCCTTCCCCTGCCACGCCCACCAAGCCACGCCCACAGAACCGGTAGGGAAAAATTTTGGATTTCCCCCCTGTTCTACAGTATATTCTATAACAATGTTGGCTGTCTATTGTTATTAAATCCAATTCAAAATGGTGATTATGTATAATAGCTTAGGACCAAAGAGCATTTTTCTGACCAGCCAAATCTCTCCAAGTAAAGGAGAGATAATGAAATTGCCCACTTCAGGCAGCTGTTCTTCATGAGTATACTGTAGGAACTGAGATTCCTGCAGCTGGCTCATGAGATGAATACCTGGAAGTCAAGGGATGCTCACCAAACTCACAACCGCAATACGGCTTTATGGACACAAACTTCTGCGAAACCTCATTTCTTAATCAGTTTTGGAAATTGCTAATTAATTGCTTTTCAACTATTAAAAACCTTCCAATTGATACTTTTGATAAGATATACTGGATGTGTTTCTTTAAATCCTTGATGAAAGGTTTCTTTGTCTGTCTGTCTGTCTATCATCCATCCATCCATCCATTTTTGATTAAAAGTAATAATAATATAATGTTATTAACAGCAATGGTAAGAACTAACACAAAGTAAATGGAACAGAAGAAACAAAACAGAAATAAAAAAATAATGTTGCAATAAAAAAAGTAGAAGATACTTAAAAAAAGAGAAAGATATAAAGTTCAAAGTATTGGCTTCTGATATTCTTAATGGCAGTTATAACTACAATTGTATTTTGACCTATCTAGCTAAAGTTACATCGTGACTTTCTTCTTTCTATAAATCTATCCTATCTGATCATCAAAACCAATGGTGGGATTCAAAAAGTTTTACTACAGATTCTGTGAGCGTGGCTTGGTGGGCGTGGCTTGGTGGTCATGTGACTGAGTGGGTATGGCCAACTCAACATCAGTCATGGCAAGGTGGGGCTGCGCAGGCGGGCCGATGCTGCAGAGACAAGATGATTTCTAGGTACCATTCCGAGCCCCTTTCCCCCCACCCTCTTGGGCTGAAAAAATAAAAGCTCATCTAAAGAGCGCAACTGCCTGCCGAGCCTGCCTGGCACATGCTGGCAAAAGAAGGCTAGGGGGAAAAAAAGAGAAGGGCCGATGGAAACGCCCCATTTTCTGCCTTCATTTGGCTGTCTGCGCCGTTCTGGATCGCGATGGGGAGGTGGGGGGACAAAGGACAAAAGCCCACTCAGTCCGTATTGTACGTACTCACCAGCAAAACGAAGAATCTCTCTTCCAGCTCAACAGTTTGGGCATTGGGAGCTTGAAGTGTAGATTGAGCACCTGAACTTGCTGCTGCGCTGCTCCAAGCCTGGCTCTGGCTGCAGCACCCAATTTTCTTCCACACTCATGCGCGGAAGCCAGGGAGCTTAGCAGCAGCATATTGCAATTTGCATGCCTTAACAAGCCTACTGGTGGCCTCGGTACACCTTTCCTCCCCGTGGAACATTCTGGGGGGGTTGCGCGCTTGGGCCGCTGGGGGAATCAGTGCCTGGAGTGAGAGGGGAGTGCGGGCCGACTGGGCGTGGAAGGCTGGTACTTCCAGCGCCCACGAGAAATCCAGGCATGGAGCAGTTTTGGAGCTTGTTAAGGAGGACCGCTCCTCTGCCCCAGCCATGCGTTTTCAAACCTGGGCTGCTTGGAGTGAAAAGCATGCAACATGCAATAGCCCAGGCTTGATATAATGTATAATATTAATATAATATAATATAATATAATATAATATAATATAATATAATATA
>WNWU01000004.1:18034702-18056695 GCA_012654045.1 Ptyas mucosa
TAATATAATATAATATAATATAATATAATATAATATAATATAATATAATAAATATAACTTTCAGTCCTCTTAAATAATTTCCCATTGATGCCTCTGTATATTATAACCAACATTCCTAGCCCACCTTATCATATATTATTTAACCAATTCTTCCTCTTTCAAATTTCAACAAATGTTTATGTTTTAGAAATTATATATTCATAATCAGTATATAATTGTACTTCAAATTCTGTCTTATTTTGGTTTTTTATCCATTTGAATCTTTAATAATTCTAAATGAGAAAACTACAAACAATTATATACTTCTGTCATTAGTTGCTTTTTTTATTTAATTTTATATTTTTCTTGATAATTTTCCAATAATTCCTGGTACTTAAACCATTTATTTTTGCGTGCTATTTCTGTTCTATGGAATGTTTCTTGTGCTGACATCAACAGAGATAATTTTGAGCACAGCCTGAGTTTATATCTATTCCATATTCTCAATATGGCACATTTAATAAAGTGATTTAAAAAACATATTAATTTTAATTTTGTGTTGTCATAAGTATCCATGTCATCTAAACCTAAAGTTGTGTAGTTCTAACTCTAAAATTGTCTTGTTCCTCAGTAATACCCATTCTATCATCATCCAGACCAAACAACAAGTTGTAAAATATAATGAAAGAAGTTTTAAAAATACGTTTAAGGACGTTTTAAAAAGTGTTTTCTTTTGTATTTGTAAAAAGAGAAAACGGTATTATTAGTATGTTGATTTTGGAAAGTTATAAATGGATTAGGAGTCCAGATGAATTTGAAATAAGATTTTAAAATTGATTGTGAGAATCCTTCCTGTGGGAAAATGTTGTTTTGAATTTTTGAGGGCAAACATGATAGAATGGGAATTTAAACACTAGATGCTAGAAGAAACCTGAGGAAACTAAAGATTACAGTTACAGGAAAAGAGCATTTAAATTTGACTTATACAGTGTGGAACAAAATATTTTAACACTGGATGTATGTTTTGGTTATTTGCGAGCAGTGGAGTCAGAGGTTAAGCTTAAAAATGTCTGCCGCTATAGATAACTGTTAAGAGATATTGTGGAAGATGAACCAGTTTTGCCAGACAGGATTGGGAGTGATCTGAAAGAGAATTTATAAATGGGACATTGCAAGAGTGATACAGAAAAAGATTTTACATTGGATATACAAATGAAATCGGCTGATGTGTTATTAATAGAAAGTGATATACAACTGACAAATTTGGATAAATTTCTACCATTAGATCTAGAAAAGAGAGCTGTTAGAGTAATTCTAGAGTGAGGGATTTTGTGAGAAGGAGCTAAGAAAAAATGAGGACGCTAGGAGATTATATGAGTGATTAATTAGCAAGATAATTAAAAGTAAAAGGAAAGAATATAAAGTGGCTTTATTTGATCAAGGTTAAAATAGATACCTTGTTATTTTTTTCTACATTTATTCTGGTTACTCCTAATAGACTTTTGCTGGCTAGGACTGATTAACTAGTTTGCAAGGATCTGTTTATAAATATGATAGAGATATGGGTTGAAGAATATCTTGTTTTAGTTTAAGAGATGATAAGTTGTTACAATAGTTTATACTTGTCGTGAGGAAGGGAAACAGATTACTTTTCATATTTCTTTTCTTTTCCTTGCTACAGGCATACACAGACATTTATCAATTTTCTAGGTTTAGATTATTTTCATGTTGGAAATTGAACACATGTACTATTTTAGAAACTTTTGAGTTAGTCTATAGTGAAAGCTTGTATGGATTTTGGATTTATTACTTTGTAATTCTTATTCACTTTTTTTTTAATGAATGAAGTAGTAGTTAATCCACTCTAAGACAAAGACTATTGCAGGGGTTATGCTGAATTATTACAAGGGAGTAGTAATAAGTTGATTGGTTGCAGCTAATAAGCAATAATTAAAATGTAAAAAAAAAAGTTTGCGGTTTGAAATGTTAATTCTCAAGATTGTTAAAATATGCCTATAGTAGTTTCTGATTAACGTGCACTATTAAAAGCCACAGAGACTGAAATGAAAGAGATCTAATGAATAGCTTGACAATAGAAGAAGCTTCGTGATAATTATTACCTTTTCCCTTCTGGAATCTTAATATACTTTCTGTTCCAGATTATGCATATTACTCTAAACAAACACCAATATTAAACCTCTGCTTCTTTTTTATTTCTCTTCACATATGCATAGTTGCATTTAATGACTTTAATTGTGAATGGGGGAGTTTAAGGAAATATTAAGATTGGAATTTTAGTTTTGTTAGCTTCCTGAAAATCTTTTTCCATTTCTTCTTCATTTCCCTCCCTCCCTCCCTTTCGCTCTCCCTCTTCCTCCTCTCCCCCCCTCCCCCTCTCTCTCCCCCTCCCCTCCTCTCTCTCTCACACACATCCCTCTATAAAAGGCAATTTGGAAAAATTAAATTTTCCGTGACACTGTATAGCACATTGAATCTAGGCATAGCATTGCCTTTAGCACCCATTGTATGAACAAAAGTCATTTGAAGGTTGAATTGAAAGCACCATCAGTGACAGTGTTGTAAATCCACATTTATAGATAGCAGTCTGGTTCCAAACTATGAGGAAATTGTTGAAATGGCAGAAAATTGCTTTATGTTTAATTAACCTTAAAGATTGAGAACTGCAAAGTAACATATATGTAAAGGTAGTACCGTACTATATGCACAAATTGGGCAGGTGAAGTGTGTGTGTATATATGTTGGGGGATTCATTATTTTCTGCTGCTAGAAGAGATGTATGTATTGATTATTATTTTTTAGATTACTTTGAGTCATAAACAGGCTGAAATGTAACATTTGCTGGGTATTTCTTGCAGCGTTATATTCACTTTGTTGGCCTTTCCCTCCTTCCATAAAGCTTTTGCCTTCAGAAATGTAAGTTTTGGCAATGAATTGAATTATTATGGCTTTTTTGCTAAGTGGTGTGTGTTTGAATCTCATAATAACTTGGTGTGTACATTTCAGCACATTAATGCCTGAATGGATTGAAAAATCAGGTAGCAGATTCAGTAAATATTTTATTTTACTGAAGGCCTTCTCAAGGGACTGAACATTCTGCATTCCCTTTAGATATCTTGCAAGGTCAGTTAAAGACAGCAGTCTGGAAAGAAAGTGAATAACATAAATAGCAAATCACTGACTTTCCTGGAGAGCAGATGGAAAGCGCTACTTATAAGAGGTCTTTCCATTTACCGTCAGCAAAAATCTTCATTATAAAAGGCTACTTTCTTTTGTAAGGTACATAACTCGTTGAGGTTGATCTTCTCTTATAATCTAGGTTTATCTCTAATCACTCTGTTAATACCGAACAATTCCCTTGCTCAAGTAGATATAAAAATTGTGAGCTATAATTGAGATATAAGGAAAACCACTTATAATTTGTGGCAGTAGGACCTTCAATAACATGCTTTTTAAAAGCTATACTCAGGTTTTGTGTTTTGTAGATAGCTTCTCTTTCATCTCAGCACAGATGACTTGGGGGGAAAAAGGATTTTTTTTCAAGTACATCTTATTTCACTTGTAGTACATATGCTGCTATAAGAATGTGAGCCATCTATTATCTACTGAATTGGGGCAGGATACACATTATAAGGACAAATAATACAACTGCATACAGTCTTTCAAAATGTGCTTTTTTGTATATTTTCTGTTCTGTATTCTTGTTCTGTTGTCGTGGGTTACCGTACTTTTCAGAGTATAAGAAACACTCCCCCTCCCAAAAGAGTGTAGCAATCAGTGGTGCTATTCAACTGGTTCAATCCGGTTTGGGTGAACCGGTAGGGGCAGCTGCGGGAAGCTCCGCCCATCCACCGGGATGTCATCACATCCCATTTTTGACGCTCTGCGCATGTACAGAAGGTCCTGCACATGCACATAGGTGGTGCGTGCACTCCCATTTGCAAACCAGGAGCGAAAGTAAGTGAATACCACCCCTGGTGGCAATGGTGGTGTGTCTTATACACTGAATACAACCATTTTTGTCCTCCCAAAACCCCTCCCCATGCGTCCCATTTTCTCCAAAAACAGGCCCAAAAATGGGATATGCAGAGGGTTTTGGAAGCCTGCAGAGTGCTCCTGGGGGCTCGGGAGGGCAAAAACTTTTTTTTTTGGTTTACCTCTTCGAAATCTTGGTGCGTCTTATAGTCCGGTGCATCTTATAGTCCGAAAAATACGGTAATTAAAATTCTGTAAAACTTCCTTGTGAGAGAAATCCCTATTTTTGTTGCTGCCTTTTGTTGCTGCCTTCTACAAAAGGCCCATCAGAAAGAGGATATTACTTACACACACACACACACACACACACACACACACACACACACACAGAGGGTTTCCATGAGATAAGAGAGAAGTAGCTCACCAATGCAATTGGCGACAAGTGGTAAAAGTACTTCCATGAATAATATAGGAATGGTGAGGAGAAGTTATTTTTCTACTTTATTTGTGGCAGAATCCAAATGTACAGGAGTGAAAAATGCCCAATTTTTCTCCTACAAGGGGGCATTTTGCAGAAATAGTTAGCATTTGTTTTGTGCTGCTTTTGCTTCTCAGAAGAACCAGAGAGAACAGGAAGAAACTAATCTTCCTGAAATGGTATGATTGTTCTGCCTTCCTATGGGTCTGCTGCAAACATCCAGTTCAAGGACTAATAGCCCTGCCTTCCCTCCTCTCTCTGCTCAGGCCACCAAACTGGGAAAGGAGAGGTAATGGTCACAAGTAATAGCTTGACTATTAAGTTGAATCAAAATATGTTGGTCCTGGATCTCCATATGCCACAGATGAAACAGGAACATTTGTTACAGGTCTTCTATAGTAACACACTCTCAAATTATTTAAAGACAACATGAAATTATGAACTGGTTTTATCCTTTAGGAGTCTTGTGTATTCATTCTAAAATTTCATTATCTGACTTATTTCTTAAAATCTATGGAGATTTTTTGTTGATTTCATTTCCCAACTTTTAAACGTATGGAACTACCATCTCTCAGAAGTTCTCTGGTATTGTTGAAAATAATTATGGTTCTCTCTTGAATTTTCTCTCTTAAAAGATTCAGTTTTCAGTTGGGGCACATACTGCTCTTTATTTGTTTCTATGACAATACAGAAGAAAGATGCAAAAGAAATAATAATTTCAAAGAGACAACAACTGATACGGTTCAAGAGAAACTGGTATATCACATAACTGAACATCAGTTAGCAAAGTTTCTCCCTCCCAAGGATTTTGTTCTTTTGTTCAACCACATTTATAATCAATGACCAAGAATAATAATAAACTGAAGAATTGCAGGTCAATGAAAACGAATGAACTGCGATTTACGCTTGTCACTGTTATTATATTACCTGTTTGCATAAATCTTTTGTATTGTTAGAATGAACTGAGGACATGCTGGAAAACTGCAACATAGTTAGGAAAGAGGATATTTCAAGCTTCCCATTCTCTCTTCTGAGATGGAAATGTTTTAAAAATTCTACTCAAATAGATATTGACTATGCATATACGCCAGAAAATCGTATAAACTTTAAATATAAGTCCTTACATGAAAAGTCTGCTTCTTTCTGCTATCCTGCAATATTCAGAACACCATCAAGATGAATAAGTCAAGACCTTAATTCTCAGTTAAAATTATTTTCTGAACCATTTCTTTAATGATTTTGCATCCTTCCAGGAAGATAGGATAAGTATTAGCAGTTGTACTAAAATTTGCATTGTCATAGCTAAACCACTTACTTACTAAATTATTTTATCCATTTATATGTGTATTTTGCAAGGACAAGGGAGAGAGCACCAACCAATAAAGCCATAATGTGGCTTATTTACTTTTTATTCTTTGTGAGGTGCAAATTTTCCCACTGTGATTAATAAACCATAATTTCTTTCTTATAATATTGTCTAGCATGCAAAGATAAAAAAGGGCAATCTTGAATTTTCAGCGGTTTGTTTTTCTTGGTGTGAATAGAATCTTGTGAACATAAAAGATCTTAGATAATAAAAATCTGGTTTTAATTATTTCTAAAGCCTGATTTATTGCTCCCTGAAATTAGTCTGTATTGTTTTAATTGATGTTAATTGAGTACATGCTATGACTGATGTAGGAGAATTTGGTACATTTTGCAATACCTGTTAAACCTTTTTCAAGCACTTGTTTGTACATTAAGAAATCAGGAAACATATTGTAAAGCATATTGAATACGTATATCAAAAAGAAGAATTAATTGGTCATGGTGTTTATTTCATACAGTTCTGACTTCTTATATCAAATTTCATATCCCCTTGGCCCCTTGGCTTATTATATAGAATATTTGAATAGTTAAATTTTTTATAGAGAGTCAATTTACAAGGTTCTAAACTATGTCAGTGAGATACCACTTCATTCTAGGGGACTTCTATTAAATGCTCCTAACTGCATTAGCCTTCAGAGATAAAGTAATAACCATAATGATTCTTTCTTTCTTTCATTCCTTTTTTTAAAACCATAATCTGACATGAAACACAGTTCAGGTCCCTCCGTTGTTCCTAAACCCATGAATACTTTAGCATTTTCAAAGATACAGAAAAGTTCTTTCCCCATCAAAGACATAACAAACAGTAACAAATAATTATTGTTGCCCAAATGTTCCTGAATATAAACATGCTATAAGGATTGCACTTTCTACCTCATAGCGTATTTCTACCATTGTTGTCACTGTAACAATTCAAAGTGCATCAATACCAAGAAAAAGTAAGCATTCTGCCATGGAATGAAAGGAAAAATAGGAATTAAGCTTAATAAAGTTATACTAAGAAGCATCATTCATTGCTTACATGTGAACTGTTTATTCATCATGTAGGATCAAGGTGAGACAGGCAGCTCTATAACATTTTAAAGTATTATTCCATAACAAAGCTTCTTCTCTCTGCTAGAACTGTGATTTTGTACCAATCAATCAACAAGCCCTTATGGGATTTCAGATTACTCCTATAAACACTGTGCATTTCAATTAAGGGGGCATGATATGCAGAACAGTTGGGTGACAAAGAGAAACCTGTGGGTTTTGTATGTGCATATATCCATTATGCTTTGTTGATGATGAGAAGATTTGGACGCACAAAGAAAGGCATACTTTTTAGTCCAAGGTTTCAGTTGTTTAAAAATCCAACTCTTTCTCATGAACAAGTATATCTGCTGAACAAAAGTATTTTAATAAGACTCTTTTTACAGAGTTTTGAATAAATAGTCTTGAAGAGAGCCTCAGTATCACAGATACCATATCTTTCTTACAATAATATCTCTACGTTATTTGTGATGTATTTTATGAACTTCATAGATATATAAATTATGCCTTGTATTCTAAGTTGTTGAATAGAATATCTACAGATATAGCTTGGAGATCTACTTGGAATTACTTTTTGAGAAGCTCTTAAGGAAGGTTCTGATATATTAATGTTAATGTCAATGTTTCTGGTCTCTCGTAACGTCATGCCAGGATTGCTGTATTCCCACTTAAGATGTTGCTGTTGTATTGGTTTTCCAGCAACTATGGCCAGTAAATATGTGATAAATTCATTGAGAGTGGAATTAGAATTTTGATTCTATCACTTTTTTTGGAAATTACTTCTTTTATTATTTATTATGCTATATGTTTCCAAATAAAACAAGAAAAAGGAAGAAAATATTAATAATGTGTATTTGAGATTTGGTGAAGAGAAATTGTCTGGTAATAATGGAATGGACATGATGTTATGTAACATAATACATAATTATGCAACACAACACAATACAATATATAGGTAGTATCTTCAAAGATACCCAGGCCTGATTTGTGTATCAAATGCAGCTTTAATATAGCTAATCAACTGTGCAATGGTTTAAGTAGTTGATACTACTGTGTCACTACTGCCACAATAATTCTGTTATGATTTTACCATCTAAAACAATCCTTATCCTTTCTTTCTTCCCATATTGCCATACTGAACTATCCCATCCATCACTGTGTGCAAGATAAGAGCTATGTATTTTAACCTTTGTGCAAATACTCTGTTCTTTCCATTTTTTTCTGATATTACATTTAGCTTTTCTACCTGTTACTCAGTTGGGTAACTTATTTGCTGGACCATTTAAAGAGATACTTCAAGTCTTCATATTAGACATAATTTTCAATCTGCTGTTTTGAAATATAACTTCTATCATCCTCAGATTGGATGGATTATTATTTTATAGAAAAATTGAATGGCACTAGATTATAAAAGGCTGTTTTTAAAGATTTTCATAAGAATTGATTACTAAGCAAACACATACATCTATCTATCTAATTTATCTATTCACTCAATAATTCATTCAACATTGTATATGTTGTCACATTTACGTAATTCAAGATGTAAATAGTAAATTCTATTTCTTCTGCTTTGTTTAAATAAACAAATAGTTTCTACATATTTTTTCCATTTTCATCTCTGTGAGGGTTTTTAAAAATGACTCCAAAGTTCTCCAATCTATCCAATTGTTTCTTTTTCTTTAGCAAAACGTTGGTAGAATTTCAAACAAATTTGTGCATATTTTTTTTGTTTGTTACTGAATACTTTTAAACTATGATAGCTCCCTTATTACATTGGGAGAATTAATTCTGATTGATACTATACTTTTAATTTTTATATATAATTGATAATCCAGAAGAATTGAAAGCAGAATGAAAACTCAACTATCATTGTAATCTATCATACTGTGCTTTTAGAAGATATATTACATAATAGACTGCTTTAGCCAGCAATCTTATCTAGTCTAGGGGTCGGCAACCCACAGCCCTCTGCTGCGGCTCCCTGTAGGCTGATCCCATCACTAGCTGGCCCCACCTCATCCCTCTCAGTTACTCCTCACCTGGCCTGAGAAGGTAAGGACAGCGGTGGGGATGGAAACTTGCTCCAACTTCCAGAGTGGTAGCAAAGTACCCCCATACTTGCCTTTGCACAGCAACAGCATTCCGCCTTTGTCGTGGTACATTTGCACTCAAGGCAGCCCTCGCCTCCCCCCACTTTGGGCTCGAAGTTGTGAACAGCTTCAGGCTCGGAGCTGTTGCTGCCTCCATGGCCTGCCTGCTGTTTTTGCAGCGCCTTGCGTAGCACAGTGAAATTTAGCATGTTTCACAATGGGGGAGACGGGGTCTCCTCCTCCTGGAGCCCATTATGATGCGGAGTCACAATGCAACCCTGTCCCACTTGCCCCTGGCAACAGCAGCGGAGTCGGCTGTAGCGTGGGTCGGGCCAGTATCTCAGGGCAGAAGCAGGTCGCACATCTCCCTGAGCAACCAAGGCATGTCCAACACCAACAAGGGGGCCGGAAGAAGTGCCCGCAAGACCCAGCAAGAGATGAGGCGCAGTTTATCATTTTCACAAGTTGCTCTATGCCACACTCAAGATCAGGATTTTTATGGGCTTTGCTGTTGGAAATTTTATCTCCATTCCCTACCCAGGTATTTGAATATCTTGTAAGATGATGCAATCTCACCCAGGTTTTATATGAATAGTTCAGTCCTGCAAATGCTTTTATAGAAGCTGCATTGGCTTTTGGGTCCTTCTGAATATTTTTGCCTTAGATCCTGATGAGACTGGCTGTGGAAAGGGATTTATTCCCAGAGTTAACCTTATATTTTAGAATGTATTTATTTATCATATCCAAATAGCCACTCAGCTCACCAAAGGTGACTCTGGATGGCACACAACAATGAGATAACACTATATAAAAACTATAGATGTAAAACATAAAAATCGATATTAATAAAATAGCCACCCGCCGTTTCCTGCTGCAGTCTGTCGGGCAGAGAGACCCAGCTAGAGATGAGGCGCCTCAGAATCAAAGAGAGAGACAGAGGGGGGGGGGGGAGAACAACATTTTTACAGAACTATAGATACTTTGAGGCAGGAGGCGAGACGAGGCAAAGCCAAATGTGACAAGAGGTGGCTGAGAGGAGAGGGGTGAGGTGGGGGCAGGTGGGGCTTGGGAGGCCATGTGACTGGGTGGGAGTGAGCAATGTCAAGTTGGCCACGTCCACCCAGGTTTTGTGGCTCCCAGTGTTTTCTGTGGGAAACGGGTCCAAATGGCTCTATGAGTGTTTAAGGTTGCCAACCTTTGATCTAGCCCAATATTGTTGATGCTGAATGGCAAGGGATCCATTCTACCTTTGGGAATGCAGTTTTAATTTTAAAAAATCTGATAACAAAATGGAAGTTTTTAGCCAACAGTGGAGGAAAAATATATAATTGGTCTAATGTTCATAACTTACCACGTGTTAAAAAAACTTCGCTTGATTAGGGCAGAATCCTTTAAAAGTACAAGGTACAAAGTACAAATTTAGTACAAGGAAGAAAGTGCCAGAATATTTGTGAGGCGTGCATGATAGTCTTCAATTTTAGCTCCACTAATTTGTGGAGGGTAAACTTTAATCTGCTATTAAAACTGTAGTTGATAGATTTCTAAATTAAATTGAATAAAACACATACTCCTAGAACTCATATAGAAAGCAATAAATGGTGTTTGAGAGAGCAGAACTAGGGAATGACATTTAGGTAACTTGCAGTTCATTAGTTGTTTTTTAGTAGATGTTATAGCCATCTTGATGCTGAAAGAAAATCATAAATCTGTTTGGCTGAAGATCAAAATTGAATTTATTTTCTGAGGGTGTCATAAAATATGGAAGTATATTTCAGATGTGCTGAATAGTTACTGCTGAAGATTCGATTGTCATCTGTGCAAAATTTGGTTATTATTATCTGAAGATAGATATTGCTAGTAGATAGTTAATTGGCCATACTTGCAAGAACCATATTTTACAAAGATATCTATGATATAGTGATCTATGATTAAACCTTCTTTCATCTCTAAAACAATTAATAGGAGAAATAAAATGACTTTCCAGAGCTCAGTCTCATGGGTAAGACATTGTACTCTTCGCTGTATTATTTCATTGATTTTCAATCGTCTCAAAACTATTTGTTGTGTAGGAGAAAATTGGAGAGCCATATACTTTTCACTATGGACAAAAGATAGTAGGGAGCAATACATTTAAACAGCACATCATTTGCTTTGGTTTCAGTATAATTCTCTGTCATTTCTTTACATATCATTGTTCCTATTGATTTAAAAATTGCAGTTGTTCATCCTCCAGAACTATCTGTAAATACTGTATCTCCATTTACTTTTGAGAAGTAGCACGGATACCATTCCTGCTACCTACATGAAAAAACATATCATCTGAAAATATCTGTAACGATTACAAAAGCCAGTGGTTGTGAACTGCAGTAATTATTTTGAAATAAACAACTATAAAAGACCTACAAAGCCTAGTAAATAGACAACATTTACAGTTAATATAAGTTCTATGGAACAAGGCATCTTCTCCTTGAAATGGGAAATGTCCCTAGCTTTTTTTAAAACTGGAGTTTTTTGGGGTGTGATTAATTTGTTTTTTCTTTGATTGCAGGAATAAATTTGCATGTGTGACACACTGGATGTATTGACCACTTTCTCTACTTTGGAATATGAAGCCTAACTTCAGCATCTCAACATTTGTTGTGGTAGCAGCAATTTTGTGCTCCTTGATGTCATCAACAGAGGCAGATAGTAAGTAATTTCCTAATGGAAATATATTATGATTAGGATCATTGTAAGATTGTTTCATAAAATGTTAGCTTTCAAATGATAGAATGTAAAGGTAAATCATCACTTTTTAGCTTGTATGATGCTAGCAAACAAATCATAAACTTACCATAAGTATATCGAATTTCTTCATTGTCTTTCATTACTAAATTTCAGCTCAGTGTGCATGGATACCAATCAATTGTTGATTGCATATTTTGTCCAACATCATGTTTTCATTCCTTTAATGGATGAATATTAATGTTGTTTCTTTTCTTGGTAATGTTACAAATTTTTCATATGCATTGTATTCTTGTCTTTTATATAGTTTTTGTGCTCCCATTTAGGATTAATTGACTTTGAGAAAGAAAAGAAAAAAAAATATTTTTTCATAGTTAGCTACAATATAGAAATCTTTACACATTTTAGTAACACTTTTTCTTTTGAATGGTAATTATATATTGCATTATCTGTTTAGGAAATTGGTTATAAGCACATTTTAATCACCAATTATGGAAGTAATTGCGTTGATATAGTAGTACATGTGTTCTTAAAGCCTTTTACTTTATGCACTGAATGGCATATGAATACATATACCAACTGTATATTTACATATATGTACCTACACATACAATTTATATATACAGTTAAATTACCTCAGTGTTTGACTAACTACGGAGAATCTACATGTGCCCCGTAAGAGTAGAGAAGACTTTGAGACTATTGACAGGATCTGAGAAAGGTTGGGGATTGCACTAATATATAGATGTTTATAATGACCAGAATTTCATGCGATAGCTCAGTCTCAGAAGATGTTGTAGAATTTCCACAACATCTAATCACTAATCTCCACTAATATGAATCAGATGATAATATTTTATGATGTTCATTTGCAACAAATATATTGACATGCATCTGATTAGGAAAAATCAAAAGATACAGAATTGAACAGTTCTGCTTAGTGACAATGCATGTGACATGGATTGAGGAGGACTGACTGATGACTAGATGAACATGAACAGGCAATGGCATGGAGAACTAGAAAGACTAATGCAGTCTTTACTTGTATAACAAAATAACTACATCTTCTCAATCATGAAAAATAATACTTTGTACTCTGTGCTAGATAGATTGTACTTGGAATACAGTCTCCAGTTCTGGGCATTGCATTTTAAATGAACATAAAGGAACTGTAGTAGACTCATATAAACATTACCAAGATAAAAAGGATTTGGAAACCAAATCTTATGAAGAACAGTTAATGGAACTACATACATTCAGCTTGCCAAGCTATCAGGTACAAGAGGAAGCAGAGTTCTTTGCTGAAACTAAGAGCAGGATAAGGACCAATGGGATGTACTGAAAAGAATTGAAATGTAGGCTTAATATAAGAAAGTATATCCTCATGAAGAGAATTGTTTAGTAATGGAATGAATCTCTATATCAGTCCTATCTAGCGATCTATCATCTATCTCAAGATGGGGAAAATATCCAACACCCCTTCCTCCTCCGATTTTCCCAATAACAACCCTGTGAGATCAGTTGGGATGAGAAAGAGTGACCAACCCAAAGTCACCCAGCTGGCTTTCATAGCTAAGGCAGGTCTACAATTTATAGTCTCCTGCTTTCGAGCCTGCATTTACTGGATTTGGTGAAAAATATATATATATACCAAAAGTTGGATTCACATTATTTGCTGTGTTCATTGATTTCAAATGTGTGTTTGAATGTGTTCGTAGATCAAGGATTGATGCAAATTTTAAAATTCTATTGTAGATAGATGCTTGCTTTTGCTGCTGAGTAAATTCAAGATTAAACATTCATTGCCGTATCCAGGGAGATTACAACAGAGAAATCACTATTCACAGAGGGGTTAAGCATGATTGCATCCTTCACCCTTATGATATAATTTGTATATTAACTCTAAAGCTAACCAATAAACACATTGTAATATTTTGTGTGTGAATGATGCAGCATTGCTACTTGATACACCAGTTGTTTTAAAATGAACTCTGTGCACTTTATCTGACTATTGTCAAGATGAAACATTAGAGATAAATTATTCTGAAATTAAGATCCTGGGGTTTGCTAAATGTCCTAAACTGCCTACTTAGCTGGATGGATATAAGATTGAGCAAATTAAAATCTTTAAATATTTGGGTCTAGTAATTTGGGAGTCTTTTAGGATTATACTGTTCAAAATGCCCCCAAATCGGCTACTGCCCTGTGATTATTCTGGAGGGCCACTATTTAGATAACCTATTTTTCAGCAGACTTTCATATACGTGTTTTATTTGGGCCGACCTGGGACCCTATAACTCTGCTACCCGTCTGAGGGAGTACAAGCTAAATGTTTAAGGACTGTTTTTAGTGCAAAATGTCCCTAGGGTACTCCTTACTTACTTACTTACTTACTTATTTGATTTATTTGACTTATTTGACTTATTTGACTTATTTGATTTATTTGATTTATTTGATTTATATTGCTGCCTATTCGCCCATGGCGACTCAAGGCGGCTTACAGAATATAAAAAACCACATTTACAAAACAGTAAAACTCATAAAAAATCAAATAAATTAATGTAATAAAATCACCCCTGACCCCCACCTCCCGCCTCAGCGACAGCCGATCACCCAAACCATATAATGGGCTCAATCCTGCTCTGGGTTCCCCAGGCCCTCTGGCAGAACCAGGTCTTCAGCACCTTCTGGAAGAGAATTAGGGTGGGAGCCGTTTTAATCTCTGGGGGAATGATGTTCCAGAGAGAGGGAGCCACCATGGAGAAGGCCCTTCTTCTGGGTCCCACCAGGTGTATCTCCCTCGGGGATGGGACCCGCAACATTCCCTGCCTCCCCATTCTAATGGGTCAGGTAGATGTGACTGGCAAGAGACGGTCCCTCAGTTAACCTGGTCCCAAGCCATGAAGGGCTTTAAAGGTGACAACCAGCACCTTGAATTGCACCTGGAAGCAAATTGGCAGCCAATGCAGCTCCCGCAGGAGAGATGATATATGTGCACACCGGGGTCTGCACAAAACCATGCGGGCCACTGCATTTTGCACAACTGGAGCTTCCGGATGCTCTTCAAGGGCAGTCCTATGTAGAGCGCGTTGCAATAGTCAAGACGGAAAGTGACTGAGGCATGAGTGACTGTGAATAGGGATTGCCGGTGCAAGAAAGGGCGTAACTGGTGCACAACTATAAATTGTGCGAATGCCCTCCTGGCCGCGACTGTCACCTGCTCTTTGAGCAGGAGTTGTGAGTCCAGGAGAACCCCCAGATTACGCACAGGGTCTGTTTGGGGTAGTGCCACCCCATCCAAGACCAAGGATGGCAATTCTCCCTGAGCCAATAAACCCCAAACCCAGAGCCACTCAGCCTTGCCAGGGTTTAGTTTCAACCCATTGCTCCCTATCCCTAACACTGCGAGAGGGAGGACACCGCATCACTTAACTCACCATGGGCTGAGACATACAGCTGAATATCATCAGCATATTGGTGATACCCCAGTCTATGGTGATGGATGATCTCACCCAGCAGCTTCATATAAATGTTGAACAGGAGTGGAGAGAGTACCAAGCCCTGTGGCACCTCACATAGCAGTGGGTGAGAGCTGGATCTCTCTCCCGTCCTATCAGCACTGACTGAGAGCAGCCGCAGAGGAAGGAATTGAACCAGGTCCAGGAGAATACTATGGTTGATGGTATCGAAAGCTGCCAAGGGGTCAAGTAGAGCAAGGATGGATGTACTACCACCATCCCGCTCCCACCAGAGATCATCCAAAAGTGCAACCAATGCCGTTTCTGTCCCAAATACAAGCCTGAATCCTGACTGGTAGGGGTCAAGATAATCCATTTCATTCAGAAACCTCTGTAACCACCTCCTCGGTAACCTTCCCCAAAAAGGGAAGATTGGAGACAGGTCAGAAATTATGCAACCAGGTGGAGTTCAGCGATGGTTTCTTAAGAAGAGGGCGGACCACAGCCTCTTTAAAGTGCTGGGGCATTGCCCCCTCCTGTAGGGAAGCATTAATCACCACCAGAATCAACCCGCCTGGCACCTCCTGGGAAGCTTTCACAAGCCAGGAGGGATATGGGTCTAATATACAGGTGCTTCCGTGCATACTCCCTAAGATCCTGTCCACTTCCTCGGGAGCAACAGGATCAAACTGTTCCTACATAACAGGGCAAGAACCTGCCTCAAGGGCTTCCATCGGACCAGCAACCACGCTGGCATTTAACTGGGAACGAAGTTGAGCGATTTTGTCTTCCAGAAAATCCGCAAACTCCTCAGCTCATCCTTTCAGGTGGACCTCAATCTCCTCCTTCCCCAGGAGGAGGAGACTCACCTTAAAGAGAGTCCTTGGGCGATTATCTGCAGATGCAATTAGTGTGGAGAAGTATTCACACTTCGTTGCACGAATCGCCACGAGATAGGCCGTAGTAGCAGCTCTTATCTGTGTTCGATCGAGTTCATCCCCTGTCTTCCGCCAGGGGCGCTCTAGACGTCTCCTCATGCTTTTCATCCCTTTCAGTTCCTCTGTATACCATGGGGCACAGCAAGTCTATGGGTGAGGAGAGGTTGCATGGGTGCAATCCTATCCAGAGCCTCAGTCACCTTCCTATTCCAAACAGTGACTAAGAGCTCGGCTGGACTGCACAGTAGATCTGCAGTTATAACCCTCAGCTCCTTCTGGAACCCATCTGGGTCTATTAGTCGATGGGGGCAGACTAATCTAATGGGTCCTGCCTCCCTGTGAGGGAGGGGGGTACAGTTCTTGAGAGACTCATTGCCACCAGACTGTGATCTGACCATGATAAAGGGACCAAGGACAGGTCCACCAATTCCAGGTCACATAGGCACTGCTCCGACAAGAACACCAAATCGGGTGTGTGATCACTATTCCTAGTTGGGCCCTGGATGACCTGGGACAGGCCCATGAAGTCATGGTTTCCATGAAATCTCAGGCTACCTCCAACCCCGACCCCAGAGATGGCAGGTTGAAATCCCCCAAAACTATAAGCCTGGGGAATTCCATCTCCAGCCCTCCAGGAGCCCGGATAGGGAAGCTGCCACACAACAGGGAAGCTGGTACAGCAGCAGCAGCAATCCCACCTGATCCCTTGAGCCCAACCTAAAAAAAAGGGTCTCACAGCCGGGCACGCCTTCATTGTGAGGCAAGCATGATTAGGGTGGATTTTATATTTACATTTACCTGTGTATATTTTTAGATTGGTTAATCTAAAAATGTGGGTCTGGGACCTTAATTCTTGTGGATAATTTTGAATCAGCTTGGAGAAGATCAGTTCCACAAATTATACAGTTATGATCTATTGTAAGAGGAATGATAGATATTGCATTACCAAAATGTGGTGGATTTATATTTTTAAAATATGTGTTGGCTATAGAAACAATTCAATTTGTTCTGTTCCCAGAGGTATTTTCTTCAGTAGCCTATATCTTTATTTTAGAGCAGCAAATTATCTAAATAAAATAACTAATCCCAAATCTAATGGTAATAGTCAGCACATTTTAATGCATTTCCAAAAACATTACTTGATGAAACAGTTAAGAATGTCTCCTAGTCTTCCAGATTTTGACCTTGTGATGAAGGGGTGGTAGAAAATATGACGCACATATAACTTCATTGTTCATTGTATAAAGATACACGGTTATATTTTATAATCCCTTTGTTAATTCCAGGTCGTACATACTTACTTTATGTATACTTATTGTTAGCTGACAGTATGATTCATTTTATTTGAATGTGGCTGAATTTTGTTTTATTGCCTGCATAATTTGTTTCTATTAATTATCTTAATATATAGTCATGGTTATTTATTTAACTGTTATTTTTTTAATCAAATTTTATTTTATAATACTTTGTGTTTTTAAAATCTTTCCTAAATAGAATATTGATCAGTGAAGACTGAATGACTGACTGCTTCTTTTTCCAGAAGTGTTTCCACGTAGGAAAACACTATTACCTATTAAGTGGCTTTGGCATATACAGAGGTCATAGAAATGCACAAAACATTTGAGTGCTGGAACCCAGAATATCTTACATACTTGCTTCTAATTGCATACAAATTAATGAATGGCCTTGTTGCACGTGACGGATGGCTTTGCACTTGAACAATGACTCTAAATTACAGATTTTTTCTTATACCTTCTTACTGGGACTCATGATAACAAAGTGATACTGTTCAGAGCAAATTGGCCAAATAGATCAGCTACAACTGGTAGCAGTCCTGAATATTGGCAATTTCATTTTTCCCTGAAGTTAGTCCAACAGGTAGAAATCAAAGTAGTGGAATGTAAAGTGCTGATCCTGTATGGGCATGTGAATGCCGTGTATCCCTATTGATTTTGTGGAGAAACTGAATGCTGGTGAATAGCATTAAAATCGTTACTCAAAAAAACGGAATCAGGAGAAAGACTTATCGATGACTTCTTTCACTTATATTTTTAAACTGCGTTCAGGTAATTTCCTTGTATCTGAGAAGGTATAATTATGAACATAACCCCTCTCCTCAGTTTATACACAGCCATTTCCCCTACTGCTCTGAAGTCACAGAAAAGTACCATAGGAATGTCAGACCCAATTAAGATCTGCTAAATGTTTTGTATGCCTCTGTTCTAAGGCGATGGTACAGATTAGAGCTATAATTGACCTGGGCTTTGTAAGATAATTATATGTAGAAATGGAGCATAATTAATAATGCAGCAGGATATGTATGGAGCATTTGTGCTGTGTGTATCTGAAAGCATAGAGCCTTAGGTTTCTCACTTCAAAATCTGTTTATTGTTGCAGTGGCAATTTTTATGCAGCTGCTGATGCTCCAGCTTCTGGATAAGTAGTCAGCTGGGCCTAAAGCAATGATGGCTAACCTTTTTGCCATCACGTGCCAAAAGTGGGGGGAGCACAGGAGGTCACCCAAGTGTGTGGCCAAACCCATAATCCAATGCGCCCCGCCCCTGCACATGCGTGCCCCCTGCTTTTAGCACGTGATGGCACGCTGGGCCCGGTAGGCCTGTTTTTCACCCTCCCCAGGCTCCAGAGGCTTTCTAGGAGCCTGGGGAGGGCGAAAACAGCCTTCCCCCCTGCCCCGGAGGCCGGAAACAGCCCATTTCCCAACTTCCAGTGGGACCGAAAAGCCCAAAAATCAGCTGGCCAGCGCGCTGGAGCTGAGCTACGGCAATGCTCACGTGCCTACTGATATGGCTCTGTGTGCCACCTGTGGCACCCGTGCCATAGGTTCGCCATCACGGGCCTAGAATGAAGCTTTTTAGATGAATGAAATGCCATTTAGGAGTTTATACTAAAAATGAGAAAATACAGGTTTTCCTCCAGTTAGGTTATACTGTAGCCTTAAAAGTAGTCACTTTTCAGTATTTGAATGCAGGGAGTGTCCAGATTTCCCTGCTGTAAAAAACATACAAGTCAAACATTTCTGTGAAGATAGCTGATGCTAACAAAAATAGGAGTGATATCTGGCCTTTTTACTGCACATATGTTAATTTGACTAATTTTACATTTATTTATTTGCTGAATTTCTTCTCATTGGTTTTGTAAAGATAACCGTAATGGTATTATAGCTTCTGTTTTTAGAAGTGAATCAGAATGATTGTGTACATTTTCTCTGTCTGCTTCTTCTTGTTTCTCTTTTATGTGACCTCTCTTTTTCCCCTTCTATCAGCTTTTTACTGTGCAATGGAAAACAGCTTTCAGATTTCATTTAATGTTAATTTCAGTTGTCAAAGAAAAAATGCTTTTACCAGGTTCCTGGAATCTATTTCTTACTAAAATCCCAAACACTGCAAAAAATAAAATTCTGAAAATGAGGAACTGAAAATTAGTTCTTCCCAGGGAGGCTGTTGCATGATTTTAGCCTTAGCCAAGGCTAGGTCTGAATGACCTGCCATAGCTCTGTTTCCATGGCAGGTGAGTTTCAGTTTATCTGAAACACAATTTCCAAGCCTTTGGAAAGAGTTGGGGGTGGGGCTGGCAGGGATCAGAAATCACCTTGTCTGATGGAAGAACAAAAGTAGTAAATGGGGGTGTTAGCCAATAGAGGATATGCTCAATTACCTACACTTGACATATTGACATTTGAGAGGAACTGTGTTTCTTCACTGAAAGACCAGGGATATGTTTTCAGTAAGGGGACCTGTCCTGTCGTCTGACACTTGCACTGATGAATCTGGGATTTATATGGTTATCCCTTTCATGGGTCTTTCAATCTTATAACTAATAGCTTCTCCAACATACAGATATGTGCCTTTAATTAATTCCAGCAAATGGAAACCTGTAATAAATAGCATCATTTCAAGAGATTACAGCACCAGCTTTTCTAATCAGGAGGCATTACCATTTCTCTTACAGCTATTGGAGTGTACATGACGTCTTCTTATTGAAAGTATTAACTATCAGTATATGTGTATATATACAACTAGCTGAATATCCGTGCTCCGCTACGAAACTATATGATCGGGCTTGATAAATCAACACTTACAGGTTGAAAATTAATGAGTAGTTATGATCAGCCTCTCCTCGCCCCTTCTCTCCCCCAGCCTGGCCCCACAGAAGCCTCTCCTATCCTATCCCCCTTCTCTTCCTCAGCCTTACCCCACACAAGCCACCCTTATCCTATCCCCTTCTCTCCCCCAGCCTGGCCCCACAGAAGCCTATCCTATCCTATCCCCCTTCTCTCCCTCAGCCTTACCCCACACAAGCCACCCTTATCCTATCCCCTTCTCTCCCTCAGCCTTGCCCCACAGAAGCCTCCCCTATCCTATTCCCCTTCTCTCTCTCAGGCTTGCCTCATAGAAGCATCCCCTATCCTATCCCCTGCTTGCTGCTGTGAAAGTAAAACAGAAACTGAAACACCTCTCCTCTGCTTGTGTTTTGCATTTGGAACAGATTTCTTTTTAGGTGGGGAGGGGGAATAGAACTCCTTTGCATCAGAGTGTGTTAATAATAATATAGGGAATACTAATGCTCATTTCGAAAAATCCTTTCTTAGTGAGCAACTAGAAGCCAAGAGGAACATACGTGCCAAATTTCAAGTTTATAGGCTTTACAGTTCTGGAGATTTTGTGATGATGCAGGAGTGGCATTTCACTTTTATATATATAGGTAGATGGGCATTTCTTCCTTGAAAGGTGTAAGGTCTTCACTTTACATTGCTGTGATTTTGTGCTCCCAGCAAATAAGCTGGTTTGTTTTTTCTTAATACTTTGTCATTTCTGGATTCCCTTTTCCTTTGAGCTTCACATCTGGGGTCTTCTTGATAGCCATGTGAAATGTTCTGAGAGTCTCAATATTTCTGCCATCCAATTTTGCTGGAGGCCAGCCAGAGTTTTAACTGGCAGAATAAAGTGACCCTTGTAACTTGTCACTTCTAGCATGTTGCAAGCAGCTGTGTTCAGAATTTGCATCTGGGGGGAAAACATAACACATTTTTAAATACAGCTCTAGCATTCTGTACTTAAACAAATTACTCATTGCATTTCTTTCACTCAATGGTTTTTCTAGTACTTCACTAACAGTGATAGTTTATTTGAAAAGGCTCAGAAGTGACTAACACAGGATAGCTTTTTTTAAAAAGAACTCCTTTGTCCCATTCTACTTCCTTATACTTTATCTTCCTAAACTGTGTGCAGGCATGCTAACAGTTTTATTAAGATGGATGACGTTTGCTTACTAACATTTCTGAATTGCAAGTGATCAAGTCCAGCTAGCAACAATATATTTAAGTAGCTAAAGCTTTTTTAAGATAAAGAACTGAAGCAACCATGCAGAAGAATACTAACTTGCAAAAACAGGATGGCTGAAGTCTTTGTGGCTTGATTAGGTAATAAAGATGTATGTCTGCAGACTACTTTATTTAGCATCCACCCTTACATTTCTGGATAAGATTTGCATATTATAACTGCTTATTAAAATCCTTTTCAGCCTTTTCTATCTTGGACCAGCCGCTGTAGCATGGAAACATGTTGATGAATGTGTGTGATCAGACTCCTACATTCTCTTCCACTTTTGGAAACTTGGAAGTTCCAGCAGAACAAAATAAATATATGTAACTCAGAGCTGAATTGTGGAATCCTCATTACTTCTTGAGTTTGATTATTTGCTTGTAGATGTTTCATTACTTAACTAGATAACATCAGTGTACACCTGGACGTGTACAAAGCAAAGCAACGTGTACAAAGCAAGTACTATGCCGCCCAACTCCCAAGTCTTTGGGAGTTGGGCGGCATAGAAATGTGATAAATTAAATTAAATTAAATTGCATCTTTTCTCTTGGTATGGAAGGCTGAATCCTGCCATCGGAAATAGTCAAACAT
>WNWU01000004.1:18056705-18088659 GCA_012654045.1 Ptyas mucosa
AAACATCCAGTTATTTATTTATTTATTTATTTATTTATTTATTTATTTATTTATTTTTTATACCGCCCTTCTCCTTCCAGGCTCAGGGCGGTGAACAGCCAACTAAAAACAATTGTATACAAAAGTTAAAATAATTTTAAAATAATTTATAAAATTTGGCCCATAATTTAAAACATTTCAATTTAAAATCAGTATCAAACGTTAAAACCCACATGGAGTCAGGCCAGCCCGGCTAATTGAAAGAAGTAAGTTTTAAGGGCCTGACGAAAAGTCCGGAGGTCTGGGATCACTCGTATCTCTGTGGGTAGATCGTTCCAGAGGGTGGGCGCCACCACAGAGAAGGCTCTCCCCCTGGGGGTCACCAGCCGACATTGTCTGGCTGATGGCACCCTGAGGAGGCCCTCTCTGTGGGAGCGAACTGGCCGCTGGGAGGCAATTGGTGGCAGAAGGCGGTCCCGTAAGTACCCCAGCCCTAAGCCATGGAGCGCTTTAAAGGTGGTTACCAACATCTTGAAGCGCATCCAAAAGTCCACTGGAAGCCAATGCAGCTCACGCACGAGAGGTGTCACATGGGAGCGCCCCGTCACTCCCATAATCCCCCGTGCGGCCGCATTCTGCACCAGTTGGAGCCTTTGGGTGCACCCCAAGGGAAGCCCCATGTAGAGAGCATTACAGTAGTCCAGACGAGAAGTGACTGCTGTCTGTTCCTCTTGAGCACATTTTTGTGAAGAAAGCATGCTAAAACCATTGACATTTATGGACCATGATAGGGTTCATACCACTGCTGAGTCATCCCATAGTATATCAGACTTGACTTGATATAGAAAGTCCCTAAACTGTAAGTATTTTTCTCCCCTGAGAGTGTTCACTTTCTGCCATTATCCCTCTTCCTGTTTTCTTTTTGCCCTGAACTTTCTCATCTACTATGATCTCTAACCATTATATCATGATACTGTTCAAAATCTTCATCTCTCAAAATGTTCTGACTCATCCATAAGCTGAATGTATTTTCTTATGTGTCTTAAAGTTTTGAGATGCTTGCTGAATTAAGAGGAAATCCTCTCTTCTTGTGCTCTTTACCTAATTTTTCTTTCATCTTTACATTATACGTCTAAGCATATCCCGGTCCTAATTAAAATGATCAAGCATGGCCAAGGATAAAGTCCTTGGTTTGAACACTGATAACTGGACTTTATTTCTTTGCTTTCCCCTTTTTATTTTAGATTAGACTCATAAATTCATTGGACTATCATACTGTGTAGGTTCTATTTCCTTATCTATTGTTTTGATTATACTATGATATCTAATGTATATGTGCTTTTTATTTTCTTTTAAATCAGTGAATACCCATTCTCATTGTAATGCTTTTAAAATAAACTGTTCATTTCCCCCCTCATTTTAATTCTTAATAACCTGTTAATGCTTTTGTCTGACTTCATTGAATATCACGAAATCCATTTTTCAAAACCACACAGTGAGTTAAAATTAATAGTACCTTGTATTGTTAAAGTTGAATACATAGAATTCATACATGCAAATCAAGCAGTACATAGTTCAACATTCTATGTACAATTCCATTAAATGCTACTAAAATTGATGTACCCTTGTTTATATATTCTATATAAGAGGTGTAATTTCTTCCACACAAAGGTTGCTTTTAGAGTTTAATATTTCTGGTCTGTGGTTATTGCTGAAGTTTAAGTAAAGGTTTTCCCTTTTCCTTTATATACAAACACAATTACATTTATGTCCTTTCAAAAGGAACTCTCTGCAGTTTATTGATGAGCTAATTCCAGATTAAATCAAGATTTGTTTCAACAATATCTTGCTGAAGAATCCAGAAAATACATCAGAGCACATTTGCACAATATACAAGGCATGTTGTTTAAATGTAAATAAATATTGTAGTTAGCTTTAAGGTGTCACTTGGGTTTGATCAGATAGCTACAGAGTAATTTACGTTTTTTAGCCTTAATCATGATCTGTGGTTCTAATTTATTCTTGGCTACTTGGCTGTTTTAACCCACGTTGTCTAAACAGTTAATACCTTATAAGCTGCCAAGTTACTTTGTAGTCTGCATTTCTGGTTGGTTTTTTCTTTTTGTACCCACAATTTACCAGCAGTTTCCTGCTTCATGGATTGCTTATAGACTTAAGGCAGAAACACAAACAAATAAACTAGGACTTTTATTTGCACATCATGTTAAGCTACTGTTGAATACAAAAAGAAAACCTTGTTACTGCATTTAGGAAACCCATAGCAAATCATAATTTACTATCCTAAAACATTAGGGTCTACGACAGCTCACCATGACCAACTCGCCATAGCCAACTCACCATGGTCAACTTATGCAGCCACTTTGCTGCGGGACAACTTACCATGGCCTACTTACCACAAGACAACTTGCCTCAGGACAAGAGTTACACTAATATTGAAAAATAGAGTATGGAGCCTGCCAATTATATTTGTAATACAAAAATTCATAGGAGTTAATCACATAACTTGAACGTGATCACTCCCTGCTTTTGCCCATTCATTCGCTAATTGAATGTGCAAGTTGTTAAGTGCACTAGATGTCTCAGGGTGGGGAAGGCCATGGAGGGGGTAGTGTTTTCCCTCACCCACTGAGATATCTCATGCTTACCGCCACCACCACCATCCTCCTGACTAGGTCACTTACCTTACTTAGATCTTGATGATCAATGGAGCTTTCTCCTCTCCAGTCTCTCTGCCGTGGTTGTGCCTTGAGCAAAGGCTTGCTGAGACCTACAGGGACAAGAGACTGCGTCCCTATAGTCTCCAGTCATTTTTGCAAAAAGCCTTTGCTGATGAGAAAGGAGCCCAAGAGTGGTGTGCTGAAGCACCAAAGTAGGCCAAGAAACCGAAGTCTCACTAGATCTTTGCATCGTGAGTAGCCACAGACCTAGTGCTTGGGGTGGGAGGAATAGGCAGGGCAAATGTTACAGAGTCTCTGCAATCATTTGTAAGCATGAATGACTGCCGTGGTGCTGCAACTTTTGTAATTTCTGACTGTGTTGTAAGTACTTGGGGTTACGTCCTAACTTCAAACAGTCACTAAATGAACTGTCAAAACTTGGGGATTATCTGTATCCATACATTCTTTTTATCCATTCATATTAATATCTTATTGGGATCCAATTAAAATGCTGCAAACTTTACAAGAATGTCTACTAGAGATGCTCGTTACAGCTGCCAAAGCCTTAATAGACCTTGCATATGACGATTCTTCAGTCTTGACTGATAGTCTATTTTTTCTGTTACTACTTTCCAATAGTATTTTCTGATATATGTCATTCAGTGAGCAAAACATGAGGCCTTAAAATTTAAATAAAAAGAACGTTCAACTTGTAAGTTAATTGAAGATAAAAATGAATAAATAAAATTTAACATGTAGCTGTGCATTCTTTTAATCTTGCTGTTATCCTCTGTAAACAGGGGGCTTTTAGTCACAACTATTAGCCTGTCTTCAGAGTATACATAGCTCAAAGGGAGGATTAATATAATGGAATATAGTAGTAATGCCATTACAATGCATGCAAATGAAATATTGCAATGTAAGAATTCTTGCTCTGCTGCTTTATTATCCAGAGGGAAGGATTGTCATGTCATTTTATTTAGTATCACCTAGGACTTATATTTTGGGTGATTCATTCATTATATTAGCTGGAGCCACATGACTGATTGAGTTATTGATTGCATTTCTGACAAATAATTATTTTTGCATTGCTTAGGGTAGTTTTTGTTCTTGTTTACATTGTGAAATTTCTGTTTTCATGGATAAGCTTGTATTAGGAATTTGCATGTGTTAATCACTGATGTGCTTGAGCATCACATGTAATTACATAATTAAGCTTCCTATCCTAAAATCCTTCATATTGTAATTAACATTTGTTCATTTATTCTTGGTTAATCATTTTAAACAGGAATCTCAAGGAAAAAAAACCCCAATCTTGTGTAAACTTCAAGCTTCAAAAAGGGTTGGAGTTGAGGTGGGAATTGAAAATGTCTTCTGTAGATCTTGGTTGTACTTTTAGTCACTTCTTTTCTATCGAGGCTCTTATTTATTTATCAATACCCTGCTAGCCTCAGACCAAAAGATTTGAGAAACTCACTGGGGGAAAGTCACAAGTTGCTGAAGTAAGTTTTGCCTACCTGCACACCCTTACCCCCCCCCCCGCCCCTCTGCACCTGCACTGGCCACACACACACCTTCCCCAATCCTCACACCTCTTGCACACCTTCAACATCCTCAATAACCCATGTAGTGCCTCTCATGCACTCCCTTGCACATTCTCACCAACCTACACAGTGCCTCTTGCCAATCCACACAATACCTCTTGTGCATCCTTTATATCCTCCCAGACCTTCTTGGACCCATGTGGTGCGTCTCACACACCCAACCCATGCTGTGCCTCTCATATATCCTTGTGCACCTCCACAACCTGTGTAGTATCTCTTGAACACACCCTTTCATCCTTCTCCCCTGACCAGAAACCACTTACCTGCCTGCAGGCCTAGGGCTTGCCACTTTCTACTAGCTTCCTTGCTGACTTTGGTTGTAGGAAGCTGACAGAAATTGGCCCAACAACCATGATATTTAGTTAATGACAACAGGATTGCTCTCGCTAAGCACTGCAATCATGCTTTATGTGATAACATTGCTTAGTGATGAAAATTCCATTCCCAATTGCTGTCATAAATTAAGGACTATCTGTTGTTGCTGGTTCTTTGGAAAGTATATGTATGTGATAAATTATTGCTAATATGCTGACTAATACCACTGAATATGTAATATAATTTTGCAAACTGATCCTTCAAAGTCTTTAATATCATACTTGCTTTTTAAAAATCAATTGTCTATAGTTAATATTCTCCTATCCTTATTTTTCCTAAAATTGAAAACAAATGTTTTTTTATCTTCATATTTTGTATCACAGTATAGGTTTTTCATACAACATTATGCGTATATTCAAAGGTATATGAATGCATGTACATAAATACATAATACATGCATATATGTATACATATACACATCTGTACACAATATATTATTTTCCACACAGCACTTAGCATTCTGGAAAATCTTGGTATTCAGTAAATCACGGGACCCCAACCCCTGGGCTGGGATCCACTACTGGGCCATGGCCTATTCTGAATTGGGCCACATGAGTGGCTGGCCAGAGCACGCACACAGCTTAACTTGCACAAGCGGTAGGCCGGCAGGCCGGCAGGCTTGCATACGTGCTGGCCCGCCACTCACACAAGTCAAGATGCACACGTGCGCCCCGTCTGACACTCATGCAAGAGCTGTGTGTGCATGCATTGGCACGCTGCTCGCGTGACCCAGTTCCCCTCTCCCCATCCCCCATTTGGGACGCCAAGCCACAAAGGTTGGGGACCGCTGCTGCAAATGAACTGCATGTTAATCAGTATAGGCTGATTAATTATGCTTGGCCTCTTCTGTTAGCATAATAAACTAAACTAGAGGTGGGAACCAGATGTACTTTAGGTTTTGGACTACAACTCCCATTTTCCTTTACCATTGATCATGCTGACTACAGTGATTAACACAGTAAATTAGGATTCTTTAAAATCTTGGCTTGCTAGTGTATATGTGGGGGGGATATGTGTCATTTTTTTCTTAATTTGATTGCAGTCAATAGAAGTTACATGGAAAAGCAAGGGCAAATTTTAAAAAAGATAAAATTAGGTAAGGTATAAATGTAATGCACATTTATTAGAAGTTAAATCCTACTGAACACATAGTACTTCTTTCTGAAAATAACAGTGAATTACCCTCAGTCTTCAGACATCAATAATATTTCAGATTAAGAACATGGAATTGCCTTGAATTTTAATAAACCCCTGGAATATCATATCCCAGAAAACTGACTGAAATTTCTTATGTTATCTCTCTAGTAAATCTTTGGTTGAATATTTTAAATATTTCTTATCGAATCCATAACTCTTACTGATAAATGCCATCTTCTTTTGACTGTTTTTATAAGATTTTGCAGTGAAACTTTTTTAAAAAAAACCAGCTAAAAATCTAATTCAAACCAATATAACGTAAGGGGAAAAAAGAAAAAAGAAAAAATCATGAAGAAGCAAAAAAAGCAGGGAAAAAAGATTTAAGAAAAATGAAGGGGGGAGTGTCTTTCATTCTTCAAAAGAGTTATAAGTAGTTATATTTTAACTTCTCTCTAAAGTTATATCATTAAACTCTTCTTTCTACAATTTATCTTGTCTAATCATCAAAGCCATAAATCACAAGTTTACTTTTTTCATTTTTACCCAAAAAGCCCATAAGAGGTTTCCAGTCACCAATAAATGTCTTTTCCCTAATCAAAGAAGTTAATTTATCCATCTCTGTGCATATATAATTTTTTTGATAAACTATTGATAATTTTGCTCTAATCATCATTTCTTTTAATGTGTCATCTAATATCTTCATAATTAGGCATTTGTAACAATATTTTATATCTGTACAGAGAGACTATCTTGACTAGAATTCTATTCCCTTCCATTTATCCAGTTTTTTCCATTTTCTTTTTTAGTGTTACATTCTTAACATGGATGGTTGCATTTTTCTCTCCTACTTTACCCATACAAGTAGTCCTTTACTTATAATGTTCATTTAATGATGGTTTGAAGTTACAACAGCCTCAGAAAAAAGTGATTTGTTACCTGTACTTGCACTTATGACTGGTGCACCACCTCACTTGATTGCAACTTGGGTGCTTGACAACTGACTCATATTTATGATCAGCTGCAACATACTGTGGTCATGTGATTGCGATTTGTGACTTTGTTGCTGGTTTTCAGCAAAAGAAAATTCATTGGGAAAGCTGGATTTGCTTAACAACCACATGACTTGTTGAACAACAAAGTGATTTATTTAACAACTGTGGTGATTCACATAGCAATTACTGTAAAAATGGTCATAAAATTGGATTGTCACATGGTGACGAGGTATTGTACAACTGCACCAACATATGACCCAAATTCCAGTTCCAATAGTGGTTGTAAATTGAAGATTACCTATAAGGCTAATTACAAACTTTTCTACTGCATAAGAGCAATGAGATTAAGTGGCATCATTAGATACCATCTAGCATATATGCTGCCTTCTTTGGGAAGAAGCAGTAGTGGTAAATTTTGCTCAAAGCCTGGTGGCAACAATACAAAAGTGGTTTTCCATTGGCTTCTTCTGGGACATTTCTTTAATTTCTAACTCTAGTTTATGGTCCTAGTATTTCCTGATTAATCTTCTAACCAGGTCTCAACCTATTTAGATCCTCAGTCTAGAAAGGTTTGACCTGATGCTGCCACTTGTTGAAGCTTTTTGAAGAGCAGAATATCAGTAAAGCAGCATGTCAAGAAGCAAATAATGCAAAAAAAAAAGTCTTGCTTATATGCTAAATTTAATGAATATTAATAGATTAATAGTATATAGTATATAGTAAAGAGCCTTGGTGGTGCAGCAGACTAAAGTGCTGTTAAGTAGCACCAGCTGCCTGCAATTACTGCAAGTTCAAATCTCACTAGGCTGAAGGTTGACTCAGCCTTCCATCCTTTCGAGGTAGGTAAAATGAGGACCCGGATTGTGGGGGCAATAAGCTGACTTTGTATAAAAAAGAACACTGTTTGGGGGGCCCGAAAACTCCAAAGGAGGTATATACAAAAGTATGAAGGCTATTGCTTAACTCATTGTAAGCTGCCCTGAGTCTCCGGAGAAGGGCGGCATATAAATCGAACCAATAAACAATAAATAAATAAATATGGTTAGATAATAGTCAGTAAGTTACATCTGCATTTTGTTCTATTTTTAATTTAGCTTTAAAGATGCATATAGACAGAACAATGTACCTTATGTGTTTCTGGATTTCAGGATGGGGTAGAAACATTACTTAAGCATTCATTTTGAATGAGTAACAAATAGTGGTCTTTAGGCATCAGTTGTTATTTTCACCTCTTTCCTGTGAATGTTTTGCATAAAACTATGGGGTTTGCTCAGAGGGAAGAATGTAGAAATACATGGTTTTAAAAAAATAGTCTCCTTTGTCGTCTAAACTCAGAATTTGAAAATACTTTCAACTGTCAAGGAATATTTAGTAGGTGTTTCAAAGAAAGAAGGGTGAAAATACTTTAAGAAGTATCGTTCAGTCTGAGGATCAAACATGTACATATTTGAAAACATGCAACTAGGCAGCATTGAGTGCTGCCCAGTTTTTTGTTTTTTGTTTAAACAGAATATTGATATTTTTTACTAGGAAGCATAGTTCAGAAAAGATGCAAAGCAGGTAGTGACAGACCTTTATAAAATTGACAATTTTCAGTTCTTATACCTGGATAGCTCTTTCTCCCATACTTATAAAAAACACCTAAATTTGGAAGTCAGCCCATTCCTTAGAAGCAGAAACCAGAATTCACCTAAATACTTCCAGGAATGTTCTCCATTGCCGAAAGATACACTGATGCACCTTTGTTCAGCATCACATAATTTCTGTTTATCATAGTTTGGCCAAATGGCACCTTGTAGAGAGTGCATAGCCTACTTCCTAACACTGAGATGTATAAGGATGAGATCCAGTGGTGAAATCCAAATTTTTTTACTATCGGTTCTGTGAACATGGTTTGGTAGGCGTGGTGTGGCTTGGTGGGCATGGCAGGGGAAGGATACTGCAAAATCTCCATTCCCTCCCCACTCCTGGGGGAAGGATATTGCAAAATCTCCATTCCCACCCTACTCTGGGGCCAGCCAGAGGTGGTATTTGCTGGTTCTCTGAACTACTCAAAATTTCCACTACTGGTTCTCCAGAACCTGTCAGAACCTGCTGGATTTCACCCCTGATGAGATCCCATAATGTACTTCTGTTGTATAGAAAAAACTCTTGACACTAAACCTAACTCATCATGGTATAAATTAGACAATTTGTTGTAATAGTAGTAATAACAACAGTAACTTACTAAACATATAGGAACTAGCACACCAGATGTACAGAAAGCAACATATTGTAAGTATAGCAAAGTAAACATGAATATCAAAATAATATAATAAGAATACAAACAATATGCTGGCAAGGAAAAGCATTACATGATCAATTTTCATGGAAGATCATGGAAAACTGGATAAAGATAACACTCATCAATGGCTTACACTTGGGACATTAAAAAAAACAAACCCTGAAGACTTTATTTTGGCTGCTCAAGAACAAATTATTCAAACTAATGCAATCAAGGCCAGAATTGAAAAATCATAAATTATTCAAAATACATATTGTACTATATCTATCTATCCATATCTGTTTGTCTTTAAGAAACACTAGATCATATAAATATCTAGATCATCAAACTTGATTGAGTCCCTTCATCTAAGTCATTTATGAAGATGTTAAAGAGCACTGGGCCCAGAGATATTGAAAAGCAGTTGGTTAACTCTTAGCAACCACATAGATTGATTGTCTTCATGGTTATCTGCAGCCAACCTGGTTCTTTAGGTCTTTCTGTAGTGTAACCAAAACCACTGTAACTGAATCCATTTACCTTGCTGCTTGCTTGGTCTTCTCTTTCCTTCACCTTTGCCAGCATTATAGAGTTCTCCACAGAGCTGATCATTTGTGTCTTGACTGAATTGTTTGATGATGCATCTGTTTGTTTTATTGACTTTTCTAGATATGTAGATATCTCAGGTACTTCAACAGTACCAAAATTCCAGAGAGTCAATATTGTTCTATATTTCTTCTTCAAAGTCCATTTGCTTGTATTAATTTCAGCCTTGCTCTAAGAGGGTTGGGAGGAAAAATTGATGTCTTAATATGGCATTAGTTTAAAGGCTGTGAGTTAAACACCCTTGCTGTACAATGTAAGGAGGGACATAATCCAGCAGTTCAAATATATTGTTAACTAAGTGTGGACTTCCTTTATTTCAAATAAATTATATTGATTGAAGGACTACAGTGAACGGATCAAGTAATAATTATTGGGATTGCAAAGGAAGGGCTGGATTAAAGACAATTTTTTCCTGCAATCATGGTTACCTTGAAAGTGTGAGGTTAATGTCTTATTATGCCCCTAATATTGAGAAAAGGCTTTAATTTTGTCTTTCCCCTAGTGATTGTAAGATAATCAAGATAATTGTTTCCATGTTGCTAATAGCTGTGGTGAAAAAACAATATTTTTAAACATTAAAGAGATTAAATTGGGTCTTCTTCCCAGCCATTCTGAGTGGGAGGGGCAAAAAATATTAAATTTCATCTCGACATAGTCCAATTTAGAAAATAGTGATCCATCACATCTGGAAAAAAGTTCCCAACTGTAGTTTCCCTCTTGGTGATATAATCCTCTTCCTTCCCCAAATAGTGTTGACTGCTTTTTTCCTCATTGTAAATCAGGTTTAACACAATTTTATTAAATTTACTGAAATTAGTATTAATTTAAAAATTAAGTAATTTAATAATTAATTAATTAATAATTAAAGAAATAAATATGATTTCAACCATTCTATTTTTGTGTGGGTATTTTTATTAATTTACATGTTTTGGATTTCTAATCAAATTTATTTATATAGGTTTCTTTTTTCTTTACAGCATTAAAGAGCTACTGACTTCTAGAATAGAAGCAAAGATTCACAAACATTTGTTTTCTAATTGTTGTCTAAATTGGTATAGGCTTGAGAAAGGTGAAAGTATAATTATTGTCAACAACTATGCCACATAAGCAGGGATGGGTTCTACTTACCTTTACTACCAGTTCACAACGGGGCAGTGCACGCTCTTCTGCGCAAGCACAGAAGCATTTTGATGACGTCAGAGTTGGTGGGTGGAGCCTCCCACCGGTTTTACTACCGGTTCTATAGAACCGGTGTGAACTGGGGCCAACCCACCACTGCACATAAGGTACAGTTGGATTCATCTATTTGTGACTTTCTAAGACTATTAGTAGATGCATCCTATCTCAGAAAGTTAAAGAAATATATCTTCTGAAAAGGAAATGAATTCCAAGAAAAGTTAATGTTACACAGTTATTCCGGGCACTACTAATTTTAAATAGCACACAAAAAAAAATCAGTTTTGTCAAATATTGCAACAAGAAAGCATAATAATGTAGTTGTTGCTGCCAGAATAGTGTTGACCTGTAAAACTTTGATGTTTACTTTACTTTCCAGAAGTGCTTATTTCTTACAACCAAATTAAGCAGAAATAAGTGATGCCAGTTGAAGATACTGTACATTAAAAATATAATACGGTGTAGTTAGCAATCAAGTTTTACTTGATATTTTTCTGTGGAATGTGGAAGAATATATCTTTACAAAAGTAGGAATGAAATACCACAGCCCTGTTATGAATAACAGAATATGATAATACTGCAGCATAAAACAGCTCAGCAGACTTAACAGCATAGCAGTTAAAGAGTTAGGATTTTAAAATATGCCATCAGAGTTAAGAACAAGCTTTTTTCATGGATTATTTCTGCATTAGAGAATTTTCTAGAGAAATGTAATGAAAAATTGTTCTGCATTTTGACCTTTTGTAAATATTCCAAGTTTTGCATCTTCTAGTGAATTGGTGAGATTCTCAAATTAAGACATGCAGAATCTTAATGGCCAAACTGACATTTTGCTAAACCTTGCTGGTTGAGTACCTGAACTTGATTAGTTTTCTAATGGGCTCGTTTTGCTGAGCCCAAGACACCAGTGATCATTGTAGTTTAGTTTTGTGTGAAGTGAAGTGATTGCACTGCAAACCTCTTTCCAATTAAAAGGTGATGGTATTCAGGTAATGGAAAGTTGTTTTATTGCTCCCATCCCTTGACATCCATGGAAATAGTAATTTTAAGAAAGTGATATAATTTGCATTTTTACAGCTTTTTATTTTCTATAGCAAATATTAATCTTAAAAAATGAAAGTAATCTCTTATGTGTTGAGATGACTTGGGTGACAGAAAACACTGATCAGCAAAGCATCCCATGCATTACTGAGAAGTTTATGACAGCCAGAAATGTTTTGCTTCCAAAATAGGACAGAACTATTAAAGATAGCATTGTCCCACAGGTAAAACAATTATTCTTTTCATGCATATCAACTTGTTTTCTGAGTAGAACACCCTAATTGTAGCAAAGATACCATAGCAATGAAGAGATAAAAATCATTGCAGATAAAAATAATTGTAAAATACAAAGGATACATATCAGATACCTTGATGAGCTATACTTTTTAAAATGTCTAGAATATAGTTCTAGAATGTTGAAAGAGCTAAGTAGAAATGTCACAATTGGAGTTTGGGTACTATTTTTTGTTGACAGAGGCCGAGGACCTTGCTTGCTGATTCTTGATTTCCTATCGGCATAAATAATCTGTACAGAAGTTGTTCCCCTGATTGTGTCTCCATACTTGGCCAGGGATCCCACATATGAATTATAGCATTTAGTTGGCTTTCAAGCCAACAGAAAATGCATTGCTTAATTATTCATTGCAGATGTATTGTTGCAGGAAATTAAGACATAAAAGAAACAAGTAAATTGTTACTGAAGGAAGTGATAAACAAATCTAAAAGTGGAAGGAGTGAGAGTGGTGTTTCCGAAATATCAGGGACTCTTCCTCAAGAATATATTTAACACATTCTGAAAATAATTGGTTAAGTCGTTCAACCCTTTAAGCTTCTCGCTCATCACACATTATGAATAGTGCTGTATTAGCTTGTAAGTTAGATTTAATTTGTTACTTAAATTATCACATTGGAAAAATGTGAGAAGCCTCCCTCCATTGTTTATCCTCAGTGAATTTCTAAATTGAAGGTGGCAAACTCACACTTCATTATTAACATCCTTGATTATTTTGGAGATGTTGAATTTGGTTGGTAAATTCCCACCAGGAGAGACTTGTATCTTTTTAAAGGAGGGAAGGTGGCTTTACCTTTCCATCTGCCACTATTGAGCTCTTAATCAAGGGGAGAAAAAATTATTTATTTATTTATTTATTTATTTATTTATTTATTTTTCAATTTATATACCGCCCTTCTCCCTGAGGACTCAGGGCGGTGAACAGCCAGAATTAAAAACATACAATACAAATATTAAGAATTAAAAATACGTATAAATTTGGCTCCAATTTTAAAAATAACAAACCAATTTAAAAAACGTCTAAAATAATCAGTTATAGGAATTTCCGGCTGTTCCTAATAGATAGCCCACATGAAATAATTGGGTTGCATAGTACTTTAAGAAAAGATTTGTATTTTGGTCTTATTTTCTGATACTGCAGTTTACAATCTTGAAATATTTGTTGCCTCTCTCATAATACCACCATCCAGGTGGTTTTGCATTGAAATTTATTGATTGATTGATTGATTGATTGATTGATTCGATTTATATGCCACCCTTCTCCGGAAACTCAGGGCGGCTTACAATGCGTTAAGCAATAGCCTTCATACTTTTGTATATACCTGCTTAGTAGGCTTTCGGCCCCCCCTAAGCGGTGTTCTTTTTTATACAAAGTCAGCTTATTGCCCCCACAATCCGGGTCCTCATTTTACTTATCTCGGAAGGATGGAAGGCTGAGTCAACCTTGAGCCTGGTGAGATTTGAACTTGCAGTAATTGCAGGCAGCTGGCAGCTAAGTGCTACTTAACAGTGCTTTAGTGCGCTGCTCCACCAAGGCTCCAAGAAATAGACTTGCTTCCCTCTAAAAAAAATTCTACAAGTTTGAAGCAAGCAATATCTTTGTTTTCCCTGATATGCCATCCATTTCGAATATCTGTATTTAATCCCAGAAGGCAAAAGGAACAAAATACAAAGAATACAGAACATCTGAGGACAATTCATTGAGGATCACACCAAACTGCTGTAACTCCCCCCTCTAAAGGAGAGCAAAGCAGTATTTTACACGAGAAAATATAATTGCGATGAGAAGGCTGATAAAGTGCATAGCCAGTGATGTTAAGAAGCTTTTAATTAGGTTTAGTGGAAATAATTATGTTTATTATTGAAATAAATGGTAATATTTTCATATATAAAATAATCATTTTTATATCGCTGTTTAATCTTTTTTATTGTATGCTACCCAGAGTCATGTTTTTGTGAGATGGGGAGCCATATAAATGTAAGATAGATAGACAGACAGACAGACAGACAGACAGATACATAGAAAGACAGACAGACAGACAGTCCCAAATTTAATTTAACATATAGTGCTTTATACCTTTCTGCATATGTCATTTCCTTTGAAATATAGCAATTTTTAAAGGTGGCCTGTGCATGTAGCAAACATTAGCTTTTTTCCTCCACATTTAGACAGAATAGGAAATCAAGTTACTAGGATTTATGACTAGATGCTCATATACTGAAAAATTGGATCTAACTTTCTATCTTCTTCCAGGATTTCTCTGTCTTTCTGGATCTATAAACAAGCCTGATAAACAGTGATGATTTCCAATCAATCAAATTTATCACAAGTATGCAAACTGTTTTATTATATATTTCTGGACTGTTTTCTTGTGCTAAAACATCTGAAAGCCGTTTCCAATAAAAGCAGCAGTAAAATGCATAATAATTCATTAAAGTATTATAAAACAATCTATTATTAAACAATCAAAATATACTTATTAAAAGCAGGTGGGGAAATGAACATACTTCCAACATTCATGTTGGGAAGGCCTGGTTGACAAAGTCCGGTTTCAGTAGGGACATAAAAAATGTAATAATGGGAATCTCCTAAATTTCAGATGGGTTGCCTTCTAGAGCAGGGGTCCTCAACATTTCTGGGCTGGCGGCCCGGGGGAGGCACCTTTATACATATGCGCACGAATGGGGCCGCAAGCGTGTGCACAAACAGGGCCTCAATTGCGTGCATGATGCAAAACGACCACGAATGCCCATGCAGTGCTGTGACACTAACAAGAGTAAGAATATGTGCACTCGCGACATTGCTAGTGCAAGTGGGGTGTGTGTGCATGCACTGGCCAACCACTCACAGAGCCCAGTAGTGGGCCATGGCCCACAGGTTGAGGACCCCTGTTCTAGAGTGTAAGCATCACCTTAGAGAATGTATGGCTACGAAAATGTGCAACAGATCCTGCCCTGATGATCCTGGTGACCAGCCCAGTCTACAGATAGTCCTCAATTTACAACCACGATTAGGACCAGAAATTCTGTTACGTATAAATTCTTAACGTCTTAAAGTCATAATCTTTTTTTGCCATGGTTGTTAAGTGAATCACTGCCATTACGTGAATCCAGCTTTTCCCATTGCTTTTGCTCATTGGAAGTAAATTGGGAAGGTTGCAAATGGTGATCACATGACCCTGGTATGCACAACTTTCATGCCAATTGCCAAATACCCAAATTTTAATCATGTGATCATGGGGATTCTTCGACCATAGTAGGGGTGAGGATTGACCGTGTTACTTTTTTCAGTGCCGTTGTAACTTTGAATGGTCATAAAATGAATAGTTGTAAATTGAGGATTACCAGCTGATGGAGTTGAATATATGTATCACTATCTAGCGTGTTCCTATGTGGGGAAGCATTGACGTCAATGCTTCCCCACATGTTATTTTTAGTCCAGAATGGTCTTCTAAAGATGCAGTTTCATTAGGTAGATAGTTTTCATGGGTATTGATAATGACAGGACATCAGAATTGTAGATTAACAGAGTTGGAAGGGGTCATCTAGTTCAACCACCCATCCAGTCTCTTCTTGAAAGGCTCAAGTGATGAAGATCCCACCACTTCTGAAGGCAAGCTGTTCCATTGGTTCTCACTGTCAGAAAATTTCTCCTTAATTTCCAGGTTAAATCTCTCCTTGTTCTGTTTCCATCCATTATTCCTTGTCTGGCCTATAGGTGCTTTGGAAAACAGGTTGACTCCTTCCTCTCTGTGGCAGCCCTTCAAATATTGGAAGACTGCTATCATGTCTCCCCTGATCCTTTTCTTCACTAGACTAGCCATGCCCAGTTCCTGTAACTGTTCTTCATATGTTTTAGTCTCCAGTCCCCTAATCATCCTGGTTGCTCTTCTCTGCACTTTTTCTAGAGTCTCAACATCTTTTTATAGTGTGGTGACCAAAATTGGATGCAGTACTCTAGGTGTGGTCTTACTAAGGCTTTATAGAATGATATTAATATCTCACTTGATCTTAACTGTATCCCTCTGTTAGCATTTTGGCTGCCACTGCACACTGCTGGCTCATATTTAGCTGGTTGTCCACTAAGGCTCCAAGATCCCTCTCACAGTTACTGCTATTAAGCCTGGTTTCACCCAGTCTATATGTGTACTTTTGGTTTTTCTTGCCTAAGTGTAGGACTTTACATTTCTCTACATTGAATTTCATTTTATTAGATAGGGCCCAGTGTTCAAGTCTGTCAAGATCCATCTGGATCTTGAGCCTATCTTCTAGGGTGTTAGTTCTTCCTGCCAGCTTAGTATCATCTGCAAATTTGGTAAATTCCCGTTCTATTCTCTCATCTAAGTAGTTTATGAAGATATCAAAGACTGCTGGGCCTAAGACGGAACCTTTTACTACCCCACTCGTTTCCCTCTGTCCTATTAAGAAGTGACATCAGGTTCCTGGCTGCTACTTATTTAAACCACAATGACTACTAGTCACTAGCCTTTCTAGAAAAAGGCAGATTTTTGCATTTCTGAATTGTTAGCCAGTAACTCAATATTCTAAACAATTATTGATCTACACACACTCTAGAGAAAGAACATTCTAAAAAAGTCCTTGCTAGTAGAATTGATTGTTGCCTCATTAAAAAGAATTAAGAAATCTATAGTTGTTAAATAGTAATTTTATGAAAAGTTACAGTTGAAAAGGTAAAAAAAACCTTTGCAAAGTAAAATAAAAAGAAAAAAGTGTAGAAATGAAAGAAAAATAGAAAAGAAAGAAAAAAATAAGAATATAGTAAACAAAAAGAAAAGAAATATATAAAGAGATAACTTCTCCCTTCATCCTAACAAGTATAAACAATTTTAGTAACATCGCCTCTTAAAATACAGCGGATGACCTCTTATTTCCACATTCCATCTTTTATCTATAAACAGATCATAAAAGCCTCCAAGTTTAGTCCTGATAAGCAGAAGTCCATTAAGGATTAGATAACAACTTCTATTTTAACCTTTATCAAATAAACTTACTTTATATTTCTTCCTTTCACTTTTAACAATCTTGATCTTTAGTCCCTTCAAATAGAATACAATAGAATTCTTTATTGGCCAAGTGTGATTGGACACACAAAGAATTTGTCTTGGTGCATACGCTCTCAGTACACATAAAAGAAAAGATACATTCATCAAGAATCATAAGGTACAACACTTAATGATAGTCATAGGTAACAAATAAGCAATCAAATCATATTAGGAAACAGTCAATATAAATTGTAAGGATACCAGCAACAAGGTTACAGTCATACAGTCATAAGTGGGAGGAGATGGGTGATAGGAACGATGAGAAGATTAATAGTAATGCAGACTTAGTAACTAGTTTGACACTGTTGAGGGAATTATTTGTTTAGCAGAGTGATGGCGTTCGGGAGGAAAACTGTTCTTGTATCTAGTTGTTCTGGTGTGCAGTGCTCTATAGTGTCGTTTTGAGGGTAAGAGTTGAAACAGTTTATGTCCAGGATGCGATGGGTCTGTAAATATTTTCACAGCCCTCTTTTTGACTCGTGCAGTATACAGGTCCTCAGTGGAAGGCAGGTTGGTAGCAATTGTTTTTTCTGCAGTTCTAATTATCCTCTGAAGTCTGTGTCTGTCTTGTTGGGTTGCAGAAGCAAACCAGACAGTTAAAGAGGTGCAGATGACAGACTCAATAATTCCTCTGTAGAACTGGATCAGCAGCTCTTTGGGCAGTTTGAGCTTTCTGAGTTGGCGCAGAAAGAACATTCTTTGTTGTACTTTTTTGATGATGTTTTTAGTGTTAGGTGTCCTTATTAGGTCATGAAATATGAACCTAGAAAATAGTAGAACCTAGAAATTTGAAGATCTCTACTGTTGATACTGTGTTGTCTAATATTGTAAGAGGTGGTAGTATGGGAGTGTTTCTCCTAAAGTCCACCATCATTTCTACGAATTTGAGTGTGTTCAGTTCCAAATTGACTGGTCGCACCACGAGGCTAGTTGTTCAACCTCCCGTCTGTAAGCAGATTCATCATTGTTTCGAATGAGACCGATCACTGTTGTCTCATCTGCGAATAATGTCTTAGAATTTGATTTCTTTTCATTTTTACTTTTTGCTGTCTCATAAAATTCTTCAAAGCTTTAATAAGTCTCTTCTGTGTAAACCCAATAGAGGAATATTATCCAGGTCACTCTCTTGTTTTGTTATTTGTATATCCCTTTTAATTGGGATTCTTTGAGTGTGTGTATGTGTGTGTGTGTTTTGTATATGTATGGGTGGAGGGGAAATATTAACTGACACAGGTTCATAATCATCATGGAGAACCTGAAATCCTCATCTGCCCCTGTCTGAGGAATGTCAGCATTAACACTGTTTCTAAATGGAGTCCATCACTCACCTCAGCTATTTCATGACAAAAAGAGAGCGATAGACATCCCTATGGTCTTTGGATCACTGAAACAGCAAACAGTAAATATTCAAATATGGATGGAGCATGTGGTCTGAAAGATGAAATTTCTATAGTCGTAGGGTACAGTGAGAGTACAGGTAGTCCTCGCCTTACAGCCATTTGTTTAGTGACCGTTTGAAGTTATAGTGGTACTGAGAAAGTGATTTACGACTAGTCCTCAGACATAAGACCATTGCAGTGTCCCCATGATCACATGATCAAAATTTTGGTACTTGGCAACAGGCATATATTTACAATGATTGCAGCATCCCGAAATCACATGGTCACCATTTGTGACCTTCCAGCTTGCTTCCAACAAACAAAGTCAATGAGGGAATCCAGAGTCGCTTAACAACCATGTGATTCGCTTAACAACTGTGGCAAAAGTTGTAAAAGGGGTTGTGACTTAATAACTGCCTCACTTAGCAACAGAACCTCTGGTCCCAACTGTGGGTGCAATTTGAGAACTGCCTGTAATGCACTCCCTCTTCTGTCAGTCAGTTTGCTCTGATACATGCTAGATCATCCTTTTCAGCCAGGATTTAGCCAGGTAAGAGCCTGCTTGGTATAAAGGTAGTCCTCAATTTACAACCACAAGTGGGAACTTCTGTTACTAAATGAGGCAGTTAACTGACTTGTGTACAATTTTACAACCTTTTTTTGCCACAGTTCTTAAATGAGACATGCCAGTTAAGTGGATCACATGATGGTTAAGCAAATCTAGCTTCTCCGTTGACTTTGCTTGTTGGAAGCCAGCTCAGAAAGTTGGAAATAGAGATTACATGACCTCCAGAATGCTGCAACTTTTATAAATATATGCCGGGTGTCAAGTGTCCAAATTTTGATCTTGTGACTGTGTGATGATATAAATGTGAGCTTGACACTGGTGAACATATGCTATTGTCTTCTTATGAGATGCTTTTTGTTCTTTTACTTCCCAATCTGGTCTGCAGCCCAGGTACGAACCAGGTGCAAGATTACTGAAAATTTAATCCAATCATAAAATTATGGAGGAAGAATTAGACTAACTGTTCCAGTTGTTAGTCTTATTTATATGAATAATTGAGAAGACTTTTCATAGTCAGTAAAGAATTTTATAGAAATCTGTTCGGATAATTTTATCTTACTCATAGACAGAATTTATCATCATATAAGATAGTCCTCACTTAGTAAATGGGAATGGAATTTACATCACTAAACAGTGCAGTTGTAAAGTGCAACATCATGTTACTGCATCAATATTGATGGCAATGCCAGACGTTTCATTGCTGTTATAAAGCAAGGATAACCAAAGGACCTCACATGACTTCAACTTCTGACTTTTTGCTGGCTTCCAACAACCAAAGTTAATGGGGAAGCTGGCAGGAAATCGTAAGTCCTGGGTGGTTCGCAAGAAGCCCAATGTGTGGGTGAGTACTATGATGCGTCTCTGAATAGATGGGTGGCTGTTGTAGGTGATGTGAGAATGACCAGGTAGGGGTATGTCCTACAGAGTGTTGGGAGGTACAGAAATGGCAGCTTCTGGTGTGAGCACAACTGTGTAGGCAGGTATGTGCTACATAGTGTATGGGGGGCTGTGGTATGCACATGGTACAGATTATAAGATTCCCGGGTACTTGTTTTCCATTGCCAGACTTCCTCAGAAGGAAAAGTGGCAAGAGCAAGATAGACTTAGAGAAACTATTGACAACTTTCCCTACTAGTTTCCCCATTGACTTTGCTTGTAGGAAGGCGTCAGATTTCAAGTGATGGTTATGCGACCATGGAATGCTGAAACGTCATAATTGCAAGCCAGTTGCCAAGCATCCAGATTGCAATCATGTGATGGCTGGAACTTTGAAGGCCCGTCATAAGTACCACTTATTCAGCACCATCATAATTTTGAATGGTTGCTGCACAAGTGATTGTTAACTGAGGACTACCTGTAATTCAGAAACCCTAAGGAGACTGTCAACATTTAATTAAGGTATCAACATTTAATTAAGGTGTTCTTAATGAAGATGTATTCCAATGAACACATGTTCCAGATGATATGGAGTGTGTTACAGTGCTGTGTACTCCTTATAGAGGGAAATCCATCCCTGCTTTGGGATTAGTATGCTGCTAGTAACATGAAAGTAACAATTTTTATAAATAAAGTAGTAGAGCTAGGTTTCCTGAACATTTTAAAGATTCTATGAGACAGTTGCTTTAAGAACAACCCACTGAGCAATACCCCGAGAGGACATTCTTTCTGGTCATAATTCTTCATAATACAGGCAGTGAAAATCATGTTGTTCCATGATTCCACTGCTAATATTATGATAGCAGAAACAGAAAGAAGAGATAGATAAGAAAAGACTTTAGATCAAAATTCTTCTAATTATGCTGATGTGCTCCTAGAAATCATGTGTACCGCTGGATATATTCTCCTACTGGGGAGGAAAAGTAACAAACACAGCTGGAAAAGAAAATAATGAGGGAAAAGACTCAGCTTTTTTTCTCTGCTAATACCAACCAAGCAGTCTTTAGATTTAGCCATTTCTCCTTGCCTCTACAGCTATTGCTTTGTTTTCAGTTTCTGTATTTTAATTCACCATGATTAATTCAATTGCTAATGAAAGCTTTATATATCCCTATAAAGGGATTCAACTTGTCATAGGTACTGGTTTTTGAAACGCTATAAAATGCGACTATTCCCATCTATAGCAATTGCATAAAGGTATAACTGTAAGCTTCTCGCAAACCCAAAGGCTATACTGTTAAGGTGGATTACGCTGGTAAAATATTTTGTGAAGCTCTTGCATAAATGGCCTGTATATGTTTGATGCTTTAGAAAGGCTTAGAGTCTATGTTTGACACGAAGAGCTTCAGAAAATGCCTGAATACCTCAGCTCCTTAATCTCAGGAATCATGACACAATAGAAATGATTCTTTTAAACAGAACCTAAAGACTATCTTCTAGAATATTTGTATGTGTATCCTAATGTTAGAAAACATCTAACTGTGAGTCTGTGTTGAAAGACATATTTTTGGCAATAGATGACTCAGTAAGGTTGGGTGGAATAATGATCTCATTATAGTGACCCAATATTTCTCTATTCTTCTCTCCTTGGTGATAAACACTTACTGATTATCTGTGTAACCTTGAATCTGTTCTGGCCAATAGAGAACCATATCACTATGACCATCTCTTCACCCTATAGTTCTAGGACACAAACAGAAAGCAAGGCAGCTACAGAAGATATTTTATCATGTGTTTTTTTTTCTTGTCACTATTTACCTGTAGTATACCTGTCTTTAGTTCCTTTCCAAATTGCCCTTAAATTGCAATCCTTGGCATTTTCCCCCTTCTGCCTCCTGCCCCTAGTGGACTGAACTTAATATTTCAACAAAATTTCATTTACTTTGAAGAATGAGTTCTGTGATGAATGACTAAAGATATAAATATATAAAATAAATTTTGAAGTAGGAGTTACCTATAAAAGACATTTCTAGAGACTGAGGAGCAAGAAAAAAATGTTCCTCAGCATTGCTGAAGATGCTATGCTGGCAGATTTCCTGGGGCAAATATAATTCATATTCGTGTGAAAGGCTGTTTTTTAGCAGAAGGAACATATACATTTTTTCTTTAATTTGTCTACTTCGGGTTTTGTTTTTCATTCTTAGATAATATTTTTATTTTTACCCAGGCAATTTCTTTTACTCAAAATAAACATCCACTGGTTCTAGAATTTTGCATTTTACAACAATATATACCATGTTTCCCCAAAAATAAGACCCTGTCTTATATTTTTTTGGAACCCTGAAATAAGCCCTTGGCCTTATTGCTATGCGCTCAAAAGCCCGATTGTGCTTATTATCAGGGTATGTCTTATTTTGGGGGAAACAGGGTAGTTAGTTTATTTCTCATGATTATATGCTAAAAATGTGTGATTTATACAAAACCATTTAAGAGCCATGGTAATTTACCTAATACATATTTTTAAAAGTACATTTATCAATTTGGAAGAGTGAATTTTTTTATCTGGAGGTAAAAATATACAAATCGTAGTGCTATTAAAAATACTTGGTTTAGTGTATTAAACTTACAATGACATTGAGTTCCCAAAGCAAAAACAAAAGCCAATTTAAAATGATGCAAGCAAAACAAACTTTGTAAGGCAACCTCTGTGTTGAAACTGACAGTGTTCTGACACTGCCCCTGTTATTTTGTACACAAGTTCAGCAGCTAAAATCTGACAGATGGTTTTAAGAGAAATAGTATCAACAAGCCTTTTTCTCAAAAGCAAATGCAGCAGTTGAGACTTCAGGTTGAGTTTAATGAAAGTTTGGGTAATATAGCAAAACTTGTTTTTGCAATCAAATTCTTATTTTAGGAAACCCAGTCATGATATGTGTTCTCTAGTAAAAAATAGTTGATAGCTGAATTGTAATATGGATTACAATAATATATTACCAGCAAATCCCTTGCGCAAGATAACATTTTGGGAGTTTTATGAATGACAATCTGGAAACCTAAAATTTACCATCAGGCATCCTACATGCCGGCCAGGAGAAAATGTAGAATTCACATCTTTGTCAGGGAGAGGTGCTGTTGGTCAGGTACAGTAGAACCTCTGGTCACAACCATAATTCGTTCCATAACTTTGGTCGCAAACCGATTTGGCTGTGACCTGATTTTGGAACCTAATTTTGGAAATTTGGCGCTTACAAAAAAAAATGGCGCAGAAGGGGAAATTGGCTGTGGGGGAAAAAATTGTGAATTTTTTGGTCGGAACCCGATCTGGTCGTGGTCAGAAGTGTTCATGACCAGAGGTTCTATAATTTAGAGAGTTATGCAGGTCTTAGATACTGTAGCCCTTCCTTCCATTGTAGGGATTTTAAAAGTTTTCTCTTTCTCTCCTTTTGAAATCAAGGAAGAACTTCTGGATTGAGGCTGACTGATTATTGTGGTTGTGGCAATTGTTCATAGCAGACTAGCACCATCTTGTGATCTGCCTGGAGCATTGTATTTACATGAAATTCCCCTTTTAAAATTGACATTTTCTGGTAATTTAAGAGCTCTATATTGATCTCTTTTAACAGAAAATGCTGGCATTTTAATATTTGAAGTTATGAAGTTATTATAGTTTTCTCTTTTTAAAAATAAGGTTTTGCTTTGTTTGTCAATTAGAATCCATGTACAGGTAGCGTTTGTTACTCAAACTAATTTGTAACTCAGACAATATGATTGTTTTGACACATCAAGACAAATTCCATTCTTGGTGGGAATCACTTTGTGCCACCTTAAATTTGTCCTCTAATGCACTAATCCCAATGGACTGTGAACAGATTAGAACATGGTTCAAGCAAAGTGCCAGGAATATAAAGAGGCCTCAATCACGCTCCATCCTACATAATCCCAGGAAGACAACAAAAAGAGTTGGGACTGCTCCATACATGTTCATGACAGTGTCCTAAAACATCAAAAGAGCTTTTACATTGGCTTATTACAGCTGCGCTAGTCCTTATGGTATGGGGGAAATTGAGACATTAGGAAAAGTGTTGCTTTGCTGCCTCTTTTAAAGGGATCTCCGGGCTTTATTCATCTTCCCTTTCATAAAATGATTCCCTGGTAGGATGGAAGCTGATTATCTTAATCTCCTTTTAGCTGATCAGAAAGTGGAGGTTTCCGGTATTGTAATTAGATTTTGCAGACTAGCTGAGATTGAATGTAAACAACTGCTAGAACTAAGGTGACCTCAAACTTGTCTTAGGTTAATACAAATCTTCCTTTCATTTTAGCATATTACTTAAAAATAAAACAAATTTATTTAATTCTGATCTACTTTACTATCTTAATGTTTCTCTCCTTTTATAGGTTTGATGTTTTAAACATTTTTTAGGAAATAGGAAAACTACTACTAGACCTTTTCCTTAGACTAAGAAGCTAGTTTAGCCTAATAAACATTACATTGTGATTTACAGATTTTAGTACTGTAAATGCACTAAGAATAGCTTCTTAGTGATACCAATTTTTTCACTTGTATTCCAATTACAGATTTATTTATATATTTATTTATACACACACACACACACACACACACATATATATATATATTGCTCTTATCTTCACATACTTTATAAATTTAATTCTAAAGTTATATTAGGGTAAACATAACCCGTAATTCTATTTTAGTAATACTCTAAGTTTATTACTGTTATCAGTATCCTACATCTAATTTTTTTAGTTGTAATTGTAATTTTATTAAGTTGATCTGATCAAAACAAATAAAATATCAAATTTTGAAACCAAGCTTTGAGAGAAAAAAATGACAATAATATCTTACTAAATCATGCATAGATAGATAGATAGATAGATAAATATAGATATAGATATAGATACACACACACACACACAAAATACATAAATACAAAAAGTTTAGGTTAAATATTGATGTTTTAAATCTTATACCAAATATTGTTTCTAAATCCTTACACATTACAGGTAGTCCTCGACTTACAAGCACAATTCAGCCCAAAATTTTTATTGCTAAGTGAGACAGTTAAGTGAATTTTGCCCCATTTTACAATCTTTCTGCAGTTGTAGTTGTTAAGTGAAGCATTGCAGTTATTAATTTAGTAACACAATTATAAAGTGAATCTGGCTTCCCCATTGACTTTGCTGGCTATGCAATGATGTTTCTTACACAAATAAACAACTGTCAACTCACAAAGCATTCCTGACCTGCTCTCAGGTTACCATAGGCAGGGCCATAGGCAGGGGGCTCACAGCTACAACGAGGGAATCCACTTCAGTCAAAACAAAAGCATATTCCAGCCATCTCTCTGTCAAGGCCATCTCCATGGATACCCACGGTGGCCAGAGGAAGGGACTCTACATCCCACAAAATTGTTTCATTGGGGAATGTGACTGATGGGAGGGGGAAACAGGGTCAGAGGCAGGGCGTGAATTAAGTGAGATCAGAGTTGGCTTCACTTGGAAGGTGCTGACATAAAGCCCCTAATAAATAACTGGATTTCTTTTGAAGCTTGGCTCGAAGCTCATGATTTAATTAGGGCATCGGTTGGAACCCTGACACAGACATTGACTTTGCTTGTCAGGAGATTGTAAAAGATGATCACATGATCCCAAGACACTGCAAGTGTCATAAATATGAGCCAGTTGCCAAGTGTCTGAATTTTGATTATGTGACAGTGGGGATGCTGTAACAGTCATAAGTGTGAAAAATAGTTATAAATCATTTTTCCAGTGCCATTGTAACTTCGAACAGTCACTAAATGAATTGTTGTAAGTTGTAAATAACTTTATATATGTAAACCTGAAGTTGTACTTGAACTGCATGATCTTTAAACACTGATTCATTGCACATGCACAAATTTCTAGGAAACAAAGTGGATTTGCATGTACAAAAGTAACTGTTGTAACATGAAAAGTGAAGATTTTAAACATCAGTTCTGTAAATCCCATCCATCTCCAGAATGAATTCTATTGAGAATAATTATACAATTGCCATGTAGCAGGACATGTAAACTTTTAACAACTTGTCAGTGATTTGTGCTGTTCTTTTCTAATTCTTGTCGATTCCTACATTCAGCTGTTTTTGAATATATCTTTCATGAATACCAGATCATCTTGAACTCTTGGTCATAGATAGCTGTCTGTCTGTCTCTCAGTCTGACTCTCTCTCTGTCTCTCTCTCTCTCTCTCTGTCTCTCTCTCTCTGTAAGAGAGTTGTGTTTTATTCTGCTTTTATTATTATACTTAGTATAATATCTTTGGAAGCCCATGAATAATTCCTAACAAGGTATGCTGTACATCTGAATGTTTGAGCCAGATCGATATTTGAGATTCATATATCCCAGACATATCACCTCATTATTCTCTGCCCACATTCACCCAGACATTTTTTTATATGTCTCTTCTCTTGTAATATTAGAGCTCCCAGTCCTTCTTTCTGGTCTGTTCAGCTCTGAATTCCGTGCCTGCAAATAATGTAATTCAGGAAGCTTCTAAAGCTGAAAAAGAGTTTTGGCATTCTAAGCACCTCTCCCAATCACACAAAGCTACATGTTTTCAACATATCCACTCAGTTTTTGATGGCAACAGGGGAAGCATCAGAAACTGTTCTCAAATAAAGGAAGAAAGAACAATGGATTTTTCCATGTGCTTTTTCTTTATTAGTTTGTTCTGTTTGTCATTTCCCTCTAATTTATAATTTATTGTTTTGATGAATTAGTTTCTTTTTCCTTTATATCTTTGGTGTATTTGGCATTTTTAATCATTTTCAAAGTTCTATATTCCAAAAGATAGTAGTTGTATGCAAAGGCTTTTCTTCTTACGAGAAACAGAAAAATTAATATGCAAGAAATTCAATTTTCTGCTTCCCTGGCTTGACCTAAGTGACCCCATTAAAACTTGAGGAAGTAAGCCAGAAGGTTGTATCATAAAATGCTGACATTTTAGAACAACCTCCACTTCTCTCATCCTTTCTCTTCTATGTATTATCAGAATGTGCAGGTAATTAATGCTGCTTGAATTCCAGATTATAGCTCTTGATCTTAGCTAACCACAAAAAGTTAAGTGGAAAGTTGTTGGAGAAACACTGCCACATAGTCTGTTGAAGAAGCTCATAATTTGGCCTGGATTGCAACAAAGAGGAAGTCAGAAAAATAGGACATTAAACAGTATTGCCAAATATGGTGAATTGGGTTGAAAGAGTCAGTGAGAGGGAGAAACTGACAAGTGAAGATAATGTACTCTAAGAAATTTTGAATGTTAAAGGAATGACAATGCTATAAGGAGGAGGGCATCAGAATTTTCCCTTATCCATGTTTCCTGTTCTTCCTATTTCTTCCTTTTCTTCTCTCTTCCCCCACCTTTAGATTAGGATGCTTAACTTTGTGACTGTGTAAATGCTTTTAATAATGTAAAAAGACAAAACAGCCTAAGCTGAGTTGGTTCTTGGTTCTCATATTACTGCTCACCTAAAAAATGGGATATAGTTTTAGTGTAGTGTTCTGACCATACAATGGGGAAGGAGACTGAGAAGAGTGGTTGGATAAGTTGTGTTTGATATGTAGAGGCTAGTAATTGTCCTATGAGTATTCTGGGTTAATAAAAACAATGTGGTTTGTAACTTGGAGTTAAATTACTAAAGATTTATTGTGATTGTTTGATACCCTAATGAGGGGCCGTGTGACTGTGAAATGTGACTGGGCACTCCAAAAGCCTGATATAGTTGCAACAAAGAGAACAGAATCAAATGGCTAAAAGAGCCATTATCTAATGTATTTGAACAAGAACTCTGTGAGAGTCAAGTCCTTATAAGACAGTGTTGGAAAGGACTTGAGGCTATGATTCCCTGTTCTCCTGAAATAAAGAACTCAATGCATTGTTTTAAATTTCCTTTAGTTTATACTTTATATTTTTATACTTTACAATTTCTATTACATTATTGATGGAACAGCCATGAAGAGCATATTGTCAAGCCTTGACATCAATGCTCCCTGTAGAGTAAACTTGAATTTTTTTTAGCTGTGTTCTTGTTATATCTCTTACAACAGATCATCTAAAAGATTGTAACATACCATTTATAGGCTACAGTACATTGGAGAGAAAGGGCATATTCTTCTTGAACAACTAATAATATAGTGCTGGTAACAGTGGTACACAGGGTGATTCCAGTTGAGATTTACATTGCAAGGGTAGCTTTCTGTTGTCTGACCTTCTGAACAGAAAAAAAATATTAGTTCCATCTGTTCTGTCATTGGAGAATCCCCTGGAGCTGCCTTTACCACATGCTCCAACAAACAGTGCAACTTATATCAAAGCAGATGGGAGTAAGACAAAACTGCTGAGGCCTTATCAGAGGTCAGAGTCATTTATACTCTTTAGACCCTGAGACTCCCTTGGAATCTCAGGGTCTAAAGGTGGAGGAAAATACCCACTAAAAACCTTCATTTGTTAGATTATCTCTGTACAGATGTATGACTACCTAGACACCGTTCAAAGATCTGTAAGAAACTTGTACTCCCCCTGCCCCTTCCCATCCTTTCTCCCTCACCCCCAATTTTGCACAAACATCAATTATCATTATTTCAGTTATTTTCTCTAGGCTTCCCTGGTCTCAGGGAATTTTTACCAACATAAACTAATAGGTTAAATTGAAAAAAGTGGAATTGAATATGCTGGGCCATATAATTAGTTTTCAGGGACTTTAAACAAATATCAGATGTAAAGTAGAGACCTCAGCATGCATTTTTACAAATGTAGTAAAGATTCTGTTAACTAAATGAATACATAATGAAAGTTTTCTTCGTTCTAACCCTCTTAAGTATCGTGAATGCTATTTTTACTTTACAGCTGTGGAGTACTGAAATAATCTTAAGTATACAGTGCAAAATCCCTCTAAATGTAGGGTTTGAAGCTAATCATCTAGGCATAAAGGAACATTTTTGGCTTCGCTGGCCTCAAATCTTACACTATATCAGCTGACAACTTTTAGAATTTTTAGCCAACACATGTAGACCCAACATGTTTAGTGGGCACCTAGTTCAGAAAAGATAATCTAAAGAAAGCTCTCACATGTTAGGAACTTCTCTTCTATTCATCCCAGTTTCCAAGCTGATTCTGGCTTTTAGAAAATGGAACATAATACAGTACCACTGGAACATAATTTTAAACACTTGTGATGAAAAATTGCGAGATTATTTCCCAAACCCCACCCGCATCTAAGTGAGGTGGGAATGGAAGTGTATGTTGTCCAACACATTGATTGTTCTATGAATGCTGTCCAATCCCATACTTGAATTTTATATTATCCTGAATTGAGTTGCGCTCAATTTTTGCTTGGCAGATTGTTGCAATTATAATATTAGAATAATGAACATAGTAGCTACTTTAGCAGGAATTCTGCAGTATTGTTCCTGTTCAGGGAAGAATGCTTTCATGCATGTCCACTTGTAAATGTTCCAGATGGGAGCATGCAAAACCACAGATTAGTAAAACACAGCCATAGTTATAAGAATCGGCTTTTATACCTTTTATTAAAATTTACTGTTGAATTAAATTGTATTATAATTTAGGTGCCGTATGTGATTCTTTGGGGCAATAAATCCAACATCCTTAACAGAACTCTTCTTTCCCTGTTCAGCCACTGCTTTGGCAGTGTTTTCCAACATCAATCCCTTCTAACTCGAGCTGAGGTAAATCTATTTAAGGTAAACAGATTAACACATTTTTCCATGTCTAACATGAGAACTGAGCGGTTGTCATTTCCCTAAAAGCATTGTATGTGACAGGCCCCAGATGCTGAGCTTCTTAGGACAGCTGCCTGATTTACTTGACTGAATTGGATTTACAGCTGGTGTCCGACTGTTCTTTGTTATGTTTATCTCCTGTCTCTGGGGCTAATCAGATTAGGTGATAGCATTATCTTGCTGACGATCCAATTTCTCCTGAGCTTAGGGTATGGGGTCTTTACAGCATTTTATGGTTTCTGAAGTGGGACTTTTGTGTGATCTGCAAAGGATGGTAGCTGTCTCTCCTTGCCCTCTGTGCTGCACTCAAAGAGAAAGATTAGTTTTCACCTCAGGCTTCTTTAAATATAATGAGCTACTGTTAGTAAGTTGATTCTAATATAAGGCCACACAGCATCCCTTATAGTATAAAGTTTACATGAATAAAGTTTAAGTAGGTAATTGAGTAATTGTCAGTATTAAAGTGCACCTAATTCCTCCTCTGAACACTGTTATAATGTGCTTGTTCATATTGATATCTTCCAGTCTTCCAGACGTTGATCTTTCATCAGTCTTTTTAGACACATCCCCAAACACCATTCTGTTAATTGTACATTAATTTTATAATCTTACCTTCTCTTCCCCAAGCATTTTGTCATGTATCTTGACAAAGAATGGGTGAAGTAAATATGAGCTGATATTAACATGTTTACAGTTGTGTCTGTAAGTTTTGCGGCTTACAGAAAATAAACTCTAAACTTCACCCCAAATGTCTCACCAATCCTGAGTAGGGAATTGAATTGTAGAAAATGGTTGGCTGGGAAACCATAACCATATGGAGCAGGAAATCCTTCAATTTCAAACCAAGAAACTAAAATGCAAAGTCCTTAGCTTGGGCAGTAATTCATCAGTATCTACTGCAGTGCTATGAGATAGCAACCTGAGAGATTTCTGTTTGTAGCAACTGTCTTCTTATGTTTGGTCTAAAGAAACCTGTATTTCCTGCCTCTATTGCCAAATACAAGTAATCCTCAACTTACAACCATTCCTGTGATGACCCGGGGCATGGCACGAAAGCAACACAACCAGAAAACGGGTCCTTTATTGCTTCAAATGTGCCCTCAAACATTCCCACATTCACCACAAGTCCTGGAGCAAAGCTCTCACACGCACCTTCAGAAGCCTCTGGCTGCAAGTAGTCCAGTAAGTCAGGTTAACCAAACAGCAACCAGGGCCAGCAGTCCAATAAGCCAGGTTAGCCCAAACATTAACCAGGGCCAGCAGTCCCAATAAGCCAGGTCAGCTAAACAATAACCAGAGCAAGAAGTTAGCAAAGCAGGTAAACTGGCAAGCCCCACAAGACAGAGAACAGCAATCTCCAGGCAAGTGCACACGAGGCTCTACAGATTCAACGCTTCTTCCTGACAAATGTCTCTCCCACTGGCACCTCCTTACATCTCAGTCCCCAAGTGTGCCTTGTGAAAGGGGGCGGGGCACTCTCCTCCCTTATAGCCAGCTCAATCTGTGTTGATCTCATTGTCTCTTTTCCCTCCTTGCTCTCGGATCAGAAGTGGGTAGTCTTTGCTCTTCTCCTGAGCTCTCCCTCAGGCCTTACTAATTCAGAAAAGCCTTGCCTGGAATGACTTTGCCCTTCCCCAGTTTCCTCCAAGGCCAACAGAACCTCTCCGTCTCATGTCAGTTCTTATTCCAGTTCATCTTCCCCCACAGATTCAGACTCCGAGAGGGCATGTCAATTCCTTTAGTGCAAGGGTCCTCAAACTACAGCCCATGGTGCGCATTTCACCCACCAAAGCCATTAATCTGGCCTGCACAGGACCACAAGGCTGTTCTGCCCACATTGCCCCACCCACTGGCCCCCACCCTTCGGCAAATGCAGGACTTCATGAGCCCCACAGGCTGGAACTGGAATGTAAGGCCAACAATTTTGGCCTGCAGAGTGGTTCTGGAGATGGGGGGAGTGAAAAACGTTGTGTGCGGACATCCCGGGAGGCCACAAATGGGTGCATTTTTCACCTCCTCCGCCTCCAGAAGATAGATAAAGAGAAAGAAGGAGAGAGAGGGAGAGAGAGAGTCTGAAGGAGAGAGAGAGAGAGAGAGAGAGAGAGAGAGAGAGAGAGAGAGAGAG
>WNWU01000004.1:18089817-18316038 GCA_012654045.1 Ptyas mucosa
GAGAGAGAGAGAGAGAGAGAGAGAGAGAGAGAGAGAGAGAGAGAGAATGACATACCTAAAGAAACACGAAGAGCAGACATGCAAAGGGGAGATGGTTAACTATTCCAGTACTATTAGAGACAGGGAGAAGAGCAGGACATTTCAAAATTCAAGTTATAAAGCCAGCCTGCCTTCCCAATATTCCAGATGGCAAGCTACAAGTTGAATTAATACTTTTTTCTCAGGCTCTAGCCGAAGCTCATGGGTTTGGGCATATTTGTAACAAGCAGATCTATCCAATCAGATCCAATCAGCCTCTGCAATAGAGGAAAATATTTTCTCATTATAAATAAGCTAAAGAAACTGGAAAGGGCAACATGTAGCATCTCCCCTCTGTCTCATATTAGAACTGGGATTTGTAGGACACCGTTTGTCCAGGTAACAGCTTGGCATAGAATTACCATATTCTTTAGACTAGTCTCTAGAGGAATAGGAAAAAGTTAAGAATTGTTCTATGATTATTTTCTGTGTCTGCTAATAAATCTGTCGTGGCCTCTGATACTTAGGTTCTCTGTATACACTCGGCATACTGCATATTTCCATTTAATTTGGATTTTCCCTGGGCACAGAGTTCTTCTAAATTAAGTTAGGCCAGTGCCATCTTGTTTTGTCCAGAGCTCTGTGTAGTTCTGTATGTACAATTATATATTTTTATCTCCTTTACTTCAACATTTTTAGATAATGACTTCTTATAGTCTTCGTTCTGACATTAGAGATTGTTTAATTGTGACATCTTTCAATGATCAGTCACCAAAGACAGTACAGATACAGCTTGTCTTCAGCAACGTTATAGTCATGGCATCTAAGCAGTTCTAAGTTTATAATTGGTTGCTTTCTTTAGGTTCCAAGACAGAATATTGTTAGAACGGAGTGGAACTAGATCGAGACTTCAGATAGAGATCAAATGACTAAGTAACATTTTCAGAGAAGCACCTATTTTCCATTTTAACACAGTGCGTAAATGTGGTGCATCACTGAACACTACAGCTGAGTCAACTGGATTGTGTCAATAAGGATGGATCCTACATTTGGAGATTTCCATCTATTTTTAATGATGATAATAAAATATGAAATAGAAATTTAAAATTTAATAGAAATTTTAACACTACTCAAAGCGATCTTTCTTCCTTAGTAAGCTGGTTCAAGTTCAATTTCTGTGAACATTATGCAATTTATAGATTTATTTCTTTTCCAGTTGTAATTTTTTTGAATATTCTTTAGTCAAAACGTATTTTAGCCAACTCCATCTATTAGCATTATAAATAGTATTCCCACCCTATATTACTTTATGGATTGTGACCATAATATTAATATGTTGAATGAAATGGTTGAAGGTGTTCTTACAGATAGTAATTGGCTTATGACTGGTTTGCTTAGCGACCGTTCAAAGTTATAACAGACTTCCCCAGGATTACCTGCACTGGGTTCTAATAGTCATATGATTGGATGTTAGCTGCTTGGCAACCAGCTCACATTTATGGCTGTTTGCAGTAACTTGCAGTTATGTGACCATGTTTTATGATGTTTTTTTCAAGAACTGGCATTTTATTTTCATCAAAAGCATCCCATAGCAAGCAATGGGTTTGTTGCAAGACTGTAGCATTTGCTTAACGACTGCTGCAAAATTGGGTCACTCGTGACAGTGTGCTGCTTGATGGTCATCATGACTTATGTTTCTATTCTGTTTTATGTTGTGTCGTGCATAACTGCATGTATTCAGTGTTAGATTCTTTATTTGCAAATAAGACCAGTAAATAATAATCCCATAGTTATAAATTTCTTGCATTAAACTATTGAGTGGAATTGACAGGCATCAAATAAATAACTATATTTATTTCACTTTCTGCCTAATCTCTTCTGAAGATTTGTAGCACATTTTGGAAAAGGTGAATGTTCCATTTCCTATTTATTTATTTAAAGATTTATTTTTTTATCCTGCCATGATTATTTTCAGAAATAACTCAAGGCAGTAAGCATACCTGATACTGCTTCTTTCTTCTTCCTGTGAGGTGAGCTGGGCTGAAAGAGAGGGACTGGCCCAAAATCATCATGCTGGTTTTCATGCCTGAGGCGGGATTAAATTCAACTTTCTAGTTTCTAGCCTGGTGCCTTAACCATAACACAAACTGGCTCTGAGTTTAAACTCTTAGATTATATAACAACTGTTCTGTTTTCTGTGTTCATCTCTTTTGCCCAATATTTTGCATGCTGATCTTTCTGTTAATAATAAGCTAGCATTAAAATATGGAACAGTATACATTGTAAGAAGTGGGGCATGAATGATACTATTAATGTTATTGTATATCTGTGCATTAAAATTGCAGCTTTAAACATTGATGTCAACAGGTTGAATTATGCCCTGAAGGTGGGGGAAAAAAAGGCAAATTAATCTGGAACACTGCTAATGTATGCAGGTTATACAAAACTAAAGTCAAGGACAGAAAATAATTGGTCCTAATTTTTTTTTCCTTTGGAATAAAATCTATTCTTTTAGAAGAAAAGCTTCTGTCTAGGATGTTGATTCTCTGGAACCACTACTTGATAATGCCACTTGCAAATAGCTGTTCTGTAGTTCTATTCATTAGGGTATGAATAGGGTCAAGAATCTTAATTAATTTTTCCTCACCAACTTTGACTTCTTATCTTGACTAAAATATATTTAATATTAGCAATATTTCCTTTGGCAATTGTGTTGAAATGATTCTGTACCTGGAAACAAAGAGAGGTTAACTGTTTGAAATTAATGCTTTTTAAACAGAAATATCTCTGGGTTCATACAGTACCATCCCTGAGTTTCAAAAGAAATGAGCTCTTAACTCTTCTGGAAACTTTCCAAGCCAGGAAAGGTGTGCAGATGCAGGTAGCTCTGCCTTAAAGCCAGACATACTTGGAACCAATAGTAATAAGAGAGTCATTCCCTAGTTCAATATTAAGAAATTAATTCCTGAAGTACCAGCATAGGTAAGAGGAAATCATGCAGGAGTGAAAGACTGCTTACAAGCTACATTTTCCCATGTGTCATTACATGCAGTGAAAATACATGAAGCAATTTAGAAAAGTCAAAATAAGGAACAAAAATTTTCATTCATATCCAACTTAAGAAGACATCTTTTCCAACTACCTTCCAGATGTTCTGCTGATTTCTGAAAAAAATAGGTACTGTTCTCCAGAGTGTGAGTTGTATTGGTATAAGTCTACTCATGGATGCATGAGGGAATATTTCTATCTTACCATTATTAAGTATAATTGCAAATGCAGACTTACCCAATTAAGTAGAGTGAGCGGTAAATAACATTATTTCAACTATTCTAGCATTTGTGATCCACTTTAGTTTCATACTAGTTATATTTGACTCAATTTTATATATGTGTAGCAATCCTGTATGACACAACTGATTTATAAACTTGTGAAGGAAAGAAATAATAAACAGCTCTTCCAAAAGGAGCAAATTCTAATAGAATTATTGCGTAAGATTTTAACATGAAAAAGTAATAATATGCCAAGAAAACATGCTGTTCTTCTGCTTTGGATTGGGAATATTTTCAGTTTATTTTCCTAAATGTGTTTCCTTTAATGTGTTTATTTTTAATTCTTTCAAATGCTCCATGGGGTGCATTAGAGAAATGCAAGTTAAAGCAGGTGTGGGGAAATGAATTGGGCTCAAGGGCTATATTAATTCCCCACTCCTCCCCAGGATAACCCAGAGGCTAGGTTAATTAATTGATTAATATGTTAGGAATAAAGCTTTGTGAAGGCGAAGTTTCACCTTTTCTCTGTGCTCTTGTAATGGTGTGTGGAAATAAGCTGAGGGGAGGGGGAGATTTTACTTGGGGAATGATCAGACAAGAGAGGGGAGCCCACAGCTGTTTAAGGGCAGAGAAAAAACCTTGCCAGAATGCAAAAAGAGATGGTGGGAGGTTTGTACTTTCAGATCTGCAAGATTCTTTTATTATATATAGCCTTACAATAAAACAGAATTAGTTCATACCTGGGAAGGCTGATGGCTTCATCCCTGTCTTAGTGTAGCCTCCTTTTCTCCAATCAGGTGGAAGCTCCCCATTTGATTGATAAAATTACCAGAGAATTTAGGAAGATGGCCATGGCAGCTGCCATATGTCCTGAGCGTTTCCTCTTCAGTGAAGTTCAGAAGTGCCATCTTCTACAAGTGATAAGGGAAGAGAAAGATTAGTTTTAGAGGCTGCGTAGTGTGTGTTGATAATCCTTGTTTTACTTTTTTGCAGCATTTTGTGTCACTTTCTAGGCATTTCCTATGCTTGAACAATTTACAAGGCATAGAGAAGAATAGATTAAAATTGTCTCTCTTCCCCTGTTTTAAGCATGCTTTCTCTCATGCATGTTCCAAATATGCTGAGTGGTTTGTGCTTTGCATAAAGCAGACATTACTGATTTCTTAGAATCAGCTATTTGCACTGCCCTGCACTGTCCTTGAAACATAAGAGAAAGCTATCATAGATTCTCATTCAGCATGACGATTTGCTTTTGCAATGGAGAAGAAGGTGGAAATTGTCATTCATGCATGCAGACCTTGGCACATTCAAAGGGATTTTTTCAGTTTTAACTTTTGGTTACAGTATCCTTTGGTTGAGTTGCTTTCCTGGAAGCATCTTCTGTTGTAACTGTGCATGTATGTAGCTATTGGACTCCTAATGATAGTGGCAGATGCAAGTTAAAATTTTAAGTGTCCAGCTATTTTCCTGTTGACATTTATCTGTCAGTGGCTCCATTGCTAGTATCCAAAGTTAAGCATAGAGAAGCGGTGGCTCAATGCTGCATGACATATGGAAATGTTACCATAGTGGTTCTTTATTACTATGTCTCAGATGTGCTAGATTTCCCTGGAGATAGTTACACGCTGCGTAGTCTCCTGCTCTTTTTAAGACCCTAAAGGTACATGCCAGGACTTCCCATAAATCATCAGATAAAAAGGACGTCGCTTGTTTTTCATCAGTATGATGTTCTTTAAAGTGAGAGGAATAAAATACTGATCTTTTTGTGCTATTGTTGAATTAATTTTTATGGGAAATTGTGGTTTAGATATTTGTCTCTTTGGGGAACAGATTTGCTCTTCGTATAGAGTACTTATTAGTAGGAAAGTACATAAATGCATGCAGTGTTTCTTGTTTTCTTTCTAAAGCAAATTCTTGCTTATAGACGTTATTGCTGCAGAGGGACTTACTGGAGTTAGTAAGCTTATGCTTAAGCATGACTGCAAATAAAGAGATAGTTTGTTTCTTTCTTGAATATAAATCAAGACTGTGAGGGTAAGTGATTTTACATGAAGTGGGATTCTAAATCTTTATTATTGCTATAACAAAATGAGTGTGTGCACGTGTGTTTATATAAACCAAATTGACTTTGGGATACATGTAAGTATGTTATTATAGGATGAGAAATGATTTTTGCTGTGAATAATTATAGTGAAACATTGAAAAATTACCATCACTGCAGATACAGATGCTTACAGAATTCATAAAAATATTTACTTCTGTACAGAAAGTGAAAGTATGCATAAGCTGCATATCTGATTTTTATATTCCTTTAAGGGTTCTTTTTTCCAATAATGTTATTAAAGATTATATTATACAAGTAAAACTCAGACAGCTACAGAATATAACAAATACAGTTTATATTTGTACTTTTTTTTAAAGGAGAAAAAGAAAAAGAAACTTCTCCTTCATCCCCCGTTTGTTATTCGTTTTGTTTTTTTAAATAAAATTTATATAGCTACCCAACTCACTCTTAGTGGCTTACACAGCTAAAAACAATGAAAAACAGTAGCCTTCCACTCCCATGGTGACAACAACAGTCATTCAAATAAGCCAGTGGTTCTTCAACCTTTCTTCTGGTCCCCTTTAAATACCTTTTGTGGCCACAGACTCTGGCCATGGATCCCCAAGATTTAACTCAAGATTTAAATCATAACATTTCTTCAAGCCTTTGCAGACCCCCTGTGATGACATTGCAGTTCCCCCAGTGGTTCACGGACCACTGGTTGAGAACCACTGAAATAACCCATTTCATGGGACCCATTCCACTTTGGGTTCTCCTGGACCATTGGCAAAACCAGGTCATCAAGCCCTTGCGAAAAAGTATTGGGGCGGGGGGGAGGGCAATCTTATCTTTGTGGAGATAATGTTCCACAGGAAGGGAGCCACCATGAGAAGGCCCGCTATATGACCTTAGAAGCGGGGACCCTTGGCATTAGTTATATCCCCGCTTTGGTGGATCAGGAAAAGACGGTCCTTCAAATAATTTGGTCCCAAGTCATGTAGAGCTATAAAGGTGACAACCTTGAATTGTATGTGGAAGCAAATTGGCAGCCAATGCAGGTCCCACAGGAGAGATCTAGATCTGCACAAAACCATGTGGGCCGCTGCATTTGAACCAGTTGAAGTTTCCAGATACTTTTCAAGGGCAGCCTCATATAGAACTTGTTGCCATAGTGAAGACAGGAAGTGATTAGGACATGAGTGACTATAAGCAGGGATTGTTGGTCCAGGAAGGGTGTAAGTGACGCACAATACACAGTTGTTCAAAGGTCCTCCTGGCCATGATCGCCACTTGCACCTCAAGCAGCAGTTGTGAATCCAGCAGTACCCCCAGATTATGTACTGGATATGGTTGAGCCAACCAAGACCAGAGGTGGCAATTCTCTATGGACCAAAGAACCAGAACTATTTTAATCTTGTCAGGGTTCAGTTTCAGCCTGTTGCTTCCCATCCAGACCTTAACAGTCGCCAAGCATTGGGAGAGGAAGGTCACCGAGTCACTTAACTCACCATGGGCCAAGACATATAACTGAATATCATCAGTGTATTGATTATATCTCAGTTCATGGTGGCAGATGATTTCATCCAGTGGAGAAAATGCTAAACCCTGCAGGACCCTTGAAACGGGGGACCCTGGGGACGAGGGGCAGACTTCTCTCTTTCTATCAACAGCAAGTCAAAGCAACCACAGAGGAAGGAAGTGAACCAGGACAACACAGAGTCGTCGTCCCCACTCCCACTCCCCAAAGCTGCTCCAGAAGGATATCATGTTCAACGGTATCAAAGACTGCCAAAAGGTCAAGTAGAGCAAGGAGGGATGAACTATCCCCATTCCACTTCTTTTCTTCATCCGTTCATCCCCAGTTACCAGTTTATCACTGATATGGCTAAATGTATTGAACATGAGCAAAGCGCACATCTTCCAATATTAAAATGAATTTGTATAGATTTCGTCAGCTTCCATGAAGTAGGTCTACAGAGGCATTATTTAGACACTTGATTACTGCATGTTAGGAAGCAATTTGTCCTATCTCCAGCCCAATAAATTGGAAAAAGTGGTATAGAAACTTTCCCTTAGGATGTGAACTGATTTCTTTTGTTTTAAAAAAACACCCTGATTTGCTTATCCTTAGTATAATTTTGAAAATAAGATTTTAACACTAATGTAATAAAAAAACTAATTTTGAAGACAAGTTGTAAGTAGCGCTTTAAAAGGCTGTCATAACTTTGACCAGTCATTAAATGACCAGTCATAACACATCTCCCTGTAGTTCAGTGAATTAGAAAGGTGCTATCTGAGCTGCTTCAGAATACTATATGGATAACCTGGACTTTAAATATGCTTTAACCCCTGTTGCATTTACTTAAGGTAGTGTATCTAATGCACTTTCCCCATTTTTCTCTGTGAGGTGGGTTGGGCTAAGAGGAATTGCTTGACCGAAAATCACCTAGCTGGCTTCCCAGAGGTATGACTAGAACTCATGTTCTCTTACCCAATGCCTTAACCAGTAGACCAAACTGGCTAAGGGTTTTTTAAGAGTCATCCTCACTCCATTTGAAAGCTGAAGAACCTGAAGATCAGTGAAGTGGAGCAATATGATAGAGGACAACAACTTACTCTTCCTGTGATAAAATCAATATATGTCAGGGTTCTGAGGTTCTTATGAACTTGGGAAACTAGATTTACTGGGCTAATGGTATTAGCCAGGGGTGTCAAACTGGTGGCCCGCAGACCGGATGTGTCACGGGCACGCCACACCAACGGCAGCTCCGCGAAGGGGGAAAATGTCACAAAATGTCATGTGATGGCAACGTGACATCGCAAGTTTGACACCCATGGTATAAGCCATTACTTTTAATTTAACATGTTATATAAAATTTGACAATAGCTGTTTGTATAGTAAATGATTGTTAAACAAATCCTAATTTAATATGATCATCAAATTCAAGTTTGATATAGTAATGATCTACGAAGGAAAAGCCACACATCAGACTGTATAATATTCCAGATATGAAGGGGTTAAGCTAATTTTGTTTTGAAAATTAATGTAAATGCTTCATAAGTTAGGTTCTGGATAAATTGGTAAATGAAAGTTTGGCATTTTATTGTTAACTCCCAAGCAGCTAATATTTGACTTTCTCTAATAAAGATTAATTTTGTTTTCTTTTGAGAAAATAGCTCTACATAGAATTTTTTAAATGTCCATGGTTTATAGATGTATTCAATAGGCACCTCTATTATAAAAATCTGAATTTATTTACCACACTAGTAGTACATACAGGTTTTTTTTCACTTTTGTTTGTTTTGAATTCTTTCAGCTACTTTTATTTATTTAAGAATTTATAACTTTCCTGTTGTACAGTGTTTTGAATGGCTTTCATATTCTAAAATCTCCTACAATAAAATCTCAAACCTGTCATCAGAACTATTAAAAGCAGATTAAAGTAATGTTGAAGGTTAGAAAAGCCTACCTCCTATGGTGAAGGAAAGTTCTATATTTCTTTTAAATGTTAGTAACAAACTGTATTTCAGAACTTTATCTGAAAGAGTGTTTAACATCCTCTCTAAGAATCTTTTCTATCCTACAGCCATTCTTTACAATTTTTATTGTCCAAAGAGCTTAGGAAATGGGAAAAACATATTCTCTTGAATTTCTGCATGGCAAGACCTCTTCATGTGAAGCAGCTGATTCAAAAGTAATTGGCAGCACACTGTGCTTTCCTACTGACCAGGTTTTCCCCTCTGCATGCAGAATTGCTTCTCTGTGTACAGTTGGCCGTTGGCTAAATTATGCTGCATTTCATCATCCTTCAGAACAAATAATATTTGAAAAACATGACTTTCTAATATGAAGCCTTTTTATTTAGCATTACTCAGTTTAGACTCACATGGCGAGGTATGCCCATATACTGCAGTATGAATATATAAATAGTACTGCCATGTATTTGCTGTTTGCCTGTCTCAAATGCACATTTTCTTCTGCAGTCTCTTCATTATTTTTCTGTGTCTCATTAAAAGATTTTGTGATGTTTGAAATCATGCCTTCTGTTCCTGAGGGAAAGGAGCATAGCTATTGAGCAGTGAAATCTTATTTGTGTGCTTCTGGACAGATAGGGATATTTCCTAAGTGTAGATATTTCTTGAGCATTGTGCACTTACTTGGACATAACTCAACCTCTTGATCTATACCTTTTAAAATCAAACCAGCTTGACTTCCTAGCTTGCTTGCAAGTTTTTAATCGAGTATAACCTACTTGGGAGTACCTATAAATACAGAGAAGAATTAACATTCTTGAGAATGAGGGCATAAATGTGTATAAATAAACAGATGTAAATGTGTAAAAAGTATATAAATAAATACATGTAAACAATGTTGGAAACCAAACCTTATGTACATTATTAGAAATAAATAATACTGCGGGTACATCCTACAAACTAAATTGGATTGTAAATGAGTTGTATAATAGCAAGCATTCCCAATTAAAGCCCCAAGTGCATCAGAAATAGATTATATAGAGAGGGAAAGATAATGTTGACTTGGAACATGTAATAAAGCAATAATTATGTGTGAAAGCTAAATAAATTTGCAGAATGTTTTTTTTAAAAATGTTCAGCTTATTGCAGGGCACTAATAGAAAGTCAATTCTTTTATCATATTAACATATTACCTCTCTACTTGGAGGTCAGGAAACGATGAAGTTCTACCTTTATATAGCTGAATTACAAATTATACAAATTTTATTAACATGTTTCCTTGTTGTCAGATATAGTGCAAAAAATGAGGAGAGTGGTTAGAATATTCAAATCCACCCTCAATCATAGAAATTCACCAAATTACTTTTGGCCACCCATTCCCTCTTTGCTGAATTTAGCACACAAGGATAAGAGGAAGACTGGAGAGCTCGATACATTAATTTGACTACCTGAAAAAAAAAAGTCAGGATATAAACCTGAAAAGCAAATACATAAAGAATATGCATTCCAGCTCACAACTCTATCAGGAGATACATAAAGAGGTTTGAACAGAAGGAAGAGAATTGACCATTTTACTGGGCATTCAGTTCTAACAACCCAAGTAGATGTATTACCATTCTAATTCATAATTTTAATAGGCTCTTAATATAATAAGGTCTTTAGGGAGCAGGTATCTTGCATAGCCTTCCTCAGCCATTAATGTGAGTCTTTGATATTTAAAGGCGATGTCATGAATTGGTAACAAATCATTTTCTTTTTCATTTTCTTCAGGAGATTTGAGGGTTAAAGGTTATGTAGAGCTAATTCACTATCTACTTTATTACTGTTCTTCCAGAAAAGCAGACAAAATCTTTACCTCTGGAGTAATGGTAGCTGACAAAAGACACTATTTCTTATGGATTCTATTTCAGGTTAATAAGAAGGAAAAGCAGAATATGAGGGGGGGGGAGAAATAAGCCAATTTTTACCTTACTAACATTTCCTATAGACCAGTGATGGCTAACCTTTTCTGGACCAAGTGTCAAAAGTGTGCATGCAAATGGTCATGCATGCACCCGAACCCCCCAAAATGCAATGCATGTGCGGGCCCCGTGCATGTGCCCCCTACTCATGCATGCGCACTGCCCTCCGTGCATGCGCGCACAGCCCCCTGCTGCCTGCTCCTGCGCATGTGGGCCCCCGCACCCACATCACCCCCTGTGCATGCGCGGCAGAGACCCAAAGACCAGCTGGCCGGCGGGAGACACATATTCAGCGGAGCTGAACTGAGGCAACGGCTCATGTGCCATCATAGAGGCCGCTGTGTGCCACCTGTAGCACACATGCCAAAAGTTCGCCATCACGGCTATAGACAATTTGAATTTGAATTTAATTTGATTTATATGCTGCCCTTCTCCGGAGACTCAGGGCGGCTTACAATACGCTAAGCAATAGCCTTCATACTTTTGTAAATTTATACAAAGTCAGCTTATTGCCCCCACAAACTGGGTCCTCAATATATAATAATATATTAATATATATTATAATATTATATATATATATATATATATATATATAAACAATAACCTTTTGAATACACCCAGTGCTTGGTTTTCACTGTTTGCCTCAAAAAGAGACACTGGTACAAGAGAGTAGGAGCAAGGTTGTTGATCCTGTCAAATGCTGTCCTGTTGGCTCAAGAGATAGCAAGTCTATATTTCAGTTATTAAATGAGCGACAAAACAGATTGAGATTTTTTTATAGCATAGTCTTGAACTGAATGTGTGCAAGATGAAGGACTCCCAGTTAAAACTTACTCTATCCCCAACTGCTAAAGTTATTTTTCTGGCTCATAAGATTATAGACTATTCATGTTCTGCTTGGAGAAGTGTTGCTGTAGCAACACCACTCATTTTGTACAAATATTAAACAATTGTGTTCCCATCCTTTTAGTTTTCAGCTGACATCAGATCTCCAGTATTGTTCATATTGTACCTAAGTTAGAATCTTATCTCCTATTCTTTTTTTTAATAAATAAATAAGAAAGAATATGAGTGGTCTTAAATTCATTCTTCATCTTGCAGTTTGAATATTTACTTTGTCAAATTCTTCCTGTCCAATAAATAATTGCAGTCTTTTTTTTACAGTGCAATATCTTTATTTTTAAAAAAGCAAATTTTGAAAAGAGATTTTTTTTTTTTGGTAGTCAAATGTTAATTAAAATGATTGTGTTTTATCCAGACTTCTCATGGTTGAACTCAAGACAAGATTAAGTTGAATTTAAGATGTAAAAATATAGGTTAGATCAGCGGTCCCCAACCTTTGCAGCTTGGCAGTCTGGCTGGGGGGGGGGGGGCAGAGAGGGGAACCAAGCAGCGTGAGTGGCAGGCCAGTGCACATGCGTGCACGCAGCTCAACTCACAACATACATGCTCAGGCACACACAGCTCAATTGCAAGTTGAGTTGCGTGTGTGTGTGCACCAGCCCGCCACTTGCATGAATTAAGCTACGTGTGCGCCAGCGCGCTGCTCAGGTGGTCCGGTTGCAAATAGACCATGGCTGGTAGTGGGCCATGGCCCAGGAGCTGGGAACCTTTGAATTAGACAACAGAAATGACTTGTTTGAGAAATTGTATTCTTGTTCAATGTAAACTTGCACAATTTTTTTAATTAAATGCCGATATATTATTTTTTCTTTGTAGAGTCTCTCTTTCTCTCTCTCTCTCTCTCTCTCTCTCTCTCTCTCTCTCTCTCACACACACACACACACACACACACACACACACACCCCTATCTTGATGAATTCAGTTCATCTGATAAATTTGCTTGGTTGAATGCCAACCTATTGCGTAATGTACTTAAGTACAATGTGGATATACTCTGAAATCATAGTGGATGGATTATATACATAAGAACAGCACTTACCTTGTGTATGTAATTTATTCCATGAACTTCACTTATTCGTAGGTAAAGCACCAAATTAGCAAAACAAAAGTGGCTGGTGACATTGTTAATAATCATTACAGGAATCTGCAAGATAGATTCCAGACTCTGGCTGCTGTGATGCTATTGAATTCAGAGTGTATTGAAATGGAAGAGTTTACGCAGCAGGATTTTAGTGTCTTCCAAACGTTATTCACAATGTGCAAATATAAATAACTCTTAACTCAGTTTCCTTCTTGTAGTAAAGGACAGCCTACCATCTTTGTTGCTACCCAGCAGTTCAGTTTCCAAATCAAATGCACAACTGTTTTAAAGCTGATAATAGTATAGAACTAACAGTGTCTTGTCTTTGTTTTCTCTCTCTCTCTCTCTTTCTCTCTCTCTTTTTTTTGCAACCTGCAAGACAAGAATAAATAATGTAAAAATGTTCTATTGGTGACAGCAAATCAAAATCCAGAACAGTGCATTGTTCAATGAACAAATCCTAGAAAAGAATTAGGGACAATCACTTTAATTTTTGTGTAAAGGAAGTCAGAAAACTAGAGGTGATACTGGTTTAAAATTTCATCTTTATATTGGTGGGATTTTCTTTCTGGTCATTTAGAGACAGTAGTCATGCAGTAGGAATAGCTAAAATACTTCTCTCTGCGTTGACCATATTTTTAACAAGATGACAAAATTGTAGTTCTCATCAGAAGGAAATAAAGAGAGGAGTTTCATTGAAGTTCATCCTATAAAAGCTTCTCAAAGCTTTATTTAGAAATCTGCTTTTTAAGAGTGGTGTAATAGATGGTTTTAACAGAACTATTTTTTTCTCAGAATTGTAGAACTAGCAACTAGCTGTGGTTCAGTATTATCAGGAGTTCAAAGGCTCCCCCATCCTCAAATTAAAGCAATTTCACTTATTTCAATATATTTCCCTCTATTCTAAATAGATGCCACTTTCTTTCTTATAGTTTAAGATATTACAGTCACTGTGCAATAAAACACATGTAAAAGATCTAGTATAGGAGCCTGTTCTGTTATTACTTCAAAAAATTACAAATTACGCAAATTGCAAATGATAACATACATATCAAGCAAAAAATGTTCACTTATCAGCCTGACTAGGTGGCTCAAGTGGCTAAGACACTGAGCTTGTTGATCAGAAAGATCGGCAGTTCGGCGGTTTAAATCTCTAGTACAGGTCTCCTGCATGAGTAGGGGGTTGGACTAGATGACCTCCAAGGTCCCTTCCAACTCTGTTACTGTTATCCATAAAACACTTTTGTACTCTAAAATAGACTTAACATGAGTGATCTTTGTTAAAGTCAATTTACATGCTAAACAGGGCTATCATAGATAGACATAAAGTCTGTTTAGACTTTGTTTTATAGGCAATATTTTATACAATTTTTAAAAAATCAGATTTGACAATGCTTAGCTATCTCTAGTGCTCTTTGTATGTGATTTAAAGGGCTAGTAAGAGAGAGAGGATTTGGACTATTATGAAATATGAAATAAAATGTACAGTTGGCTTGAAAATAGAAATCAGAACAAGAAATGTTTAAGTTAATATTGATGTAACTGAACAACGTTAAATAAAGAGAGGTGAATATAAACGAATATAAATGTGTAGATAAGAACAAATGAATATTATAATGTGTGTATATATATATGTTGGAGTAATGTGATTACTCTACTATTGAGTAGTAAATAGAAATGATAGAATAGAGAACTACAAAAGCAAAGTACGTAAGTTGATACGAAATGCTGTAAAATTACCATTAATGTTATGTAATGTTCAATACGTTATTTATTTATTATTTAGACTTATATGCCGCCCTATCTCTGAAAGGACTCAGGGCGGCTCACAACAATAAAACACACAAAATTCATTTTTTTAAAAAAAAATACCCAATAAAACTATAAAAACCATTAAAATCCCCTCTAAAACCCCTTCAGTTATGTTTTGACATGTTTTGTTTTTATATGTGTGTGATTGTTTTTTGTGTTTTTAAAGACAAACTGTTTAATAAAAATTATTTTTAAAAAATAAATAAAGGACTAGTAACAAACATTTTTATTTAAATTGCCTAATTTTATAATGGTATGTATATTTTTAGTTATACAGACTTTCCCAAGAAAAGTTATTAAGATGTGAATCCATATTCCGGCTACTTGAAGTTGATTTCCCAATATAATTGGGATTCCCTCATGGTCTCTTTATAAAGGATAAAGTATAATTGTGCATTAAAAAAAAAATCTCAACAATTGCTGACTTGGGAAATATTGTCACATAAATCTACCAAAGAAGCATAAACTTTATTCACTGTAAGATCAATTTAATAGTTTTAAATTCTTCTCCATATCTCAAGGAGATTTAAAATTCACATTGAATAAAATATGCCTTAAACCTGTCCAGAGTTTCTTGTATTTATCTGTCATTAACTCTGAGACTGGAGGAACTTGGCATTAGGAAACAGTGCAGTGGCTTGTAGTTGCTGGATTTGGACAATCTTTTGTGTCATTAGGTTAATTACTTGGTTCAACTATGCACAGTGTTTACCAGATTCTGTTGCTAGTCTCCTTGGGTCATGTATTGGAGCAATATGTTAGTGACGTCTTCAGAGATCAGTAGCCTGACAAAATAAGCTTGTGCCCTGTGTAGGAGGAATTTACCTGTCAGATTTCTCCCTAGCGAGCTAGACTGGAATAATCTAGCACACAAATAGGACACAAAGAATCAGGAACTTTTGGTTTATTGTAGAAAACTTTGAAAAGCATATACTTTCAGGAACTGCAGTATATTAAATGTGAGTGCCTTGATCATTGTTCAAATAATTGTTCTTCTTTCTCCTACTCACTCCATGTTAACATCTAGAAGTAACTCTCAAGTGAGAGGGGGGCAGTTTCCATCAGTTTCTTTTTTTGGTAATGGCCACATATAATGACAACCTATTTATTTTTGAGAACCAGATCCCAGAGAGAAAAGCATTATTTCTGTGCAAAATAGAAAGTGTTGACTATGACCTTTAAAGCTCTACCTAGTTTAGATCCAGGCAATTTTTGATAACCCCTTTCCCCTTTCTTTACTGAGATCATCTAAAGAGGTTACCTGAGATGCCAGCAGTTTGACTTGGGTTGACTAGGGGTAATTGCCCGGGGTCTATGGAATATGCTCTCTCGTGACCTGGAAAGGTGTTGAGGAGTAGGGATATTCCTGGTTGACTTTTCAAAGATATTAGAAAAACATTTTTTAAAATAGGACTTTAAAAGTTGATTATTTTAACTTTGATTTTAATATCTCTGGTTTTAAGTTTCCTTTTATGTTTTTTATTGTAAGCAGTTGAGAACGTCAATAGGTAGTACAACTTAAATAAATAAATTCAACCGAAAGTTTAAAATAAATGGTTTTATTTTGTTTTATGTGACTTAAATTATCTCTTTATTTCTGCCTGTATTAAGTTAGGTTCTTGATTTGAAGAACTGTTATGACTGGTGAATTTGCAATTCAGTAACTTCTCCCACAGGACAGAGTAGCTGGTTCATGCATCAAACTTACTAATACAATACATGAGAAATGACTGGGAGAATATAACTGAAAAAACATGCAGTTTCATCTTCTCCTGTTTTATTCACAGCAGATAGTGACACCCTTCTACTAAAGGAAAAAAAATCATGTTTTGGATCTGAACTTAAATGAGAGTTAATTGAAATTTGAAATACAAATCTGTTCTCAGAAAAGTAGATTCCCTCAAGTTGAGCTTGACTTCTAGTGATTGCACGCAACATCCATTCAAAGTGGGTGCAAGAATATGACAAATTAGAACCATAATAGTAAAGATAATTAGCTTTTTCAATAGCTTGTAGAAAATAACATTATTAAGTTCGATCTATGAGCCTTCCCAAAGAGATGATTCTAATTAAACCACTGAGGTGTGCTTGAAACTAGGCAATGTTCTGTTTGATCCACATAAAAAGAAGAATATCTTTAAATCTATTAAAATCAGGGTTTGGAAATGAGGTTAACATTGTGCACATGGACAGATTGTAAACTGCTATTTTCATTTTTCTTGAAAGCTGAGCAATAATTATTCTATGAATGTGTGTTACAATATTTTTAATTCCTTTCCAAGAAATGAAATTTAATATTTTAGTACTTATGTGTAATCCTATTTTTTGTTTTGCTGATGCTCTGTTCTGAATTCTCTGTATATAAAAATCCAAAGGATTTTTTTTAAAAAAAATGGTTGATATAATGTGAATCGCAGAGCATGCTCATTACCAATGTGGATGCTGTCCTCACCAGGTCAAGATCCAGTTCAATGAATAATACATATAATCATTAAATGAGCTCTGCTTTTATCTGTATCGCCAGTTCAGAAACCAATTGAAATTGTTTGCTGAGCTTGGAAGACAAACCCAAGTATGTGCCTTACATTTATCTATAAAAGAAAGATGAGCTCTTCTTAATTCCTTGAAATGGAATGGGATTAGACTGATGAGACATATAAAGTTGCTGTATTAATAACCAACTGCTTGCAAAGGGAGCTGAAAACATTTTAGTCTTTTTTTGGTAATCTTATGTATCAAACATGTGAAGAAAAGCAATGTTTATGTTTGTATTTTGGAAGCATAAGTATTCACCTCCATTTTCTTTCCAGGCAGTAGGTTTTGCACTACTTTTTCTCTTGACCTGGTATGTTTTCAGCTTTTTATATATTTTCTCTGCAATTTGATTATTTTGATAGTTTAAAGACAATTGTAAATTAGAACTCTAGGTTGAAATGTAAGTGCCCTGCAAGAATCCATTAAAATCCAGTTAATGCAATAATAGCCTCATTTTGCAAATAAACTCAAAGTTAGTAGCCTGCAAAACATTTTAATAGCATACTGACAGTGCACGCTATAAATTGAAAACACATTTTGATAAAAACTTGACTAATTGTGTATATTATAGAAAGCAATTGCTCTTCCACTCATTTGTTCTGGCATTATAAAGAAGAATCTACAAGGAAAAAGTTTAGATGTTTTCTTTGCGCGCTTGAAATTTTAAAATGTATAGATTTGATGTAACACATTGCTGTCCTTTAATAAGGATGCCACATTCCCCAGATCTAGACATCCTAAATTATATATTCTCCAGCGCGCTGCTTGGAGAATCCAAAGCGTTGGATTCTCCAGCAGCACACATAGAAGGGACGTTCAGGTAAGCAATGTCCGTTATATGAAATATTTTACAATTAAACAAAAATATTCTTTTGCCTAATTCAAAAGGCAGTTGTAGTATTTGTGCTAAAAGTGAAATTGAATGCCATCACACAGAGACACATAATACACAGGAACATTTAGTAGTGAGTTATTGGATTCTTTGCCTGAAATGAAAACTACCTGAGTAAAAGAAATGGAAAAGTTTCAAAGAGATCATGCTGTAATACATTCATAATACAGGATGGCTACAGGGTTTCTATTATAATTCTTAAAATTCTGTACTCTAAATTCTAGTCCTTGACATTTAAATTTACTAAAAAAAAGTTTGTGTCAAATTCATTTTGTTGGTCATCTTCTTCTGCAAAGAGATATGATACCAGATTTTGACTTTTTTGACCCTTGGTTGATCTAGAACAGTGATGGCTAACCTTTTTACCATCGTGTGCCAGGAATGGGTGGGGTGGGGGAGGTTTGCACATGTGCATGCCCACACCCATAATTCTATGCGCCCTGCCCTGCACATGCACGTGCAACCTACCTCCCCCCCGCGCTCCTTGCATGCGATGGCCTGGTAGGCCTGTTTTTCTTTCTCACCTGGCTCCAGATCCTCTCTGTGCATCTGGTGAGGGCGAAAACAGCCTTTCCCACTCCCCCGGAGGCCCTCCGGAGGCCTAAAACGGCCCATTTCCCAACTCCCAGTGGAGGCTGGGGACAGTGGTGTCCCCAGCCTCCAGAGCCTGCCTAGGAGTCCCTGGAGGCTGGGGACAGCAAAAAAGTCACTTCCTGTCCCACCAGAATTTGAGAAATGGGCCGTTTAAGGCCTCCGGAGGGCCTCCGTGGAAGTGGGAAAGGCTGTATTCGCTCTTCCCAGATGCACAGAGAGGATCTGGAACCAGGTGAGAAAGAAAAACGAGCCTTCCCCACCCACCCCAGGCCCTCCGGAGGCAGGAAACAGCCTGTTTCCCTACTTCTGGTGGGCCCAGAAGGCCTGAAAATAAGCTGGCCGGCACGCACATGCACGCCAGAGCTGAGCTGGCGTGCCCACTGATATGGCTACGCGTGCCACCTGTGGTATGCGTGCCATAGGTTTGCGATCATGGATCTAGAACACTATAGCAGAAATTCTGAAATACAATTACTTGTTCTGCCTTCAAAACATTTTTTTAAAGAGTTCTGCTGTTCTAAAAGAACATAATTAATAACCCAAAGGGTTATTCTTTGAGGGAGATGGGCAGTAGAGAAATGTGAAAAATAAGTAATGAAATAAAGTAAAATCATGTTGGATTATAGAAGAAGCCTGGGAGGCCAGGCACTTACTTAACACTTTCAATGAATTTTTGTAAACAATATTTATTGGCTGCCTAACTCCTGTGGATTCTGGAGGATTCTTGCTCCCAAAAAGAGGAAATTTTTTTTCCGTTCACATTAAGTTCAGGCAGCTATGGTGGAGAGAAAGTTTATGAGCATAAGTCTTGCTCATGTTTTTCAGATCTATCCACTGAATATTAAATCATTGTTTAGAATAATATAAAATCTGATTAGAGGTAGTCCTCACTTAACAATGATAATTGGGACCGGAGTTTTTGTCACAAAATGATGTGGTTGTAATGGGTGACATCATGTGACCATGTTGCTTAGCAACAACAATCCTGTAAGTCCCTGTTACCTTTGCTAAGTGGGGATAACAGATTGTTAAGTCTAAACCGCATGTGATCATGACTTGTGACTTCTTGTCAACTCCCAACAAAGAAAATCAGTGGGGGAAGCCAGCAGGAAGTTGCAAGTTCTAGGTGGCTTGCAAGTTTAGATAGTTCAGTTGTACAATTGCACACTTTTTTCTTCCCTGCTCTCTTTTTTCCTGCATACTTAAACAAGCTTTTAAATTGTTTCTAATCTACTGATTCCTAAATATTTCTGCAAAGACTTTGCAGTGTGATGGCCTCAGTTCCGATTAATATCTAATATCCCTTTCTAATTTTAGCATTCAAATTATCTGCTGGTAAATAAAGTGACTGTATTATTCCATGAACTTTTTAGTTGTATTTTTCTGATCCATTTTTTTCAATGATCAGCTAAACTTGGGATTATGATCCTGTCATTTTAATACACTGTATCACGTGAAAATATTTTTTAAAGAAAGGTATTTATATTGAATAAAAACACTGGCTTGATTGACATTTCCTCCCTTCTCAGTCTGAGAATATTTTGCAGAGTCAGCAAGTCATCACTCTTCAACTCTTTACAGAAAAGAGCAGTCCCCCCCTCTCTTTAATAGTATACACTTATTGGGGATTGGCATCACCAGGAGTTTGATTTTTTTTTTTAAGTAGCAAGTCTGTATTACACGGTTTTTGTGTTTTACAGTGTAAGGCTGTTGACGTTAACTTGGTTGTACTTAATTTATACTTACTCCTAATTTGAAGTGCTATATATTTTAGGTGCTATATCTCACCAGTTCATATATTTTTTCTTATAGGCAAACCAAACTTTATGAAAACCCCTGAAGATCAGATTGGGATTTCTGGTGGTGTGGCCTCATTTGTATGCCAAGCAACAGGAGAGCCAAAGCCACGCATCACTTGGATGAAGAAAGGAAAAAAGGTCAGCTCCCAGCGATTTGAGGTATGTAGAGAATGAACATTTGCTTGTAATTTTGGAAGAATGCTCATATATTGAATGGAATAACTAGTATGAAACCTGAGGACTGGAAGGTGTATTTCCTTTTTTATATGTACATTCTTGAGTAGGACTAAGTTTTACTTTTTACGCTGCACAGTTAACTGTGGGGTTTACGATATGCAAATCTAAAAGAAGATGAAAATAAAACAGTTTACTACTGTTGGTTAAAATGGGCATATAACTGCTTTCAGCTCAGAAGCACTATGCTTCTGGGTATTAATTGTTGGAGAAGGAGAAGAGAATGCTATTATAGTTATGTCCTGCTTGTCAAGTTCTCAGTTAACAAGACTTAATTATTCTTATTTAGGGGAAGTAAATTTCATCCCATTTTGGTATAACTTTCATGTATAATCATTGTATCATTTCAGTGATGTGATCATTTCTTTCTGCTGATAAATTGAAATTAGATTAATGTAAAGTCATTTAATTCCTATGTCTACTAATATGGAGCCTTTGGGTGGAATTCAGTAGCAAAGGAGTGGGAAAAAGCATGCTTTTCTGCATTGCTTTCCATGGTTTCTTCTTGCTCTCCCAGATAGTTCTAAAGAAATCCCAGCACTACAGAGCAGAATGTATAGAGTACCTGGTGACTGCAAGAGATTGATGCTATTGACCCCACCCAGTTTCATTTACAGAAACACTTTCTTCAGAGAACTAAAATAAAATAAACTATTCTACTTTTTGCTATTAAAGATCAATTTATAGATGGTTTTAGAGTAAAATAAAAGCCCTTTGTTTTAGTATTGGTAAACACTATTTTAATTTCTATGGAACAGACATATAAAGACCCTATTTAACTATTTCTGCCTCTCTCAGGAAATTCACAAATGGGTCTCTATACCAGGGGTGAAATGCTCCCGGTTCGAACCGGCTCGGGCGAGTAGGTAGCGATGGTGGCGGCCAGTTCGGAGAACCGGTAGCAAAAATCCCTGCCCCCGCCCCCCATGCCCAGCTGAGCCGCGCAATCATCAGAGGCTTTTTTTCTTCTAGATGCTTCTGACGATCCCAGATGAGTTGCCTGCTGATCAGGCAACTCAGCTTGGATCGTCAGAGCCATTTAAAAGAAAAAAAGTTTTTTTCTTTTAAATGGCTCTGACAATCCAAACTGTGACGATCCCAGCTGAGTTGCCTGATCGGCAGAGGGTTTTTTAAAAACCTTCTGACGATCAGGCAACTCAGCTGGGATTGTCAGAGCCTTTTGAAAGCATTTTTTACATGGTTTTACATGTAAAAAATGGTTTTAAAAGTAAAAAAAAAAATTGGCCACACCCACCCAGTCACATTCTCCCATCACCAAGCCACGCCCACAGAACCGGTAGTAACAATTTTTAGATTTCACCACTGCTCTATACCTCTATATCTCTTTGAGTGTTTATGCTCCCTTTTCCTTTACTCACCCCTTCTCCAACTACCCACTCCTATTTTAAATTGAGCAAACCAAAAACAAATTGGTTTTGTTACACTAGCCAAATTTTAGTGTAATAATTCACTCACTGAAGGTTAAAAATGTTGGTTTAATTAAATTTGAAGTTCAGTAGTATGGCAAACTTTATTCCAGTTATCTTTGGAGGGCCTTAAATACTTCTGGAAATCTATGAGCATATTTCATCTTAAATCTTTAATATTAATAAATATTGAATTGAACATGAGTTGCAACCACCCCTGCCTGCCTGCCTGCCACATTTGGCATTTTATCTATACATAATATAGTAATTTTGTTTTTTGTTTGTCTTGGATAATACCAAATCTATCCATACATCTGCAAACATGATATATTATAAGAGTAGGATTTTATATTATCTGAAGCCATAGCCATCTGGTTATGTCTGTTGATGTAAGTTTTAACTGCTGTGACAGTCAAGGAGTTGTGCATAGAGGAATATATGATTTCCATAGCACTTCATAATTTCACTATTATAGTTAAAAAATTTAAAATACTAACATGTGCAGAGGTAGTGGTCTTCTGTGGATCAATTGTACTAATGAATTGATAATAACTTTTCCCTCTCTTGAAAAAGGTTATTGAATTTGATGATGGATCTGGATCAGTTCTGCGGATTCAACCGCTCCGTGTCCTTCGGGATGAAGCAATTTATGAGTGCATGGCTACCAGCAGTGTTGGCGAGATAAACACTAGTGCCAAACTTACAGTATTAGAAGGTAGGTAATTTGCTTAATTGCTGTGTTGCATTTAAATACTACATGTGATAGCAAAAATGGGCAATTTACTGCTTGGTGACAACTTTGCTTAATATTTTGGTGATAACATAGTTTAATACTGTAAAATGGGCTATGTCATATATGTGTGTGAGACCAGCAGTTTCTGTTTATTTTTCTTGTGGTTTTAATGGATTTTCTTCAATGTATAAATATTGTTCAGCTTGTTTTATGTTTGTAAATGTACAGTATAGTACAGAATCATATAGATATCTGTATACATTTCTGGTTTTATTTCTTCTGGTAGAGAGTCAGTGATATGGATCAGATATGGCCTGACCAGGAATATTACACTATCCTATCAGAAAATCTCTGGTGTCTTTTTCTTCTGACATATATATTAGAAACAAAAGATGCCAATTGGAAAGCAAAAGAAGAAAAAGAGAGGAGTGGAGTGACAGGATTTTGGCTGTAACTGACTGGTTACGTATCAATTGTTTTGTGGATTTATTATCCTTGTCACCATTTTATACAAATAAATATATTTTCAGGAACTTGAATGCGTAACTCTGTCCTGATTTGAACCTTGACTAGGATTGCAGGGCCAGTTCATGAATGCTATTTGGGTCCTTCCGAGAGGACATTTATTCTTTGATGACAAATTTTGGTTGGTCCTATATTATTTCCCAAGTAACTAAGTTCATGACTGAGGAATTTTTTCATATGAATAAAACAATAGCACAGAATATTTTGATTCCTCAGACTTTCTTCTCATTAGAACCTTTATAAATGTAAGCAATTGAGACTGAAGTTCAAGAAAATTTCAAGTCCATTTATTAATCAAGAACAATTGGCTTGGGACCGCTTCTTAAAGGATTGCTGTGAAAATTTTGACATCCTATACAATGCTGTTAGGTTTGTTGATGTTTTAAAATTTTATCTGATTGTGGATGCTGGTGGCAACCCTGCAAAAATGGCCTCAAGAGTCCTCAGGTTGTTCTTGTTTTTTTAAGTAATAATGGAATATAGAAATGCTCTGTTATGTATTTTTTTTAATAATTGTCAAGAAAGTCTTGTGTGTCTTATCATAAATATATGCTACAAAAGTATTAACAGAGATTCTATAAGACTTTACTTTAAAGCAGAACTTCACATTCAGTCAGGATTTATTTAGTTTCATTGGTGTCATTTCAGATAGCTAATACAGGATTTGATTTATATTTTTGCCCTGGATTTTGACATTAGTTTTATTTGGTAACATTCTCAATTTGATACATCATAAAGAGGCAAACTGGAGCCAAGAATCCACACATAAGTGAATTTGTTGCAGTTGCTTCCCTGGCCTATCTTTTTGTCTGCGTTTCTGTCTCTCTGGCTCCAGATTCTCTTGATGAACAGAATTGCATACATATAATGTAATTGAAAATTATTTTTTTCTGTTGATAGGAGAAGAGGTAGATATGCAAACCTTTTCTTTTTCTCTTGGGCAGATAAGTTGAATAATGTATGAGTCATATTGAGCATTTCTGTCTTTTTCAATTATGACTTGCAACAGTGAAATACTCTTGCATGCCCAGCAGAAGAAAGGTTTGAGCAAAGCAAGCAAAAAAGGAGTAGAATCCATTCTCTCTCTCCCTCCCTCCCCCCCTCTCTCTCTCCTCCCTCTCCCTCCATCCCTCTCTCTCTCTCTCTCTCTCTCTCTTACTCACACACAGAGAGAGAGAGAGAGAGAGAAAGACACTAGAAGCTTTAGGGACAGTTAGTGGGCATGACGTCACAAATTAATAAATATGTGATTGAGTTGTAAGACTGAGGATTACAGCTTGCATTACAGAGCATTTTAAACAGCGGCATCATACAGAATGTAGAGAGGGAAGAATGTTGCAGTATTTGCTGTACTGCATCGAAATGAGTGACATGTCTTATCTTCCTTTTTAGCAGCTCTTCTGGGCACGATAGAGGCAAGATCAGATTGGCAGCCACTTCTGTATACCGTAATCTGTATTCTTTCAGTGCTCATCTCCTGACAAAATGGGATCCAGAAAGAACACTAGAAAGAAAGGGGAATTAATCTACTTTTTTCTTAGGCTTTTGGGTTTATGTGTTTATAAATTTAATTTCTTGTAAAGTATATTAGTGGTGACAAACAATGGATTTCACAATTGGAACCTCAATTCACTGTGGAAAGATTTTATTCCCACAATAGCCTTAAGCAATTTATACCACATCAAGGCAGTCTGGAGGCAATAAACATATGACATAATTCTTTTGTTTTAAGCTGTTTTAATGAGAGTTACATTTTTATCCTCTTTTCCCCCCAATCTAAGTTATTTTTGTAAGGCTTCCTTGAAATGTGGCTCCACAATTATGTGTTAGCTGAGCAATGGCTCCTCTGTGATTTGTTCAAATATGCTCATGATTTCTAGTTCTGCTCTTTAATGATATCAAAGGTGGCTCTTCAGATGGATTAGACTTTAAGTCAATCCAACTTTGCTAGTTGTCTTTGCTTAGGAAGACAAGATATCGCAGACTGAAAATGGAGCAGAGAGTAGAATGTATTTATCAAGTTTAGCTTGGAATTTAGAGAGGAGATTATATAAGGATGAAAGAGCATATCTGTGTTTCAAAGGCTTATTGATTACTGAACTGTATCATAAGTTTAATTTCTATCACCATCTGCTGGCTTCATCCCAGTTCCTGGAGTTACCCAATATGAAATGCAGTAAATGATAAATATTTGACAGTTACAAATTATTTGTGCAGAAAGCTGCATCTCCCAAGACCTGAGACAATATGTTCTTGTAAAACGCATCTAACACCAACTTCTCTGTTTCTACGGCAAACAGTTGTTAACTTTGTTTTGCCCATATACACACATCTCATTAGTTACACAAGAATCAATTTGAAAAAAAGGAGGTTTGTTCATATTTGTCTCACCCTGTATTATATGTTCCTGCCAAGAAATGACTTTTCATTAGAAAATCAGAAAAATTAAAGGAAAGGAGATTACATTTGAATACTGCCTCTTAACCCAAGCATATAAATGAACATTACAGATCATTTATATGTGAAAATGTTCTCTCTAAAGTAAAATATCTCTAAAATGTTAAGATTAAAACATTTGAATCATTCATATTATCAGGTCAGCCCAAAAAACTAGCTATTGTAAGCAATGCTGTCATTTTACTTTTCTTTTGGTTCTGAAGCTTTTATTTTACCTTTTCAGCATAAAAACAATCCAACTCACAGGAAATACAATGCATGAAATAATTGTTAGGCATGTCGTATTCTGCTTTCCAGTCCTTAAGAACTTCCAAAGAAGCTTAACATTTTGCTTTCAGGTTTTCATATTTAAGAATTTACACAGTATCTATGATCCTGGCATCTCTATTCTTTAATTCTCTTACTTATGCCAAGCTCCCATATCTATATAACTTAATTTTGATGTGTCTTTTTATGCATTATCAGTACTGGTTTCTATAGGAAATAGATAATTTAAGCAACTTTCTCAACATAGAAGGTTTTGAAGGTTTTGATTTATCAGTCTCTCCTGAAAAGGATAGTGTCAGTGAATGTGTACAATTTATCAGTTTCTGGGTCTTATCACAGTTTAAATAAGTGACCAATGACATATGAAAATGTAACATTTCCACAATGATTAGTTCCAGCAAGAAGAATTTTATACATAGTGTTATCAACTGAAGTTCATTTTGCAAGATATTTAAAGCAGGAAATGTCACTTCTGGAAAGTTTTAAAATTAATCTTTAAAAAATTAAAGAGAAGCCCTTCTGTGAAAATCCTGAATTAGAGATAGAAGAGGACCTAATAATTGCTCTCTAAATGTTGATATTACTTTTCACCCAATAATAGTTCCTTCATTTTGTTTCAGATATAGTCTTTGAACTTAAAGTGGTTTTAGGAAAAAAACTTACTATATATGAATTTAGGATATGGGTGAATCTTCAAAATTAGCATAAGCTTAAAAATAAAGCAATGCATTTATTTCAGGAAAGCAGAAATGTTCATTTATAACAATTTTGAATCAATATTTTGGGTAGGAAGTATCCTCTATCACTACAGATAACAATTACCGGTACCTATTGAGATATTACTCAAGAGCAAGAGGGAGATCAAGGCTGCTTATTTATTTTTTAATGAATTTAAAAATTAAGAAAATCAAAACTTTCCTTTTATTTGGTGCTGAAGAATTAAATTTGAAATAATAAAAAATACAACAATGGAAAGCAGTACAGTAAGGATGTTTTAATCCTTGGTGGCGCAGCAGACTAAAATGCTGTTAAGTAGCACCAGCTGCCTGCAATTACTGCAAATCTCACCAGGCTCAAGGTTGACTCAGCCTTCCATCCTTTCAAGGTAGGTAAAATGAGGACCTGGATTGTGGGGGCAATAAGTTTCAAGTTTATTTAATTTATATACCGCCCTACTCCCGAGGGACTCAGGGCGGTGAACAGCCATAAAATAAAACACATTAAATACAACATTTAAAAACAGATTAAAATCCAATTAAATAATTTGGCCGTGAACGATATTTAAAACCCCAATAATTTAAAACTGATTAAAATTTATATTTTTTTTAAAAGAGGAGAATTAAGCCAGGCCAGCCTGGTGAAATAAAGTCTTAAGAGCGCGGTGGAAGGTGCGCAGGTCCGGGATCCTCCGTATCTCCGGGGGGAGCTCATACCAGATAGTGGGTGCTCCCACAGAGAAGGCCCTCCCTCTGGAGGCCACCAGTCGACATTGTTTGGCTGACAACACCTGGAGGAGCCCCTCTCTATGAAAGCGTACCGGCCGGTGGGAGGCCACTGGTGGCAGCAGGCGGTCTCATAGATAACCAGGTCCTAAGCCATGGAACACTCTAAAAGTGGTGACCAAGACCTTGAAGCGCACCCGGAAGACCACTGGGAGCAAGTGCAGCTCGCGCAGGAGCGGTGTCACATGAGAACGCCATGTTGCACCCGTAACCACCCGCGCGGCCGCACTCTGCGCCAGTTGGAGCCTCTGGGTGCTCCTCAAGGGGAGCCCCATGTAGAGAGCATTGCAGTAGTCCAGGCGGGAAGTGACGAGGGCATGAGTGACTGTGTGTAAAGAGTCCCGATCCAGAAAGGAACGCAACTGGCGTATCAGGTAAACCTGATAGAAAATCTCCCTGGTCACGGCCATCAAATGCTCTTCTAAAGATAGCCATGAATCCAAGAGGACGCCCAAGTTGCGAGCCCTCTCCATGGGGGCCAGTGATTCACCTCCAATAGTCAGTGATGGCACCAACTGACTATATTGGGACGCCGGAAACCACAGCCACTCGGTCTTGGATGGGTTGAGTCTGAGCCTGCTGCTTTGTATAAGCTGACTTTGTATAAAAAAGAACACCACTTAGGGGGGGCCGAAAGCCCTACTAAGCAGATATATACAAAAGTATGAAGGCTATTGCTTAACACATTGTAAGCCGCCCTGAGTCTCCAGAGAAGGACGGCATATAAATTGAACCAATAAATACAATAAATAAATAATAACGATGTTTTAATCTTATTCTGTAAGATGCTTAGAGTAATTTCCTGATACAGTTAGCATATAAATTGAAAAATAAATAAATAAATAATCAACATCTCTATACTTCTAAAACAAGGCTAAAGGCTGCAGAGAAAGTAGCTTCCCTCTTGAGCTATTAATCTCACTTTATACCTTGATAGGATGTATTTATCCTTTCCATTAATTCAATTAATTAATTCCATTAATATTTGCTTGTTTTTGCAGCCACGTTTTTAGCTTGTGTCTAACACCTAGATACTGCTGTAATTTAAAGGATATAGAGAAACAGTGACTCCTTATAACTAGGAAGAATGAGTAATGACAAGAGATAGTTCCATGCTGCACGTTTTCTGCACAACCCTGCATAAATAATGCCTTTGAAAAGAAACATGTGGGAGTAGAGTAAAGCAGAGCAGAACAGAACAGAATATTGGCCAAGTGTGATTGGACACACACGGAATTTGTCTCCAGTGCATAAGCTCTCACTGTACTTACAAACAAGGTAATATAATCAATGTACATACTAACACCAAATGTACAAATAACAATATAATTATAAGATACCAAAAGGAGAAGGTAGTAGAAAAGATGATGATGATGATGATGATGATGATGATGATGATACAGCCATACTAAGGTAAATATCCTTAGACATAAGATAGTATTGTGGTAATTAGGTATTCAACAGAGTGATGGCACAAGGGAAAAAACTGTCTTTGTGTCTAATTGTTTTGATATGCAATGCTCTATAGCGGCATCCAGTGGTTAGAAAGCAGTACTGCAGGCTACCTCTGCTGACTGCCAGCTACCAGCAGTTCAGCAATTCGATTCTCACCAGCTCAAGGTTGACTCAGCCTTCCATCCTTCCAAGGTCGATAAAATGAGGACCCAGATTATTGGGGGCAATATGCTGACTCTAAACCACTTAGAGAAAGCTGTAAAGCAGTGTGAAGTGATATATAAGTCTAAGTGCTATTGCTATCCTGAGGGGAGGAGTTGAAACAGTTTATGTCCAGGGTGTGAGGGGTCTGTAGATATTTTCTCAGTCCGCCTTCTGACGTGTACAATATGTAGTCCTCTATGGAAGGTAGGCTGGTTGCAGTTATTTTTTCTGCAGTCCTAACTATCCGTTGAAGTCGGTACCTGTCCTGTTTGGTTGCTATACCAAACCAGCAAATATCAAGCAAAACTTAAAAAATATAGCTGGTTTACGCTTTAATGATGCATAATGGCCATAAGTGTGCATTTTCTTTTATTTTATATGTGCATTTGTTATGGAGAAAGCAAATGTTTTAATCCTTCAAAGGTAAATGCGTTGGTCCTAAATCAGCTATAATGGTGATGGACCATCTGGAGATAAGGTTGGAATTTCACCATTCCCAAAAGAGAACAGGCCAGCTTTATAACTGAAGTTCACACAAATGTTCTAGCGGTCCCTCTACGTGTAGAAGTGAGAGAATAAGTCCTCTGAAAGAGATCCAACTACTATTTGGCAACCAGTTCAGAAGAAAAAAGTATTTTCACTTAAGACTTATCTGCAATTTTGATAGAAGATGGCATTTCACCTAGGCATTTCTTTCTCTCTTTTCTTCAAGCTAAAACAAAGTCATATCATTATTATTGATCGACCACTTCTTGATTCCTGCCTGTGGCATAAACTATAAAAATGAAAGATTTGTGGCAGTGTTTAACAGAAGTGATTACAGTACTTTGTTGGTATCAATGCAATAAACCCTGTTGCATGTATCTAACAGTAATTGTTCTTGTAGAAGAAATTATTGTGTAGTCAGAGCATATGACTCTCTTCTCATTCTCTGAATCTTTTTTTAAGGAGAGATGTTTTATGACTTTGAATATAGTTTGACTTCAGGTGTGAGCCATGGATAGAGACTGGTTTAAATTAATGACTGCATTTTGGTTGAGAAAACCATCCTTTCCCTCCCATCTGAAATTGTTTTTTGCTGGACTCATTTCATGTCAGAAATAAACTAGAAAGGGAAAATATTAATTTAAAATTTAAAAGATTAAAACTTTAATGAAAACATAAATTTGCCAGATTTGATGGCAGGCATATTTCCAAGCAGAAAGTCATTTTGTTAGTGTGTTTGTTTGTTTGTTTGGTTGGTTTGTAGCAAAAAAATAATAATAATGCCTGGATTTCTAGTGTAGTAGTATTTCCTGTTTGGGATGCTTCTGTGAGTGCATATCTTTCACTTCTCTCATGATTAAAAAAAAGTTGATTTTCAGAAGTTGATTTCAAGCTTCTAAATTGGATTGTGAGGATAAGGACTTTCATTATTGGATAAATTAACTTTTCATTACTTGTTATCTTGTTTTTAACGAGTTATGGCATAATGCCATAAATCTAAGCATGCCAACTGTGGTCTCAGTTTCATTGTGTCTTATTTGCAGAGCCAGGTAAGATGCAAAGGAGGATTCCTCTACTACTTTGTTAAAAGAACTCCTGTGTCAGACACAAATCTTGAAGAAACAAGATCTAACAAGATCTTAAATGTGATTTAAAACTGATTTTAAAAGGGGGCTTGATATCAGGATCATTTACATGCTCATGAGACCATTACTCAAGCCACTTACATTTTTGAAAAACAAATTACTTATTTGGAATCACAATTGCATAAGAAAAATCTATATATCATTAGTATTGAGTTATCTCCCAAGCCAATCAAACTTGGCTGTATTTATGGAAGATTTTTTTCTGAAAGCTTCTTACTTTGGGAACAGATTTTCCAGCTGACATTGATCATGGGATTAAAATTATTTTATTGAGAAAAGCATAATGGGTTCCAGTATTATTATTGTGTAGTTCTTCCATGTTACCACAAAATATGAGATATTATGTATATTTTTCCAGGAATCAGTAAAGTCTCTTTTAAATTGATGTTCTAGTCAAGGCAAGATATCAATTTATCTTTATTTTATTAAAGTTTAAAAAAATCAGTACAATTTCAATATTTCATATATTTTCTAGCTATATTCTGCATTAATCATCAAGATAATATTCACAGATTTGATAACCCTCTGAATGTAGAGGTCTTTAACTTATCCTTAAAAATCTGTTGATAGACAAGTCTGGTTGTATTTCATTATATTCCATAAAATCTGCTGTGGAAGAGTTTGCCTACAGTTCAGTCATAAGTCTCAGTCTAAAAGTTTCTACCCTTGAATTTTTCTGTACTCATTTTTGTTTATGTTTTGGTTATTTTCAAGATAGACAGTCTGGGCATATTGCCAAGTCGACTGTTTATTTTTAATACACATTACTTTTCTTTCAGGTAGTAATGTTTAGAACTGTTTGTAATTTTCAGTATAAAAAGAGAGTGAGATCACAATCTTTGAAAAGTTATCAACTTTCCCTTGTTTTTCCTTCCTATATCTTTTTTTTATCATTCTTTCTCTTTAATAATGTCACTTGCTTGTTCTTTTATTTTTATTTTTATGCACCTAATCACCTGTTTCTTTTTTTTCTTTTAAATATAGGTTCTATATATACACACAATAGGATGGTGTTTGAATGCTTAAAAGAGTCTTTATGGAGGATCTATCTCTATGAACAATATTTATTTATTTATTATTTATTGGTTCGCTTTATATGCCGCCCTTCTCCGGAGACTCAGGGCAGCTTACAATGCGTTAAGCAATAGCCTTCATACTTTTGTATATACCTGCTTAATAGGGCTTTCGGGGGCCCCTAAGCGGTGTTCTTTTTTATACAAAGTCAGACCCATAATCCGGGTCCTCATTTTACCTATCTCGAAAGGATGGAAGGCTGAGTCAACCTTGAGCCTGGTGAGATTCGAACTTGCAGTAATTGCAGGCAGCTGGTGTTACTTAACAGCACTTTAATGTGCTGCGCACACTAAGGCTCTTAATATACTCGTCAATTGTGTTAAATATTAAACATAGGATTTCCAGAATTGCAGAAGTAAAACAAATAATTGTCCCTCGTCTTCCTGTGTTTAATCAATTCTAGTTTAGTAACAAATATAAGAACTCATTAATAGTTCTGTGCAACAGTTGATTTGTGCCAAGAGTGTAACAAAGTAAAATTTCACCCCAAAGAGATAGATAGAAATAAGCAAGTAAATCTTACCTACCAGTATATGTTTCTAAAAATAAAAAAGATGAAAAGAATAATGTGCCATGAAGTTTCAGATTAGAAACTAGAATCAACTAATATAAGAAAATACATCTGAAAGAGCCTATAACCATGAATCAATTCTCTCTTTATATTATATTAATATAAATACTATAATATAAATACTATAAATAATATTAATACTTATATTAATAATATATTAATAGGAGCCTTGGTGGCGCAGCAGACTAAAGTGCTGTTAAGTAGCACCAGCTGCCTGCAATTACTGCAAATTCAAATCTCACCAGGCTCAAGGTTGACTCAGCCTTCCATCCTTTCGAGGTAGGTAAAATGAGGACCCGGACTGTGGGGGCAATAAGCTGACTTTGTATAAAAAAGAACACCGCTTGGCGGGGAGTGGGGGAAGCCCTACTAAGCAGGTATATACAAAAAGTATGAAGGTTATTGCTTAACGCATTGTAAGCCGCCCTGAGTCTCCGGAGAAGGGAGGCATATAAATCGAACCAACCAATCAATTAATCAATCAATCAATAAACTCTGATAAAGTGTTAATAAAATACCCTCAGTCATTATACAAATAGAAGTAGCTCAGTATGAAAAGACCTATTTTTGAATATGTTAGCAATAAGATAATGCAATAAACTCTGGAATTTCTCCCAGAAATTAAAGTATTAATAATAGAGCCTAGACTCCCTTATGCATGTGGCAAGTCAGAGGTAACAGAGATACAAAGAATAATTCAATTACTTCGTTTATTTGATTAGACTGCTGGTTTCATAGGGATACTATTTATATGCATTGCCAGGGGGTGAATGTGCACTTAATTTGGATAATTAGGAAGAGTGTATAATCAAAGTTCAAGCCAGGTTTTACATTAAGTGTACTTTTTCAACATTAAGCATATGCTTTGTGTAAAAAGCTGAAAACCCAGCATTCTGTTTTTTGAATGTATTAAGTGCATCAGTGAATACAAACTACAGGTAATTTTCTAGCAAAACACTAAAACTAATGCTATACATTTATATACACGACTGCCTGATAACGATTCTGGATATTTCTTACCAATTCAGTTTCTTTAATTAGAGAGCTAGAATTTAATCGCCCTTTGTCTCAGTAAATAAGGTGTATATTAAGAAACATCGAGAGCAGTGTATGATCTTCCTTCCATTCTTCAAGATCTCTATGCCCTTTTTATTGAGTTATGTTAATTTTAAACATGGAAAATTGCACTGTTTTATTTATCATGCTAATCCTTTCCTCGGTGGCTTCAATCCATTTATCATTTTAGTCCAGCTGGACTAATATCTCTCCCAAGTTCTGCTTACCAAGTTTAAGTGAAGAAAAACATCAATTTATATGTCAAGTAATAACCATATTTTCTCTAACTATAGCATGCCTTTAGCTGTGGTATAGCCCTTTGCATCAGCCTATCAGTGCAGTTTGCAAACAGAAATAAGTATTTAAGTAAATACTTGCAGGTATAATGGTTGAAGTGTGAAAATTTCCTGAACCATAAGGATAAATCACTGTATTTCATTGTAAAAGGTCAAAATGTCTGTAATCTGTATCCAGTTTCACATGGCCAGGAGAATTTTAGCATCTTTTTATTGGCAGCAAGAAAACTAACGTCATAAATGCTAAAAATAAGCAATGGATGACAGCTTCAATTGTTTGGTCTGGTTGAATGTTAGAGAATGTCCACTGGGTAAACATACAAGCCTCAAGCAAACAATTTTTTTTCTCCCATCAGCTGAGGCTATTAGAGTTTGAGAATCAACTTTAAACTGCTTCAGTGATGGTGGAAGTCTCACAACAGGTGAGCAAATTCCCTTGAATCTCAAGACATAAATTATTACACATTTATTTGAAATGAACAAGGTAATGAAATAATTGCATACAAAGTAAATAGTGCAGAAAAATAAACTTTCTATCCAGATGATAGTCTGGGGATGTCTAAATTAACTTCCTTGATCACAGAAAAAACAGTATCTACATTTATGGCTGACTGGAAACCCCTTATTGACTTTTTGCATGAGATGGAAGAAATGCACTTACAACTGATTTTGATGAGTAGAAAAAAAATGGATAATAGGAAAAAAAGGTGTTTTTTGTAATTATATTTTCTGCAGGGGAAATAGGAAGCTTCCTTCTTTTCCTTCTTTTTCTTCTCTTTCACTATACTTCTGGTTTTTTCCCTTTTCTTCTTTCTAGTTCATATTGGTTCGTGCTAAGTTTTAAGTTCTTTTAAAAAACTCTTTAAAACTTTTAATATTTTTTTAAAGTACCGTGTTTTCCCAAAAATAAGACCCTGTCTTATATATTTTTAAACCCTGAAATAAGCGCTTGGCCTTATTGCCATGCGCTCAAAAACCGGATTGGGTTTATTATCAGGGGATGTCTTATTTGGGGGGAAACATGGTAATAGCCTACAGACTTAGCTACATTGTGGAAAAGTGGTATTGTAAGATCTCTGAATTAAGAACAATCTAGTTTGACAATATTAGTATACCTGTACATCATATCCACATTTATTTCTTTTTTATTATTCTTATGCAATCTCAGGAAATAGATGGTAACTTCTTAGTATTTTTCCTTCCTTTGTATGTATTTCTAAAAATTCTTGCAAAATAAGTATCAAATTTCTTTCATGGACATATATGTATGTGTGTGTCTCAGAAAGGAAATAAGTTTCCTAATATTTAAGCATATTTTAATATCTATGTATTTGTAATCTTACTCATATATTCTCAACATTAAAATTTATGAAGAGTTCTTAATTTGACTCCTTTTCTAGCTTATTTGTGCATGGGAGAGCCATAAATTAGATAAGAGTAGAATACGTATATTATAAACTACGCCACTCAGGAGCCTGAGTGGCGTAGGAGGCTAATGCCTCCTACTAAGGCAGCATTTAACATCCAGCTGCCTGCAATTACTGCAAGTTCAATTCTCACCAGGCTCAAGGTTGACTCAGCCTTCCATCCTTTCTAAGGTGGGTAAAATGAGGATCCGGTTTGTGGGGGCAATAAGCTGACTTTGTATAAAATATACAAAAGTATGAAGGCTATTGCTTAACGCATTGTAAGCCGCCCTGAGTCTCTGGAGAAGGACGGCATATAAATAAAATTAAAAAATAAAATAAAATAAACAAATATGAAAGGGGAAAGAGCCTTGGTAGTACAGTAGTCTAAAGCACCCTGTTATTAACACCAGCTGCCTGCAATTATTGCAGGTTCGAATCTCACCAGGCTCAAGGTTGACTCAGCCTTCCATCCTTTCTAAGGTAGGTAAATTGAGGACCCAGTTTGTGGGGGCAATAAGCTGACTTTGTATAAATATACAAAAGTATGAAGGCTATTGCTTAGCGCATTGTAAGCCGCCCTGAGCCTCCGGAGAAGGGCGGCATATAAATCAAATTAATTTAAAAAATATATAAAATAAAATAAAAAGTTCTGAATTGGAGGTTCACATTTTCCTCCAAATTAAAAATGCATTTATGAAATATACCTATGCCCAAAGCTGTCATACACATAAGTCTACACATAATATGTAATATTTTCTAAGTAATGAATAAAGAGATATATGGATACAGGCTTTTGTCCCCCAAAAATTTGATACCTAAACAAACCTTGCCAGTATCAGTGTAAAAGATAAAGTCTTCCTTAACTTTCTGCTGACTTCACACAGGCATCTAAATTTATTGGTAGTGATCCAAAAGTGGTTATTCTGTAAGACTTCAGTATCCTAGTCTAGTGTAAAGACTTGGGATTTTCTGATATTCCATCCAAGTATTACCCAAGCCAGAACTTGGTTAACTTTTCAAATTTAGCTATGATTACAAAGAAACACTGTATGTTAAGTGGAAAAAATGATCTAGGGAAGGTTCGAGGATACTGCATGAGGGACTCCGAAATACATGCAGGACAATCACTTTTTTTTACTGCAGTAATAAAAAGTACACATCCAAGTGCTTTCTGCATGAGAAATGCCTCCACAACTTGTTATAGTGGCTTTTTATACAACATCAAAAACTTGATACTTAATTTTCTAATTCCTTTCTACCCAGCCATCAGTTAGGAAAATATTTCAGGGAGGGAGGTTGTGAGAGCAGCAAAAGACTCTTTGGGAAATTTTCTTACAGATTTTCAGTTACCCAGTTCTTATATCCATATGAAGCTAGTCAAAAGTTTGTGGCTTCATAGACTGACTAAATATATAATTTGTTTCCAAAATTTTAGTAGTTTATCAAAGTATAATATAAAATACAAAAGAGAATAGTAAGAAAATAAGAGAGGGGAAAGGGAAGAGGGAAATTCTGGGCCAGAAGGAAAAAAAGAAAAAGCATTGACTTCCGACTCCTTTGGCACAGTAGAATATGGTAAAGCATGAAACCTCAATATATAATTCATAAATGTCCACCTCCCCAATATTATGATTGCAGTGGAGGATTCAAAATAAATGTAAGTCTGAAATTCAAACAATAAGCTTAAGTTTTCTTTTTAAAAACTATAAAATATATAAAATAGATTAGAAAATAAAACATCACTGATACTAAGAATATTTGTAAGTATCTAAGCTGTGTAAATTTGATAAAATGTACAGGATGTTATGTCCTTATAAGGACATCCGGCCGGGGATTGGTTAATCCTCCGGGCGGGAAAGTTAAACCGCTGTCATTGGACGGCTGGTCTGCCGGAGCGCTATAAAAAGGGCTCCGGCAGCACAGCCGTTCGTCTGTTCTGACTTAGTTAAGAGCTGAATAAAACTTGTTGAACAGACCCCGCTGGTCTTGTCTTCTTTCCTGCGCCTGATCTAACACTGGCGACGAAGGACTTGAAAAGAACCGCCACGCGGAGCTAAGTCACTCATCGAGAATTCCTCACTGAGCTGAAGTCACTGAAGATGGAGGCGTCACAAGCCGCGATGGCTCCGATCTCCAAATTCGACCCCAGAGTGGAGAAATGGACCTCCTATCTGGTTCGTTTCCGCCAGTTTCTGCGGGGAAACAACTATCAAGACCTCTCCGATGAACGGAAACGAGCCCTGTTCCTGGCGCATTGCGGCTCCGAGGTGCTGGAGATGGCCATCGACCTCGTGTCCCCAAGGAACATCGAGGAGATGTCTTGGGCCGATTTGCAAGACGTGCTGAAGGAGCACTACGCTCCCACTGGAACTCCCATTGCCAACAGATTCACCTTTCAACAAAGGAATCAGTTGGAAGGGGAGCCCATCAAGGACTTTGTGGCAGCTCTGCGGCAACTCGCGTCAAATTGCGAGTTTGACAACGTTGAGAACGCCATCAGAGACCGCATTGTCTTCGGCATGAGGGACATTGGACTGCAACGTAAGTTCCTCAGCCGAAAGAAAATCGCGTTGAAAGACGTCGTTGAGGAGGCAATCGCAGCCGAGATCTCAGAAAAGGCAGCTGCCGCCATGAGTAGGGCTAAAGGGGTGCACAAATTGCAACGCCACCCCAAGAGCTCGTCTGAGGAGTCGTCTGCCAGCTCCTGCTCCGACGACGAATTGGCCGTTCACAAGGTTTCCCGCCAAAACCGTCGCGAGCGCAACCAAGATGGCGCCCGGATCGAGCCCTGCGGCAGCTGCAAAGGAAGCCATGCCAGGGCCAAGTGCCGTTGGAGGGACGCTATCTGCCGACGCTGCAACAAGCGAGGGCACATCGCTGAAGCCTGCAGGGCCGAAGCACCTACCCCGGGCCCGTTTCCCCCCGGCTGGGGCGAGAAACGGCAAGACAACCAGAGACCATCCAAACGGTCCTCTGCCAGGTCTCAGCAACGAGGCGGCGGCTACGCGGCAGTCAGAACTGATCAGCTGTCCTCCGGCATCCACACCATTGACGATGCGGCCGCAAAGTTCCATGCCACCGTAATCGTGGAGGGAACACCCTGTTCTATGGAGGTTGATTCGGGGTCGAACTACTCCATCATGGACTGGCACCAGTTAAAGCGTCTGAAACCGGGCATCTCAAAGAAAGACCTCAAGCCCCTGCGGGCCCGTCTTGTCGATTTCGGCGGCAACCCTGTTGAGATCCTGGGGAGGACTTCGCTACAGGTCACCTACCACGACTTCCAGGGCGTCCTACCCATCACTGTCGTGGGGCGAAACCGCCCGAGCCTGCTGGGGATGGAGTGGTTCGAGCCATTGGGGCTGTCTATCAGCGGGATCCACCAAATTCGTAGGGACGAACTCGACGCCATCATCGAAGAGTTCAAGGAAGTCTTCGATGGTAAGCTGGGGAGATTTGTGGGGAAACCTATTTCCTTCAATTTGGACAAAAATGTCACCCCAATCAGGCTAAAGCCCCGCAGAGTTCCGTTCGCCCTGAGGCCCAAGGTCGACGCCCAGATAGATAAGCTTGTTGCCCAGGGAGTCCTGGAACCGATCGATCATGCTGCATGGGAGACCCCCATTGTGACCCCGATGAAGCATGATGGGTCTGTGCGCATCTGCGCCGACTATAAGTGTTCGATAAATAAGGCCCTCCAGCAGAGCGCATATCCGGTTCCAGTGGTGCAACATCTGCTGCACTCACTTGGGAGCGGATCAATATTTGCGAAATTGGACCTGACCCAAGCTTACCAGCAATTGCCAGTGGATGAAAAAACTGCGGAGGCACAAACCATTGTCACCCATAGAGGGGCCTTTAAATGCACGCGCCTCCAATTTGGGGTCAGCGCAGCCCCAGGTATTTTTCAATCATTTATGGAACGCCTTCTTCAAGGCATTCCAGGGGCGGTCCCTTACTTCGATGATGTCTTGATCTCCGGCCACTCCAAAACCCAACTACTTGAGCGACTGCGCATGGTTTTACAGCGATTCAAGGAGAAGGGTTTGAGAGTCAGGAGGGACAAGTGCATCATCGGGGTCCAGGAAGTCGAGTTCCTGGGTTATCTCATTGATAAGAACGGCATTCACCCCACTAAATCTAAGGTTAGGGCTATCCATGAAGCTCCAGCCCCCCAAAACAAGACGGAGCTTCAGGCGTTTCTGGGACTACTGAATTTTTACAGTGTTTTCCTGAAACAGAAAGCCTCCGTGGCTGAACCGCTCCATCGCTTGCTGGGGAAGGCGGTTTCCTGGAGGTGGGGGAAGGAAGAGGAAGCAGCATTCAGAGCTGTCAAGAACCTGCTTTCTTCCGAGAGTGTCCTCATCCAATACCACGAGACACTCCCCCTGCTATTGACTTGCGACGCATCCCCCTACGGCATCGGAGCAGTCCTCAGTCATCAATTCCCGGACGGGAAGGAAGCACCCATCGCCTATTTCTCGAAGACGCTGTCCAGCGCCGAGAGAAATTACAGCCAGCTGGACAAAGAGGCCCTGGCCATCGTTGCTGGCGTCAAGCGCTTCCATGAGTACTTATACGGACGGAGGTTCACGGTCATCACAGACCACAAGCCCCTGCTGGGCCTTCTGTCTGGAAGCAAGCCCACACCTAACTACTCATCGCCCAGGATGACACGCTGGGCAATTTTTTTGGCCGGGTACTCTTACGAACTTTGCCACAGGCCGGGCAGTAACATCAGCAACGCTGACGCCTTGAGCAGATGCCCGTCAAAAGACTTAGTGGAGGACCCTGCCCCCACCCTGGGACTGCATCATATCGATGGCGACCTGGCTTGCCCAGTCACATCCGCAGACGTCGCGGCACTAACCCAGAAAGACCGGACTTTGAAACAAGTGATGTCTTGGGTGCTGCGCGGCTGGCCTGCGGGACCGTTGACCGACGACTTCAAGCCGTTTGCAAGGAGGCAGCAGGAACTGTCAACCATGAAGGGCTGCCTGCTGTGGGGTGACAGGGTCGTGGTTCCCCGGGCCTTGCGCCTAAAGACCTTGGAAACCTTGCACAAGGGGCACCCTGGCATCGTACGCATGAAGGGACTGGCACGGAGCTACGTCTGGTGGCCATCACTGGACAAAGACATTGAGGACTGGGTCTCCAGATGTGATCCGTGCCAAGAAGTCCGCCCCGCCCCTCCGCAAACGCCTATTGCGGAATGGGAAACACCGAGCAACCCGTGGGCGCGAATACACATAGACTTCGCGGGCCCGATGCAAGGAAAGTTCCTTCTGATAGTGGTGGACGCATTTTCCAAATGGCTTGAGGTCATTCCCCTGGCATCCATCACTACTGAAGTCACCATTAGAGCCCTCCGGCGCCTATTTGCTACCCACGGGCTGCCGGACGTCCTTGTTTCCGACAACGGCCCGCAGCTGACCTCGAAACCCATGGAGGAGTTCCTGGCCAGTTTGGGCATTCGCCATGCCCTCTCTGCCCCCTACAGACCGGCTGGCAACGGACAAGCTGAGAGGATGGTGAGGTTCACTAAAGAGGCCCTTGCCAGGATGGGACCGGGCGATTGGCAAGAGAAGATCGACAACTTCCTCTTGATACAGCACATTACGCCGCATGCCACCACTAGAAAGAGCCCAGCCGAATTGCTGATGGGCAGGAAGCTGAGGTCACCCCTGGACCGACTACACCCCCTGTACCACTCTGAGGTCACCGCAACCGCGAGCCGCCCCCTCCGAGCCTTCTCTGCAGGAGATCCGGTTTTCGCGCTTAATTTCCACGGCCTGCCGAAATGGCTGAAGGGGAGAATCGAGAGCACAACCGGCCCGAAGTCCTACACTATTGAACTGCAAGATGGAGTGGTCTGTAGACGTCACATCGACCAACTCCGGAAGCGGTGGGAAGGGGATGGCGAAAACCACCCTGACGAGGTAGGACAACAACACCCCTACAAGGCAGGACGAAACCACCCCGACGAGGTAGGACAACAACACCCCTACATAGCAGGACAAAACCTCCCCGTCGAGGTAGGGCAACACCACCCTGGCAGGGCAGGACAACACCACCCTTTTGAGGTAGCCCTGCAACACCCAGTCGAGGTAGGACCGTACCACCCCGACATGACCGGCCAGCCAGCAGACCAGCTACCGTACTGCAACTGCCGAGTAGACAGGGGACTCCACGGCAACAGAAACTCACGCCTCCCCGGCAAGGCAGCCCAACGCCACCCCGACGGCAAGGAACTCCAGGGAACGCCAGTAGACCGGGACATGCCCAACCAAGAGGGCCAACAACAACCCGGTGAGGGAGGCCTACGACACCCCTGCATGCAGGAACTGAAACGCCCGTGGGAAATCCCCCGTCCAGCTGACTCCCGACTCGAGCAACAACAACAACGTCCCGACCAGGTCGACCTGCACCACCCAGACAGGGTCGACCATCACGAGAATCAACAAAATGGACACTTATCGAAACACAAACTTAAACCAAGGCACTTACCGGCCTACGATGATCGGCACCCAGGCCAGGGAGGAGACCAACCGGACCAGCAGATGCATTCCAACAGCGGGATGGGAGGCGGCACACCGAAGCCGGTACCTGCAACGACCACTTCGCAGCCCAGCAGCAAGGCCGGAGGCGCACGGACAGAACCGGCACCTTCAACGACCCGGCGGCAGGCATCCCGGGGGCGAGGGTCGGAGGACACCGGAGCGGCCACCTTCCAGACGGACGACGGAGCACAGAATGAACTGCGCAGGTCGAGCAGGGCTTCCAGACGTCCCGCCTACCTGCGTGACTACGTTTGTTGATTGACACGAGCTGAACCATGTTTCATCTAGGGGGGGAGGAGTGTTATGTCCTTATAAGGACATCCGGCCGGGGATTGGTTAATCCTCCGGGCGGGAAAGTTAAACCGCTGTCATTGGACGGCTGGTCTGCCGGAGCGCTATAAAAAGGGCTCCGGCAGCACAGCCGTTCGTCTGTTCTGACTTAGTTAAGAGCTGAATAAAACTTGTTGAACAGACCCCGCTGGTCTTGTCTTCTTTCCTGCGCCTGATCTAACACAGGAAAATCTTTATAACCCCAAAACACCAAACTTTAAAGGGAGACATTCTTTTATATAGAAATCATACCAAATTCAGGAATAGTCATTTGTGTTTTCAGCCTTAAAACTACTAGAAAATGTGATAACATTTTGTCAGGGTCTACGGAGAGGGGGTTCCAGGTTTTTGAGGTAAAGTTTGTGTATTTATTATTAAGTATACTTTATTATACTTTATTACAGAGCCTGTAGTACAGTGGTTTAAAGCACCCTGTTATTAACATCTGCTGCTTGCAATTACTGCAAGTTCGAATCCCACCAGGCTCAAGGTTGACTCAGCCTTCCATCCTTTCTAAGGTGGGTAAAATGAGGACCCAGATTGTGGGGGCAATAAGCTGACTTTGTATAAATATACAAAAGTATGAAGGCTATTGCTTAACACACTGTAAGCCGCCCTGAGTCTCCGGAGAAGGGCGGCATATAAATCAAATAAAAATAAAATAAAAATAAAAATAAAATAAATTTATTTACTTAATTAAATTCATATGCTGTCCATCTTTCAAGGTCTCTGACCTTGAAGATAAACCAATACAGTAATTTTATGAAAAAACTAAACAAGAAGTAGCAATGTAGCATATACACAACACAAATATAGTTAGGAAAGGAGGAGAACCTTCACAACAGATTTCAAAAGGGGTCTATTTTTTCCAGGACAGTGATGGGAAGTCTTTTGTGTTTGGTATGTCAAAAATTAGGAAAATACCTAACTTGACCCTGCTAACATGTCACAAACACATCCCAGTGGTGAAATCTTATTTCTTTTTCCTACCGGTTCTGTGGGCATGGCTTGGTAGTGGTGGGGTCATGTGACTGAGTGGGCGTGGCTGTGTAGTCATGTGACGGGGGGAATCAAAAGACAGAAACTTTAACAATGCCCTGCTGGAGCAGGGGGTTGGACTAGATAACCTCCAGGTCCCTTCCAGACCTGGATCCTTCCTTCCTCTCCTTTTTCCCTCTCTCCCTCCCTTTCTTTTTCTTTCTTTTGTTCTTCCCTCCCTCTTTCTTTCTTTCTCTCTTTCTCTCTCTCTTTCTTTCTTTCGCAGCACCCCCCACATCCCGTTTTTGGCCTAGCAGGCCTCAGGGAAGCCTCCTGAGAGCAAAAACGGACCCTCCCATCCCCACCCACCCCATTTTTGGCCTAGCAGGCTTCAGAGAATCCTCCTGGGAGCAAAACCGGACTTCCCCCAATAGGTAGTAAAAAATGCTTTAAATAGTAAAAAAAAAGTTCCGAGGATTGCGTGGCACAGCTGATTGTCACAGCTGATTGTCAGAACCTTTTTTTTACATTTTTAAAGCAATTTTTTACTACATATTGCCCGAATGGATAGTAAAAAAATGTTTAAAAAAAGTTTTTAAAAAGTTCAGAGGATCAACCATGCTGCGCCATCTTTGGAACTTTGTTTTACTTTTTAAAGCATTTTTACTACCGGTTTGGCGAACCAGTCACATTTGTTACTACTGGTTCGGGCGAACTGGCATTTCACCCCTGACACATTCCCCAAACAAAAGTTAAGCAATTATCTTATCTTTCCCTCCCCCCCCTCCGAACGATCCCATATCTAGGCCATTCTGAATAAAGGCCTGAGTCTCAACTTCCACCATAGTGCCACTGCTGCCACTCAAAAAGGCCACCTCGTGCCATTCTCCAAGGCGCAATTGCCCCTATAGCAGCACTTCCCAGGATCTGTGCAGCCAGAGGCAGTGCTCTCTTTTTCTTTTGACAGGCCTCTGCAGCTTACCCGAGGATGCTCCGGATTGTATGAGGCCTTTGTTCTTGAAGTGGCTTTGAAGAATGCTCTTCCGCGGCCTCCGAAAGCTCTTTAGAAGCTCCAGAAGTCATGCAAGAGCACAGCCCTCTTGCATGATTTCAAAGGATCGGGGGTCATACAAGATCACACCCTATTTTGTGCGGCCTCTGTAGCCTCTAAAAATCACACAAGAACAGGGCATGCTTTCAAGAATAGATGTTTTCAGGTGAACAATGGCATGCCACCTAGAACATTGTGGTGAGTTACCTTTGAGGTGCACCTCACAGGTTTGCCATCACTGATCTAGGAGGATACAAAGTTTCTTCAGAGACACATTTTTCTTGCACTTTAATTTAGTCTTCCTTTGCTCTTTAGTTTTAGATTTTGGGATTGCTGAGGTATGGTCAGGCCTTAACTTTGGTTTTGTTTAGCTAGCAGGAATTTGGTTGCTTCACAGTGTTAATATTGCATAAACTGAAATTATCAGTACATGCTGGGCATTCTTACATTGTAGACTTGTTCCTCCTCCATGTTAAGGGTATTCCCAGACAAATATTTACAGTGTTATGCTTACAGTACTATAATTTTGGTGGGTGAGAAAGTCTGGACCTCATTATGGCAGGGCACAGGACTAGCCCTGCAAATACTGGTACCTGTAATTACTGTATAGCCCAGCCTATATAATCTACTCCATTAAGCATTAAGCTGATTTAACTCTAATTAGTTCTGTTTCATGAGAGGCCCAATTTTATGAGATGCAAAAATGAAATGTAAAGTCTTGTTAAAAAGGGACTGTATTGTTTTTATTACTATCAAATCCAGAGAGGATTCTTCCATCCTCCATGAATTCTCATTTATAAAATAGATGATCACTCTGTGTGCAAATTCTTTGAATATTCCAACTGAATAAGTTAATGTGTATCCTGCAATCTAAAAATATCTTATTATCCAACTAGTCTTTGATCTACTATCCTATCTGGAATAATACAGCTATATTTGAAAAAATAGCTTTTGTCCCTTCCACAAGGATCCACTGAACTATTATTGTGTCCACTACATGACTTGAATTCATTTGGTGAGTGGAGAATCTGTTTCTCGTGTTGCAAACTCCTGCTTGTCTTACTGCTGCAGACATTGTTATTGATCAAAGAAGCCATGTCAAGATTTGCATGCCATAAAACTGAACAACTGCCCCTCTCCACCTTCACCCTCCTCTCTCAAGAGGAAGCAAGAGGAGAAAGCAGCAGGAGAAGTCTTGTCTTTGCTAATTAGACTCTAAATATGATGGAAGCTTTTTTAAACCAGCCTCCTGCCTGAGGCATGAATTTACTAACTTTAGTTTGTTGTTAGGTTTGGTTCATTGATCTTGTCACAATTGATGATTCATTAAGTTGTGATCTGTGTAGAAATTACAATGTGCAGATGAATCAGAAGGACATATCTGAGCACTCTCCAAGTGTTAATTATTTAGGAAAGGCTCTTGGTAGCCGGCATGTGCTGCACACCAAGTGCCAATTGTCATTCTAAACTCTCAGTTTATGGACCGTGGGTGGTAATAATGTAGCATTTAAGGACTAGTTGCTTCTAAAGTATATCTTCAATTATTGTTGGAGGGGGGGTTTTTTTCTTCCCAAAGAACTGAGTATTTGGCTGCTTTATAACTTCTTTCACCGTAGTATTTCTTTTTCAATTAGGAAGGTTTTATAGGTCTATATATCTTTTACGATTTCATATTTTTTTCATTTAGATTTTGAACTAAACTACTTTTCAGGGCAAATGCTAGGGATTCTTATATGGGGAAGTAAAATATTCCTAACATACTTGAAAAAAGTGACAACGTGTACCAATAGTAGATGTACCCAAGATGCTTTTTCTTGATTAAATACATAAATATATCCTTACCTCATATCCTGATGGCTACCCAGACAATTATTTCGTTAAGTAAAATAGAAGGTTTTAGAGCAGGGGTGTCAAACTCAAGGACCGGGGGCCAGATCTGGCTCATGGGGTGCTTAAATCTAGCCCACGGGACCGCCCTGGAAACAGTGCAGGACCCGCCCACAGTGCCTCTGCCAACAAAAATGGAGCTTGGGTGGGCCACATGAAGTCCTCTCAGGTTCCGTTTTCCCTGGCAGAGGGTTGCAGGAGGCCATCGCAACTGGAAATGGAGCTCAGGAGCCCATTTTCATTGGCAGTGTGCTCAGGTCACCAAAGGCGCCCCCAACACAAGTGACATTGAGCTGGCCACACCCACTCTGGCCATGCCCCCCCCAGGTCAGATAGACCCCTGATGTGGCCCTCAATGAAATCAACTTTGACACCCGTTTTAGAGTTTATGAAAGAGGAAGCTAATCTTAATAACACAGGAGGTGATTTAAGCAGTTGTTAATTTCTACCACTTATTTCTAATTGAAACATTTTCATTTGGCCATTTTGTACGCATAAAAAAATTAATTTAGTTATTTTCTAGGGAAAAAAAGTATCAGACACGAAGATTGGAATTGAAGATGAATATTCCAAATGATTAACATACCTGCTTATAGTATAATTTGTTACATAACTTTATACCTAACCTCCTTCTTTGTCATTGTAACATAGAAATTAAATTTTTCTCAAATATTTTCCTTTTTAAAATTGATTTATGACACAAATCCTTATCAACAAGTTGACTTAAATTTGAACTGCTCTTCAAACTAGCAACTTCTAGATGCTCAAAATCTGAAATCAATTGTTCAGATCAAGCAATAAAAAATGAACAGACCTAGATTTCATATATTTGAGCAACTTTAATAAGTTATTTAGATTATACATTTCAGATATTTATTATGGAACTGAAAAGCTCTAAAAATTGCAAAGTATCAGACTATAGGCCCTTGGACACAAAAGACGATGGATATATACAGGGAATTGGCATAAAAGGTGCCTTGAAGGAATCAGTTGCTTTACACTGCAAAATGTTGCTAGACATGTGAACAATTTACCACATTTTATTTGAAAAGCTGTAGAAATAGTTCACTTAGGTAACATCATATTCTGCATAGCAGTTTCTGCTCCACCGATATCGCTTTTCTTCCTCACAATCTGCCTTGGAACTAATTAATCTCAAGTATACAATTTGTCTGAAGTTTACAGTCACACTTTATGGTCATAGACTTTAGTGATGTAGCATCAGATTCCAGATTGTTTAGAATTCCTCTTGTCTTCTTTCATTTACTCATGAAAATGATGGCAAAGTTAAATGCATGCAAACAGTAATATCATTGCACTTGAGATCAATCCATTGATCATTTTTCTGTCTTATCAAGAGGTGACATTTAGCCAATTCCCTGGAATCAGATATGTACCACAGACATTTAAATAATACATTCAGTATATCCACATTTATCTAATGAATGGCTGAAGGGTTTTATAATGTAGGGTTTATTAAATGAAACAATACAAAATTTTGATTACTATTGAAAAATGAAAACATAATAATTTAAGCTAAATTTTTCTTTACATATGTTTTCTAAAAAGGATTTAAATTATCCTGTATATTTTATATGAGATATACTGGACACCCTAATGGCTAAATCTCCTTGATCCATATGGGAGGCCACCCTGCCTTAAGGTGTATCTGTTCTATAGTATGTACTATCTCTTTTTCAGTATCAGCTAACATAAGTCAGATTTACACAGTATTTACTTTATATTTGGGTATAGAAATTATACTCACTAAAAAAAATGTGTAGCTTGTGGTAATTTTAATCATCACATTTTGTAATAAGAACCAACCTGGAGTATAATTTTATGTATCACAGACATATATTTGTCAAGGAAGTATGGTTATTGTTTGTTGAACATACAGCTTATTGGCAAATAAAATTTGTTCCAAGCACTTATTTTTATTCCACTGTAATCTAAATAAAATATTTAAAATTCCCATAATTTCTTAATTTCAATTCTTCTTGAAAAGTAATAACGTGAAAGGATTTTACTTTTGTGATTTTTAATTTAATATTTAAGTCTTATTGTCATAATGCATGAAGGAACAAGTAGAGCAGAGATCTGCCTCCCTACGTTGTGTCTGTCTATAATTTTTTTGTCATATATTTTCCAAAAAAATTCTTCTGCAAATAGTTTAATATCTCTTCTCTGGAAGCCGGCAGAAAAAGTTTGTCACTTTTTAAAGACTAAAATAAGCTTAATTAGCTTAAAAGTTTATTAAGATAAATTAAAAGGTAAATCAAGTGCAAAGAATAGCAAAAGTGTACAATAGATATCATTTAAAAAAATCAGTTTGTTCAACATTTTTCCCTTTTTTAAAAAGGCAGTAATGGCATCACCACTCTGGAAACTTGATATTTCAAAACTAAAACATTTTCAGGACCAGCTCAGCTGTATATATAAATAAACTCTTTTTTATTTGCCTAATCTTGTAATATTCCCATTTCATTGCCAAAAATCATAATGATAAAGATAGTATGGAATACTTCCATTATGGTATACAAATCTCTGACATGTTCAATCTTATAAAGGTGATTATTTTTGGCAGCCAGTCATTTCATATGAGCGATAACAGAATGACAGATGAGTGCAAAAGTTTCTGACTTATAGCGAGAGGCTGTATGGGTAATTCATGTCACAATTGTATTGTGGCTACATTGAAGATAATGATCTCAAGGCTTGGACCTCTGCATTTGTTTTAACCTGCATGTGCATGAACAAATACAACAGTATTTGTTTACAGGTGGCAACCATTGCTGTTTTCTGCTTACTACAATTCAAACCAAGCAATCTACATATAATTTAAAACAGACATAAGATAAACTTTCAGAGAGAGACGGAAAGAGAGAATGTAGGTTGAGATGTAACATAATTTTATTTGTGTGCATTTTTGTCATATCTGTGGTCTGAGGCAAATGGTAGTCACGCCTTACATGCATTGGGCTTCTTTTTGCTAGCTATCCCAACAATACTACAATATACTGAGTTTAATATATGATATAGATGAGAATGCTTTTTTAAGCTACCATAGTGAACATGTTTGTTTTTAAGGAATTAGAAAATGTTCATTCTGATTCATAGAGAAAAAAATAATGCATTGTGTATTTATTTGTGTGTGTTTTGCACAGACAATATTGTTACATTATACGTGAAATTTATGTGTCTGTCCTTACAATTCTGTTATGTCAACAAACTATAGAAAACTAATTAGAATAATTTTTATTTGTTTACTGTTTGCATATTATAGGGGATAATCTAGGGCCGTGATGGCGAACCTATGGCATGTGGGCCACAGGTGGCACGCTTCGCCATATCAGTGGGTACGCGAGTCCCACCGGAAGTTGGCAAACGGGCTATTTTTGCCCTCCCCAGACTCCTAGAGAGGCTCTGGAGGATGAGGACAGCAAACAACGGGACTTCTGGTCCTACCGGAAGTTGGCAAACGGGCCGTTTCTGGCCTCCGGGGTGGGTGGGGAAGGCCGTTTTTGCCCTCCCTAGACTCCTAGAAAGACTCTGGAGCCAGGTGAGAGAGAAAAACGAGCTATCATGTGCTAGGAGCGGGGGGAGCATGGGGGGGTCACGCATGCATATGTGAGGGCAGGGCACATAGAATTATGGGTGAGGGCACACGTGTGACCCCACCCCCCGCCCCCCCTCCTGGCACGCGATGGGAAAAAGGTTAGCCATCACTGATCTAGGGCAATTTCAGCAAAGTAATAGACAACTAAGTCATTAAGTAGAAAGGGATACTTGGCAAAAGCCTACAAGAAAAGGTATATCTCCTTGGACAAACTAGTTGCATAAATCTCTTTGACATGTGGTGGTTCCCCCAACCTTTTTGGTTCTGCAGACTGGTGATGGCGAAGGGGAGGGATAGTTTCACAAATGCAACCTAATCCCGGACATGCGCAAATAAATTTTCACACACTCGACAGCTGATTGTGCGGCCCAGTTCCCAACCAGCCACATCCCGCTCCTATGTTAAAGAATTCTATTTTTAAAAAAATATGTCTTAAATGATGAATCCAGGTTCTCCATTTGGTAAGCAGTGTATGTATAAATCATGGATTAATTGTATGAAACCTTTTTTCCTCAGCTGTTATAGGCCTAATTATCAACTGTATAGTTTCTTGACGAAATAAAGATATTTTCCTGGAGGTTTATGCACTTCCTTGGAAGATTTAAGCAAACAAATTTCTTTATAGGATGCAAAAGTCAGTAATTATTTTGAATTCAATGGCATGATTACCCTATTATATCCAGACTAATTCAGTTTTTAGGGACATCTGGAAAACACAGTGAAATTAAATGAAGGAATAAATAAAGTTAGTGTACAATTATATCACATACCTTCCTTGTTCAGTTTAAAGATGATATATACTGTAGTATAATTTTTTGCATTGTTATTTATTGTTGTAAGCCACCCAAAGTTGTCAAAGATTTCAGGATTTCTGGCACTGTAACATAAAAAAGAAGCACCTTTCTCCCAAAGAAAAAAATACTTAAGATTGAAAACTAGTTTACTAAGACTAGATGGCTTCTTTTAATTAAGCTACTAAGTGGTTTTGAGTTTCTATCATTGACTGAAACTTAAAATATGTGATTTGTTCCTTTCCTTCCTGCATTGGGTAAAATCATAGACCCTGTAGGATGAACTGTGTGATTTTAGTGTCTCTGAAGCTTCTTTCGTAGCAGTTCAAGCCATTGGTTTGGGAGCTTTAACTAATTAATTGCCTCCCAACTTATAAAATTTGAATGAATCACTTACAACTGATTTAGAGTTGGTGTAATATTTGCTGTTCTAAATCTTGGAAATGGTTGTGAAATGTGATACATCATAACTATTTCAATTCTGTCATTAAATGCATTGCATATTTCTGAGTTAGCTACCAAATGAAATAGCATTTCTTTACAGCTTTTGTTAAGACTCTCCCCCAAGATCTGCTAATAAAAGGTAGAAATGAAAAGCAGCTTTTTTGTTATCAGTAGATTTAAGATAGTCAAGCATCAACATAATTATAAAGTCCACCAGTTCTGCTTGAGTGGCCATTGCTTGCAATAGATTGTGCATCTGTTAGCTGTGAGCAGCTGGTTTCCACGGAAACTGCATGTATCATTTACCTGTGAATAATTGAGAATGACAGCTGTAATGAGAGAATTTTGGGCAAATTGTGTAAATATTCGTAACCAGATTACCCTGATAAAATATTTTCACAGCAGATAAAGATATAACTTCCAGGCTTAAGAAGATCAAGCTGAAGGGGAGAAGGAGAGGGTCCATCAATGTGAAATTCAGGGGACGAATGTTTTAACACCTGTAATGAATTCTTTATATTTGATAGTACAGTAGTGTTTGTGAGACTCTGATTCTGTGCACCGGAGTCTCCAGGGCCTGAAATCCTTTTAGCTTCATTCCTAGGAGCACGGAATTAGATTGTGTCTGATCTGAATATGTAAGTGTTGTTGGACTGAGAAGGGAAAAGCTGAATAAATTGTAGGTAGAAATTGATAAATTGTCCTTACTATTTCAGAGTGTACGTCATGAATAAAATAGGGATAGAGACATCACAATAAACTAACTTCCTTTTTATCTTCCTTTTACTTTAAATGAATGAATGAATGCGTTTGTTATAAATTTATGTAAATATTTAATTAACCAGTTTCCTCAGTTTACAGCAATGATGTATTCACTATCCTCATGTATATTGTACACGAGTAAAATCTGACTAAATCTAGTTAACCCAGCTAACTGTAGCTAGCTCGTTGCATACATATGAATGAAAGCTCATGTCTATGCGAGGGATATAAGGAGGAGGCAAAGAAGCAGCAGCCAAAATCAGTTGTTTATGATTGGATTCTACCAGATTGAAATGGCATACCCAATTTTTCATGCTCAATTGTGAGTTTGTTGTTACTTATTTATATATATCCCACCTTTATTATGTTTATAAATAATTCAAGGTAGCAAACACACCTTTTCACCTCCTATTTTCTCCACAACAACCCTGTGAGGTGCACTGTTTTTTTCTCTAAAGAAAAAATGAATAGTCATGAGGTATGTATAAATATGGTTTCCATATGTTCTTCATACTACTAAAATTAGTAGTGCCCAGAATGACTGTGTAGCATTAACTTTTGTTGGAATTCATTTCCTTCTCAGAAGATATATTTCTTTAACTTTCTGAGATACGATGCATCTACTTATAGATTGTCTTACAAAGACATAGATATAGGACAGTAAAGTAATTTAGCCTGATGTAATGTACCACCATTGTACTACTTCCTATATTTATTTATTTTTGTCTAATGACAAATGTCTCCAACACGAAATACGTGTTGATCTTCATTCTTTAAAAAATCAGGACTTCACTGATATTGGGAGTGCTTAGGTGGACACATTTGGTAATATTACTTGTAATCTATTCTAAAGAGAACAATCCCTTTGGTTACTGTACTTAGAAGTTTGTTAGTAGTGATACTGTATGATATGGTAAATGGAACTTGTCACAAGTCTCATCTATACTGATCCTCTTAGTTAATCGGGGGAATAATCCCTCTAAAAAGCATTAATGCCCTTAAGACACCGTGAATATATGTGTGCTTGGAAAATGCAATAATGTTGTTCTGTATGAAAACATTCAGTATCCCTAATGGTTGAAAGGATGCCAGAGTGTTGTCAAGATAAAATATAAAATTGAGAGTGAATCGCTGACTGATTTCCATCTGCTTTAGAATCTCTCTAAGACAATAAAGAACATTGAACGTTGTTTCTTTATTTTACTTCTAACTGTCCTACTAGCCTGGTGTCTATAAAACAAGTAATAGACTTATCCTAATTCCTAAGACATCTATAGAGTATAGGTCTTAATTGCGATTTCAGCTATGAGGAATTGGTATACTGTCCTTGAAACTATTCATTACTCATAAAGCTAGGTCTTTGGATTTAAGGTTCTCCTACGGATATTTATAGACTCACATATCAAATCATGGGGATGGGAGGGTTGGTTGTTATATGGAGTATGGAGTAAGTCATCCAATAAATTGTAATTGGTCAAGAAAAGCTTTCCAAAGGCTTAGTAGGTTGACTAGTGTGATAGTGAAGGAAAAGGCTTTGGTTCAAATCTCCTTTTCTTATGAATTTCCTAAGTGCCCTATAGCCAACATTCCATTGTCATCAGGCCTGCAGCAGCAGTGTGATCCCATTTAATACATTTCCTTCAAACAAATCTAAATCTGAATTGTATTTAAAATTGTAAAACAGATTATTTTTCTTCCCAAAGCTTATTTAAAAGAAAGATCCTATATTCTAAGGAATGTTGTGGTTACATTTTAAGTTTGGAATATAAAAGAATAATGTAATAGCAAAAATAAAACAAAGCAAAAATACAGGCTAGATGGTGTGATTTCTACAGCCAGTGCAGCTTCAGATATAGAAGAGTTACATATTAAACAGATAAATGGAAGCTTCTGGCCTACTTCAGCTTGACAGCTTTGGGGCCAAACTGAAATCTCCCAGAGTCATCTTCCATTATTGATTTTGGTAAGCTGTTTACTTGTACCTCCAATTTCTCTCCCAATCTGCGGATCAAATCATTGGTCAGACAGACTAGAAGCTCTTTCAATGCTGAATTCTAGCCTGAACCTAAATTGAACCAAATTGTGTCCAGTGACACAAGCTCTGATAAAGAGATTTATTGTAGAAATAATCATAACTATTGTCCCCTAGTTTAATGTGTAGATAGGATAGTCTATATCAGGGGTGTCAAACTGGCGGCCTCCGGGCCGGATGTGTCATGAGCAGGCCACGGCCACTCAAGCTCCGCAAAAGGGAAAACGTCGCAAAACATTACATGACGGCAACGTGACATGGCGAGTTTGATACCCGGGGTCTATACTGTGTGTCATCCATCTTTTAAAAATTAGCAAAAACCTCCCATCTTAGCATAACTATTCTTGTATTTAGCAGTAACAAATGAAGCTTGTGTATTTAAACAAATAAGTTAGCTCTGTTCTACATGGATAAAATTGTAGGATGCAGCTTGCTTTAATTAGAGCTAGGAAAGCTTTTCCACACTCCTTCTGTTTGCTATCATAAACACATTACATATGCTTTGCAACACAATGCGAAAGTATTAGAGGGGCAGGTGTTGCTTTCAAAGCAACAAACCAACCTGAAGATGATTGAACAAAGCCAGTTATTTTCAAAACAGATTTTTGATGCAGAAAGGAACAGCCTTCTGGCGCATATTTCTAAGAAATTCCAGAATAATAGAGGAATGTGACTATGATTGCCAGTGCCTAGTGATTAGCAGTCCTCCTATAAATTCTTTTATCATTCTTTTTATTTACTCTGATTGTGTTTATCCTAAATAAATCCCTGAAAAAAAATGTAACCTCATTTTGAATAGGCTAGTTGCTTTAACTTTGTAATGCTAGAATGTTTACTTTGCAGGACATTTATCTTTTGTTGAGAGCATTGCAGATTACCCATTCACTTTGCAAATAGGAAAACAAAAGAGAACCACTTATCAAAATGTCAATCAGTTACAGTACAAGGAAGGTGTGTATGCTGAGATGAGATCTCTAGATAAAAAATAACTCAGCACTGTAATGCTGTAATTCTTTTTCTCCTTTTTACCTCCTCTGGGCTGCATTCTCATGTGAAATTTGCTTCCAGTCAATATGTTTAGTTATTTGATGTTTTTGCTTCATGTGTCTTCCCCTCAGTTCCTCCTGCCTCATGTTCCTCCTGTGCATATGTAGTTTATACTTTTGACCTTGATGTGTGTTGGTTTTTAAACAGCCATTTTTGCATTTCCTTAGTTTGTAATGGTGACTCTGAAAATAATCAATTTTGATTCGGCTTATCTGAAGACCCTTTTTAAGTTGGTAAGCTTTTTTCCTTCCTCTTGATAAAATGGCAGGGTTTTTTAAGCTGGCAGCTGACAGATCATGTATGCGGTGATCTCTTTGCAGTGTAGTCCTTCCTATTTCCTATCCTACTTTTCCTCTGAGGATTCAGTTAACCTACACATTACTATTTTTCCACACCTATTCAGTTATATATTTTCATTCTTTCTTATTAATCATTGCATTCTTCTTGTTGAAACCTGATATTTTTATATGCACCCTCACAACTTTTTTCTAATTTTCATTAATTTCCTTTCTCTTTTATTAAGAGGAATAATTTTTCCCAAGCTACTGTTTCCTTTACACTAGATTTCCCTTGGTTCTCATATACACCCAAAGAGCCCCTTAGTAACTAATACCTGTAAAAATTCAAGCAAACTTTCCTAAAAATTTCAAATACAAGAATTAAAGCAGATTGTATATCATAACAATTACATTTAGGTCAAATTTCTCTGATTAAGTTTAGTAAGATCATATAAACACACATAGCAGAAAACTGGGGATACAGTGAGAGCTATAGCAGAAATGTTCGGCCTGGGGTGGGAGGATCTTAGAAAGGAGGAAGCCCAGTTTGCCCTAAACTTTGAGGACGATTCAAGGAACATGGAAGCAGCATGCTGACAGAGGTTAAAATGTTCCCCAGCCCATATTCCAAGGCTTATGTATATATTCTGATTTATATATAATTGATTTTGACGGCATCTAACATTGTTCATATTCTTTTGCTATTTCTTAGAACTTTCCTCTGAGAAGTGTCTAAATTCTTGAGTTTGACTACCATGATCAGTGAGCAGGAACTGCTAGTTTTCAACATAATCCTTTAATGGAGGTAGTGCTTTAGAGAGTTGTATTCTGATATTCTAAAATCCACACATGTCAGCCTTCAAATGAATGAATAGAGAAATAGTTTTGTATAAACTTGCTGTTCAAAATTTTGGATGCATAGATTTCTCTTTAAAATTGGTAGAATCTGTAAATTACTTATTAAAAATAAATTTAATTAATGTATGAATAAATTTATACACTGCCATCACACTAAGTAACTCTGGACAGTTTGCAAGTAAAAAATGATACAATCCACATAAAAGTCCGTACAAAAATAAACAAGTTTAAAAGACAGAGAGAATGCCCTTAAGCCACCAATCACTACCAGGGTTATAACCCATGTGCTAGTTTACAGAGCCAGCAGAGTGGGAGCCAATCAAACCTCAGGGGGAAGGATGTTCCATAGGGCACGGTCAATGACTGAGAAGACCCTCTTCCTAGACCCTGCATATTGAAATTCTTTAACTGGTGGAATCAGTAACGTGCTCCTCCTACCTAACTGGATGGAACAAGTTGATGTGACTGGGATAAGAAAGTTCCTCAGGTAACCTGGGCCCATATCATGAAAGACATAACAATTACATAACCAATCCCTTGAGTTGGACCTGGAAACAAACTGGTACCCAATGCAGCTCATACAGCAGAGGTGTTAATATACCCTCATAGGTGCTCCCAAAACTGCTCACACCACCTTATTCTGCATCAGCTGAAGTTTCCAGATGCCTTTCAAGGGTAGCACCATAAACAATGTATTGCAGAAATACATACAGGAGATGATTAGACCATGAGTAACTGAAAGAAGGGCCTTCCCATCCAGTTAAAGGTTTAACTGGCACGCAACATGAAATTGAGTAGCCTCTTACCCATCTGCCTAGGGGAATCCCCAGATTACATAGGGGTTGTCTAGGACAGTGTGATACCATCTAAGATGGTAAACCTCCAGATACAGAAGAGGCCCCCACCCATAGCCGCATGCAATCCATATGTGAGGATAGGAGTGAAGTTGTAGAGATGGGTCTTGCAAATTTGATGTAAGATTCATAACCCGGTGTACAATTTCTTATATACACAACCAGATATAAGTCTGCAGCATTCTTACATCAAAAGAAAATTAAGCATGCTGCTTCTGTTATTGCTGGCTGTCAGGAAACCAAAAATGCATAAATCCTACGCAGTGTTAGAGTACACACATGAGTATTAAAAAGATGATGAGGATAAATGCATTCTCATAACATCCTTAGATTTCAGGCATTCTGCCTTTCATGTTTTTTAATCAGTAGGAGGTTTTAAGTTCATTAAATTGAAAGTGTTTACAATGAATTCCTCTACAGATAATTATACTCAGTGTGGAATAATCCATTATGGTGTAGATATATGAGATTCTTGAGGACACATTTTATGTACGCATCGTTGCTTCACCATATTCTTGCATGTTGAAATGTTTCCAAATTGGAATCAGTGATTTACTAATTGATAGAATTTAATGGTAGATTCATTTACTATTCTAAAGGGAAAATATTTTGATAATCATTAGATTGTAAGTCTGTACGCAGACATACCATGTTTTTTTAAAAAATGTAAATCCTTATTACATTGAGTTCTGCCAAAATGTTGATAAATTTATGTTATAGATACAAGCTAAGTGATCAATAGTTCTGAATTTCAATCTTTATATAATGTTATATATATCATGTATATATAGTAAATGAATCTGCCATTAAATTCTATCAATTAGTAAATCACTGATTCCAATTTGGAAACATTTCAACATGCAAGAATATGGTGAAACAACTATATACATACAATAATATAATAAATATATTATATTATATTATATTATATTATATTATATTATATTATATCATATTATATTGCTTGCCATTTATACTACTGCATGTTTTTGTTTTTGGTGCTAATTGAGATTTATAATGAATGTGATGAGATAGTTAGAATGTTTATACAATGAGCCAGAAGAAGATAAGGATCTGTGAATTTATTTTTTCCTGTTTCATTCACTGATAACATAATATGCTACATGTTCAATGTGTTTTCCATCTTAATAGTGTATCTTTAAAGTCTTTTTTAAGCCCCGCTTCTTAGATCCCTTCTCTGATGTCGACTCATTTCAGCTGACCATTTCTGCTTTTTATTATACGTTTACCTTGTTGCCTTGACAACCAGTATGGCATAAATTGTTAGGTGCCTTCCTTGTCTTTATTTATATTACCATTAAATGATGAACTAAAACATCAAAATTGTACATTGGGTTTTTCTTTTTTTGTGTTGGGATTATTTTAAGTCTTTAAGGTATTTTCTATCTCATCTGTGCTTAATAATTCTATCTTTAATCTTGCTTTCTACCAATGTATCTGAAAAATGCAATACCAGTCAGTGATCTTTTTCTCTTACTCAGATGTATACATCACCCAAACTCCAGATTCTTCAAAAATCACACCATCTATACCAATCTAAATGAAAATTTCTAGTAGAACAATAATATTATTAGCTTTATTCAAATATCATAATGTATATCAGACACACACACAAAGCTGGACTTCTTTATTGTCGTTTCTCAGATGTAATATTGAGCTTTAACTTCTAGCATGTCTTACCATTGGTTATACTGGCTGAGACTGATGAGCAATTCAGCCTGTTTAGAGACTCTCACATTCCAAACTGGGACAATACAAATGATGTTATAATGTATGTTATATTATATATTTGCTCATTCAAAGTAATTTTTGTAGATAATTTGACTTTTTTTTAAAATTTGATTTATATGCCGCCCTTCTCTGGAGACTCAGGGTGGCTTACAATGCGTTAAGCAATAGCCTTCATACTTTTGTATATATTCATACAAAGTCATCTTATTGCCCCCATAATCTGGGTCCTCATTTTACCTACCTTTGAAAGGATGGAAGGCTGAGTCAACCTTGAGCCTGGTGAGATTTGAACTTGAAGTAATTGCTGGCAGCTGATGTTAATAACAGTGCTTTAGTCTGCTGCGCCACCAGGGCTCAGGACTTCTAATAATACTGTTTGAATCAGAAAAATGAAAATATTGTTGGGCAGAATTGCTGGGCAGACTTTATAGATGGTCCTTGACTTACAACCATGATTGAGCCCAGAATTTGGGTTGTAAATCATTTCAATCATAAATTGAGTAACCACATGACTGGTCTCAATTTTACAACGTTAAGCAAATCACATGATTATTAAGTCCGAATCCAGCTTGTCCAAGGGTTAGTTTTTGGCCAGAAAATGGCAAAAAAGTAGCAAAGCATGATCACATGATGCTGCCACTGCTAAGAGCCTGAAATGCCATCACATGACTGTGAGGGTGGTGCGGTAGTCGTTACTTCAAGGACAGGTCATAAGTAACTTTTTTCAAGTTCATCATAACTTCAGTCATTAAGCAACCAGTCATAAACCAAGGATTACCAGTATTGTCCATAGTAGACAATATGTGCAATACTCCAGAGTTCACTTTAACCAGTGGTGATTACTTTTTAAGTAATTGCTTCCATAAATGACTTGCTGCTGAAATAAACAGAAAATAAGAGAATATTCTTTTATTCACATGGCTTTGCCTGCCTAGTTGAGACAGAGCATATTTTCCTGACTTTCCTCTACATGCTAAAAGTTAATGATTCCTTCTTTCATATATGTTTGTATAATGATAATTGCATGTACATGTTTGAGATATGGAAGACAATTCAGATTACACATTTAAAATTAATCATATGGCTCACTATTACATTTTTACTCTTCTTTTATAGTAGAAGCATATGAGGTTGCTTTTTAGACCAAATCCAAGTTTTATAAGAAATATATCCAATGTTCCTCATATCTCTGATATGAATACAAAATCAGGAATGATGAAGTGAATTAAAATCCTCCTAATATGTAGGAAACAGAATCTTTTTGCTTCATTTTAAAGTGGTAGTGGATTTTATTTTGTAATGACAAATGTAATAGATATCAAGGGATAAAATTATGCATTATTTTCTTTCAGTACACACTTTTCTGTGTTGCTGAAAAATGGCCAAAATAATAGCCTGCCTGAGTTAGTTGTATTGCACAGTGTGGCGCTCAGGAAATCTAGCTTTTTTCATCCTGTAAAATTTAGAAGTTATTGAAGCAATTTAAGCCAGAAACGTGACATATAAAATGGTCTGAGTCAGTTATTTGTCATATGGAAATAATTTGAAGTGTTGCAAAAAGCACAAAGAGGTCTTAAGCTTTTTTTCTTATTGTACATGGAATTTTGATTTAAAATGCACTTCCTGAGAAATGGTAACAGACTGATATGAGGTAATCAAAATGCATATACTTCGAGTACTATACTGAATGGAAACAATTATTAAGACATCAGTAAGCTTTATATCAGAAAATTCTCACACTAAGTTGGTTTATGTTTAATTTGATTTGGGAGAATCCAGGAAGAGAAAAAAATGATGTACAAAAACTGCTATTACTTCAACATATATTTGTTTGGTCATTTGTTTTAATGTATGTCATGTTTTCATACAGAATTCATACTGACAAAATCAGGTCAGTTTTCTGCTGATCTGCATTTCAAAAAAGTCACATTTGAGCAAACAAGCACAATTAAGTGTTTGCTTAATATGTGTTCAGTTCTTGTTTTATTGACTCCCCAGAGGGATTTGTGTGAATTACATGGATTTTGGAATACCAACAAAGAAATATGAAATACCATTTTATGTTACACTGTGAATTTACTACAGATGCGGGTACCTTTCTTTTGTGTGTATGAAGACATCCTTGCTATTAGAGGCAACTATAATTTAGCTCCCTCGATGAATAATCTGAAATATAGAAGAATAATTTTCATATTAGGTTAAATAGCCCCAAAAGGATTCTATTGGCACTTGATTCTTTATAATGTGCCATTTGGCAGAAGAATACTTTAGGGATAATAGTATTCCTAAGATATTAATTTAGATATTATACACAAAAGAGGCTTACCTACTGAAATAGTGTGTGTGCATGATCTGCTTTGATTTAGAGCATCAGTTGAGGTGCCAGTTTCATTCAGGAATGGTAGGAGTAAAAGTTCTATTTTTTATTTTCTATATTGTATCTAAGAATATTATTAATATATATATATATATATATATATATATATATATATATATATATATAATATTTTAATGCCCCTTGAAGAATTTGATGATGTTTGTAGGTATACAGGTCCTTCTGAACAACTGAATCTGTGTGATATAAAGAGATTCCCTTTAGTTATTTCTTATTCTTTAACTTCTGTCTTTTTCATACACAATACCCATGCACATCCAATTCTCTTATATGCAGTGTACCACAAAGAATATGTATAAATGTCAAATGCATAGACAATAATAGTGAAGGTGGTTGTAGCTGTTTCACCATTGAATGTGTGAATGGGTGGCACACAAAAAAATGTTTTCAAGGACACATTGGATTTCCAAAAAGTTTAAAGGTATGAATTAAGATAAAGATATGCAATATGAGGACTCTTTCAAACAAACTGCAGATATCTTCTGTTTTAAAAATGTTAAAAGTCCACTTCACTGCAGAACTGTAAACATTAGCATTCTAAAACAAAACTATTTTAGCAAAGAAAACTAGTATCTGAACCTTTTGAAGATTCATTAGAGTCTTAACAGCTTCTATTATGTGGTTACTCAGATCTTACAATTTCTGTTGCTGGCTTTTAGAGGCACAAGTAGCTGGAAAGGAGGTTTAGACAAGATTTTGTTCCATATTGTTTATAGGTAGAGAAATTAAGCAAAGATTTTTTTACATACATTGTGAATCTGACTAGAAATTGACTAATTAATAATGTCAAGTCTTTCTTATCTTTTGGCAGTACTGATATGGATAAATTATATCTGGGATTATATCAAGGTGATGAGGACAGTGAATCATTGTTATTTCACTCTTAATGCATCCATCAACAGCCATTACCTAAAAGAGGGTGGGAATGTTGGTGCGTCTTATACACCGAATACTGCCATTTTTGGCCTCCCAAAGCCCTGCCCTGCTTGTTCCATTTTTGCGAAAAACAGGCCTGTGTCAGCTCCAGAGTGCTGTTGGCATGGAGCTGCCATTCTTGGTGGGAGGAACGCACAAACCTCGTTTCAGCCCAGCATCTGCTTCATGGAGCCTCCCAGGAACTGATAGGATTGATGGGAGGGAATAGCTGGAGGATGACATCATCATGGCCAGCCGGAAATAACAAGTGGATTAACTGTTTAGATGCTGGTTGTAAATACTCATGTGAATTAACTATTTAGATGTTCGTTGTAAATACTCAAGAATTAAACATAAGCCGACTTCCAGGTCACATGGGAGGGAGCAGCGCGCGTGATTGGGTGGGTGGTGATAACTAATGGATAAATGGTGGTGGGAAGCACAGGGCAGTAGCCCTAACAAAATTTTCATCTGCGATTGTCAGTGAGTGCCAAGAAGTGATTAAACTAAGGTAACAGCCATTCAGGTTTGTCTCCTTTTATTTCCTTCTGTTTGGAACCTGACAGCCTGTTTTTTTGCCCAATTTTCACAAATACGAGGGCGTTTTTGCCCTCCCCCAGCCCCCAGGAGCACTCTGCAGGCCTCCCAAACCCTCTGTGTGCCTCATTTTTTGCCCATTTTTGCAAAAAACGGGATGCACAGAGAATTTGGGAGGTCTGCAAAATGCTCCTGGGGGCTGGGGGGAGGGCAAAAATGCTCCCGTTTTTGCAAAAAATAGGGTGCGCAGAGGGTTTGGGAGGCCTGCAGAATGCTCCTGGGGGCCATACATTACATTAATCAATGTAATGTATGGTCTGGAATTACATCTTCTGTGTTGCAGCACCTGCCATCTAGCACAGCATCTCCCTGAATATTGGCATAGCTCTGACCCTACAAGGGTTCTGCAAGTCTTTAAAAACTTGCCTTTGCTCCCAGACTTGATTAGGTTGGCAGATTTTCTTTTGTTATCTGTTCAATGAGTTGTGTACACATCCCTTTCCCTTTATATTATTTTTAATTTTTGATTATTTAAAGCTATTCAAAGTCACTTTAGAGTCAGGCAGCCTTCCTAATTTAAAAAATAAAATTAGGTTTGGATTCAGCTACCCTTTTATTCTTGTTCATTGCCCAGAGTTCCTGTGGTAGATGGGCAAGCACAGACATTTGTCAGAGAGAGAGAGAGAGAATATGATATTTCTGTAATATCCTGTGTAGCAATTTATCTGCAGCTTCACTTACAGAGATTATTAGACAAACATTTGGCTTAGTTGCCTCTTGATTGCTAGCCAGTTGCACTTCTAGTGTTTGATGAACTCCACAAAACATTTAGCAACCAAATCATTGTACCCACTAGATATTCCATCTGTCTAAAACTTTAGACCCAGTCCAAATTCTAATGAGTCATATCCCAGTCAACAGTGAGGCATAAGGGATGCTCCCTGCTCCTGCAGATTTTTTGTACATTGCAAATGGAAAAAAGAGCCAGATTGAAGAAAGATATTGGAAGTAAAGAATGAAACTGAGAAGTGCTGACAACACTTTCCTGAACTGTGGAAATGCTGCAACATATTATGCTATTATAGATTAACTTCTCTACTAATTCAGTGGGGAATTAAGCTGTTATAGAGAAGACAGTCTGGCTTGCTTCAGAATTTCTGGATCCAGGTAGTGCATATATTCAGTTTTTGTCCATATTATACCTTCTAGGTTGTCTTAAGACAGTTTGTCAGAACTGTTTTACTAGAAAATCAGAATTTATAATGGTCTTGGTCTCAGACGTTCAGGGCATACTCTGAATGCCGTACTGCATCTTTCCTCTCCTGGTGATTAGGTAGCAAAGAGAAATAGACAAGCGCCCTGTAGCCATTGAGTGTGTGATATAAACCCAACACGATCGCTCCATGTGTTTTCTGAATAAAAGGGGTAGAGGTAAAACATGAAAAGAAAATATCCTGGTGACATAAAGCTTAAAAACATGTCAGCATTCTTCTATATAGCATTTTAGGCTGTCAGCTGACTTTGATTCCTTGAAATAACAAGAAATAAAATAAAATGTGACATTAAAAAATAATCTTGTGTGTGCAAATAAATGCAGTATTATTATGCTGTATTCCAAGTTCCAGAATGTGAATGAATATGGGAAGCAGAATCCTGTGGCCTAATTGAGAGAAATACTGCTGTCTTGGAAGAACCTGAAGATAATAATAAATCAAGAGTAGCATAATTCCTGGCTGTTCCTGAGGATTATTTCATTCAGGCTCCAAGAAAGGAAGTGAAACATGCAGAGTGGCAGACTGGTGGCTTTTCAGAATGTCTTTTTAATTCCTAGGAATCTGCTGACATAGTTACTAATTATGCATAAGAGTAAAATATAAGGGGGTTAAAGTCTTGAAATTTCTATATTTGGGAAAAGGCAACAGGCAGAATTTATGAAAATGGGACAAGGGAGCAATGCTGATTCCTGTTGGATTTTATTTTAAAATTTAGTTTTAACCCCTTCTTAGTTGCACCAATAATGCCTCCAAAGCTTTTAGCTCTAGCAAATAAATCAGCAGATCCCAGCTGTCTATTGCATAAATAAAATATGCACATTGTTAACTCTGCATTATTACAGGGTATCTGCACTTCAGTATTTATGAAAGTGTCATCTGTTGTTTTGTGTTAGCCTCGTCACAGTTTCTGTAGCAGAGAGAGGGGAAATATTGTCTTTGTGCATGCGTGCAATGTACATTAGCTGTTCCCATTGTCTCAGAAGGTATTCTGAGAAGGTATTGGCCTTTTTTTCCTTTTCTTTTTCTGTCTGTGTGTATGTGAAAGAGAACTGATATATTCAGAATCATTGTGCCAGAGAGAAAAATGGAATTGCCAGAGGGTTAGTAATATCTTTTAAAAAAGAGAAATAGCCTTTCTCCCTAAAGGAGGTGGGAAAAATTAGAGCAATTACATATGTATTGTGAACTTATAACCCAAAGAGAGGGAGGATTTTCCACTCAGTGCATAATTGGCTGCAATTTACTTAGAAAAAGAAGGAGCAAAGGTAGCAACTATGCTTAGGAGTTTCTGTAAAATATGGATTTCTTTGCATATCAATCAGGGATAGGCAGCAAAAAAGCAGGCTCATCAGGTATTATGGCCTCAACCACAGTCAGAAGATGAAGATGTGTACACAGATGAATTTTGAATGTCCAACATTGTTTCCCTATGTTGGTGGACTATCACAATCACTTAAAAATCCATCTTCATATAAACTAAACTTTATCTCATAACACCTGACTTTCTTTGACCAACCGCAATCAATTTCTCTCTGTTCAATTTATTCTTCATCTTTAAGACCCCAGAATTAAATGCAATTTTTCATTACAACTGCAGAGGATATTAGCACTAAAACATTTGACATAATGAGTTCAACACATTCGCAGACATTGCTGAAGAAAGGCAGACCAGTGTTGGATAGTGTCAATGTAAGAAATTAACGTTTTAAGTAATTGCATATAGCAAGTTCTACTAAATCAAAGACTGGGCTTCATTTAATTCTAAAAGCTCACCAGCACTTGTCAGATGACCTTTAAGTAATCACAAGACATATTGATAGTCTGCATAAATGTTCTTGAAATAAAATATCCTCCCTGGATTTCCACTTCTGGCCCTTGGACCCTCTCTTGGCAGCCACAAAAGATAATAGGCTTATCTGGTAATGTTTTAAAACCTGCTCAGATAAGCATTTGCCTGGGGGCCTCACCTGCCAATCCATTCCCTAGAAAGGCTTTTTGTTTCACTTCTCTTGGGTAGGAGAATCTTCTTGCAGATATATCTATTTTTCACCAGGTTAATAGCATATAAGTATTCGTTTCTGTTCGATGCTTTGCATTCTTTATGACAATTTGTTTGTTATTTGTTATACTTTCTGATGCAGCAACGAATATTCTTTGATATATCAGTAATAATAACACATACTCTAAGTAAAAACAATAAAATAACTATCAATTCATATTGCAGGAAATATATGCACCCATAAAAATTAAAATTCTATCCAAGTATAATTTAGGCACAATTAAAATAATATTAAACTATCAGAAATACCTAGGAGAAGGAAATATCCTAGTAAGCTTATGTCAAAAGGGCAACAGTGTAAGTAACAGGCTTAACACATTTTAGTCAGGATTTCATAAATGGAATCCCACAATTGTGAACATTTTTTGCAGCCACCTGTCTAGTATGAGGACATGATGTTTTAGAAAAAAAGCCTCCAAAGATTACAAACGTGCCCAGACAGGTAGTACAAGAGGTGATGTTTTTATATACTTTGGCCCCAAGCCATTCAGAGCTTTACAATTTGACATCAATACTTTAAACTGCCCCTAAAAACTGACTGGAGGCCAGTGTTGCTTGTATTGATCAGTTTAAGTTGATAACCTAAAGCTGTGTTTGAGAGTAACTAAGGTTTCTAAATTGTCTTTAGAGGTATTGAACATGCAATGTATTGCACCAATGTAATCCAGAAGTTATTATCTCATATATAAGAGATGCCAGACTATCTCTCTACAAGAGCTTGCATGTAGTGTAATAAAAAGTTATTCTACTGAAACCACCTTTGCTTCCAGTGACACCGATGGATCCATAAATAAACCATATGGTTCCCCAAAACTACCATGTTTCCCTGAAAATAAGACCCTGTCTTATATTTTTTTGAACCCTGGAATAAGTGCTTGGCCTTATTGCCATGCACTCAAAAGCCCGATTGGGGCTGTCTTATTTTGGGGGAAACAGGGTATACATCTGACCTTTTAGGGGGAGGCATCTCTGATATGGGCAAGAGGCCCAGTCAAAAAAGTATTGTCCTGTATGGATTGAGCTTCAGTTTTTCAGATATGATCTAGTTTTTATAATGTTCAAATTCTCATTCAGAATATCCACTATCCTTTAGCTTAGATTAAAAGATGAATATTATTTGCATTTTGATGACAATGTAGCTCCTAACCCTGAATAACATCACCACCATTTTTTTAAATTATTCATATTTCTATGCCGCCCACTCTCCGAGGACTCTGGGCGGCTTACACCAAAGACAGTATACTAAATAGCATATTGCCCCCAACAATCTGGGTCCTCATTTTACGCACCTCGGAAGGATGGAAGGCTGAGTCAACTTTGAGCCGGTAAGATTTGATCCGCTGATCTGCTGAACTAGCAATCAGCTAAAGTAGCTGCAGTACTGCACCCTAACCACTGTGCCACCTCGGCTCCATTTTTGTTTAGAGGTTAAATAATGTGGTAGGATAAAATTGAATTCCCCTAGAATTTACTTATATACTGGCTGCTAGCCATCTGTGAGCAAGATGGGTGGTTTAAAATATTTGATAAATAATTTAAATAACTAAGAGAACAGGCTGCCATATGAAATGGAGTGTTCTCGATCACTATAGGTCTTGAAACTGAGGGTGGATAGCCATCTGTCAGAGGTGAACTGCATTGTATCCTGCATTGTGCAGTTACCAGATTCTAGTATCATTTCTGAATCTACAATTCTGTGGTTCTATGAATTCCATTTTAGAATCAGAGTGTAACAAGCCCTTATCTGTCTAAAATGGTTTATGAAGATGCACAGGAGATAGGAAATAACTTCCTTTATTACTCTCACTGCCATGTAGTAAACTTCATAGTGAATTCTCACTTGTATTCATTGAAATTCGTGGTGGGTCTTCCTCCATGGTGCTCTAGCTATTGTCTCCTTTTGTTTAATTGCCTTTGGGTTTGAGATACAAAAATAGTTAAGGAGAAGAGGATACTTGGGTGCAACTGTGTCACTTTTCTTTTCTTTTTTTATATATTTTTTTATTTTTATTATAACACAATATGACAAATACAAAACACACAACATACACACACACACACACACACACACACTTTTAACAGCTATTTCGTGGTGGTCATCTTCTAATATTTACATTCTCCCCCGTTTCCCTTTATTCTATTCCATTTTCTTCTTGTCGCTTTCTCTTTTAATTACATTGTACTTCTTAACAATCGTATTGATTTTATACATTCTATATATCGTCATATTCATTCTTTCCATTTTCAAATTTCACCCCTATTTTTATTATCCAATATTTCTAGTCTTATACCATTTGTGCCAGATTATATAATATTCCGTATCTTCCTTTTCTTTGAGCTCTTTTGTTAATTTGTCCATCTTGGCACATTCTAGGATTTTTTTTATCAATTCTTCTTCTGTTATTATATTTTCCCTTTTCCAATTTTGTGCATATGATATACGTGCATATCATATTGTTATATATTGTTATAATATGTAAAATCAAATATCTGAGGCAGCAATTCTCATAATGTGGCCCCATTCTTCTCTAGAGATAGGGCCTGCATATGTCCTCTAGCAGAAGAGAACCAAGGCATCTCTTGATTCTTCCCTGTCTTCTGTGGATGTTCTCTCTGAGAGGCATGACAAAAATTTATTTAGAGAATAATCAGGGTGTGTTTTTAATCAATCAAAAATGTTTGTAAAAACCAAAGATATCCTACAATAATTTATATAAACACAATGCAGGAAAAATAGCAGGAAAAATTCATTAGAACTTAAAAGCCTAGGAAGATAATTACCCCAGTGATACTGGAGTAAGGCAAATCTCCCTAGAGAGAGAGAGAGAGACACTATTCTCAAGTACTGTGCTATAATTGAAAAGCCCTATCTTATGGCATTCATAGTAGTAGAAAAAAGCTGTATTATTTTTTTGTGAACCAATATAAAGGTGTTCAATGCTTTGGATATTTTATATTGTATATTAAATGATAAAGCATTTTGGTTAGGGCTTTGAGGGAGGGGTGGTTTTTTTCTCCTACAAATTTGCTCTTTAATTATCTTTTCTTTGTTCCATTTTGCTGTTACCAAAATAATAAAAGCCCATACTTTATACAATTGTCTGTAACAGCTATTATTTGTAAAAGTACATTTTTGCATGTCCTAATTGAACCAGGAAAGTTTTGTAGAACATGCCGCAGGTACAAGAAACAACTAAAAACATATATAATTTCAGGGCATCTGAGAAAAGTGGATTAACCTATGACTTAATGTATCTCTTGCCCTACTGCCCTGCCCTTTCCAAAGCTAATACGTGACACATACATTTTTCCAAACCAATAAAGAAAAAAAAAATCAGAAATTAAGTAAATTCCTGTTTTCATAACTAGTAGAACGAAAGGGGGGGACACTTAGGACTCAAATAATGCAGTAAGAGAGATACAGATAGTATACTAGCTCATTCAGTGATTGTTCAAAGTTACAGCAATGCTGAAAAAAAATGGACATGCAACCAGTCCTCAAAGTTCCAGCCATCTCAGCATCCCTGCAGTTATTTTGGCTGTAAGTAGAGTAACATCTTAAATACTGTTGCCCTCTGGCATATATCTATTATACTTGCTCTTGCCATCTTTGTGTGCAGATAATCATTTTGTGTCTTCATAATATGACCATTTGTATCTTATGGATTGCTTTTCTTGTTTTGTTCTGTTTTCCTCATAAATCCTACAGCTGATTGGCTGATTTACAATGCTTATAGACAAGTGGCAGCATTTGCCATGCTAATAATTCATTGTATGTATGGAACCATTCTTGCTTAAATTTGGTTAAAGTTCTGTTGTAAATATATACTGTTTTGCCATTGTTTCATACTCTCCAGGTTATATGCCTTTGTTTCTGTACAATTGTTGCAAACTTGACACTTATATTAAGATGTTAACGAAGTGACAAACATATCTTTTTATAGGTATTTTCATATTGTTCATAAAAGTAAAACCTATATTGCATTTGATTCCATATCAGCACCCAGCTTGGAAGCACTAAGTACATTGAAGATGATCTCAGAAAATTTTAAATAGGTCTGAACCTGCATTCTGCTTGAGACAACCAGGAAACCACAGCTGTAGACTAAACTGAAAAGTTGGGGTGGGGGGGGGGAAACGTATAGGAAACGTGCTATGGCAAATCTCTTCCACGTAGTTGCAAAAAAAAAACATACAATCAAATTAAACTCAACGAAGACTTTACTGTTTTATTATTATTGCAGCTGGTGTTATTTTAGACACCATGTATTTTTTCTTTTTGTTTTAAGCTAATAGCTAGAAGAGCAACATGTATTTTATTGATATCAGTGCTGAGTGGCCTTCTAGATACTTTAGACTGGAAAATTGAAAAACCATTCCAAACTAAGGAAGAGGCAAATTATTTGCATGTTGTTGCCACAAAAACTACACAAACATATTCATCAAGTCACCAGAAAGTGAGCTCAGCTTTAATGTGTATTTTAAATGAAAAGGCTAACTTCATAATAGAGATTCTGAGATTGGTTGTCATATATACAAATACAACATTGTGAGGTGCAAAAGATGAAATTTACTTCCTTTTGAAAAGCAATATGACTTGGGGCAAGCAAGATGAGAAGGACCCTTTTTAGAATGCAGATCACAATTAAATATTTCTCAAGACAATTAACTAAACAACACTGTTAACATGTTTCTTGTATTTTTATAGTTTAAGAGTTGAAAAGTCAGAGCTTAGTCTACTGAGCCACCAGAGTTCAGTCATCAATACTCACCAGAGTATTGGTCACTATTTACCATTGGCTTCCTCAGGATTTATAAAATACATGTTAACTTTATACTGTAGGGTGGTAGATGGCAATAATGTTTTGCCTGTGGCATTCATAACACAAATGGAGATTGGGATTCATGATTTAGTGAACTCTCCAATACTTCTGGATATTCTTGAACTGTAACTTAATGAATCTGCAGCCAATATAATGAGTGACACGTAGTTCCAACATATTGTAGGGATTGAGATCGGCAGGCAAAAACCCATGGCAAGACAGAAGCAATAAATAAACTGTGAGCAGGTGTCTTTCTGTTTCAAGGCCCTGAAGATTTCAGTTGATTCAAAAAGACAGAAGGGAGTCCTATAATTTAAACTCCGAGACAGACATATATTAGTCTTCAGTCTTGTGTATTGTGGTAGGCATCTCTTCTGCATGCACATGGCTTCTTATTTGCAATAAAGGAAGCTAATCCAAATGTATCTTTGAGCTTCTTCTATAAGAAAGTTTAGATTTATTACCATACCTGACGTATATCTGAGTGGCATCTATTAGGGAAAGCTGTCGTAGAGAATCCAGAGTGTCATCCTCAAGCCCCCCCTCCCCCCGAGCTCGATTTTTCCTGGCAGAGGGCTAGCAAAACAAACTAAAAGTAAAACAAAAGGAGAAATGTTTCTCCTTTTGCATTTGAGCATCCAAGAAGGGACAGGAAAGGAGAAAGGGAAAAAGGAAAGACAAAGAAAAAGAAGGAAAGATGGGAGAGAGCAAGGAAGGTAAAATAAGGAAAGAGGGGAAGGAAGAAGAAAGGAGAATGACGAGGGAAGGAAGGAAGGAAGGAAGGAAGGAAGGAAGGAAGGAAGGAAGGAGATTATAATGAGAGGGAGGGAGGGTCTGTGAGAAGCTTCGCCTTAGCATTCGACCATCACAGGTGCCCACACCCACCAGGCACCAGGGCATCCCACCATGGCCATGCCCCCCTTGCCCCTAAGGACAAACACAACCCTGATGCTGCCCTCAATGAAATCGAGTTTGACACCCCTGGAATAACAATTAAGGATTATTATATTTAATAGAACCAAAAAGTACAATTTATATGACTAATTCAAAATCTTAAAATATATGACTACAGCTCTTACTCAACTGAGGTATCAAACACTAGAATTTCTGTCCTTAACTGTATTAATTGGAAACACTAATTCCTAATGAAAAGATAACAATCCACAAAAGTGAGGTTTGGTGTTTTTTGAAATGGGTATTATTCTTTGTGGACTCTGTCCACAGGATGTCAGCATCCTGTTGTTGTTGCACCAACCTCTGTAATAATGAAGCAATGACACAGTAAGCTTTTTGAGAATTTAGTAAGCTGTTGGGATGAAACATTCTGTCAGAAGAAAGAGATGGGAGGTGACAACAACTTAAGTGCAACCATTAAGCTTTATTATGGAGACCTTGGATTTGTTCTTAATAGAAGAAAATTAGCAATGCAAATATTTCTACTTACCAATTATCTTATATATAAATAGAAGGTTGCAGATCTGCACAGTTAATACCAGTCACGTTGAAACCTTTTCTCAGCAGTTCACCAGCAAATGGTACTGTATTTTCCAGTCTATATTTATGGAGTTCAGGGTTCTTAGTGAGGGGGATGGAAAGGTGGAAATAGATTTAATGGGCTGTACAGAGTAAATATATCCTTTACTCCTGTAAATAGAATGATTGAAATACATATATTTAAAATAAATACTACATTTAGCTCAACATCTCCATAAATTAAAATGGAATTTATTAATATTATGATACTCTTTTGAGACGATACCCACATTTTATATAAAATTAATAAGAACCTTTAAAATACTAATGGGAAGAATTTGTACTTAAGAGTGTGAGTCCCTGAACATTCAGAATACATATAAACACATCTGTGTTTATAGATGGTGAGTTGAATCTGATTCTGTACACTCCTATAGAAGCATAATGCAGTCTTACTCATAATTTACAATAAATAATGTAAAAGTGTTGCTTTTTTCTTGAAACTATACAACATTAGCAATGGTAACAGCAAAAACCTTAACCAACTGTGCTTTTCTTATTCATGCTTAGATGCTAACATATATTGGATCCTCACAGCTTTTCTTTACATAGCTAGATCTGAACTTATTGAGATAGTCTTGATTTCAGGAACATTTTCCCCCTCAGGCTGATATAAGCAGTACTGATATTCAAGGAACTTCACCCATAATAGTTCAAAAGACCAATAAGCAATAGTGCGTGATTTGTGGTTTATTGTTGTATTTAGAAGCTTATTGTTGTATCTAGAAATCAGTCAAGGAAAATATATAGGTTGGTGTGTTTGTTTTTAATTCTTCTAGATGAGGCCAGAGTAGAGAGTTATTGTTGAAGAAGAATCTAGAAAGGCCTTTTTTCTTTGGATATGAATGCCCCAGAAAAATCTTGTTTAGTGTAAAACATGGTTATATAATAGTCAGTATACTCTACCTTTGAATTAGTTACAACCCATGCCAGGATGACAGCGGTACTTGAGTAGAAAAATAAATATTGTTTTATTGAATTTCACTTGGTATCTGTATGGAAGGAGCTTGCCAGTGATTTTTTTAAGGGGTTTCCAGTCTTGGATTTCTGGTGATGTTCAGATGCGGCTGAATTTCTTCATAGGTTCTCTAGCATTTAAATTGCTGCCATAAAATATGCCAGGTAGTAGGAGGAGATTTTGCTACCTAAATGCCAATGCTCAGGAAAATATTGTTTGTTACTTTGAGAAACAATGTGGGGTTCATTCTATGGAAAATGTGTTATTTTGGGGTCCATGATACTTTCTTCCAGAAAAGCGACCTTTCACCATATTAACAATTCTGCTTCAGGAAAATGCCTCCTTTAAAAATATGAAGTAGGTAAACATTTCTGTCCCTTGCACATACCCTTGAAAGATGACTGAAATGAGTGGTGGCTTTTATGCAAGAAAAGATTTTGTAGCAAAAAGCTTCCCTGTAGTATATACTAGTTTGTTACATGCAGTGGTGGGATTCAGCGAGTTCGGACTGGTTTGGGTGAACCGGTAATTAAATTGCTGGCTGGCCCCACTCCGCTCCTTCCAGGAGTCCTCACGCACCCCATTTTGGCTCCCAGGTAAGTGCAGAGAGGCCTCCTAGGCCCAAAACGAGGGGCAGGGGGGCGGCTTGTTTCTAGCAAGTAATCAACACAGGTACTGTTTCTATGTATGGCTAATCATATAACAGGATGATGGGCAGAGAGTATCTCAGAAACAATACAACTCCCATTGTCTCTCCCTATCCCATTAGATTGGGCAAGAGGGACATGCTTTGGGTCCCATTGATTAGGGATTAAATGTAGCAAAAACTAGGAAGTGTGTCTTTTTTGTGGCTGCACCTAATACTTGGCTTTAGATTGGTCCTCATCTCATTCACTCCTGGAAAATCTTGAAGACTATTTTCCCAGGCATGAAGGTTAGGACATCAATTGCTTACATAAGGTTTCTTCGGGAACCACTTTATGCCACTGATACCAATTTTTGTACTGAATTTATAAACTTTTGTTAGCCATCCAGAGTCACATTAGTGAAATGGACAGCCATACAATACATTTAAAGAAATAAAGAGCAAATAATAGCATCTACTTTCTCTATTTATGTCACAATAAGTCTTAAGCAGCATTTGAAGTTAACTTAGAAAAGGAGAAACAGTTAAGATATATACAATTCCATTCCATGTTGCTGATTTATTAAGGTTGTTACTGAATAGACTATATTAAGATTGTATTTCTTTGCCTTTTGTCCCCAGGTGGACCGTGTTCAAAGGAACACTCAGCAGATAGGAAAATGGAAGCTGGTTGCACAGCAAATTGGCCTCCTTTTATTCTACAACATGAATATAAATGCAGATGTTTGTAAAATAAATGAGAATATGGAAGATACAGAGTTCACCATAGTGAAATATTGGCCACATAATTATTCCCAAAATACAATGTATACAGTACTTACAGGCTAGTTTTAAGTTGGTTGGCTTGACGAAAACAGGGACAATTGCTTGGGGGTGCAAATGGATTCTAAGATAGTACTGTGTTGATGAGGTTAGAAGTTATATATATTCAAAGTTTTATGTTTATAGTAAGCAGAAATACAAAATGTGCCAAAACTGCTAAGAAGTTTCAGTGCAGTGATAATATTAGACAAAACTTCACTGAATTCCTAGTGTGCAGGTTTCTCTGTAGGATTCTCCCTGTAAGAGGGATTGTAAAATGCCTCATGAAAAACTGAAAATTACTGTAAATGCATGTGTTAAGACTTATGAAAATATTGGTTTAGGAGCCGACAGGTAACAAAAGACTACCTGAAGCATGATTACAACCTGCCTTCCCAAATTCAGTATTCATAATTTTCCTACATAAACCACACAATTACTAGAGGAGCAGATCAGCTATGCCTTCTCCCTTTTCTTCCCCAGAGAGTCTATAATTTTAGCTGTTATGATTTTGCAATAGAAATTTTGTATCTAGGGAAAGTAAATGCCTCATTCTAACTAGTCATGTTCATCATGCAAACAGCCCTGATTGTTACAACACTGTACATGCAAGTTTCATTGAAGGTATATGTCTGCATTTAGCATGTGCTGTGCTTCTGATCTGAAGTTGAGATCATCTGGTTGATGATCTCTGGAGGGCTCGGGACAGGGGTTGTTCCTCTGTTCTAGTCCTGTTAGATCTCTCAGTGGCTTTTGATACGATCAACCATGGTATCATGCTGCACCGGTTGGAAGAGTTGGGGATGGGGGGCACCGTGCTACGGTGGTTCTCCTCCTTTCTCTTTGACCGGTCGCAGTTTGTGTTGGCAGGGGGGCAGAGGTCGACCTTGAGGTCTCTCATTTGTGGAGTGCCGCAGGGATTGGTCCTCTCACCCCTTTTGTTCAACATTTATGTGAAGCTGCTGGGTGAGATCATCCGTGGCTTTGGGGTGAGATACCACCAGTACGCTGATGACACACAGCTGTACATCGCCACCCCAATGATGCCCTTGAAGTAATGTCCCAGTGCCTGGAGGCTGTGCGGATCTGGATGGGGAAGAGCAGGCTTAAGCTCAACCCTTCCAAGACTGAGTGGCTGTGGCTCCCGGCATCCCAATATAGTCAGTTGACTCCATCACTGACTATTGGGGGCGAGTCTTTGGCCCCCACGGAAAGGGCTCGCAATCTGGGAGTCCTCCTGGATATGCAGCTGTCCTTGGAGGAACATCTGACGGCTGTAACCAGGGGGATCTTTTGTCAGGTTCACCTGATCCACCAATTGTGGCCCTTTCTTGATCGGGATTCCCTGTGCACAGTCACTCACGCCCTCGTCACCTCTCGCCTTCACTACTGTAACGCTCTCTACATGGGGTTCCCCTTGAAGAGCACCCAGAGGCTCCAACTGGTCCAGAACGCAGCCACGCAGGTAGTGACGGGAGCAGCATGGCGCTTCCACGTAACACCGCTCCTGTGCAAGCTGCACTGGCTTCCTGTGGTCTTCCGGGTGCGCTTCAAGGTGTTGGTTATCACCTTTAAAGAGTTCCATGGCATAGGGCCTAGTTATCTTCGAGACTGCCTGCTGCTACCAATGACCTCCCATCGACCCGTGCGCTCCCACAGAGAGGGCCTCCTCAGGGTGCCATCAGCCAAACAATGTAGGCTGGTAACTCCCAGGGGGAGAGCCTTCTCTGTGGGGGCACCTACCCTCTGGAATCAATTGCCCCCAGAGATAAGGAGAATCCAAGACCTTGGTGCCTTCCGCCGTGCCCTCAAAACCTATCTTTTCCAGCAAGACGGGCTGGCTTAAAAATAATTTTAAATGTTTTAATTGGTTTGTCACTTTTTAATGTATCGGGTCAAATTTATATATATTCTTAATTGTTTTTAATGTTCGTATTCTATGTTTTTAAATTTTGGCTGTACACTGCCCTGAGTCCTTAGGGAGAAGGGCGGTATATAAATCTGAAATTAAATTAATTAAATTAAATTAAATTAAATTAAATTAAATTAAATTAAATTAAGCTTTAGAGTAAGTGGGTATGGATGCACATGCCACATTTTTTTGTTTTTTAAAAAGGTGGGTCTTTTTCTGGGTTCACATGGTAGCTATACAGTCCCAGAAAAATAACATGTTCGAATGAACAAAGCATCCTATTAGTACATTCTTATCTCACTTAATATCTATTTTTTGGGATTTTGTGGCTACTGGAGAAACCCAGGGTAAAAAATATATGGTTTCTCTAAGGAGGTATTGATAGATGTCAAGCACCTATTCAGCTTCAGATCCAAAGTGCACCATGTATCCAATTTGTGGGTACAATAGGCAGTCTGAAATGCAAAGGTCTTCTCATGTGTAGCTGAATCAAGTTGGTTTCCATATAAATTCAGATTATTCAGCATTCAAAATTGCACGAAGACATATATGTGTACAATTATATGTTCAAAAACGTCCATGGAACAGGCATTCACAGTATGCAAGGAAACATTCACCTTTGAGTGACATCTCTATTGAGACTTCTGGGGTTAGAATTGACTGGTCACCATTGCTCACATAATGAATTGTATTACTTGTTATTATCTCAAAAAAATGTGTCTCTACATCACTACTGTTACACTTAATTTCAACAAATTGTGGAGATGACCTTATCTTCCCTTCTCCTAACCTATTTCATGTCAAGCAGAGAGATGGTGCTCTTTTCTTTGCTTTGGACCTAATACTTAATGTCATATATTAAAAAGCTCATTATTTTCTCAAATGGCCCTCTTGCTTTGGAAGTTATAATCTCTCATTTCAAATGGGTATAGCCTAACAAAGTTTATTTTGCGCACCATTTATGTATTTATATGTAACATGCTCATAAGTATGTAACTTTTTTATAATAATAATTTAAAAGTAAGACTGTCTCTGACAAATATTTGACAGAAGGAAGATATTGGAAAATTTATGGTAACTCAAAGGATCTGGTACATTTTTAGTTTGAGGTTTCATTTCAAGGAACATCTGAGCTCCATTATGAATAATACAGTTTATCTAGTAAATTATAAAACAAAGAAAATAAAGTTAGGCCTCAAAGAACCATGTCATTTACATGTCGTCTGCTTTTTGGGAGCTCCATTTTCTTCTCACCCCAAGATCAATCAGAAATGAAGAGAAAGTGCATCTGGCCAGGTTCCTCTGGCTGAAGCTTACGTTACAAGAATAAACTGATACCAGAGAAAGCTTGCCGTGCTACATGCTGCTTTTGAAGTCCAGCCAAGATTCATTTAAAGGACTGACCAACTTAATATACTTAAACTAACTAATGACTCCAAACCATCAGCAATGTGACATGCTAGGGAAGGAGGCAGCAAGAGCCTTGTTTCCTGTCAGGCAGAAAATTAGGAACTAATATTCATAAGATCCTTTCCCCTTCTGCAAATAATTTTTGTAAGCTCAAAAATGTGTAAATTCAGATTTACTAATAGTCATAGGGTGATGGTGTTTGGAAGAGTGCAAGGAAATAACATAGAAACAAAAAATAAATCAGATAAATATAATATTCTGTAAATTATTATTATTTACAAATTTGTACCTTAAGATTTATTTCTGGATGCTGGTCCTGAGTGTTGAAACTAATAGTGTTATTCATTAAATCCTATGCATAAGACCTGTGAATTCTGCGTTTCACTCTCCAGTGGAGCTGCTCTTGCCTACTTCCAATAAGGCTTCTCCTTAGAGAACTGCTTGCTTATCCCTGTAACTCTGCTCAGGATTTATGTAAAAATAAGACTAACTTATACCTGATCTGAATGTTTCTTTATACTACAGAGGCATCATCTGGATCTGATGATTAAAGCAACACTTCAGAGCTGTTCAGAGCTTTCTAATTTTACACTAAAAACACAGAGCAAAGTAATATTCCCTATTTAAAATTCTCAGGGGCCCAGAATTAAGGCAAGGTGCTTTAGAGCAATTTTAACTCTCAAAATAATTTATCATGGAAGTGATAGATTATAATTCAGCTATAGATATGTGCTTAGTTCATTGGCTTAGCATCTTCCTATCACTCAGTGGAGAGAAGAAAATAAATGAAGGATGTCAAAAGCTAGAGCACAGCAGGGAGAAGTGCTGAATAAACAGAAGAGAAACAGTGCTTGTAAAATAATGCACAAAATATAAATAGTTGTGTTCTCCCACTATACGGAAAAAAGCGGAGTGAGTTCTTATCACTTGCCTCTGCTTTTATCCTCCTAGCAGTTCGAAAGCATGTTACATGCCAGTCAGTGGTGAAATTCAATTTTTTTTACTACCGGTTCTGTGGGCGTGGCTTGGTGGGTATGGCTTGGTGGGCTTGGCAGGGGAAGGATGCTGCAAAATCCCCATTCCCTCCCCACTCCTGGGGGAAGGATATTGCAAAATCTCCATCCCCACCCCACTCTGGGACCAGCCAGAGGTGGTATTTGCCAGTTCTCCAAACTACTCAAAATTTCTGCTACCAGTTCTCCAGAACCTGTCAGAACCTGCTGGATTTCACCAGATGCAAGTAGATAAATAGGTACCACTTTGGTGGGAAAAGACACTACTTCAAGCAGCAGTACAAATTCAGTCAGTGCCGGACCTACCTGAATGCAACACCTGAATAAGAGATGACATTGGTGGTGAGAAAAGCCCCAGGTAATGCTGCGGAATACTTTCAAGCCTTATGAGTGTGGAACTAATCTTCCTCCTGTGGTGTGCTCTGGATAATGCAAGTGTGAACACTTTGAACTGGCAATCATTGGCAGGCAAACCACTACTTTGCAATAGCTCTGTAGTCTCCTGGCTAATATAACATCGCCATACACTAAATAAATAATAGAAAATAGTCTCACACAAAATCTTTCCACTGCAAAATTCAAAATTCAGTTCTTGTCAGGTGTAGTCTGGATTTAAATGTTATTGGTGTCTATGATCCCCCAGCATCTAGTTGTTTGACTTATCTTGCTTTCCTATTTCTGTTTTTAATCTTATCTGATACCTTTTAAATGGAAAATGCTAAAGAGCATTTTCTTTACGCATAAACATATCCATACGCATGTTTATTTTCATCTAATACAAACCATCAGATCCAGAAAAAGAAGCAGAGATATATATTCAATTCCATCAGCATCTGCTTCGATTATGCATCTAGAAAAAAGAATTCAGTGACCCCCTTAACATATTACATTATAGGTGATATTTAAAATTGAAAAGTGTAAGCATCATATAAATAGATTTGTCACAAAACTAAAATTGCTTACTGTTGAGCATAGGTTTGATAGTAAGCCTTTGAATCTTAGATGGTATATGAAATAGATAGGCCCTCTGTAACCATGCATGCTAAAGATATTTATATATTGACACACATTTTCCGTTTATAAATGTTCTATTTTAAAATAATATGGTACTTTGAGGAAGGAACATGTTGTCAAAAATGAATGGATGTTGGTAAAGCTTTGGAGATTGATTTTTACAATGAGGAGAAAATTAAAGATTTGCCAGGCCTTCAGACTTCACTGACTGACATTAAAAGATACCCCCCCCCCTCCTTCATCTAATTCCAATGCCAGATGCTGTAACTGGATATCAGATTCAGGTATTATATAGTATATCCATAGTGATAACATTTTGGGCAGTTTGTTGTCAGACAGGTGTTACAGAACCTCAAAATAAAAATACGTTGAAGGACATTTGAATCAGTTTTGCTACAAAATTTAGTGCCACTTAATTGTGGTACTAAAGCTAACTGAAATCTATTGGATGAAGATGTACTCTTGTTTGAGGTTTGCCTTCTGGATCTCATGTCTTCCGTCAGCTGCCGTAGCTGGGGATAGGTGTTTTTTTTACACGGACTTCAGTAATAACCAACTATGCTGATTTTAGAGTTTTATGATGTGAATGTATCTCAATTGGCTGTTGGCCGTTAGGGTTATTGATGGTATATTGTCCATTTATTAGTACTGTATATACTCGAATATAAGCCGAGTTTTTCAGCCCGTTTTTCAGGCTGAAAAACGCCCTCTCGGCTTATATTCGGGTCACCAAAAAAAATGCCTAGCAAGACTCTCTGCAGCCCCCTGGAAGCAAAAACGGGCTGGGAGGGGGGGGCTTAAAGGGAGAAAGAAATAAAGAAATCCTCACCGGAGATTCCATGTGCACTGAGCTTGAGTTGTGAGCTGATTGTAATTGGCTGCTAGCTAGCCTTCTTGTAATTGGCTGCTAGCTAGCCTTCTTGTAATTGGCTGCTAGCTAGTGGGTTCTCCCAGCTTGGCTGTCTCAGGAATTCTGGGAGTTGAAGTCCACAGGTTGTAAAAGGGCCACATTTGCCCAGCCCTGGTATCTTTTAACAGAGGCTTCAACTTGCCTGAAATTAGATCAAGCCAGTGACTGGGTGGGCGTGGCTAGCTGGTCATGTGATATATGTGTATAGGGACTACTCCGAGGGCTGAAAAAAGTCATTTCTGACAGGTCCTCACACTTCTGACTGGTCCTCACACTTATGACCATCCTCACATTTATGCCCATGCAGCATTCTTAAAACCATGTCACTCATTTCACAATTGCTTCTCTTCACCATGGTGACAAGATAGGGCAAAAACGTAAAATGTGAGGACAGTCGTAAGTTCGAGGACTGGTCACAAGTGCGAAGACCAGTCAAAAATTACTTTTTCAGCCCTCTGAGTAGTCCATATGCACAAAACGACTACACAGAGGGCTGAAAAAAGTGATTTCTGACAGGTCCTCGCACTTTTGACCAGTCTTTTTTTATTTTGAAATTTACCAGTAGCCGCTGCATTTCCCACCCCCAGCTTATACTCGAGTCAATGAGTGTTCCCAGTTTTGGGGGTGAAATTGGGGGGGTCGGCTTATTTTCGGGTCGGCTTATACTCGAGTATATACGGTATATTGCCTGGCAACAGCCTTTCCTGGAGTCCTAGATTTTAAGGGTTATGGGTAGAGTTTCCCAGGATTTTAATACTGGGATTATTAACCTGTGCTCTGGTTCTTTTTTAAACTATGCCCAACTGGATAGACCCACATTCATCACAGACACAAGAACAGACACTGAATGGGTGGTTTCCTTACCTCTTCCATAAAGGGTTGGGAAGATCTTTTACTTTGTAAAAACAGATATATAAAAATGATATGCGAATGCTTCCTATAATCTACTGTATTGCTATCTCTATACTATCACTATTGCTAAGATTACTATATTCAAAACTATTACCTGTTTGCTATTACTGCTGTACTGACACTGGAAATAAGATCCAAACGGAAGGGAAAGAGGGAAACGGGGTGCTTGCAATTTTTTCCAAGCAGCCTGCTCTTCCATAGTATGGTCCAGATGTACCCAGGAATTCATGATTTGGTAACTATATACCTAACCCAAATTCCAATCATGTAAGTAGCCATAGGTTGAACCTGGAGTTTACATTGGAGCAGGTGAATGATCTGGATATAAAGGACTATCAGTCCTTTAGCAGAGTTGGTTGACTTCCTGGTTCAACTGTAGAGTATCACCATTCATCAGTTCTATAAGGGTAGAGGAGTGACTAAAATATCTGGTAGATTAAATTCCAGGTGGTATTTGGGAAGTTTCCCAGTGATCTGGCAAGTAATTTCACAGTGCAGTACTGATCTCTCCAATACAGGCATGGGGAGGAGATTGGATCAGATTATTTCTGAGCACCCTCACACACTTGCCAATCCAAAGGAGCTTCCTTGGTTAACAAGAAGTTCTATGGAATGAAGCATCTGAAAAGATGCTTAGAGTGACTGTGGTGGAATTCTAAGAGTAAATATGACCAAGCAGAGAGATATAAATCCATATCTGATCTTACTGTGATATAGCAGTCTTCTATAAAATTGTTATTTACTAGCAAGAGCTAAAAAGATATACTCCTTATTGGGGAATAGAGGTCAAATTATTATGCCTTTATACCGCTATGACATGTTTGAAGATTCTCCATGAATAAAGTCATTTATATTTACCTAGTAGGGCACCATTTGGACAATCTCTATTGTGATAGCTGCTGCAATTTCTTGTAAGGTTACCTCCAACACATTTGAATATTTTGAGTCTGGGGAAATGGATAGGGTTCTCTGTGATAATAACTCGGTCATCTGTGAACTGGACCTATATCTACCAGACTACTTAAAGTAGCCAATGGAAGCATAAGTGACTGGATGTGAGAGACTTCTTTGAGGGAAGTGGTAAAGAAGTCATCTCTTGATCTATCTGCTTTACACAATATTTGTCTAATCTTCACCCATCTCAGTGGTGAAAGGTACTGAAGGAAGGGTTTTAGGTACAAATGAAATCATAGATGAATTAAATTATCTGACTACCTTTCATCCAGAATTCAGATCTCTACATAACACCCAACCTACATTGGTTGCCTTGATTGATTAACTTCATTAGGACTTGGTTTTGGAACAGTATATCCCTTTTTCTCCTATTAAACCTATTTTTATAACAATCTTCATGCTTTTTAATATGTATATAATGTTGTTGAAGCAAGTTATCCATCCCTCTTTGGGCTGAGGTATCATCATCAGTATGCTGATGATACAGTATTTCTGGTTTAACAACAGTAATTGGGATTGGCAACTCCATCATTAAGCAACATGTTTGTAAAGTGATTGTGCTAATTTACAGTTGCAGCAGTTCCAGTTGCCATTGTTAAGTGAGTCCCATGCAGTCATTAAGTATAATATCACGATTGCCATTTGCATCTGCCTGCTGCTTTCTCCATTGCTGGAAGTTGGAAGTGAAAACCGCAAATGACAATGGGATGCCATGACTATTGTAATTAAAGCCAGTTGCCAAATGTGTGAATTATTATTGTCTGATTGTTGAGATGCACAACTTCAAGGGCCAGTCATAAGTCTTGTTCAGTACTATTATAATTTCAAATGGTTGCTGACCAAGTGGTCATTAAGCAAGGACTAACTATAGCCAGTTTTGTATTGCTGTCCCAGACTAGACCATATATAGTCTTCATCCAGTGCCTGGAGGCTTTCAGGAATTGGAGAAAGAAAAAATAAGCTTGGACCGAGTTCTAGTAAAATGGAATTGTTGATTATCCCGAAATATTAGGGCTTAACTTTTAATCAGTAATTGCACTGGACAGGGCAGTGGCATTCCTTTCTGTCCATTGGGGTAAACTAATGGCTGCTGCAAAAGCAGGAACTGGGGGCCCTGCTTGAACCTTTGCCCTGCTTAAGCTGTTACAGAAGTTGTAGTCTTTTCTGGCTTGACCTTCATATCCTTGAAGTTATAGTACTAAGTAATGCATTCTAGATGGGGCTGACTTTGAAGACTTGGAAACAGGAATCATTACAAAATTGTTTTGAATGATTTTATACCCCTGCTCTTATTATATTATACGTCACCCAGAATAGCTGGTACAATGAGATGGGTGGCATATAAATGAAAAAATAAAATGCAGAGGCTGTTGTAATATAATACCTGTTCTGTAGTCACTCGCTGATTATTAATATGAATTTGAACACAATTTAGACTGCTGGTTTTGACCTATGAAGTGTTTTTTGGCCAGCACCAGTGCACCTTAGGGACTATGTCCTCCAAAGTGATTTTCTCATCCCTGGCCTGTTTCCAGAAAAGTGAGAAAAATTAAAGGAAAATCGGCCCAGGGACAGTCCTTTTTTATGAGGACCACAAACTTAAATTACCTTGAGCTTTTCTGGTACCTTCTCTAATGGCTTTTACCAAGTCTTTCAAGGTTTGAACTGGTTTGTCGGTGGTTATTTGATTGAACTGTTTTATTTTGGAATTTTATATTTGGCCTTTCGATTTTATGTCAAAATTGGACTGTAATTTTTATATTTTTCTATTCCGATGCTATCTGTGGTAGTTGGGGACCATGTTGTTGCTATGTGGCTATTTTTGTTGCATTTGGTTGAGTCATGTTGGGATTTCTTTAGAAATAATTTATGAAATTTATAAATTAAACAGAGCAATGGTATTTGGCAGCATAAAAATATGTTGAAAAAAGCACAATGTGATTAAAATTTAACAGTTCAATAAATGTTGAAGGATGTTTGGGAAATACTTACCAGAACTTTCCCCACACATATCTGTGGTATTCTAAACCATAAACAAACATATGATTCAACACGGGTGAAATGCTCCCGGTTCGGACCGGATCGCCTGACCCAGTAGCGATGGTAGCGGGTGGTTCAGAGAACTGGTAACAAGCATCCCTGCCCCCCCCCCATGCCCAGCTGAGCCGTGCAATCATCAGAGGCTTTTTTTATTTTTATTTTTAAAAGTATTTTTTCTACAACCTCTTCGGCTGAAAAAATGCTTTTAAAAGTAAAAAAAAAAAAGCCTCTGATGATCCTGCGGCTCAGCTGGGATCACCAGAGGCCTTTAAAAGCATTTTTTCTACAACCTCTTCGGCCAAAGAGGTTGTAGAAAAAATGTTTTTAAAAGCCTCTGACGATCCCAGCTGAGTTGCATGATCGGCAGAGGCTTTTAGAAGGAAAAAAAAGCCTCTGCCGATCAGGCAACTGAGCTGGGATCGTCAGAGGCTTTTAAAAGCATTTTTTTTACAACCTCAAAGACACATTACCACCACCACCACCACCACCACCAAGCCATGCCCACAGAACCGGTAGTAACAAATTTTACATTTCACCCCTGAGTCAACATTTATTTAAGGGCCCAGCATTTGGTCGTGATGGGAATTCATTCCACTTACTGAAAATAATGTTGTTCTTCCTTAGGACACTTTTGATAAATGATATAACCTGACTTTTTCAAGGGCCAACTCTGTTATCTAACTAGCCTTTACTGAAATTTCCTCTCATCTGCTTGAAAGTATAAAATACACAGATACTTTCTCTATTCTTTCACCAGAGTACAATACAGAAAAACTCTTTCATGACAATAATTTTAGTCTTCAAAGATTTGCTCATAAACAGAATGATTTGCTCTATTGTCATTAGTAAACTTCAGTAACTCTTCAAATAGTTTGTAGTCCCATAAGATTCACATAACTATAGACTACTACATCTGTGAGTAAATTAAATTCATACTTCTGGCTAAGTGACTTTCCAGTAAACTTTTTCATAGAAATTGTAGTTCCACAAGTGACTTAGTATACTTTCATTTTACATCAGTTTGTCCCAGTGGTGAAATCCTCCGAGGTTTGCCACTGGTTCACTCTGTGCACATTAGGGGTGGGTTCTACTTACCTTTACTACCGGTTCGCAATGGGGCCGTGCGTGCTTGTTTCACTCACATGCGCATACGCTCTTCTGCGCATGCACAGAAGCATTCTGATGATGCTGATGATGTCGGGGTCGGTGGGCGGAGCCTCCTGCTGGTTTTACTACCGGTTCTATAGAACTGGTCCGAACCAGGGGCAATCCACCATTGGTGCACATGTGCAGTGCACGCCAAATGTGTGCTGTGCGTGCACATGCAGTGTGTGCCAAATGCAAGCTACACGTGTGCATGCACAATGTGTGGCAAGTGCATGCTGTGTGTGTGCTTGCACAGTGCGTGGGAAATGCATGCTGCACGCAGTGCACGCCAAATGCACGCTGCGTGCATGTGCAGTGTGCATCGAACATGCTGTGCACATGTGCAGCATGCACCAAACATGCTGTTTATATGCGCAGTGCGCACCAAACGCACATTTCACATGGAGAAAGGAGGGTTACGAAGGTAAGTAGAACAGCGAGGGAAGGGAACAGTTGTGCCATGTGATTTAGATTCACTAGAAAGCAAGATTTCCTGCTTTCTAGCGAATATAAATCGTGCTGTACAGCTGATCGTCGGAAATACCAGTTTGGACAAACCGGTAGCTTATATTACTACCGGTTCACCAAAACCAGTGTGAACTGGTAGCATTTCACCTCTGGTTTGTCCTAAAATTCTAGATCTTCAGACATAATGACATAATTTTTGCCTGTTGTAGTAGTTACATATGTGATGCCTATTAGTGATAGAACACTAAGTATCTGCCATTAACTAGTACAGTACAGTACATCTATCAGTATAGATGGAATATTAATTCTTACTTATACTATTAAGTATTATTATAAATGTGTTCTACGGTCAGTAATGGGTGCCAAACAGCAATGAAAAATAATAGGAAGACAATTTAAGGAGAAAAACATGGCACTTTGGGATTAATAAAAAAAAAACAACCTCTGAATAAATTAGTAGAATGGGAGTTGCTCAAGTATGCAAGCTGCTTGTGATTGCAGTTGTATGAAGCCTGGGCTAAGTGTCAGATTTGTATGTTTTTTATGGATGCAGACTCATTTTTCCACTGGAATAAACATTTTTTGCCTATTTCATAAAAAATAAGACTATAGTTGAGGTAATAAGGCTTAACTAAATAATTTGCTGGTCCCTTTCTTGATATCATTGACAATTATCAGTCTATATCTAGAAAGAACTTTACCTGATGCATTTTTCTATGTAAATTCCTTTTTTGTCAAAAACAGATTGTCAATACCATAAAATTACTTTATGAACATATTGTACTCTTATTCTTTCACCCGTACTTTATAAATACGTGGTCATCCATTGTACATAGTAATCCTTAATATCCATTCTAGGTAGTCTATATTCGGTGACCTTCAAGTGATAATATGAATAAGATTTCCACACTAGAATAATTTGAGCCTGGTCATTCGTCCTTGAGTTGGAATTTCAGAGTTATTTGCTGGATGATCCATTTGTTTTTTTTCTTGATGTTCAGTAGTATTCTCAGTCTTCTCCAACACCAAAGTTCAAAGACATCAATACACTTCCTGTCCTGCTTCTTTAAAATTCAACTTTCACTTCCATAGAGTGTCAGAGAGAGTGCCATTGCATTACCTATTTTAATCTTAGTGTACATGTGGTCCTCAATTTATGACACAATTGAGCCCCAAATTTCCATTACTAAGCAAGACAGTTGATAAATGAGTCCTACAACCTTTTTGCCATGGTTGTTAAGCAAATCACTGAAAGTGTTAAGTGAATCATGCAGCCATTAAGTCAATCTGGCTTTTCCCATTGATTTTACTTGTCAGAAGGTCTCTAAGAAGATTGCAAATGTCAGTTCCAGGATTCTGGAACACTGCAACCATTGTAAATCCATGCCAATTGCCAAGCACCCAAAATTTGATCATGTGACTGTAGGGATGCTGAAATGGTCATAAATGTAAAATTTGGTCATATGTCACTTTTTTCAGTGCCATTATAATTTTGAACTGACATAAGTCAAGGTCTATCTGTAGACACTTCATTAGCAAGGTCTTCAAAGTTGCTCTACAAAGTTCTAATCTGTAGCAGGTTTCTTAACTGCTTGTTCTTTGGCTATTAATGGTTGACTAAAAGGCAGAAACTTTCTGGTACTTCAATTATTCATATGAAAAGTGTACTGTCATCATAATTAATAACATTTATTAAAATTCTGAAGGTACCTGCTGAGTTTTGTCTGCAGAAAACACAAATCCTACTTTGGCTGCATGGTCAGTGATCGGTGTATTATACATACAGGTCCTAGCTTCAATCCCTGACATCTACATTTAGGCTCAAAAAATTCCTGCCTGAAATTCTGGAGAGCTACTACTCAGATTTGACAGTTCAGAACTAGGCAGGACATTAAGATTATTCTGTGTATGAAGGCTTTTGTTTAAAATGAAAGATTTCATCGGAAAGAATTAATATGGAGTACATAGAAAAAGTACATCCAGAACCCCCTCCTTGTTTAACGGTATTTCATAGTATAATTTCATAGCATAATTTACTTTTGATCAGGAGGTGTTGAAACTGTTCATTACATCCTGTTTATTGAAAATGACTACTGCTGCTTAAAGTGAGCAACAACATTATAAATCAACAAAAACTGGTCAGAATTGAAGTTGAAATAGCAGTGTAAGTACAGGACATATAATCCATTATTGGAAATAGTTTTAACAGCCATCTTTAGCTAGTTTCTTCTAAAACAAGGCACATTATTATATGATGATAATGATGATAAACAGCCACAGGGATAGCATGGATCAAATCTGGCATTAGCTTTCAGAATGTATTTATTACAAAGCTTTGTAGTGTGTGGCACATTTCCTGTGTGCTATTGTACTCGATTGTTGATTTATATCAAAGTTATGCTTTGAGTCCTGATAAAGAGTTGCCTTTCTACATGTTTCCCAATACAGAATTTGAAAGAGAACGTGAAAGCTGCTCCCAAGAGATTTCAGGCAATCTTTCAGTTTACTAACAAGTGTAAACTCAACAGACTACAGTAATTTACAAGCATCAATTGCAAACAAAATTCCACACAATTTAAATAATAGGATTGGGCAAAAATCCATGAATGGTGGCCTTCTGATTTTTTGGCAGAGATCTGAAGTATTTATAGCATAACAATCCTGATATACCATGATCAACTAATTATGTATCAGTCATTGTTGAACCAGAAGCCATTGAGTTATAGTTTGTAATATTTTCTGCTGTCACAAATGACATAGGTCAACTTTTCATTGTTGCTTTATTATCCTTATCAATATTAGATTTTCCATTTTCTTGGCAATATTCTCCATTTTTAGGACAGTATTAAAAGTGGAGAAGCAATTAATTTACTTGTTATAGCCCCATTTCCTTACCTGGATTTTGATCTGAAAGATGGGTAGCATTAAATTAAATGACTACAATAAGGTAAAGTTGTGGAGGTAGGAATATCTATCATCATGATAAGATGGCCTAATAAATGCTTCCCTACTTCACAGCTAAAGTACATTTTGACTTTCACAGTAAATAGGATTTATTTAAACTCATCCCACTCAGGTATATGTGATATAAGCTAGATTTATGCAGGAAGCTTATAATATATACTATAATGTCATCAGTCGTCCTATCTATTTCCAGTAAATCAGGAAAAGCTTCTGAAAGAAGGATTGCACTCACCTGTAAGCAAGAAGCAAATCCCTGAAGGAATGATGTAAGTCCGTAATGGTGAACCATGGCATGCGTGCCAAAGGTGGCACGCAGTGCCCTCTCTTTGGACACGCAAGCCGTCACCCCAGTTTAGCTCCACCGCACATGTGTGCCGCTGGCCAGCTGGTCTTCAGGTCTCTGCCACACATGTTGGAGGGGAGGGGCATGTGTGGGGGGCCATGTGCGCATGTGCGGGGGTGGGACGCATGTACGGGGAGCCACACGGGCATTGCATTTTGGGGGTTCACATGTGTGCATTCACACACACTTTGGGCACTTGGTTTGGAAAAGGGTAGCCATCACTGCTGTAAGTGAAGGATCAGGGCTGCTGCTTCTGAAAGACAATGGCAAAAAAACTATGCAGGTTACCATTTCCATATTATCAGACACTACAAGATAGACAAATTCATTTTGCAGACATGGTCTTTGGCTGTACAAAAAGTGTTCTCAGTTAGACAAGCCCTTTCAGGGATACTATTTTCCTTGTGACTCAGAATGGCATTTGAATTTAATGTAAAGTATTTTCTGGTCACAGGATGATAGAACCCCATCAGTCTCTGTTAAATTATCTTAACTTTAATGAACAGATTTCTTAAAACAGGTTCCCCCCCTTCTCATGCAGAAGTAAATCTTGCAGTGAACATTTCCTTAAATTCCTTTTTTCATACTAATCACAGAAGGATGATTGACAATCATGCGCTGTTGAACCACATGAAATTGGGTTCAACAAATTGGGCAGTGGAATGGATTCCTGAAATTAGAGGAAAGGGTCATACCATAATTAACTTAGTTTTTGTATAATCTCTTTAACTACTATTGCATAATAAAGAAATGTTTACTGTTGGTCTTAATGCTTTTAGTATTAGGCTCCTCAGTTTTCTTTTTGAGCATCTTTTGTTATCTACTTGCATTCATTTTGATGCAAATCTCTGTTCCTTTTTCACATTTCAGGCAAGGCTTCCATCTTCTGAAGGAAGCCTAAAAAACAAACTTTGCAGTGGTGTTTCTAGTTAACACTTTTGGTTACCTCTTAAATCTGGAAATACAATTTCTGATCTTTAACATACATTTCATCTTTATAATTGTGGGTAAACTTGAAATTTACTGGAAATAAGTTTCATTTTTATTTATTTATTTATTTATTTATAACATTTATTTATTTATTTATAACATTTATTTATAAATATATAAATAAATCACAATAGATAGTGTTTGTCACCATTTGCAATCAATTCAATGCCCCTTCTTACATTAAGTCTGGGTATGTTTTAAGAACAAAGTAAAAAATTAACAACAAATTATATTTTAGAGTATATAAAATTGTTGAAATATGCAGTAGCCTGGTCTAAGGTGAGTCATTCATTACAACTTTTTCTCCTTTTGTTGCACCCCTATTGTTATATTCAGTCTCAAGATTATCCTAATCATTTTGGCTAGAATGGCAATAGGAAGCTCTCAGTGCTAAATTATTTTGGGGCCTGGTTCATTTAGTCATGATAATTCCCTTTCTAATTTTACAATTATGGCTTCTTTGACACTGTCAGCAACACTGTCTCTCTGTATCCTTTCTTGTCATACATATTATCTGTAATTACTTAAATTAATATTAAAATAAAATACAAAATAAAAACTTCCTGAGTATTATTGATGTGCTGTTCATGCTGAAAATACCATTTTGTTCAGCGACGTTATATCATAAGGAATATGTTATGGTTTTTATGCTGTGCTGTGATTCATTTAAAAATGCTTCTCGTTTCATTCTGAAAAGTTGCCAGTAAATAAAATTGTGATTAAGAGTTTAGACGCAACAAATAATTTCCAGTGTTTCAATTTATTTTTTGTGTGTGTATAGAATATGCTGTTGGAAAAAAAATCATAGTTTTGAAATTGAACATTGGATAGAAGGCACAGGAAGAGAGTTAGGGTAGCCATTCCCAGAAGCTCCTAGGGTATATCTGTTAGGGTGAAAGTAGTAAAGATTTATAACCAGTAGCAAATTAGTCAAGGCTCTGTAGATAATGGCAGACAAAGAAAGAAATGTAAATCCAGAATTTCTAAAAAAGAAAATGTGTCTTCAGTAGTTTTATTTTCAATAAAAACATGCAGAAGAGAAAGTAAATCCAGTCCAAAGTTCAGACAGCCAAGTCAGTTTTGTCAGTCAGGCCAAGTTCAGGGTTTCAAAAACCACAGACAGAATAACAGGAACAACATAGCAAAGCAGGAGATCAGATGGTTGTTTCCAATGGAGAAACATAATTGGGGCTACCTCTTAAAGCAGGCTGCAACCAGCTATCTTTAATTAAGAGGTATTCCCATGACTAGGAAGGAGCTTCATTGAGCATCTTTGCTCTACAGGTTCCAGCTATTCTAATGGTGTCTTGTGTTTGATGGTTCTCAGGTGATTCCTAGCTTAATCAGATGATTCCTGAGGCTAATATTACACTTTCAGATGGAGTAGTGTCATCAGAATCTGAGTTGTGGGTCATGACAAATTTGACCTGAAAGGAAACTGGCAACCACTGAAGAAGAATACACATAACTGATCACACTGCTACATTTTGCATCAGCTGAAGCTTTCAGATACTCTTCAGAGGCAGCTGTGTGTAGAGCATATTACAATGATCTAATTGGGAGGTGACTTGGGCGTGACTGGCTGAGAGTAGAGCTCCTGATGGGGAAATGGGTACACAACATGAAATTGTACAAAAGCTCTCCTGGCCAGGACTGCTACTTGCTCCTAGAGTAGAAGTGGTGAGTCCAGCAGGACCAGGTCTGTGTGAGGCAGTGCCACCTATCTAAGACAAAGATGGTAGATCTAGAAGACCCCAAAACATAAAGCTATTTAGTCTTTTCAGGGTTGAGCCAGAATCTGTTGTTGCCCATCCAAATCTCTACAGCCTCCAGACACCAAGACAGAATAACAATAGTGTCACTAAGTTTGCCTAGGGCAGAGATATACAACTGGGTATTATCAGTACTGCTAATACCTCACCCCATGATGATTGATGACTTCAGCAGTGGCTTAATGTAGATGTTAAATAGAAGTGAAGAGAGTACTGACCTGTGATGGGACCTCTCACCCTCAGTCAACACCAACTGGAACTGACCTTGGAGAGAGGAAGAAATCCAGCACAATATTTCTCGCCCCCTCCAAAAGTATGACCAATGCTGTGAATAATATAAGCATTTGCTGAATAAAATAAGCATTTTATCCAACAGGCCAGATTTGAGCAGGTAGATAGGTAGATCAACTAAATAGCTAGGATGTGTTATCAAGGTGATAAGGGCCTAATCCTGTGCTATTACATTAGATAACTATATCTGCAAAATATTTCATTATAAATTATGGTTTGAAGCATTGTTGCCACATTAATTACAGTATTTAGTAACTAAAATATTTTGACATAGCTGTGAGTTGAACTGCTAAAAACTGTTTATGTGTGTGTATGTGATATAATTATTACCCATCCTACACGCAATTAATGTGATTGACTGTAACATATAAAATTAACTTTCTGAAATATTCAAAACAATTTAAATTAGAAATCATGCATATTTTTGAAAGCCATATTTTCAAAGAGGCTACGTTTAGAAAATCTATTGAGCCAGTCAATTTATTAGGAAATGGCAGACTAATCAGATTGACACAGCAAAATCCCACAGCTGTTTGTTAAATATATTCACAGGAGTGTTATATCATTGATTCTCCTGGTGCCCTCCTGATTGGGTTTGGCTATTACTCCAGAATTCCAGAAATTCCATTCAACCTAGACTTTGGGAAAGAGAATGTAGTTTTACTTTCTTCAGAGCTCCTTACCAAAATTCTTCCCCAAATCTGTTTTATCATAATTGAACTGAAATTGACATAGATTTAATGTTAAGTCTGCCTATCAGTTATGTAAAGTAGGTATTGCCTATAGAAGGAAGATAGAGATATCCAGCCACATACACAAGGCTTTTCAGTGGTAGAGATGAGCTGAAGAGGTTGGACAGATTTAACAGTAATAAAATGAGTCTCTACATGCTTATACTCTGCAAGAGGGATTCTTTATAAAGGAATAAATAGCATGAATGATAGTGATAGGAATATTAACAATGAAATAAATCTGTGATTAGTCATCTGGAGTACCAGTTCCTTATTTGGACATTTTTAACATAGGAGGGCAAGTTGAATTAGAATAATTGCAGAGCGGAGGATCATTCTGTCAAACTCAAATCAATTTACGCTTAATCTTAAATAGCCGCCACCCACATTTTTTACAATTAAGTAAATAATAATGCCTATGTTTCTTGCACTGACATAAAATCCATTTCCCATATACACATAAGCCAAGCTTTAAATGTTCCTCATCCAATAAAAATATCTTGTTATAATATGCAGAATATAATAAAGAAGCAGAAGATACAATGGCAGGTTGGAATAAATCTCAAAGCATAGTCTGAACGTTTACCAAGAGAACAGAGTTAGATTTATATTGTATATTCAGATACTTACCATAGTATATAAAGAAAAATAAAACCATAGTAACTAAGCATTGGCCAAACAGACAGTAGAATTTAAGATCAAGTTATGTAGTTAATAAATTCCATGGATTTTCTACTATCTCAATTCAGGAAAGAAATCAACTTCTTAAGATCTCAAATGTGATCATAAAGTTTGGAAATAACTTCTTACCCTACATTTACTTTAGGAAACCTGCTCAGATCTTCAGAAGGGTGACTTACAAATCCAAGCAGAGAGGAGTTCATCCTGTTTAATTTATCACCTCTATTAATCCACCAGAATAGAATAGTATTGATAGAATACGTATATTCCAGGTCCCTTCCATAAGTGTTGTCATGGCACAGAACTTAGGCAGTGACCCTGCTCTATGGTAGCCCCTAACCTGTGGAACATTCTTCTCCATGAGATCCAGCAGGATCCCACCCTCCTTGCTTCTAGAATACTCTGAAAAGCTGTTTCTTCTCATAAGTGTTGGGATGTGAATGTGGAAGTGTGGAGATGAATTGCTTTTGGGGCAGCAGGAATTTTTGTTGGGCTTTTTATAGTTTTTATACTTTCACTATTTATTTATTTATTGGTTCGATTTATATGCCGCCCTTCTCCGGAGACTCAGGACGGCTTACAATGCGTTAAGCAATAGCCTTCATACTTTTGTATGTACCTGCTTAGTAGGGCTTTCAGCCCCCCCAAGCGGTGTTCTTTTTTATACAAAGTCAGTTTATTGCCCCCACAATCGGGGTCCTCATTTTACCTACCTCGAAAGGATGGAAGGCTGAGTCAACCTGAGTCAACTTGAGCCTGGTGAGATTCGAACTTGCATTAATTGCAGGCAGCTGGTGCTACTTAAGAGCAAGCACTTTAGTCTGCTGCGCCACCAAGGCTCTTATTGTTCTGTGAAGAGCCCAGGATTATGGTACATAAAGATGGGTGGTTATATAAATTAAATAAATAAATAAAATAAGCAAGCAAGCCTCAGAGAAAAAAAAAGTTGCACATGCATTTAAATATATAAAAGTATTTTAGAACAGCCTTTAATGTTAAACATAGAAATAGTTTGATTGGCAAGCCATTGGAAATAAATGAAATATTACAATTGAAGGTTGCTGATGAGTATACCACCACCCTGCTGTGCGTGGATATGGGTTCTTATTGAACAGTTGGCTAAGCGAAGATGAGGCGTTGTATATTAAAATTCATTAATTAAAATTAATATTTATAAAAGATGCCATTATTTGTACATTTAATCTAAAATGGTGGATTGCTACCAGTTCGCCCAGGTGTACTGATAGTGGTGGTGGGATGCTCTGCCCACTGCCCGGAGCTCGTGCACGTGCACGAGCATACCAGTAGCAAAGGTAAGTGAAACCCACCCCTAATCTAAAAGTCATAAATCTGTTACTGCTTTAACTGAAGAGAAATGTGGAATATGCAAGTGACATCTTCTTAGTCATTGCTGTCTTCACAAAGAACACAAGTGAAAATCACATTGTTTGCTTGTTTGTCTAATGCTGTCCATCATTTACTCTTCATCTCACCTATGTGGGTCATTTACCCTTCGTCTCACCTACCTATTAACTGTGGTTATAATGATGTTTGGTTATAAAGTGCAGTTCTTAGTCCACTTCAGGTGCATGGCAACAGCTATTCTAATTTCCCTCACATAATGCAAAAAGTTTCTGCATTCAGGGATCAGGGTATTTTTGCAATTCCTTGGAAAGAAGACAGGAAGGCCCTTTCCACTGAGCTTTGGCAAGGAAGTTGAGGTCCTGGATTTTTACTAATTTCCTCATTTTGCTCCTTCCTCATTGTAATTGGATAAACAAGTTGTAGAAACCCATGTCCATTAGCTGTTGTCATCTGAAGCAGAGGAAGTTATTTTTTCCAAACTAAGCTCTGGTAATGGCTCTTCAAAATGGATTTGTTAAGAAAGGTTGAGGATTTGGATCTCTTAAAATTGCAGCTGTTTGTTAAAGCCGCAAGTCTGAGTTCGTCAGTGAAAGCTTTAGAAGTGCTCTGAATGAGTCTTTGAGTTATTTTTCTCCATTGGGAAGTGAATAGACTACCTGAGGTTTCGCCCTTCTGGTGAAACCATAGCCCTTTTTCCCTGAGAAAAAGCATAATCAGCTGGTAACTTTGCCCAGCCCATCATGAGTCTGTTTTGCTGTGAACCTAAGAGAAATGATGTGAAAATTTGAAAAAGAAAAATGTTTTGTGCTTGAGGGAGGAGGTCTGCAACAGACATTGCCAAAAAAAGCAAAGAGAATTATTCACAGCACTTTAACAGAAAAGGTCTCAGAAGATGAGAATTTTTAGACTTGCAGTTATTCCAGAGAATTTGGTTTTGAGAATGAAGCAGGTCTTTTGTATGGGATGTAGAAATGCAGTACTGCAGACAGCAAAGCCGGGGAGAGCTAGTCAATTATATGCTGTGGGAAAGACAGAGAAATAATGCATTTGTCAGCTGGAACATTAGCTTGCTTCTGCATCTGAAGAGAATGTGCTGTTCTTTTTTCTCTAAAGCAGGCATAGTATTATGTTAGTATGAATTTGAGGTTGTTTTGCCACTGCATAATTTATTTTGTACTGCCCATAAATGGGTGTTACTGATTAATATTTGGAAAAAATTCTTCCCCTAATATGTACAAAATGTACATTTTAAAAAAATCATATCATACACCTTATTTCATTTGAAACAATAATTGATCATTGTTTTCTCAGAGCCTTAGATTTTTAAATCTTCTTGGCTGGCAAAATATTTTATAACAATTTAAGGGAGATGATCTTAATAGCTAACAGTAGATTATATATTTTGGTAAAATAGAAAATAATCATGGTAATTTAGCTCTCATTCTGGCTTATTTCTTTACAAGTTATTAGTGATACAGAAGAAATGTGGATAACTTTGCTACCTATTAAAAAAATAAAATAAAATCCATGTGTATTCAAGAAATCTGTCTATATTGTGACCTTTTAGGCTAATTAAGATATATCTTATTATGGATTTTCAAATAATTCTAGGCAAAGTTTCTCCAGTTTAATTTGGAAGCTGCATAGAATGCTCACTCATTCTTGCAAATCTTTATTTAAAAATATATTTTTCTTTTTAAAAAACCCACTTCGTATTCCGATACACAGCACCCAAACCACAACACACCACATAGCCAACTACCAAGCCACCACACAACTACTAATCTTACCATACACAAAAGGTGTGTCAGAAATGACAGCCAGAATTATCCAACTCCTAGGAATAGCAATAGCCCACAACCACACTCTGGCAGGAATTATCTAGAACCAAAGGCAAGATACAGAAGGATAAAATAAATAATGTAATCACCAAAATCAACTGTAACAGTTGCAACCAATTCTATGAGGGACAAACATTATGTCAATTAAAAACCAGGATCCACGAACACCAGCTTGCAGTCAAACACTACAATCCCAAATTCTTAATTTTTACCGACACCAAACAGCACCAGTTTGATTGGAGCAACACAAAAACCATCAGCCATATTACCACCAGCCATGCTCATGAGTTCATCAAAGCCTGGCAGTCCACAAACAATTCCATTAACAGACAGCGATTGACCTACAACCAACCTACAAACCCCCCAGAATCCAAATCAACCACACAGCCAACTAGAGATAGTACCGATCCTCAACCAACCCACACTAGCACTTCACCTCCCAGTGACCCTCACCTGATGTAACCAACCCATCACAAGACCCATCACAAGACACCCATTGATTACTCATGCCTGACCCATCACAAGAACCTCTCTTGACACACCCACACCTGACCAATCACAAGACCTACTGACCACACAAAGCCCTTATAAACAAAAAAACACTGACATCCCCTAAACTGTTCTGAAGATGTTACCTAGTCTGGTAATGAAATGTTCAAAAACCAACCCACAAGCTTGGAGAACAAACCTTCACCCTTATATATTTTTCTTTTTACCTAAAAAGTTTTATTTTTACTCAGAATAACATAGAAGTGTCATGACATACATACCAGATCTTGGATAGACATTTGTATAAATACTTGTATAAATATTTTTGTTGATGGATACCTGGTCTTACTGTTTATAACCTCTACTCCATGTGTACTCATGAGTATTTGCCCATATGTAAAGTAATATTTTTTAACAATTAGGTAAGAGGTTGCCAAATTTTCTCAGTTCACAGCACCCCTTTATATCTCAGAAATTTTTTCATGGCACCTTCAGGCCAAAAGACTGCTGAAATTACAGCTCTACAAATGGATGTCACAGACATTAAAATATCCCATGGTGCTTCTGTGAGTTTGTTGTGGTGTCCATGGCATTGCAGCACATAGTTTGGGATATACTGGTTTATGTAATCAAGATTTTGATTAACATAGTCTGGGAAACACGAGGTTAGGTTGTCTGCTCAATGTTCTATATTTGTTTCTCCTTCCTCAGTCATGATGATTTCCTTGATCAGTTCTGACTTTGGAACCACTCTTTGGATTAGATAAGAGGCACTGTGCTTGTGTGGTTTCTTAGCTATTGAATAAAAAAGATTTCTCAATGAATGTACATCTATGCATGGAACATGATAGAACACAAAATTATTTTATACTGTGTCCTAAGAAAAACTGGACGTGAACCTCAAATGAGTAGACAAATTTGTGTTCTGGAGTAAAGAAAGATGACTTTGCAAACAGAGAGAGAGAGAGAGAGAAACCCTCAGCTTTGTCATAATTTCATGAGAGTTCCAAGATAAACACATATACACAGAGGGGCTACTCTTTCTAATAGGAATGGCTAAAAAGAGGGGGGGGAAGCAGGCTTGAAATGGCATAATGGAGATGGAAACCTACCTGCTTTGGGGTAGAAAAGAAATGGAGGTTAGGAAAGAACTGTTTAGGCCAGGAGCGTCAAACTTGCAGATTCACGTGATGTATCAGGACTTTTTCTTCGCTAAACCGGGCTGCGGTGGGGCCAGCACATAACACATCCAGCCCGCGGGCCACGAGTTTGACGCCCCTGGTTTAGGCATTACAAAAAGGTTTTAAATTCACTAAGCAAACAGCTAATCTTCAAGCTTATCGTCAAAAATATGTAATGTTGAGATCAGGATGTCTGACTGATTTGCCCTTCCACTCATTTGATTGTTTCCAGATTTTCTGTTCTCAGAGAATATCCATTGGAAATTGATGGGTAGGGTGTGGGAATTGGTCATCCTGGTAGATTCTACATTTTACTGTAGAATTACAGATTTTTCAAAGTCTATGAATTTAAGTCAGATTAAGAATTCCCTTGGATCTTATGAGATGGCAATGGAATCTTCTGGAGAAGGTATATAAAAGTACTTTTTTAAAAATCATGTTAAATCTGCACACCTCAACTAGAGTTTTAAAAAATATAAGATCATTAACATTTTTCCCTTATTTATCTCAAGCTGCATCAGTTTATGAAATGATCTTGTCAGAGCCATTTTCATCAACACTCTTTATGGAACTGTGGTGTGTGTGTGTGTGTGTGTGTGTGTGTGTGTGTGTGTGTATCCAGTAATTTAATGGATCTTGATTTAATGTACATGAGGTGCATCCATACACTGTACATCTATACAGTGCATATGTATAAAATCCTGTTCACCATTCTATGTATACATAATGCATTAAGCTTGTAAAATACACAAAATCTTATTTAGATTTAATGGGCATTCTGCTTTAACAAACACCCCTTCCCTCATTAGTCAGCTAATTGGGAGTTTAAATGTATTTAAGCTTTAATGCACTTATTACAGTCTATATTTTTTGTATTTAATTTCTTCCTAACCTCATTTACTTTCTTCTGTAGTCTGTGTATGTATGTATATGCAAATACTCTTCTCAAAATATTTTAGGCATGCAATGAATTAAAGTCTTATTTCATGAAATTTTATGTAGTTATCTGTTCATCTTTAAAAAGCTACAAGATTTACTTTGGTGCAACAGACTAATAAGATTATACTTCTGTAAAAAGATTCTGCTGTTGTACTGTAGTGAGAATTTTGAGATGAGGCAACACCTCACCCTAAATATTTTATTCCTGCTTATCAGTTCTATACATTCATTGTAGCTTTTATTTTATGGATCTCGGAGCACTTTTTAAAGCATAATATGAAAGCTTTCTCTCAGCCCACCTGAAACTGTAAAAGATCAGGTTGTTGAGATATCCATGATTATTCAGACTGAATTATTTCTCAGGCTATATCACCTATGATTTTAAAGAGTAATTTCTTTTTTCTTAGTACTCTTTGCAGAGGTGATCTGTTTGCTACCTTGCTGCCTTTTCAACTAGCCATTTTTAATTCGTTCATTATGTCAGATTAGTTTAATATGTTCCAAATGTTTGATGAATTAAAGTTGTGACTTTCATCGCAATGTGCATTTATCTGGTTCTCCCTGCTGCTTACTCATTGTGAAATCATGATTAATAAGAGCCTGATCAAGATCAAGATCAAGATAAGACTATGATCAGCAAACAGAAACAGTAAACAAACAGAAAGTGGTGAGGAGACCTTCCTGTACATTATTGGGGAAAAGTGATAAAATGAGTGCAAGTGATTGCTTAGGAAAGGAGAAAGTAAAAGACTCGTGTCCAAATGATTTTTGATACTTTCAGTATAGCAGGTATTGAGAACTATATAAATGCATAGAGTTTGTTGAAGCCGCAATATGCCCATATTATTTGTACATGTACATCTACACACCTGCTTTAACTTTCATACATATTGTCTCTGATAAATGTATGAACATACATCACCACTTTAACTCAGTCCCACATGTCCTATTATAGAATCTCACATATAGTCAAATCCAATTCCATTGACCTATACATGTTCATGTTGTTCAGTATTCATACATATTTTACACTATTCACATTTTCACATTCACTGTTCACTCTTGTTTCATACATATACAAATACATACCAGTATTCTATCTGACTTTTCAACTACCATGTTTCCTTTAAGGATCACTAGGAGAAAAGGTGAGGCTTTATTTATCCTGATTTAAAGTAGAGAATATATGAGATAAGTCATTCCTGCATGTCCTCTTTTCCCAATACAATTCCATGGATTGGTGGGCTTCCAAGGTAAAAAAAAAAAGAAAAGGAATATTGCTGTGAGGTCCACATGTAATTCATACTCTGCAGATTGCGTAGATATGAAATAAAAAAAAGATAACACATTTTAGTCCCCAGGGCTGTCCTTTCAGAACGTTATAGACAGAAATAGGGAAAAGGGCAGCAAGTAATAGCTAATTCCCAGAGCAATAAAAAGACTTTTGTGAATTGTAGTGTTGATTCAAAAATCTATTCCACAATTTGGATTAGCATTGTATCCATTTATTGTATAATTTGTAATAAATGGCTTGGGGCTTACTGGAGATTTAATTGCAGAGCTCAAGCCATTTTCTGGGCCTCAGATGTCAAACATCTGTTTTTCTGTTTGGTTGGTAACTGTTTCTCAGGGACGTGAATGTGCTAATTACAGATGTATATTCAATCTTTTGTTAATTTTTTTTTTCTTGTTTAAACAAGACTATTAAGACAAAAATGTGTGAAAAAATTATTGAATGTGGATGGGGGAATTGTAGAGAAGCTATTTTAATAATTTGCATCAACCTTCATAGTGAAAAATCCTGGACCTACACTAGCAATTTGAAGGAGGTTCAACATAAAGGTGGTGCATCAAGTCTAATTAAAGCTCAGTGTCATTAAGTATGGGTGAGATTACATACAAAAGTTCCTAAATCAAATTGGAATTTGCTGATTCTCTAGCAAAGCGTGTCACTAATATTGTATTCTGTTCCAGAGGACAGAATAATAGCCAAGTCATTGGCAATTTTAATTAATATTTTATGGGAATAGAGGCAGTTAAAATGTTACCTTATGTAAATTTCTAGAATGTGCTATTAAGTCAAAATGATTATACACATATAGAAGTATAATCCTTGCTGAGAGAAAATCAGCATGGCTCCTCCACAAAAGAAGTCTTTCTTTATTGGTTTTTCATTACACTTTGGTTAGATTTATATAGAGTACAGATGGTTGGTTGATTGATTATGTGCCAGCAAGATGTTTCAACTCGTAGACCACACAGTTACATTTTCTCCATGATGATCTATCCCTAGCTGATCTTTAAGTCTCCAATGGCCACCAAAACTGAGTCCATCTGCCTTTCTGTTGGTTGTCCTTTGCTTCTCTTCCCTTTCATCTTCCCTATCATAGAACATTTTCCAGAGAGCTAGGTCTTCACATAATGCCATGCTTTATTTGGTTCAAATTGTATTTTGTTTCTCAATTCAGACAAGTTCAACGTGATGGTAATAGTTATTACTGTCCTGCCTTCCTTTCATCATCCAGAGCTGTGTAGAACTAATATAAACAAAAATAAACATTTTTTTTCTTAAAATTTATTTTAGGTTTCTTGAAACCTAAACCAGTACTCTTCAATTTTGCTTAATAACTGACTTTTCATTTATAACAGTGATAGGTTCCATGTTGAAGCTCTTATTTGACGTATTAATTCACCTCTTCTTAATAGTTGCCATTATCTTTTTCCTGTAACTATTCTCTTTGTATGTTCTTTCCTGTTCTTGATTCTCTTTATGTCCCTACCTTCTTCAGTTGAAGACCAATTATTTTTGTTTTTCTCTTAAAACTTTAAGGAGCTACTCTGGCATGCCCTCAAGCTCTGTGTCCATGTACTACAACAGAGAGTTCTTTGTACCTTCACAGTGACCATAAGAAATTTCTACAGCATGGTTTACTTCTGTCCTTATTAGCAAACATTTTGCAAATTTTAACCCTTTAGTGTTTATTATGTATCTCTGATAATGCTATTCCTTCATCACGGATGTTGTCTGTAATCTGTCTGCTTCTGGTGAGTGTTTGTAAACTTGTCCTTTCTGAGTTTGAACATTTGTCACATTATAAGCCTTTTTCTTTTTTTTACTAAGGATTTATTATACTTTAAAAGTTCCACACATAATTGTCCATAGTCTGTGATAAAAATGTATCTTTAGCAGTTGAGAATATCAGAATATTCATTAATATATACCTAAAAACTCTCTAATGTTTATTGATTTAGAACTCTAATCAGGCTCAGAAAAATATCTAAAAGGCTATTTTGAGATTATACAATTGTCAGTTCTAGTCTTATCCTTATATAGCATACTGTAAATATCTTTCTATATATGTTAATCTGTGAATTACAAATTGAACTCTCCTGATCTCAAAAGAAAAAACGTTTATTATTTGTCTTCAGAATTTGAGGGAAAGGGAAATTATGAGGGAAACAGCCTGGTAAAGTACTACTATTATAAAGATGTTATAAAGACTATTCAGGCTTAATGATGAAAAAGATATAACTTGGCTCAATGATAGAGCAATTTCTTACATATAAAGATTCCAGGTGTGATTCTTAATATCTCCTGAAACTATGGAAAATTGATGCACCCCATCTGTGCCATGGTGAGAGATGTTAGAATGCAGTATTTTAGGCTAATTCTGCCGACCGCCAGCAATTCAGTTCTCACCGGCTCAAGATTGACTCAGCCTTCCATTCTTCTGAGATCAGTAAAATGAGGACCCAGATTTATTTTATTTTATTTATTTTATTTTATTAAATTTCTATACCGCCCTTCTCCCGAAGGACTCAGGGCGGTGTACAGCCAGAAACCATTGTTGGGGCCAATATGCTGACTCTGTAAACTGTTTAGAGCAGCTTTCCTCAATCTTTCTGGATTGGCAGCCCAGGGGAGGGGGAGCAGAAGAGGGGATGCTTTTGTGTGAGGAGCAGGTGTGCATGCACGTGTACAGCTTCATTTGTGTGAGTGGCAGACATGCATCATGTACCGCTCATGTGAGTGGGGCTGCCCACCACTCATGCAGCCCAGTTACAAATAGACTGCGGCCATTAGTGGGCCGCAATCCACAGGTTGGGGACCCCCGGTTTAGAGAGGGCTGTAAAGCACTATGAAGCGGTATATAAGTGCTATTGCTATCTTCAGTTATGTGAAGCAATGGTCAGAATTGATATAAAGCAGCTTTTGATATCCGTACTCTTCCCTTTCTTTGCTCCACAACATGGCTGCCAAACATAGCAGAGACTCGTTTAGTCTAAAATGGGAGAAAGATAAATGATACTAAACAAGAAAGATGCAAAACAAATTCCATAAAGCCCCGATAGGTACCAGTGTTAGAATCTGGTCTTCTCTAATTTCCCTTTTCAGCACAATAATGCCACTAGTTGCACTTTTATTTAGGCATCCTAATGCATAATAATAGATCTCTTTTAAAATAATTTCTCATCATCAGTTCACATTATAGCACCAAATCCAAGCTTTGAAATTCCTTTTTATATACCTCTATTTCTTATTCACTGACAGTAATGTAATGGGGTCATGCAAGAGGAGCATTAAAGTAGCCTGAATTTGTTAGGATCTGCATTTAGATTCAGAAAAAAAATTATTTAAAAACTTTAGCATATTCCCAAAGAAATCCACACAAGCATTTGGACTGATCTCAAAAAGCATTAGAAGGCATTGTGGATATATGTTTTCAAAAGTATTAAGAGAATATTTTCATTAAAACCACTAGTCTTTTGCAAAAAAGAAAAGGCCTGTTATCTGTTGTTGATCTTTCATAGGAAAAGTTTAACCAGATTCATCATGCTGCAAATATTCCGAATGATAGTTCAGCTAGAAGGATGATTGTTATGCAGTAAATAGTTGGATTTGGTTTTCATTTCTCAATAAATTAGTATATCTGTTCCAGTTCCTATCACATCAGCTGCAGTGGCCAATGGGGAAGACTTGGAAACTAATTAATGTTTAAAATGTCAAAGGTTTTCTCCATCTCGTCTACGGTACCTCTATTTCAAGTATCTCACCTACTGAACATAAAATGGTTGCATCTAAATCCTCCTCTGAATGCATCCTCTACATGCATTCAAGAAACAATGCATGCTTATCTCAACAGCTTTATTGTCTGTGCTAGGAAGCTAAGCAATATCAGACCTAGTTATTGTTTGCATGGGAGAAGTCCAGGAATACTAGAATTGAGAGGTGGAAAAGAAATATCCTAAAAGAAGGCAATTGCAATCATATATTTAGGACTGCAAATAAAGCTTAATGGACCTATCCATGAAATTATCAGGAAGCAAGTTTAATTTGAAGGTGAGTTTAAATCATTTCTCTTGGAGAAGGCTCTAATGCTGGGAAAGTAGAATAAAAAAGACAAGAACGGCCAACAGCAAGGTAGATGGCTACAATGATACTACTCAGTTACAATGGTAATGAGGACACAATTGGAAGTCTTGAAAGATGAGGTTAAGGACAGATAAACATGATAAACTATCTAAGTGGTGACTAGGGGTTGACAACAATTTGATGGCATATAATCAATCAATCACTTACACCATATATATTCAATGCCTGGTTGTTAATATTCTAAATGGGCAAAGTATAATTGGTTGATAACAGAATAAAATAAGCTTTATTACCAATTCAGCAACCGTGATCAAAAATATTTTCTGACAATGACATGTGTGACAACAGAGCATCTTGTAGAAGTTGGTGGAGAGCTAGTGGCATTCCTGTCTGTACAATATGGAATTTAAAAAGTTCTCTAAAAGGCAAAGTTGTAAAAATGCAGTGATAAAATGCAGTTTATAATACCTTAGTAAGTGCTACACGTAGAGAAAATGCAGCAGAGACACCAAAATGTACATTTTGAAATCCATGATGGGAATGGAAAAAAAACATTCATCTTAAAGCCAATTTGAAATAGCAGTGAGATTAAAAAAATAAGCTTTAAAAATGCCAAGTTTGATGTAACCAAGGTGGAGAATAAGTGGTGCTAGTTTTCAGCTGAAGAAATAAAAGATACGTAATACTTTTTATTTTTTAAAAAAACAGGCTAATTCTCTCAAATCCAGAGACAATGCATTTAAAACTAGCACTTTTCCTAGGGTAGACACAGTTCTTTAAACTCCTTTTAAAAATCTATCCAACAATAGGACTCTATTTGTCTATATTATAAGGACTTTTTACCTTTTTAGAGTAAGCTGCAATTTCCTTCTTCATGTATTCCTCTGAGGTCACTACCAGTAAATCACATCAACTTTGTTCAGGCATTTCATGGAGCAGTAACTTTCTTTTAACTTCTTACTCAAAAACAAAGACGTGAGTGAGTGAACAAATGAATGCAGCTTTAGATGAAGTCTGATATAAGAGAAGGTCCAATTTTAGTGGACATTCGAAATCGCTAGTGTACTGCAAATATTTCATTCTAATATGAAAGAGAGTCAACATACTTCAGAAGCAGCTGGGAAAGCAGCCTGGGACACTATCAGTTTAGGCTTCATACTATTTGAAGAACAATTATTGAGCTACAAGTAATAAGGGATCATAAGATCTGTTTTCTGCTCTTTGTCATCATCCAGGTCAACAACAAGTTTTCTTCACTTTGGTTATTTTGTGGTCATGTCCTGTATTAAACATGTGATAACTACAATTGTGATCATCGTCTTATTTAGCTGATACCATCCAAGACTTCTTCCCCCCAAAGGACAAAGACTTTCTAGTTGGCTTTCAAAGTGCATTTGCTTACAATTATCTAACAGCTGTTAGTCATTCTGACTGGAAGTCTGTGAATTACAGTCCAATATATCTGGCAAAGGCCTAATTGGAGAAAGCCTGTATAGATTTATGATGATTTTTTGCCTTATTTTAATAGGTATCTTTGATGGAAGAACGAAAACCAACATTCTTGTTCACGGGTTCTCCATTGAGAAATGTTCAAAGTATTCCGCTAATAATGCGCAAAATCAGAATGGATTTCATTTCCTGTTCTCACAGCCAGTGCAATATCCTCTATATGCAGAGCTAATGAGTAAATTGGAAATGTAAGCTGTAATTGTTTCAATAAAGTTCATAGATGTGGCTGAATGCACATAGAGAATAAAACTGCTAAATAAACCACAGTTATCGTGTAGTAACTTTTCTCCCCATTGCTGTTCTGTAAAAGACAAAGGATTATTTACAGATTTTTATAAAAAATTAAATGTGTTTACTGAATATTCTGTTATGTAGAGGTGGGAAAACAAAAGATGCCACTGTAATAGTTCTTTTGTAGCTTCTGTTTCACATCAGAATATCAGATATAAACACTTGAAAGAGTGCTTTCAGATTTGGATAAGAAGAGAACCAAGCCCTTATACAATAGGGAGCAAAGATGAGTTAGCAGAGACAGGAGAAAGGAAAGTGAATCAAGAATTCTCTTTACACTGAAGACCAAAAAGAAAGGAAGGAAGGAAGGAAGGAGGGAAGGAAGGAAAACTGCCTTGAAGGATAATGAAGAGAATACAAAATTTAAATATTGCTCCCTAATGTTTATTAGAACGAGTTGGGGGGGGATAAACAAAATAAGCACTCAAAGTGACCCATTATTAGAGTGCCAGATTTGTGGCAGATCTTTACTGTTTCTGACAAATGCACAACTGAATATATTTATTTTTTTCTGACCAACTTTAAAGTGTGTAATCATGTAAAACATAGCCTTTGACAGTAGAATTTTAATTCTTGCCAGCCTTTGGCAGACAAGCAATACAACAGGAATAAATTGCAGATTGTACTGACTCTGTAGCTTAACAAATTCACTGTTAACGCCATTACTTTAATTACTTAATTTCTAAAGTAATTAAACTCTTAAACAGTATTAAATTCTTATCAGCTGCTTCATTGCCAATTCCTGCTGTTGTCATTGGAATAAGTTGCATCATTCAGTTACTGTGTGTAGACAATGACTGACTGGATTTACCCATTGCACAGAGCCAAAATTTGGTTTATTCAATTTTGGTTTAGCAAATTGTATGAATTCAGCCATTGTAGTTTGTAAGCAGTTTTTTTACATTTTCATGCACTATGTAAACCCAATCAGTTTAGTTGTTTATCAAATTTATATAGCTGCCTATCTCACGAAAACTAGTCAAACTGGATACCATGCAAGAAAACTTAAAAAGAGCCAATAGATACCCAAAACAGCAACTATTGTTGTTGTTATTAATTTATTATTATTAACTTCATTATTATTATGGCTTGTAACAAGGTCAGCTAGATGTTTAGACTGAATTTGGCATTTTTATCCACCTAGTGAGTCTTTCCCAAGGACTTGGGATAGGCAGACGATATTTAATAGTACTAAAGATATTGTCACAAGATGTAAGTGAACGGTCCCCAAGCTTTGTGGCTTAGTGACCCGGCTCGATGGGGAGGGGGGAACTGGGCTGCACGAATGGCAGGCCACCATGCATACATGCACATGCAAGCCTTGCACAAGTGGTGGGCCAGTGTACATGCGCAGCTCATGTTCCAGCCAACCACTCACATGGCCTAATTCTGAAAAAGCCACAGCCCGGGAACCCCTGATGTAAGCTATTCCAAGTAAAGCTGCCTTTTGCAACTGATTGATGGTGATTTTTGTCAATCCTGATGATATTTATGTGGTGTTCCTTATGTTTTGGGATAGCACCCAAGATTCCTATTATTGTTGGTATTATCTTTGCTCTCTTTTGCCATAGTCATTCTACTTCGGTTTACTGGTCTTTGATTTTGTGATTTTCTCCAGTGCTTTCTCTTATATTCTGCTTTGTCTGGTACTGCAATATCTACTGTTAAGACTCTTTTGTCTTTCTTATCGACAATTGTTAAGTCTGAGGTGTTATGTGGCAGGTCTGTTTGAATTCTGAAGTCCCAGATCACTTTAGCTGCTTCATTTTCTATTACCTTATCTATTTTATGATCCCACCAGTTCTTGTTTGCAGGCAAATGGTATTTCTTGCAGAAACTCCAGAGCACCTTTGTTGCAACTTGGTCATGCTGCTGCTTGTAGTCAGTGTGTACAATCTTCTCGTAGCAACTAACTAATGGCCCACTAAACAGGCATCTTCATTCCTTCAGGGTTCACTGATATTCCCCTGTTGATGGTGACGAGGGCACATTTGTCCCATCCCAGCTCGATTGCAATGTCTTAGCCAAATGTAGCTTGCTAGATGACGGAACCCGTAGTATACTTTCTCTGCTGGATCTGGTGAGATGGGAAAATATAGTCAGGGAGCGATCATCCCTCAGAGAATCTAGTCCCATGCCATGTATGAATTTAAATTCAAAACCTGCATTTTTCAATTGGTCCCAGAAACAAATTGGTAACCAGTGCAGAGTAAAGGTGTATCATATGTACCAGGACATGCCTGTGCCTCTGCATTTTGCACCAGCTAAAGTTTCCAGATATTCTTCAAGGGCAACCCCATTGTAGAGCTAGTCTGGAGGTGACTAGGTCATGACTAATCATGATTGGGCCTCTCAGTCTAGGAACACACCTAGCTGGTGCACAATACAAAGTTGTCCAGAGACCCTTCTAGCTATGGTTGTCACTGCTCATCAAGCAAAAGTTGTGAGTCTAGGACGTGATGGCGAACCTTTTAGACCCCAAGTAACCAAACTGTGAGCGTGCGCATGCCCAAACTGAAAGGTGCACATGCGCACAAATGCACGCATGTGTGGACATGGATGGACATGTGCATATTTACTTTTATTTTTATTTTTATTATTGGATTTATATATCGCCCTACTCCTGAAAGATTCGGGGCAAATGTGCACATGCACTGACACTAAGACCAGCTGGCCGGCAGGAGGCAGGGCATGGGAAGAGGTAAGATTTTTTTCTTTCATGAGCTTCTGTTTCATCGTTTGCAGGAAAACAGAAGCTCACGAAAGAAACGCCACAGAGATCTGACCTGGGGCACTGGTGCGCGTGTCAGCAGAGAGGATTCTGTGTGCCACCTCTGGCATACATGCCATAGGTTCGCCATCACGGGTCTAGAGGACTCCCAGATTGCAGATGCAGATTTTGGGGGGCAGTGCAGGAGTGAAATGCTCCCGGTTCGGACCGGATCAACTGATCCGGTAGCGATGGCAGTGGGTGATTCGGAGAACTGGTAGCAAAAATCCCTGCCCCCCCGCCCCCGCCCATCCAATCGCCTGGTTGCCCACTTGCCGCTTCTTTTTAAAAATGCTTTTAAAAGGTAAAAAAAGGCTCTGATGATCCCAGCTGAGCCGTGGGATCGTCAGAGCCTCTTTTTATACTTTTAAAAGCATTTTTTTACAACCTATGCGCAGCCAGAAAACCGGTAGTAAACCAGTTCAGATTTCACCACTGGGGCAGTGTAATCCATCCAGCACCAAAGGTGGCGTAGTCCTAGAACCAGAGGGGCCCAAAACGCCAAGCCACTAAGCATTGTCTTGGTTTAGTTCAGTGCTTCTCAAATAGTGGGGCGCGCCCCCCAGGGGGGGCGCGAGGCTCCATAAAAGGGGGCGCGTTTGACCTCGGCATCTGATTGGCTGTCCAAAACCCTTGTGACACGAGCCTGTCGGAGCCATCTTTAGTGTGGGACGTCCGTCCACACTTACTTTGTTGCCCGACGGATGTGCGCCCAATTGATGCTCAAATGACTGACAATGACCTTCTCCTGTGAAACATAACGCTGCCCCAATTAATCAAACTTGCTAAAGAAATCGGGCTACCGCTGCTGACATTTGCATCGATAGTGAGCATTAAGCCAGTACATGTGACTGCGCATGCCTCTCCCTTTCAAGGAGAACAGACCTTTTTCTAATAATGATACTATTTACAGTCGCGCGGGGGGCGCGAAAAATGTTTTCTTCTTCCTAGGGGGGCATGACAGAAAATAATTGAGAAGCACTGGTTTAGTTGAACTTGCTGTTCCTCATCCAGGCACCTCATCCAGACAGCCTCCAGACACCAGGATAAGATGTCCACAGCATTGCTTAATTTGCCAAAAATTAATGTGAGGAATGATATGTCACTCCACGATGATAGATGAGCTCATCCAACAGTTTCTTGTAGATGATAAATAGGACAGGAGACAGCACTGATCCTTGCAGTATCCCACACAGTTGCCTGTGACACTGCCTCACACTGCTCCCCAGTCACCACTGAATAGAATCGATCATGGAGAAAGAAGGCGAATCAGAACAACACCATATTGCCCATCCCAATTCTCTCAGACGAGAATGGTCCCATGGTTAATGGTACTGAAATCTGCCAAGAGGTCAAAGGTAGACACAGAACCCCCATCCCACCCACGCCAGTAAGCATCCAAAAATGTATCCAATGCCATTTCCATCTCATACTCTGGTCTGAATCCTGATTGAAAAGAATAAAAGAACACAGGTACACACCTCCCTCTGAAAATTCCCAGGTCCATCAGTCGCTGCGCAGACAAATCTCTGCTATCCATGTACAAAAGGACTGAGACCAACTTATAATTTCTTCTACAAGCCACAGTTAGCAAACCTTTACTTAGAACAATTAAGACATTATCTATGCCATGCAGTCTCCCTCAGTTATTTAAAGAATGTCAAGCTTAATGCCCTGCAAACAGATTTTTTAAAAAGCTGATTAGCAATAAAAATTGCCCATCCCAACAGTATATAATTAGATTGGTTTAGCTCATAAATGATACAATTGAAGTCAATCTAATTAGTTGTTTACTAATTTTTTTTTAAAAGAGTCCATAGTGGCTAAGTAGGGTCAGAATGCCCCTGGTTTTTTGACAGCTTTCTAATTGCCTTATAAAAGGGTTTTTTTGACAGTTTTCTAATTACCTTATAAAAGGGCTTCTGTGTGTGCCTTCAAATCAGTGTTTACTTTTGGCTACCGCCTAGACAAGTCCCTTCAGTTTTCTTAGCAAGGTTTCAGAAGTTGCCATTGTCTGCTTTCTAGGGCTGAGAGAGAGTGACTGGCCCAAGGTCATCCAGCTGAATTTGTGCCTAAGGTGAAGCTAGAACTCAGTCTACCAGTTTCTAGCCTTTGGCTTAACCATTACACCAAACTGACTCTCTTAAAAGGGCAATTTTGGAAGGAAAATATAATCCATGAGAAATGGGTGCTTCCTTGTTGCTTTATATTTTAAAGTTATTGTTCAATGCCATTTTTAGTCAAAAATATTTGTGAATTATACTTTTATGCTGAATGCTCTATATGATAAATGTTATTTATATAGTCATTTGTATATCTTAAGGAACCTCAACAGATAGCATCTCCTAACTCAGTTTTGCTGATCTAGAAAGCTAAATTCCAGGGCCAGAAACTGGAATAGGAATTAAAAATAAACAAACAAATCTGGTAGGCCTCTTATGTGTTGGTATCCTTAAGCTCCACTTAAAGACAATTTTACTTTTGTCTCCTGTGATAGTCAATCAAAAATGCATTTAGCTGGCTGGACTCTACATTGATCTTATACTTGTTTTCACTGATGTTCAAATTAAATAATTCAGAAGAGCTATGAGGGATTGAGATTCAGATACATCTAATGCAGCATTTATTTTCAGTACTATTTAGCTCGTCATATCTAGCAAGCTCACTAATAGGATATTCAAGCTGCTTCCATTGTTTATGTCTTGGCAAACAATAGGAGAACCTGTATATATGCTTTCTGGGGAATAGGCGGAATTCAGTAATATACTGAAATATCCAATTATATAAAAATATCTAACGATAACAATGTGGAAATCGCATAAATTTCCACATTGTTATAGTTAGATATGTCTTTGAATTATATGCTTAAATCTTCTTTGTTTAAGAACCAAAAGTGCTTTTTTTCTCTACAGAAATAAAAACTATTCAAGAAAAATTTTTCCAGAAGATTATAGCATTCTGGTTATTGATATGTAACCCTGTCAAGAGAACCATGATAAGCAGGAAATGTGCTAATTCTCAATGGTTAACTATATTTTAATTTTTTGTTTCATTGTTTAAGGTAATTAATTTTGAACTCAGTTTTCAAATCCCAATTTTCTCGTAACATTGTATTTATTTATATTATACACTTGATATACTTTGCCATGAATATATATAGATATCCTATGTGAACATATCCTTTAATGATTGCTGATTTAATTTTCACTTATTCTCCATGTCTTAAAAAATATTCTACAGGTAACAGTATAAAATCATAACAGGGAAAGTGCCTTCCAATATTTCAGAACACTGATCAGTAAACTATATTTTTTATCACTGTTTTATTTGTTATCCCTGCTAAAAATCAATACAAGTATAGGTTCTGAGTGATAAATATTTGACATGCTGATTTTGGAGTTTCTTCTTAAAGAAGTGCTAAGCATGAAATGTAAATCATTTGAGCAGATAGCTCTTCTTTCCATAAATTACCACTAAAATATGTTGATTATCATTATTTTAAAAGACTCTCTTTAAAAGTTCAGACATATTACAGTACACAGCTAATAAAAGGCCAGATATGAAATGCAATGTTATTCAGGTGATGCTGTGCCAGCCTCATTGTTAATGACCATTTTTTAAAAATACATTCAGTCCTCAGGTAAAATGATTCTACCAGCAAAGAGTGTAAACGCACTTTGAAGGGTGTGAATACCAACTATTCCGGTGGACCCTTTGTGCTCAATATTTTGACAATATTGTTGTCAGTATTTTAACAATTATTTTACGTGATTTGTTTGTTTGTTTGTTTGCATCTCTGGATTAATGAAAAAATTAACTAAAATAGTTTCCGTAAGATTCAGGTCTGTTCACTGTTATTGTAGCTGTATTCTTGAAGCAGTTGTGCTCCATTCTACCTTTTCAATGCTTCTTGCTTGCAAAATACTGATTTATAGTGTTGCCATTAGGTTTGTCTCATTGTTCTGATCCTATTATTTATCAGGCAGTCCTATATCCTTGTCCCTAGACATGTAGTTGCTCTCTATACACAGCTGTCTTTATGAAGATCACAAATGCTGGCATGTGTCAGTAAAAGCCAGAGTAAGTTAGTGATATCCTCTTGGGCTACCAGAGGATTGTATTGCCTGCCTGTTTAATTGGCAAGCTGCTAAGAGCTGAGCCTTCTCTTTTATTTGTGCCATGTATGGCAATGTGAGCATTTCAGCATTTAATAATCACATCCTCTTTGGAGAATACAAGTCATTCGTAATCCTCGTGAATGGATGAAAGAAGAGGGAGGCTTTCAACAGTAAATACATATTCTGCAACCAAGAGAGCTCTGTGCTTCTCTGTGCTTATTCCTTCTCACAGTGCAAAGGAGTTTGCACATACCTGAGCACAACTGCTTGTCAGTCTTCATGCTCTCCTGAGAGAATGGCATTTGGAGAAGTGTGTTACACCTCTCAGGACTCCGCTGAAGACTTGTTGCTTCTTTTCTCCAGTGTATTATTACTTATGGATTCAACCAGACAGTCTTTCCCAAATTACTGATCAGTGCCCTGGGAGCACTTCTTCCTACATGAGGAATGTTTGATGGCCACTAATGATAACTAATGATAAACGTGATTACTTCTTTCCCTGCTTCTACAAATTGCAACTTCAGATTTAATCGTAAAAATAAAAAAAGCTATTCTTTACAACAAATTTAAAGAACAGAACTGGGGACTTTCCCACTTTCTGTCACAGAAAGCATTGTAGCAAACATGGCTATCATAAATAATGCTTTAATTTACTTTTTCTCTTTTAAAATTGTGACATAGAAATATGCAGTTTTCTTAAAATTAGTTGAGCATTCACTGTGAGGAAATTGTCAGGTTGCTAGCTGACTTCCAGGTTGGCTTACATGTTAAGTATGCTTTCCCAAGCCACATGTCGAGAACCATAGAATTCAAGACCCAGTGCAGCTGAAGTATATGTGATCTATCACAATAGCCCATAAAATGCAAAGGGATATGCATAAAATGACCAATATTTTTCTGTTGTAAACTGGGAACAAAGCATCAGGCTCCAGAGCTTATGATAGGCTGTTTCGGGTCAGCAGAAACAAAATGTAGGACAAAACCTGAAAGGATCTATAAAAAGTAAGACAAAAGCGGTACATATTTTCCCTTCTTGTCTGTTCTTCTAAGGGACCTAGAAGAAAAAACTTATCAGAACAATTCAAAGCATCTGTTATGTTTTGCTTTGGGAAGAGAAGATTGCTGGAAGACATGATAGCTGTCTTCAAATATGTGAAGGGCTGCAATGTAGAAGTCAGGGCAGAAAAACAGAATAAGAACAGATTGAAGCTACAAGGAAATAGATTTCAATTGAACATCAAGAAATTTTCCTAATGTTAATTGTGCTGGCTTGGCATAGCACCTGCCCTCTGGAACATCATACACAAACACACCCTGAGATCCTTATGGTTCCACCCCGATGATGTTCTGGAAGCTATCAAAAACATGGTTACATGTTCCCATGCCTTGGGGTAGAGTAGTGATGAGCACCTGTAGAATTTTGTCTTTGGTTTCCCACCCCACCCCCTTCGGACATAATCATCTGTTTCTTCTTTTTGTTGTTTCTTGTTCTCAAAGTATAAACCACCCAGAGTCATCTGAAGCTAGATGGTCTTTAAACATAAGTGAGTGAATGATATTCATCAATTAAACAGACTGTCTTGAGAAGTGGCAGACTCTCTTTTTTTAAACAAAGGCTGGATTGGTGTGTTAATGATGCTATACTAAAGGATATGTGCATTCAACAAGAAGTCTTAATTAGATAATCTCCAGGTATCCTCCAACATTTACATGAAGACTCTACATTTATGGCCTGTACATTAGTAGATCCACTTTCTTTTCTCCCTAGCACCTTCCCCAACCCCCATGCCTCAGCTCAGCCACTGATATGCCAGTGCAGCATTTACCACTAGCCATCCTCCCCTCCGTTCTTTCCAACACTTTCCTCTCCCTGTGCTCCAGTGTCCCTCAGGTTACCTGCTAATGTACCTGTCTAGGCATTGGTTCCTTACTAGGGATGACCTTGGTAGACTTTGCAGAGAGCCTATTAAGAGAATGGTCAGATAAAAGACAGCCTAGCCCACAACTGGATAGAGGGTGGGACAAAGAGGCTCAGAAGAGACCCTCCTTAATTCTTTGAACTGTAAAGGAGATGGGATGGTAAAAGATTGTACTTTTGAGACTTGCAAGATTGAGCTGGCTTTTTGGTATAAACCAAATAGGATTCATGACTAGATGATCTAATTCTTCTTCATTGTAAAGCTACATTGACAGAATACTGCATGTGTGAACCACATACTATTGCATTTACTAAATAATTTCAATTTATAGGTATTGTGTCAGGCTGAAATGTGCACAGGTCAATGAAATTTCCTTTGTTTAAACAATAATTTTGTGGGGTGGAGAATTATCTGTCAGACAAGCATAGAGAAATAATTTTGGCTGAAGCTTTCTGTAACATTTACATTCCTTCTGTTCCTCCTATCATAAAAATCTAGAAGACATGGGACCATGTGTTCCACCTGTAAGCCAAGCTCTGCTAATTCACCATATCTAGATAAGGTGACAGCTTTCCTGTGACCAATATGTGCACTGTTGTTGGCAGGTGAGCAGCCTTAAAAATTGCATTTATTTTAAAAAATAAAATAGAAAGAAATTGACAGCCCTAAAACAGAAATGACAGTGATTGATGTAACTGGTGACAAAAAATGGTGGAAAGTTTTCAGTAGTAATGAAGAAGAAACTATAGCACTAAACTCTCAGCACATCTGGCAGAAACTAAAGGTAAACATCTGTCCTCCAACTGTCTAGCTACATCTTAGGCAAGAACAGATTTTTAGAAATAGACACATGCCAGATGCTATGAAAGAGTCCATAACTTAGTTACACTGATGTCATTGTCAGTCAGATATCCTTTGGTGAATGACTATATCCTCAATTATAAGAAGCTGGTTGAGGTTTATTTTGTGTAATATGTCTATGTCTCCAAGTACTTCCTGTAGTGACAATGCAGTTGGTTCAGTATTCACACCAGATTGACCAAAATTAGATTTGTCTGTGGATAAGGCAGGACTGATCTGTGATTCATCTAATCTAAAATCAGTTCACTGTCTATCACACATTCAGCAGAAACTCAATAACTGCAGGGTAAACATATCAAAATTATATAAGAACAGGTGTCCATTGACAGTTGTATTTTTGCATATGTTATGCTACCCTTGTGCATTATCTTAGACATATTTATTGAATATGTTTAGGAGAAAAATATGAATGCACACTTGTTTGCATAGCTCTACAGACGGTTCTACTTTAAGAAGTTGGCAGTGAATAATAAATTTGTGTTTATAAGAAGTATAGATCCATGCAAATTGTCCACTACAAATTCATAAGAACAATTTTTGGAATGCAATATTAAAAATCAGAAGTCTGGTAGCATTTTTTCTGACTAACAAATTTTATTAAAAGACATAAGTTTTGGTGAATAAATAGATGTGTTTTTAGCTTGGATTGAGATGGAGGGAAGTGAGGAGAAGACAAGTAAATTATGAAGGTGCAGGTTACATGTAAAGCAGATTACAAGTATTTTATCAATTAACAGCTGTAATACATTAAAACCATTTCATGTATGTGTGTTCGGCACTCATTCAGTTATGCTGTTGATGTCTTGTTTTTTCGAAAATAATCATTTTGAGATTTGTGATACTGTACACTGGGAGGTTGAAATGCTTCGACACTACTTTGTTCTTGTTTTGAGTGTTAGTGTCAAACCTGTGTCCATGAATTCTCTTTCATAAAGTTTGTCTGATTTATTCTACTGTATGTAAAAACAAAAGGAGCATTTCTGGCTGATGATGGCACATACGTTGAAGGAAAAGCATGTCTCTAATCTTGAATGTATATTCAAGTATGGATTAATAATACATTTGAGTGGTTTGAGGTAAAGGGGACAACCAATAGTGTTTTGTTTTGTAGTCTGCCTTTCTCCCTGGGAATAGATCAGGCATTATCAATATGTCCACTAATCTTTCTAAGTGACCTGAATCCCTGGTTTAATTCAGAATCTCTGTCAATGCAATTAGAATAAACACATTTGTAACATAAAGCCTGGTAATATAGATTTAATGGTGTATTCTGGATGGAAGCTGGAAGCATGTCTGTACTAAACTTAGGACACACAACTATCAGATAAGGACCCTAAGAAATAAATAGGTTTATGTGGCAATCTGTACGTTTTTCTGCACAACATGGTGTTCTGTATCGATTGTGTAGTTTTACCATCACATTAAGTTATGAGATTTGTAAATAAAGGTTAATATATGTCTCAGGATAATGTTGCAGGATCCAATCTGAATCAGTCACTGAGATCAGAAATTTATTCTTCCAAGCTTTCGGCTTTTGTTGGAGCCCATCATCAGGGAACTTCTCTTTCTCCATAATATATGCACTGGGCTGTTCTGCGCATTGTATTTATATGGTTCCTAGTTGTATGTAGCTTTTAATTGTTAACTAGGGTTAGGAGACCTGTCCTGTAAATAGGTCAAGGCTGAGATTGATAGGGTGGTAAAAATTGTTAAGTCATGATATAATTTCACAAGATACTCATTTTTGTGGGTTCAGTTACATTTTAATTATTAATATAACTAATCTGTTTCCCCTGCGTTCCCCCCACCTCATCCTGTTTTAAATCCTATGTCAGTTTGTGCATCTAATGACGTGAGTTGCAACTCACAAACAGCATATGCTTTTTAATAAACTTTGTTAGTTAGAAGGTACTATCATATTCCTTCAGATTTTTGGGTACCAAGGTCTAATACTATATGCCCTCCTCCTACAATATGTAGGGTGTCATGTTACGTTTCAGATGCCTCCCATAATACATGTTATTTTATCTACTAAGGCCAGAATTAATCCTTTAATGTTTTCTCATGGATCTCTGGCACGTCTAACTTTTCAAGATGGTTTTAATTAATCCTGCAAAAAATTATTGAAGTGAATATCCACAACTCCAAATTCTCTTCTCAGTACTTTATTTCACTGTAACTATGTTGATCTGAGAGGTTCCTTACCAGCCAGCTATTTATCTATTTAATCTCACTCATGCTAACCAAAGAAGAGACTTGTCTTTAGCACAGCTTAATGCTTGACCCTCAACCCTACTGGAGGAGAAATTTAGTAGTATTTCTGTTGATCAGATTTGGAATATTGTTTAATTAATGAACATGTACTCAAGGAGAAATGCAATCAGTTGGCCAGATACTGCAGAAAACTGCAAGGATTTGTCCAGGAAATCTCTGAGAATTAGACAAGATTCTACAGGCCTACAAAAAACATAGGCCTACAATTGAGGATAAAAGTTTACCATTGTCAAATTTTATGTTTCGGTGAGCTCCTAACTGAACAGAACCAAACACAGCCTCTACCTGGTATGCAGTTAAAGATAGCATATTTCTGCATATTTGAATGCCTGCATTTTATGTGCAGTTGTTTACAGATTCAAAGTAAGAAAACCATGTAGAAGTTTAGATATTTTTAGGCCTACTGTTAGTCAGGCGAAGCCAATTTCACAGTTATGAAATTGTTGTTCTGTCTTAATTTCAAAAACCATAGGTTCCTCTAAGCAGCTGCCCCAGCATTTGAAAATGAAGTTTATTCACTCTTACAAAGCTATTAAAAGAATTTCTGAAAATAGCTGAAAGGCTTTGAACTAGCAGTGAGAAACATTGGACAGTGTTGGGCTTTTGGGTTTAATGACAGTGGTCTAAATAACAGATTTCCTGATTTTTTTGCTAGCAGCTGTGGCTGGCATCCTCAGAGGCAAAGTAACTAAGCAGGGAATGACTGGGCTCCTGTCTTTAGAACTAGGTGTCTTGAATCCTGATTGGCCCTTAACTTTTATTGAGCTGGTTTCCATTTCAGGCAGGTTGGTTCAGGCTGGTCTCCGATTGGTTATTTGTACTCAATCCTGATTGGTGTTTTGTGTATGTGTGTGTGAGTGAGTGATGTTGGTTCCCGATTGATCCTTTGTTCAGGCTGGTTTCAGATCCAGAAATCTAAAAAGAATCTGCTAGAAGTATCTGAACACTGGTCAGATTTGCAAAACCAAATCCCCAGATCACTGCAAAATACTCAGTTGAAAAATTTAGTTGACACTGGAATAGTTGTTCACAAATGCAAATCCAATATAGCTTATACCACAGTGTTCCGAATGGGAGAGTTGAAGGAGATCCTTTTTCCCTTTCCTCATTATAAAAGTCATCATCTAAAGTATGCAGAAGAAAATCTTGATAATCCTTAAATGTTTCGGAATGAAGTGCTTTGGAGTGATCAAATAAAAATTGAACTGATCAACCAGAACCATACTAGATACATTTTGAGAAAGAATATGTGAAGCATTTGAAGAAAAACACCTTGCCCTTGCCATCTGTAGAGGAATTGTAAACATGAAATGCATGCAAATAAGAATGTTTCTGAACTTAGGAAGTTCTGAGCTCAGAAAATATTCCGAAACCAAAAGCAAGAGATTCGTAGCTGGATATATAGTAAGCTTTTGGAAGCTGTGTATTTTGCCAAAGGATATGTTACAATGTACTAACTGAAAAAGTGTCCACACTTCTTGCACCTGCCATTTTCTTTTTTAATGTTGAATCTATAAACAGTTGCGCATAAATAGCAAGCAGGCAATCAAATTTTCAGAAAGCTATCGCATTAACTTTGTACCATGTAGAGATTGTGTGATCTTCTGTTCACTCGAAAGTTCATTAAAACATATAACCAAAGATGCTTAAAATTTTTCATCCCCATGTAAATATGGTTCTAATCAATCATATGCATGTCAATGGCAAAGCAGCCTTTCAAATTAGAAAAGACTTAATATCAAAAGAAATACTGGAGTAATCTATTTTTAATGTTTCAACATAACTCGGAAGGCAAAATTGCCGGAATGTAGTGCAATATGTACAATGGAGCAACTGTGAACAATAGATTTTAAAGACTCTTCTGATGATTAGAAGCAAATTGCACAGGAACTAGCAAGAAAAGTGCCTCCACAGTGAAATAAATGGAATTGTAAAGCCTGAAGATTATGGTTTCATATAAAGACTTGGTATGCCTCCCATTGCATTATGTATTTTCCAATCCCAAATTATTTCTCTTGCTAGATTTTAGGTATAGGAAAGCTGGGTAATTGCCCTAGTAGAGATCATTGCTTGCAATCAGGTGTCATTCCACAGAACAGTCATAATTAGATGAGAGAGCAATGTATTTAGACTCCAGCTTTCTATAGTGAATGTCCATGATTCAGACGTTACTTTAAAACGAAAGCCACTTGGGTGATTAAACAAGAGCATCTGTTATAGTTGACTGTCACTTCTTTTCCCCCCACTATTTTCACCAGAGTCCAGTTTATATATCTGGCTGCACAATGGTGTGACTCCTTGTAATGAAAAGCAAATGCCAACTATAGCCTAGGGAAGCTCCTGATATATATGTCCTGAATTGCTAGTGCCACAAATATTCTATTACACTGATACATTTCTGAAATGTCTGCAGTTTCCACCAGGTGCCATGTAAAAGAGCTACATTGGCATAATCGTAGTAATTGCTATCATTTAATGCTTTCTTAAATATAGCAGAAGAAATTACACTTTATACAACAGGTGGGGATAATAGGCTTTCCTTATGCTCTCTGCTGTGGTGACGAAGACATGAAAATGGAGAAGGAAGCAGGAAATAGGATAAGTTGTTTAAGGAATATCATACACAAAAATTATGCTTTTCCCTCTGCAACATACCCTTTTTGGATGGGTTGCAAGGAGGGAGGGAAGGAAATTAATGTCTATAAGAGGTAATAGGTACTAGCGCTGGATTTCTTTTGCTATGACACCTCTTCAGTTCTGGCTTCATGCAGGGTTTGGTTTGTATCTGTCTTGGTTACCTTGGTGGATATCTTATGTCAGGGCTGTCAAACTCGCGGGCCAGATGTGTCACGCACTGGCCATGTCCACGCCCAGTTTAGCGAAGGGGAGGAAAATCACGATATGTCATGTGACGATGCGAGCTTGATGCTCCTGGCTTATGGCATTTACTGAAGATACATTAGCATTTTCTCTGCCAGCTTTGTCAGATGGCGGTGAGGATATGGTGCTTTTAATTCCTTCCTGCAACATTGCCTTCAGAAAATCACACTGTTTTGCCCACACTATTTAAAATATTGAGTGAATTAAATTTCTGTGGCTGGAACCACAAGTAACAAATGCTGAAAAAAGTTACTCTTTTATGTGACATGATTGTATTGGGTAAATTTTGAGGTAGAATTGATAAGGAAGTTTTTGTATTTCTATGTACAGGTACCACCATAAATGCATCACTTTTGTGATAATCTAATTGCAGATCTGATTGCACATTTTCATTGTTTCTTGAATACATGCCAACTAATTTTTGGGCTGCCAAAATTCCAGTTCAGTTTTTTATATAGAGTTGAATTGGCTCATTCACCAGCTTATGTTTTATATTTTTATTAACTGGTTTTTATACTTTTGGAAAGTTGAAAAATTTCTGACAACTGTAGCATCAACATAAAGATTTTCTTATCTGGAAAGAATTACTTTTAAAATTGATAACTAAACAGTATGTTAGTATTTGTAATGTATAGTACATAAGACTTAAATTGGCCTTTAATTGCTCAACTGATGAAAATTCTAGAAGGAAAAGAAAACTGTAAAGGGAGCAGCCAGGTTTCATTCAGATGTTCACAATTCATACCTAGTGCATTGTAGAGCTTTGTGAATTCTTGTTGACTTAATCTTTCTATTCAAGCTTGTTAGATGCAACTCTACATTTAAATATATATATTTTCAATAATGTCTTCATGTTCCTTACAAAACTATATAAAAGACATTAACTATATAAAAGACATTAATGCAGGCTGAGATACATTTATTATGTAAAATATATAGACATTGCCTTTTGTTCAGACATGACCCAGCTTGCAAAATCTTTCTTGTGAACTGTTTAGATTGTTTTTGCTTTAGTCTTAGAATAAAAAGAATAGAAAGACATTAGTTTCTCTACAAGATTGAATTTCAGTTGGTTAATTATGCAACTGACATTCAAGTAACGCATAGAGAACTTCAATTCCCCCTCCTTTATGCTTTCAAAGGAAACTACTAAATTACTTTATGGTCTAATTGATCTACCATACTGAAATTAATTATCTCTTTGCTAGCAATAGTATGGCTTCTGCTAAAATGACAATATAGTTGTTCTTAAATTCCCCAAAGAGTTAATCACAGGCTTTTGTGAAGCTTAGCTGGCAACCTTTTACAACTAGCCAAACTTGGGCTTCTTTCTGCTATCTTTAGTTCCTCTCCCTCTGAATGTATATGCTGGGTTGACGGATGATTCTGTGTGTCACCCTCCTATTTGCTGATCTTAAGTTAGGGGTCTCCAAACTTGGCAACTTTAAGACTTGTGGACTTCAACTCTGGGAGTTGTCAAGTTTGGAGACCCCTGTCTTAAGTCATCTTGGATCCTGCCTTTCTTAACAACCTGAGCTTTTTTGCTAACCATATTTCTTTTTCTTCAGCCCTGAGTCCAACTCTTAACACTGCTAACTACCAGCCAGCTTCTTACCTCATTGTAACTTCTCTTTACTGTGAGAAACTCTGGGTGTATGAAAAACTATATTTCTTTTCTCCGTTCAATCTCAACTTCAGATTATCATTGTAAGTACTGTTTTTTATGGTACTTGTTAGGGAGATCATGTTATTGGATGAAATGTGTTGTTTACCTTCTCTTTAGGATCTGCTTTTTTGATCACCCAAATTATATGGCTGTCCAACTCACATATGGTGACTCTGGGCACATTACAATATTAGAACATTCAAAGCATTAAACCCATATAATCCCACTCCCTCGTCTTTGAGGTGGCAACAAATACAATTATTATTTATTAAACAAAAATTTGATTTGATCTGAGCAAAGATCTGGTGATAGTCTAGCTAGAGGAGGGAGTCCTATCTTCATTGAACAGTCACTGCCTGAAACAGTTGCTAAATGAGGATTTAGCTCTAAAGTAATTGGCTTTCTCCACTAATTTTTTAGATTTTTAGGGCAGTTCTCAGATCTGTTCTCCCAAAAAAATTAAAATTGCTTTTCAAATGAAAATTAGGAAATCACCTATCGAAATAATCATTATTTTATTTTATTGTATCTTCTGCGTACTTTTTCATTTTTTTGCCAAGATGGTTTAAAGATTGTCCACAATTTAGGACCAGAATTGGGACCAGAATCTCTGTCATTGGGCAAGGCAATCATTAAATGAGATGTCATATGACTGCTTTGCTCAACTACTGCAATCTCAGCACTCCTGATTGTAATTGTTAAGTGATCTTGTGGGTTGTTAAGCAATGGACTCCTAGATAAGATATGTGGGGTGCCTCAAATAGTTGGGGAAGACACACAGAATTTTTAGCTCCTGAGTGGAGAGACACCGTCCTCCCAAAGCAGCCTGTCCTTCTTATCATAACTGTGTTGCCCATATGCTCGAGAGTTGAAAATCCTTCCTGCCAAAATTCAAACAAACTTTTCAGTGCCTGAGTAGGGAAACACTTGTGTGCTGCCTTCCCTGAACCTCACAGGGCCTCATGCCCCACGAGGTACCCCATACTCCTTACCTTACTGCACTGCCCCTCCTCTTTGGATTTTGGTGCTCTTTCATCTCTGGGAACTGGCTGAAAGAGCTCACTGCTGAAGGATTTCAGCTCCATGCCTGCTTGCATGGAGCTGAAATCCTTTGGCAGGAGCTCTTTAAACCAGCACCCAGAGACAAGAGAGTTTCTCAGAAGGTGGCAACCTTCCCTTCCAGCTTCCCCACTGACTTTCTAGGGAAGCCAACAGACAAGATTGAAAATGGTAATCACATGATGTAGGACAACAGGTCATAAATGCATACAGATTGCCAAGCACACACATCCTAATCCCATGACCACAGAGGTAGTGTGTGTGCACTTGTGACAATTTGCAGTGGTTAGAAGCACTTTATAGTCTGCAAAGCACCAGTCAAAACTGGTACAAACATGAACATCCAACAACTGAAAGAAGCTGTCCTTGACAGGATAACACCTTTTCAAGATCGTCATTAATTCAAACTGTCATTAAGCAAACAGTCATAAGTCAAGGACTACCTGTACTGTACATTTTTTTCTTCCATCAATCCACTGATAGATAAGTAAATAGGCTGTACACACATATATGCACATGCACAGATTCTATGCTGTATAATCTCTTTGGAGCTTTCCCTAGTTTTCTTCTCTTTCCTTAACTTTCTGCCTCTCTTGGATTGGTGCTGTCAATTTGGTACAACAGTGATCACTATCCTTTGAATGTCAGGAAGTGAATGTATGATAATAAATGACTGAATACACTGACTGCCCCTTCCAGACAGTGTCGGCTGATGGCCAACTAGAAATAAAATTTAAATAATAAATAACTGTTTCATATTGAGGTTAGCATAGGAAAAGAGGGGCTCCTTTCATATACCCACTCCTTTTCTGGCATCTGGCTGCTGAATAAATATATTGCAAACCTATCAGGGGTGAAATGCTCCCGGATCAGACCGGATTGCCTGATCCGGTAGCAATCTTGGCTGGTGTTTGCTCCGCCCACCTGTCTGGGTGTCATTACTTCCTGGTTTTAACCAGGAAGTAATGTGTTTTTACCTTCTGCGCATGCGCAGAAGGTCTGCACGTGCAGCAGGTAGATTTCACCCCTGAAACTTATGTAATATTTGGACGCCTTTACATGAATTGAGTTTTTTAACTTGAAATATGACAGTGTTGCTTCCCCAATAGAAGAAAATATATGTAACTTCAAGTTGATCTAGGGCAGTGATGGCTAACCTTTTTGCTGTCGTGTGCCAAAGGTGGGGGGAGTGCGGGAGAAGTTGTGCGTGCATGTGCCCATACCCATAATTCAATGTGCTCTGCCCCTCATACATGCACGCATGACCCGCACTCCTGCAGCTTTTGGCAAATGATAGCATGGTGGGCCTGGTAGGCCCATTTTTCGCCCTCCCCAGGCTCCAGAGCCTTTCTAGGGACCTGGGGAGGGTGAAAACAGCCTTCCCCCCCCACCGCCCCGAGGCCCTCTGGAGGCCAGAAGCAGCCAGTTTTCCGACTTCCAGTCCCACCGGAGCTGAGCTAGGGCAACACTTGTGTGCCCACCGATATGCCATAGGTTCGCTATCACGGATCTAGGGAATTCTTGGTATTCTCTGAGCTTGGTTGTTTGCTTGCAGATGTTTCATTACAGTGTTCTGATTATGTTACCTGGTTGGATAATGAAACATCTGCAAGCAAACAATCAAGCTCAAAGAACACCAAGAACTCCACAGTGTGTTTTGGTTTTTCCTGTATTATCCTTGCTGGGATTTATACACATTATGATTTCCCTTTCCTCTTGTCTGTGAATATAGTTTGCTGCTCAAATCTGCAATACCATATGAACGATTGTAAAACTTCTAAACCATTTTGACCTGGTCTTTAAATGTTTGCTCCTTCATCTGGTTAAAAGTGCTAATGTTTTGGCTAAGTGTTAGTTAAACTGATGCTTTATACTAAATTTAGTAGTATTGCACTGAGGAAGTACAAGTGTTCAAGTGGTATGGGATCTATCTGGCAGCTTTCAAGCAATAAAGCAGTAACACAAATACACTTTAAGGATAGCCTAACAATAAAGGCTTGATGCAGTTTGAACACTGAAGTAATTGGATGCTTCTTCAGAAGAATCTTGAATATTGGTATTGTTGGCTAGGTGTGTTTGTATGTACATGCACGCACTGTGAACTTGAGTTAATGGAACACCTGCTTAGTTTATTCACTTCCCATGCTGAGCCCTGTGCATTTCACACCTTGGAAAAGCAGGAAAAAAATTGCTTTTTTGTTTTCTTTCCTTACTCAGTCATTTTTGTCTCTGTGCTTTGAACTGTGCTTGCCTCACTTTCATGGCCTCATAACAATGAAGGATGTATATATCGCATAAACGAGGGGAGAGCTGGGAAAATGTAGATTGCAATCCAGGCCACTGATTCTTTCTCTTATTAAAGCACTAATGTATGTTTTGTCATGGTCCTATGAATATTTCAGGAAACATTCTCTTCCATCATTGCTAGACCTTTTGGTTGCCAAGGTTACCTGATATTGGTTTTTCACAGTACAGGTAGCTACAGGTTGCCTTTCCATACTTACTTGCCCCTGATAGATGAGTCTGAGTGTCTAAGGTGTACCGCTCAGGGAACAAATTCACCTGCCCAACTTCTCCCTCAGGTGCTGCATTGTGCCTCTTTTCCCTGTTTTATGAGTATCTTATTTGTGTTTATTCTTGGTTTTACTTGCATCATATTAATGTTGTGTTGCTTGCATAATTTATTACTGTGTAAGTAATTATTCTCCCATTTTCCTTTTAACACCAAGTGAGAGAGAGAAAAACCTCAGCAAGTATATGATTTTTGCTTATCAAATTTTAGTAATTTTTTGAATAATTGTTTAATATTAAAAGAAGTGATTTATTTGGGTAGGGCAATGTCTCATATATCAAACATGTTCTTCATAAAATAACAATTACAGAAATAACGGTAAGAAGCAAAGAGCACCGGAAGCCAGTGGCCACATTAGAACTAAGAGCAAGCTGAGAACACTTTTTATGGGACTTTTTAAGGTTGGTTTTTCTCGGTCAGATTCTTCCGTGCTTCCATAAATCACCATTAGGAGGCAGCACTGAAGACCTTAATTGAGGGATTCTCAAATCTTATGATACTATGAACTCTTAAAATTATAAATCAATGTGTGTGATTCTCACTCCTCATGAACAAAACTTAATTACTTCATTGGTATTAGGATAGGCAAGACATAAAAATACAACTGATAATCAACTTTTAATTGTACCGTGCAGCCTCCAAATATCACTGAATTACAACTCTAACAAGTCTGGTGAAGGGTTATAACAAGGGTCTGCAACCTTAAACACTCAAAGAGCCATTTGGACCCATTTCCCACAGAAAAAAAAACATTGGGAACTACAAAACCTGGGTAGGCATGGCCAGCTCGACGTCACTCACTCCCAGTCGCATGACCCCCCTAGCCAAGCCTACCCAGCCAGTTATTAGGGCAGAGAACAAGGAACCACAAAACCCTTCTCTCTCCCCCCACCTCTCTGTATCTATGTCTCTCTCCCCCCCTCCCTATCTTAACTTCTCTTCCCCTCTCTCTCGGTATCTCTCTCTCCCCCCCCCCCCCCTCCCCCCCCCCCCTCTCTCTCCCCCTCTCTCTGTATCTCCCTGTATCTCTCTCCCTCTGTATCTCTCTCTCTCCCCCTTTCCTTCTCTTCCTCCCTCTCTCCCCCTCCCTCTTCCCCCTCTCTCCCCTCTCTCTGTATCTATGTCTCTCTCTGTATCTCTCTGTGTGGTGTCTCTCTCTTTCTATGTCTCTCTCTGTGTATCTCTGTATCTCTCCCTCTGTATCTGTATCTGTGTCTGCGTCTCTTCTCACTCTCTCAGAAAGCCCAGGGAGCTCTCATTGGGGCTCTTCACTACTGCTTTTCTTTCTTCCTTTTGGAAATCCGGGCTGACTGAAGAACAAGTGTGAAGCACAGCGGAGGCTTCCCTTCAGGCAACCCGTCTCCTCCTTCTCCTCTCGTGACCCCTGGCCAGCTGTGGTGGGGCTGGGAGTGTGCGCACGAGCGGGGAGACCCTCCTAAAGCGAGCCAGCAGGCTCAGCCAAAGCATAGCAAAGGCACATGCAAGGCAGGCAGCCAGTCACTTGAGAAGGGTCTCCCCATTCATACGCACACTCCTGGCCCCGCCACAGCCAACCAGGGGGTCATGAGAGGAGAAGGAGGAAGAGGGAAGCCTCCGCTGCGCTTCACGCTCATTCCTCAGCCAGACCGGATTTCCAAAAAGAAGAAAGAAAAGCAGTAGTGAAGAGCCCCAAGGAGAGCTCACCAATTTGGCCCAGCCTTGGCTTTCCTGACCGCTGGGGTGGGCATGTGAGGTTCGGCAGGGCCAGACCCCTTTTCCCGCTGCCCCAAGCTTCTTAAAGCCACAGCTGGGTGCTGTGGGCCCATTCCCATTTCCGTTGTCCGTCCTCCTGGATCCCATTCCCACTCCACCAGCCCTCATGTTAGCAAGGCCAGCGTCAGTTGCGGCCAGGTCGGGGCAATGTCTCAGGGCAGAGAGCAGGTTGCACATCTCCCCAAGCAATTGAGGCATGCCCAATACCAGCAAGGGACAGAAGAAGCTTCAGCAAGAGTGAGGCACCAGAGAATCCACCCCAACTGCTTCTCCATCCCCCGCCGTCACCTGTACCTTCTCAGGCCAGGCGAGAGGAGTATGTGGGAGGGGAGGGCGAGAGGTGGGGCCAGCCAGTGATGGGACAGAGAGCTGCAGCAGAGGGCCTAAAGAGCCACAAGCAGCTCTGGAGCTGTGGGTTGCCGACACCCGGGTTATTATTTATTATTTATTATTTATTATATTATATTTATATACCGCTCTACTCCCGGGGGACTCAGGGCGGTGTACAGACAAATGATAAAATACATATAATACAAATATTTTAAAGAATTGATTAAAATACAATTAAATAATTTGGTCTTAAACCTAAAATTAAAACTCTAAATTTATGAGATTAAGATTTAAAAATATAAGAGCAATTTTAGAAGAGGTTAGTCCAGGCCAGCCTGCTGGAATAGAAACGTCTTGAGGGCACGGCGGAAAGCGCGGAGATCTGGGATTGTCCGTATCTCCGGGGGGAGCTTGTTCCACATGGTGGGTGCCCCCACAGAGAAGGCTCTCCCCCTGGGGGCCGTCAGTCAACACTGTTTGACCGACGGCACCCTGAGAAGCCCCTCTCTATGGGAGCGTACTGGTCGGTGAGAGGGTACTGGTGGCAGAAGGCGGTCTCGAAGATAGACCGGTCCTAAGCCATGGAGCGTTCTAAAGGTGGTAACCAAAACCTTGAAGTGCACCCGGAAGAACACAGGAAGCCAGTGCAGCTCGCGCAGGAGGGGTGTCACATGGGAGCGCCACATCGCTCCCATAACTACCCGCGCGGCTGCATTCTGGACCAACTGGAGCCTCCGGGTGCTCTTCAAGGGGAGCCCCATGTAGAGAGCATTGCAGTAGTCCTGGCGGGAAGTGACGAGGGCATGAGTGACCGTGTTTAATGAGTCCCAATTTAAAAAGGGGCGCAACTGGCGTATCAGGCGAACCTGATAAAAAGCCCTTCTGGCCACAGCCGTCAGGTGTTCTTCTAAAGATAGCTGTGAGTCCAGAAGGACGCCTAAGTTTCGAGCCCTCTCCGTGGGGGCTAATGACTCGCCCCCAATAGTCAGCGTTGGCACCAACTGACTATATCGGGATGTCGGAAACCACAGCCACTCGGTCTTGGATGGGTTGAGCCTGAGTCTGTTCCTCCCCATCCAGATCCGTACAGCCTCCAGGCACCGGGACATCACTTCAAGGGCATCATTGGGGTGGTCTGGGGTGGAGATGTACAGCTGGGTGTCATCAGCGTACTGGTGGTACTTCACCCCGAAACCACGGATGATCTCACCCAGTGGCTTCACATAAATGTTGAACAGAAGGGGCGAGAGAACCGATCCCTGTGGTACCCCACATATAAGGGGCCTCGGGGTCGATCTCTGCCCCCCTGCCAACACAGACTGCCACCGGTCAGAGAGAAAGGAGGAGAACCATCGCAACACGGTGCCCCTCACTCCCAACTCTTCCAGCCGGTGCAGCATGATACCATGGTCGATGGTATCAAAAGCCGCTGAGAGATCTAATAGGACCAGGGCAGAGGAACAACCCTTGTCCCGAGCCCTCCAGAGATCATCAACCAATGCAACCAATGCCGTTTCCGTGCTGTGTCCAGGCCTGAAGCCCGACTGGAACGGATCCAGATAAGATGATTCATCCAGGTACTGAGGAAGCTGTTGTGCTACCACACTCTCAACAACCTTCGCAACGAAGCAAAGGTTGGAGACTGGACGGTAATTAGCCAATATTGCCGGGTCCAGGGAAGGCCTCTTGAGGAGAGGTCTCACCACTGCCTCTTTCAAGGCAGCAGGAAAGACACCCTCACTCAGAGAAGCATTTATAATCCCCTGGAGCCAGCCTCGTGTAACCTCCCGAGAGGCCAGCACCAACCAGGAGGGACACGGGTCCAATAAACATGTGGTAGCATTCAGCCTCCCCAGTATCCTGTCCACATATTCGGGAGTCACAGAATCAAACTCTTTCCAGGTGGTATTCTCAAGACCTGCCTCCATCCTTTCCTCTGAATCTACTATGTCAGAGTCCAGGTGTTCCCGAATCTGAGCGATTTTATCATACAGATATTGAACAAAATCCTCGGCTCTACCCTCCAAGGGGTCTTCCCGCGCTTCCTGAAGGAGCAGGGAGCGGGTCACCCTAAACAAGGCGGCCGGGCGGTTATCTGATGATGCAATAAGAGCGGAAAAATAGTTATGTTTTGCCGCTTTTATCGCCACTAGGTAAGTCTTAATATGAGATCTTACCAGTGTTCGGTCAGATTCAGATCGGCTGGCTCTCCAACTGCTCTCCAGGCGTCTTTTCCGACGCTTCATCTCCCTCAGCTCCTCAGTGTACCAAGGAGCCAGGCGAGATCGGCGTCGAGTCAGAGGCCGCAAAGGCACGACTCGATTCAAGGCCCCGGCAGCCTCCTTATAGGGTTGCTGTGCTGTGTAGTGCTGACTATCTTAAGGAAGACATGTATAATGCCACCAGCACAAGTACTTCTGGTCAGTTTCCAAGCTTTTTCTCCACTGGAAGCAAAGGAGGACTGAATGTAGGATTCAGCCTCTCACCCGGTTTTTGACAGAAACAGTGTGATTGTTGCAGTTTACTCCTTTTGCTCCTTAGTCCCATTGATGGTTCCAGCACTTTTCTTGCAAGAACAGCCTTCTGATCTGACCTTTGCCTCTGGTGGAAGCCTTCGGAGCTATATCAGGGTCCCTTTCATTCAGACTGCCTCCCTTTCTTGTACCTGATCCCTGCCTTACCTGTAGACCCCCTCCCACTGAAAACTGTTCATGGAAGTGAAGGTTGCGAATGAAGCACTGTGGGTATGTAATCAAGCATGTGTCAGCTGTTGAAGGCCCAAGTTGATCAAGTGTAGCAAGCGGACTGAGTATAGTTACAGTCCTGTCAGATCACTTTTCCACTCTGCCTGAATAAGCATTTGAGTGTGCACATCGAGAAGGGGGGGGGGATCAGTCCCTCTCAGGTTTGCGTGCAAGACTCAGGGAGAGTCAGCCTACAATTTCAGAAACTCTGTCTTTATACTTTATACTTGTATTTTGCCCAGATTCTACAAAACTGTAAATGCACTTCAGCATAACCATCCTTCATTCATCAGTAGGATCAGGAGAAGGGATCAGCATGTTTTGTGGCATATTCTGCTTATTAGAGCATGTTGCAGAGGGTTTCTGGGAAGCCTTCAGAATGCACAAAGTTAATGCAATCCAGCTATTGAGTTGTGGATAAAAAGCTACAAAGTGAAGGAATGGACCTGAAAGATCAGAAATGGTTTTCCAGGATTCAGGTAGTCCTCGATCATAAATGGGACCTGAATCTCAGTTGTTGAGTGAATCAGTTGTTAAGCAACTTGACCACGTGACTGTTTTGTTTAATGATTGCAATCCTGGTTCGTGGTTGCATTTATTAAGCAATCTTCCATGTCGTTAAGCAGACAGAGCGAAAGGGATGCCTGCTGAGTTTCATTCCCCTCCATGCATGGCAGAGAACTTTTCTGGAAAGTTACAGGAACAGAGCTCAGATCTTCGAGCTCTCAGTTGAGTTTCTGCAGCATGCTAGAGGATTTCTCCTCCTTTCAGCTCAGGGGTGAAATGTAAAAATGTTTGCTATCAGTTCTGTGGTCGTGGCTTGGTGGTCATGTGACCGGGTGGGTGTGGCCAACTTGACGTCACTCACTGTTAGAGCCAGGAGCTGCACATTTTGAAGCTCATTCTGCCTTTCTGAAGCCCCCAATGCTTTGAGTTTCCCTCCACCACCCAAGCGAACATCGGAGCCTTCTCTTGCAGAAGCAGAATCCATCACAGAAATGGAAAAACGAGGGGGGGGGAATGGGAAGGAGAAGGTGTAAGAAGACGTTTCCTTAGATCACTGACGCTCCCAATTATCAGTTTGGCGGAGATGTAAGTAAATGTCTTCCAGCTCTTCAAGATTGACTTTAAGCCGACAGCAAAAGTAGGGGAGGGGGCAATGGGGCATCTGTGTTTGTGTATGTCCCTCCCTCCGCAAGGACTTGGAGGCAGACGCTGCCCCTCTGAGGAAAAGAGGCGGTGAAGCCCTGGCTGTCACCTGGGAGAGGAGGAGGGCAAGCTGGGAAGCTCCCTTCCCCGCAGCCCTGCGAAGCTTGCCTGCCTTCCACGTGGCCCGGTTCGGGGGCGTGGCCAGCCACCAATTGCTACCGGTACGGCGAACTCGCCTCAATCTCTGCTACCTACTCGCCCGAGTCGGTCCGAACCGGGAGCATTTCACCCCTGCTTCAGGTGGTAGCCCTTTTGAACTCATAGAGCTGTCTGCCAGGAGGGAATCTCAGCTCTATGGTAGATGGCTGCAGCAACTTGCAACCTTCCCTACCGGCTTCCCCATTGACTTTCTGGGGAAATAACAAAAGAAAATTGCAAATGGCAATCACATGGTCATAGGGCAATTGCTAATCAATCACTAAGTGCAAATAGGTTGCCAAGCACTCAGATCAGGATCCTGTGACTGTGGGGGTTGTGTGCAATGTTTTGTGGTTGTAGAAGTACTTTACAGCCCATAAAGTACCAATTCTGTGGCAATCAAAATTCCAGGCCATTATTAAATGAATAGTCGTAAATTGAGGATTACTTAGCCTTCCCCCCACACACACACACTTTTTTTTTGCTTCAAAAAAAACCATTCCTCTGCTTTCCTTTTATACCCCACTTTCTGAAGGGTAGTTTTTGTGAAGCAGATAGCTAGGACTTGCACAGGGACAGCCCTAGGGCAAACTTACTGCTACAGATTTTTTTTTCATTGCAGAAAGCTAGTGTGTGTAAAGTTGTAACCATGAGTTATTTTTCTGCCAAGCTACAGGGAGCTTTCCCTTTCCCTACTGAACAGGAAAATACAGTTCAGTATTTCAAAATGATAACTGCCATAAAAGTACATTGATCAGCCAGCTTCTGGAATCAACAGTTTTCTCCAAATTGGATTTAAAGCTTCTTTTTTGGGGCTACGATATGGACAGTGTCATTTCTTCATATGTTGTACAAAGGGACAAACTGGGAAAATTGAGTTCTACATATGCTAATTCTATTTCAAGAGTTGTAAAATTAATCTGGTATTCAGTGTGGGCTTATTTGATATCATGGTTGATCCAACAGTAGAAAAGAACAAGCAAACTAGTGGATATGTATAGGAAGCACTGAATCTGGCAATTGCAATGTGACTAAGGGAAACAGTGAAAGCTGAGTCTCTCAACTGTAATATTAAGAAGAATTGCTTGTGAAATAAGTGCATTTATTTACATGAGAGATGGAGGCTGTATATACAAGAAGCGAAACAGTCTTTTTTATGACTTGGAGAAACGTTTACAGTACTTTCGTTAGCTGTTGGTGGCTATCAAATATTTCTTTATGTGGGATGGGAATAGGAGAACTGCATATGCCCTATAGCATATGATTTCATTATCCTTATTGTTCTTAACTTTTACAGATACAAATCTTATTAAATATCATAAAATTGTCCAGTCCTTTTTAATCCAGCTACAGTATTTATCTCAATTTGCCAACTTACAAAGAAAAAATAAAGCTTACCTCAGGAAACGAAAGTACATATCCATCAACATAAATGTTGAAACCTATCTTGAAAATAAATAAAATTATGCACGTGTGGCTAATTTTAAGGACAAATAGAACTGTCCAGGTCCTTTTTCTTTAAATCTTATTGATCAAAACCTATTCCTTCATTTAATTTACAGCTCTATTTCTCTATCCATTGTTTTGCATTCTTTTCCCTTGGCTATGTGATTTTATTCTGAGTGTATGTTCAATTTGCATGTATAATAGTGCAAACATTTTGATCAATTTCCAAAGAGTTACTTTCTTGGTCATTTTCCTTCAGATCTGGGGATATTCCATCTTTGACTTTGGAAGGAGTTGCACTTCCCCATTCCAGGGTGGTGCACAATCTGAGGGTCTTCCTGGATTTAAAATTTCTGCTCAAACAACTGGCGACAGCAGTGGCCAGGAAGCTTTTTGCAAAATTTCATTTTGGCTACCAGTTGCATTCATTTCTAGATTGGGGCCCGTCAGATAGTTGCCCATGCCCTGCTCATCTAACAACTTGACTACTGCAATGCACTCTGTATGTGCTCCCCTTGAAAACCAGCTGGAACATCAGTTGATCCAGAAACCAGCAGCTTGAGCAGCTATGGGCAAACCTAAGTACACTCATGTAACACATTTGCTTCTCAACCTGTATTGGTTACCTGTTTGCTTCTGAGTGCAATTCAAGTTGTGATCTTACCTATTAAGTCCTGCAAGGCATAGGGCTTGGTACCTGAGGGAAGGCTACCTCACTCCCATAGTATTTTCCCGACCAAACTTAGAGCATTGGTTTGCTCCGGTTCCCTTGATTTTACAGTGCCATTTATCAAGACCCTGGAAGCATGTCTTTTAAGTATCAGTGCCTGCCCTCTAGATAGAGGTGTCCTCCATCCCGTCCCTTCTCCCCACAAAGATCTGGATAGCCTTTGCCCTGGTGTTATTTACAAGAACCTTAAAAACCTGGTTCTTTATCCAGGTCTTTTGCAAGGAAGATTAAAGGCCCTTTGCTTAATATACTTGTCTCAATATTGATGACTTTGTGTTTTCTTTGACTTTTGCTGATAATTTTTCTGCTTTTGTAGCTCTGCTGATATGAATTTAAAAAGCAACAAATGTTCTAAGGCAATCAACTGAGCTCTGTGATACTATCTTTTAAGTTGGATGTATGTTCATCTCTTCCAAAGTATTAGGGAAGTCAGCTTAGGGAATGAAGTTAATAGAGATGTGCTCATTCCTCACCAGGTCACTGATCCATGCGCCTTTGGGCTATGCTTCTATTTTCTGGATGGATACATTTCTGATTAACATCTAATACATTCCTACAGTGCTTTTTTTAAAAAGTGTCTATGGTCAATCTCAGTTTTGTTATTCAGACATTCTCTGGAGTTTATCAGAGACTGTTTCAATGAATGAAAGGAATTCCAAAGCCAGATCAAGGCCATAACTGATTGTAGAGTCCAATCAGTGCTTGGGAGCGGGATTGTTTCTCTATAACTTAGTATTATCTCTTCCTTGGTCCTGTCCATTCCATTTTCCTTAGTCTCCTACTTTTTCTTCTATTCAGTCTTTTCCTTTTTTAAAATTCTTCCCCCTTTCTTAAATAGACACCAAGTTTTTAAATTATAGCTATCTGTCAAGAACTGAAGTTATGCGGGGTCCTTCGTGCTCTCAGAGCTTGGTTGCCTTCAGTGCACAGTGCAATTTGACAATGAAAACTCTGCAAGAAAACAACCAAGCTCAGAGAGCACCAAGGACCACACAGTTCAGCCTTGAGCTACAAATATTCTCTTCTATCTTTACTGAAGTTATGATTCTCATACAGCAATTCTGCTACTACTGCACCCAATCAGATCAGGTAGAAAAGTGCTGTCATAGACCTAACAGTAACAAACACTACCTAATCTTCCTAAACTGTTCCAGACATAGTTTTAAAAGATGTGATAGCTGTAGTTCTGTGCTGGAGATTTTTCTCTTGGTCTCAAGTAGTACATATAGACGTAACATCAGGATTTTTAAAAATCTAGGTATTTGTTATTTTTTTTAAAAAAATCTGTTTGAGGGCTTTCATATATACTGCTAAATCTGAATGCTTTTAGACATTATCAGGAAAGTGGATCAAACTGAGAAAAACAGAGTAGGGCAGGAGTATCAAACTCTATTGCATTGAGGGCCGTATCAGGATTGTGTTTGACCTCGGGGGCTGGGGTGGGCATGGCCAGGGTGGGCATAGCCAGCTCGACATCACTCGTGTCATGGGTGACTGTGGTGGCCAGAGCACTCTGCCAATGAAAACGGGCTCCCGAGCTCTGTTTTCCGCTGCGATGGTTTCCTGGAACTCTCTGCCAGCAAAAATGGAGCTCAGGAGGGCCGCGTGAGGCCCTTGTGAGCTCTCTTTTCAGCTGCAACAGCCTCCTGCAACTCTCTGCCAGCAACACTGAGCTTGGGAGGACCATGCTGAGCCTTTGCGAGTTCCATTTTCGGCCTCCTGTAACCCTCTGCCAGCGAAAACAGAGCTTGGGACACCCACACGTGGCCCTTGTGAGCTCCATTTACAGCTGCGATGGTCTTCTGCAACCTCTGCCAATGAAAAACAGAGTTCAGGAGGGCTGCACACGTGTGGTCCTCCCAAGCTCTGTTTTTGCTGGCAGAGGCACTGTGGGCTGATCCTTCGCTGATTCGAGGGCGGCCCCATGGACCAGATCTAAGCACCTTGAGTTTGACACTTCTGGAGTGCAAGTGGAGTAGGGCAACCATCTGAGCTACTTCATAATATAATATAAAATAAATGAGACTTGCACAGCATATGGCCCACCAGTTGCATGTGATCCACCAAGCAGCCCGTCAGCTTTTTTTTTTTTAAACTTAAATCCTCTGTCACCAAACATTGCCATATCCAGGAAGAATTTGATACCACCTATTTTTTTCATAGCCACTTTCTCCTTGAAAGACACACTGCCAAGTATTTCCAATACCCTCAAGATTTACCAACACTGTCATCTCCAGCACTGCTGCTGTACTGCTAGCCGCCAGTTCAACACACCAGCTATTCATTTGCAACCCACAATTATTTTCAAAGTATCTGTATGGCTCTTTCCCCTCTATGAATTGTGCTGGCTTTGCATAGACCAGGGGTGGGCAACTATGGCCCTTTTATGACTTGTGGACTTCAACTCCCAGAATTCCTGAGCCAGCCATGTTAGCTCAGGAATTCTGGGAATTGAAGTCCACAAGTCATAAAAGGGCCATAGTTGCCCACCTCTGGCATGGACTAATATTTAATGTGTAACACCATCCCAGTGATTCTATTTTGTAATGTTTTTCCAGGTATTCTACAGTATCTGTTGTTGCTATTTATAACTTTTATTTTATTAGTGCTTAATTTAGTCTCTCTTTTTTTTTTCAGGAATAGCTGTTGGCAAATCATCCCCACAAAGCTATTCCTTTTAAATAGAAGTACAGACATTCTAAAGTAATTTTCTCATACATTATGATATACCTTTTGTGGCAGAGAACACTATTCCCTCTTGCTGTGTTATCACTGGGAAAATCTTTTGAGTGTGTGGCTCTTACACATGTCACTGCACTAGTTCAGTAGCAGTTCAAATAGTCTTTTGTATATCAGTACTAACAAACTTCACTCAGTGTGCTAATGAAAGCCACCATGATTATCTGTATTCTGCCGTGCTATACATCAAATAAGTATCTGAAATGGAAGATTGGTAGTGATTCATGCCTTTAAATACTAGGGGAAAAAAGGATGTGAGACAGTCTCCCCTCTAATCTGAGATCTGGAACCAGCTGAGGATCTGATTACTTACTCTACAGGCAGTTTGGTTTTGATTCGGAACTTTCTTCTTAACTGTTCTTCATGCACATCAAAGTTTACATTTCACCTAACATTGCTATGCACATCACAGATTAAGCTGAATAAAGGAAAAAACTATTAAGGTATGTAATAATTAGGTTTGGAATATACCACAAATGGCTAAACGCATGAAGGATGAATTTAAGTCACAGACAGAGCAATTAAACTATGAAATAATTGAAAGAAAAAATTAATTATCTTTAATTTGACATAAATCCCTACTGCTTTGGTAATTAGGAATTATGCACCTATTTATAATTAGCCAGGCCTTAGAATACACTGGTTTCCAGAGAGGTTCTGTGTTTCTTGTTTAAATGATGCTGCCAAATATAAAACCATGTTTTACCAACCAAAAATTTTAACTGGGTTGAGTGCTTTGGGACCAATATATACTACGGTGAATTGATACAGAATCATTTCTGCTCAGTATGTAATTGGTGTTACTTGTTTTTAAGAGATTGAAGTCCAAAATGGTCAATCACTTTGGACATGATGATAACTATGACTTGTCTATAGATTCAGTATTGATACTACCTGATGGTAAAATTGGTTTTCCAGCTTGCTACTTTAGCCGTGCTGAATGTAAACAGAGTAACTGAGCAAATTGCTTAACCAAAATCTAGTTACTGTAGATGTGGCAACACAAGATAATACTAATCCATGTTAAGAGTTGGGATTTCAAGTGTATCAGGAAAGGAAACATCTATGGTGTGTGACAGACAGAAAATTCCACCTTAGCATTGTAAGAAAATGTATTAGCATATTTATTCATCATAAAATGATGGGACAGTGAATTCTGCATAGCAACACTTCAGGCTATTTTCTAAGAAATATTAAGATGAAATAGGAGAAACTGCTACAATGAATCCAAATTTAATAACTTCAGTTTAGCAGACTTTGGATGCAAAAATTGCCTTTATACTATATATTTCTACACATGTATAAAATCCCATCCTGGAATTTTATGTACACATACATAAAAGGCATAAAATTGCAAAAATTCATATATGTAATCCTATTTCCATTTTACCCATGCGGAACAGATGCCTATTCTCCTTGATGATTTATTAAATTGAGGATTTATTGTTACTAGAACATTTAAAAAAAATTGGGATGATATTAATATTATAATATTAATAAGATGGCCGTAAGTCTATGATGCTGAGGCAGAAAACAAGAAAGTATCTATAAATAGCCTAATACATTTTATTTTAATTTATTGAGATCAGTATGGAAAAATATTGGGCAAAATTAACAGAACTAATATATTTATTTCCACTTGTAAACATTGAACAATTTCATCTGTTGCTGAAGCATTTGGCCACAACAGAAAAATCCTTAGCTTGTATGCAATAGTATTTTTCTGAGCAGTGAAATAGTTGTCTGAGAAATAGCTATATATACTTAGCATGATATAGTATGTTAAAAGAAATCATATCAGAAATAATATTTCTATTCTTCTTCCCAACCTTCATCTATTTGGCAAACAAATTATGAAAACAATATGCATGCCTGTGAAATCTTGTTACAGGTAGTCATTGTCAACTTAAAATCATTCATTTAGCGACCATCAAAGTTACAACAACACTGAAAAAAGTGACTTAAGACTGATCCTTACGCTTAAACGTTGCAGTGTTCTCATGGTCATATGATCAAAATTTGGGCGCTTGGAACAGACATGTATTTAGGACAGTTACAGCATTCTGGGATCATGTGATTGCCATCTGTTAGCTTCTGACAAGCAAAGTCCATGGTGGAAACCGGACTCACTGAATGACCTAATGATTCACTTAACAACTGCAATTGTTCATTTAACAATTATGGCAAAAAAAGGTAAAATTGGGTGTGACTCACTTAACAACCACCTCACTTAATAGTGGAAGTTCTGGTCTCAATTGTGGCCGTAAGTCAAGGACTATCTATATTCCAAAAGCCCTGATAAATTACATTCATGTCCAAGATTTACTACTAAATTTATTTCGGGAAATTACATATTAAACTGTTGTAAGGCTCAGGAATTGTATTTCTTTCCCCTTTGTGGAGCCGAAGATACATTTGATTATGTACCATCAAGTTGCTGTTGTCTCTTAGCAACCACATAGGTAGATTTTTTTTTCTATGATAATCTGTCCCTAACTTGATCCTTCAGATCTACCAATGGTACTAAAGGTAGTCCTCGGCTAATGAGCAATCTGCTAAATGACTCCATTGTAAAGCAAGATCTCATAACTTAGCAACAGCATTTCCAGCAGCCCTAGTTACCATCATTAAGCAAGAATGACTCAGGTCATTAAGCAAGGACCTCTTTTAACTGTAATTTCTGACTTCCTGCCAGCTTCGTTGTTGACTTTGCTTATAGGAAGTCAGCAGGGAACATCAGAAATCTCAATCACATGACTGCAGACAAACTGCAATGGCCAGAAATATGAGGAGCCATCATAAATAGTATTTCTTCAGTGCTGTCAAAACTTTGAATGATTGCTGACAAATAGTTATAACCCAAGGATTATCTGTCTTGGCTGATTCTTTTATCTGTTATGATTAATTTGGTGATTTTTATGTTTAATTTTAGTCCCAGTTTTTTAGTGCATTCTTTAACTTTTATTACTGGAGCTTGTAGATTCTTTCCAAGTATACATACTAAATTTTAAAACTTAGGGGCCATTTTATTATTGAATAATGCTTCAGAAGTATCTCCAACAACAAAGAAACCATGTACTATCTGGGCATTAATATGAGAAGGGTCCAATGCTTTGCTAATGCAAATTATGTTATCATTTGCTGAATATATATGTGTAAGACTTATATCAATACTTTTCTTTTCTTCCATAAATAATAAGCATATGCAACATTTGCAAATTTACATAGGTTTACATAGGTATTTATTTTGTTTGTTTTCAATTCTATGGCTGCCCATCTAAGTCACTGATTCTGGGTGACGTGCAATTCAAAAAATATTACAATTAAAACACTAAAAACCTTTTAACACAATAAAAAACATTTAAATTAAATATCCATAGTAGCTGAGAAACTCAGCCAGTTAGCAATACATCCAGAAAACGGGGCTCTTAATACATTCGTAACCTTAGTTTCAGGAACAGGTATTTGGCTAATCTACTGTATTTAGCTTATATTGATGCAAACACAGAAAAAGGAATATAAATATTCTGATCGCGAGGCTATGCTGTGATTTCCTGCTAGCATGCTTTTATCTGATTTTTTTTTTAATTACAGGATTTTTTTTTAATAAAGCTCTGTCAGGCTTATAATATTAGTTTTTCCAGAAACTAGATTGCAATTTAGTCAAAATTTTACAGCTCATTATGATGATTGAACAGCTCATTCATGGTAAGTAAACTGAATCCTGATTTATTTAAGAAAGCCTGAATCCAAACAAGGATTTAAAACTGGGTTCAGAAAAAGAGTTGTTAACCCATAGAGAGGCAGATGTGTTTTAGGATAGTATATTTATGCTGTTAGCTCCTCCTCTTTCTAATCCTTTACTGTTCATTACTTGTAGCTGAATATTTTCTTGTTTCACAAATGGAACTTTTCTGATGGATAAACCTCTGGAGAATATATCTAACAGATACTTCAACAGAAGCTATTCCTGTTCCCTGAATTGGCTTTTAACAGCCAAGAGAGAAAAGCAGAAAATCAAGGATCACGGCAAGACTTAAGACAAGATTACAGGCTACACTTGGTCTACCACCAGTTTCTTCAGATTGTCAGTTGTGGAGTTGAGGGATGGTTCTGTAGAATGCCAAATGTTTCTTTGTGAAAAATATCTCTATGGACTGAAACAAGATTTGGATCTATCTTTTTTTGCTCAAATAGCCAGCTGAAATATTGGATGCATCAATAAATGTTCTTATCGGTTCTCAGTTTCTTACTTTATGCAGCCAATTATATGATGGATTGATGGATTGATGGATGGATTGATTTTTTGAGTACTTTGAAGATTGCTATATTAGCCAAAGTCAGTAATATGCCATACATATTATGCAGGCAGCATGGCATACTCAACCACTCCTTATGGCATCTATGAAACCACAAAATGAATTTTAAAAGATAAATAAAAATATTCAATATCACATCAAATATCACATGTTCAGGTCTTTCCACTTGAAATATTGAAAGAAAAAGAATTCCTTTCAGGAATTACCAGTAATTTGTTTGATTGGGAAGTGTTACATTAACATGTCTTACTATTATTCCATCAGTTTTCCTGGTTTTACTAAACATACTCTTATCACAGTACATAAATTCATCTCTTTACTCTATTTTTGTTCTTTATGTAGAACTTGTATTTATTCCTTTTGTCTTTTCTGTCAAACCACTTTGTTTGGATATATCCCAAGCTTCTTGATCTCTTTCTTTTCAGTCAGTGTATATAATATATAAATGAGTTCTGTATCTAACTTTTCAATTAAATTGTTCTTATAAGATGGATAGGACTGCATATAGCAGAAAGAAAGCACAGAAGAATTATAATGTGAATCATCTTGGAATAATTCATCTAACAAATTGGTTCTTGAGCGCTCTGAAAAATATGGTTGCTAGTCTTTATTGGTACCTTTTCCCTCTTTTTTTAAAAAAAATCAGATAGGCTTAGATATTTGACGTAAGGATCATGTATGTCTCTGTGAACACTTTGCTTATATTCTGCTATTGTCTGTTGTTTGTATTTTGCTATTTGTTTATGTTCTGCTATTGTCAGTTGTTTCATGTCCCTAGAGAATAGCCTCTTAAAAGCATTCCACTCCGAATGGAGCATTTTGAAAGTGCACTTTCAGTATGTTTCTTCAAAGTGCCACACCACAGTCTGCTGGCAGGGCTGTTATAAACTACTACCTATTTGTGTTGTTTTCTGTTGCTAACAGTAACCTGAATCTTTTGCTTTCTTTATCATAGATGCCAAATGGCTTTTGAAGCCCTTTCTTTGTGTACCTGGCACATAGTTTCTGTTGGGATATGCAGGTCATCACTTGTTCCACCATAGTTATTACATCACTTTCCACAAATTGTTCAATTTATTTCCTTTTTTGGAAATACGTTTTAAGAATGTGTTTTGTAAATGCACAATACACAGAGACAGTTGTCTATATATAACTTATACTGGAGTTGTAGTTACATCTAAATGACTTAACATAAACAACAGACTTTTTTCTGGCTGTTGAATTGCTATTCCATTCTTGATCATATGGCCTTAATTGAACTCCAGCATCATGTTTCTAGATAAAAGATTTATTTGTTTGTTGGTTTATTCAGTTTCTATAGCTGCCCATCTCAATCCAATTTACTCTGGGCAACGAACAATATCACAGTAATTAAAACCATAAAAACATAAAAACAGTTACAAATATACATTCAGAAGGCAGAATCACTGACTTTTGTTATGTGTTGCAATCTCCAGAAATGTAAATGTTTCATTAAAAAGGCTTCTTCTTACCCAAAATCTGACAGTTTATTTTTAAAATGCAATGTGTTTTCATTGAAATGTCGAAAGTGGCATGGAATGAATGAAAAAGATGACAAAATAGATTCGGAATGATTTTTCCTATGAAGATATGTTGAATTCAGAAGCTAAATGGCAATCAGAATAATAGAGTTGGAAGAGATCTTGGAGTCTTCTAGTCCAGGGGTCTCCAACCTTTGCAACTTTAAGACTTGTGGACTTCAACTCCCAGAGTTCCTCAGCCAGCAAGGCTTGAAGTCCACAAGTCTTAAAGTTGCCAAGGTTGGAGACCCCTGTTCTAGTCCAATCCCCTGATCAAGCAGGAAACCATACCACTTCAAACAAAAACCTCCAGTGTTGGTGTACCCACAACTTCTGGAGGCAAATCGTCCCACTGATTAATCGCAGAATGGGACAACTTGCTACAGCCAACTCACTGCAGGACAACTTGCTGCGGGACAATTTTAACAATTTTATTTAATTATTTAAAATATTTTAAAAATATTTTATTTTTTGCAATTCACATTTCATTCTGCCACCCCTTTTGCATCCTTTCTTAATGATTCTATTGCACTACTATTTCTTTGATATTAGTGTAACTCATGTCCCTCAGTGAGTTGTCCTGCAGTGAGTTGGCTGTAGCGAGTTGTCGCACAGTGAATTGGCTGCAGCAAGTTGGCCATGGTGAGTTGACTGTGGCAAGTGGGCCTTGGCGAATTGTCATAGACCCGATTAATTGTTCTGTCAGGAAATTTCTCCTTAGTTCTAGGTTGCTTCTCTCCTTGATTAGTTTCCATCCATTGCTTCTTGGCTTGTCATCAGGGGCTTTGGAGAATAGGTTGACTTCTTCTTCTTTGTGGAAGCTACTCAGATATTAGAACAATGCTGTCATATCACCCCTAATCCTTCTTTTCATTAAACTAGACATACCCAATTCCTGCAATTATTCTTCATGTGTTTTAGCTTCCGGTCCTCTAATCATGTTTATTACTCTTACCTGTACTCTTTCTAGAGTGCAGCATTCTTGAAAGGGGCAAAAGACAACTAAAAGAATATTTCAATAAGATGGTGGTGACAATAATGATAAAAACAAAATTGAACCACATTTCTTGAACTTAGCTAAAATACAGTAATACAAGACATTCATAGGAGAATGAAACTGAAAGAACATTATAGATTTAATGCCTAACATCTGACAAATATGCATTAAGTTAATATAAAAAGCTCTCAAGCCTTGGTGTCAACTGTAACTGAAGAAGAGGTAATTTGATGATAAACTATGCAGTAATAACAAAAGCTGCTGAGACATCCAGAAAAATCAGTAGAACCATACTTTTCTCTGTCTGTGTCTAGTCATAGATCATGCACCAGCACAACTGAAGTCATTTCTGTTCTGAACTGAAACATAAATCCTGACTGGGATTGATCTGGAAAATCCTTGGAACTGAGCTATCAATATTTATTTAGTGAAAAAGAACAAATTTGTTATTTAATTTTAGTGATTAATCATGCCTCAGGAGTGTTCTAATTATAGCTTCTAAACCTGGAGGGATAGTTCTCCCTCTTGAGGAAAGTGCCATCCAGCCCTCACTAGCAATGCAAATTCTCAACATGCTTTCCCCGATCATACAGGTAGTAAGATTTTCTCTCTCCAAATATATGCTCTATGTCAGGCAGCACGAGCTAATGTTATTGCAGTGATATAGTATCGGGTGTGTCTGTATGTTTATGAGTTATTGTATAGTTTAGGTTTCCATACAATAAATAAATATGTATTTATAGGAGATAAAGTTGAAACTTGTAAAGCAGGGGTTCCCAGGCCACAGACTGGTCCCAGTCCGTGGCCTATTAGGAATCAGACCATGCAAGTGGTGGGCAAAGCTTTATCTGTATATGCACAGGATCTAGGTTGCATATCCTCCCTGCCGCTGCTGAACTTTAGAAAAAATATCTTCCACAAAATTGATCCTGGTGCCAGAAAGGTTGGGGACCACTATAAAGGAATCCTAAGTTAATGCCATTCTGATATCTGAGATCTTTGGAATGCTAGCAGCCAACTTAGTTCAAACTTCTAGTCTTTGGGATGAGTCAGAAGGCTCTACATATACTTTGCATTACAGGTAATCCTTGACTTACAACAGTTCATTTAGTGACCATTCAAAGTTAAAACAGCAGTAAAAAAAGTGACCTATGACCATTTTTCAGTTACGACCTTTGAAGCATCCCCATGGTCATGTCATCAAAAGTCAGATACTTGGCAACTGGTTCATATTTATGACTGTTGCTGTGTCCCAAGGTCGTGTGATCCACTTTTGCGACCTTCTGACAAGCAAAGTCAATGGGAAAGCCAGATTCACTTAACAACTGGGTGACTAACTTATCAAGCTGCAGTGATTCACTTAACAATGAAGGCAAGAAAGGTCATAACTCGCTTAACAGATGTTTCATTTAACAACAGAAATTTTGGGCTCAATTGTGGTCGTAAGTCGAGAACTGCCTGTATTTGCCAGAAATTATTTCCCCTGAAAAGTTTACTGTTTTGTATAGTCCATAATTCTGTCACTGTGTGATTACAAGCCTGCAACTGTGGCTGTCTGTCTGTGGCTGTGTATTTTCTGGTTTTGATCTATCATCAAATGGGGTTTAAGAAGCCTCAGATTTTACAGTATGATAAAATTTTCTTTCAAGATTAAGCACATTAATATAATAATATATAGTTTATATTGCATACATTTTGTTAGAATAATATCCATGGTAGTGTATATTATATGAATGTTAATTCAGAAATCTTGAGACAGCATGCCTGTGCCATTGCCAGACAAGATGGTCCTTCACAATGATTCAGCATGGTTCTTCTTACATTTTCGTATTCTTATGGGATCAATATGATATATAATACAGTATTGAATTACTCAAGAACTTTGAAGCATACAGACGGTGCCTGAGGGAATATCTTGACAGCTGTGTGCCAGGCAAAAAGAAACAGGGCAGTTCTCCCCACCTCCTCGGCATGGAATGAAAAGGGAAGAAGTGCAACTGTCAAGTGCCTGTTGTTCTGTTGTTAAAAGGCTGGAGTACGTGACAGGAAAAAAAAAGATAGCAATCCTATCCGTGGCCTTCACCATTCTGTTTCTTAAGATCCATATTCTTTTTTTCCACATCTGCCGTTTCACAATGACACTTTCATTTGCTAGCTACCAACCCTTTCCATATTTATCTATCTTGGGTCCTTAAGACCTTCCCTTGTCCTTTAGGAATCACTAATAATGAAGACTGCCATAATTTACAGTCTCAATCTTTATAGCCTATGTTTGTGATTTATTGTGAGAGTTACAGCATGGATGTAACGTAATAAATAAGTGGTCTTTTTTGATGTTGTTGTTAACTAAACGTGAATTGGACCAGCACAGTAGAGGTTTTTTCCTGTTCTGTAAATGGGAAATATTCTTCCCTCAGAAATTTCAGAGAGAGATGCTGTTTTAATTTTTGCCATTTAGTCTGGGTTTGAGACAGTGGTGAAATGTAAAATTTGAACTACTGGTTCTGTGGGCGTGGCTTGGTGGGGGGTAATATGACTGAGTGGGCATGGCCAATTTTTTTTTTGTTTACTTTTAAAAGTAAAAAAAACTTTACATTTTTTCTATAACCTCGTCAGCCAAAGAAGTTGTAGAAAAAAATGCTTTTAAAGCCTCTGATGATCCCAGCTGAGCTGCACAATCATCAGAGGCTTTTTTTTTTACTTTTAAAAGCATTTTTTCGGCCAAAGAGGTTGTAGAAAAAATGCTTTTAAAAATTAAAAAAAGAGCCTCTGATGATTGCTCAGCTGGGCAATTGGGGGGGGGCAGGGATTTTTGCTACCGGTTCTCCGAACCACTCGCCTCCATCGCTGCTGGATTGGGCAATCCGGTCCGAACCGGGAGCATTTCACCCCTGGTTTGAGACCTGAATGCTGCACAATGCGGTGAGCTTCCATTCCTGCCTACCTAGCAGTTTGAAAGCATGCAAATACGAATAGATAAATAGGTAGCACTTTGGTGGGAAGATAACAGCCTACTGTGCAGTTTGGTATGTAGTCTTTCTGGCCACATGACCACAGAAGTGTTTTCAGACAATATTGGCTCCCTCAGCTAAGAAACGGAGATGACCACCTGCCCTCTAGAGTCAGATATGACTAATCAGAGGAAACAATTACCTTTACCATTAGAATTTTTATTACCTTGAATATTCTTAATTGTTTATATTTATTATTTTAAGCAACAATCCTTCTACTGTTGGGTCTGTTAGTTACCACATTAATTTCCTTTGTATTTCCCTTATAATATACTTTAAATTTTCTCAGATTCTATAATAGAATAGAGTAATGGTATAGAATTGCCATCCATCAAATATTTAATGCCTTTTCATTCTGTATATCTATGTATAAGTCTAAAAATACTGTAAAACATTTTATTTGGGAAAGTAAAAACAAAATAAAAGATTAATATTTAGGAGTAAGAATAAGTTTGTTTTCAGTGTTATTAGTTGTGAATGATAAAAATGAATCAGATCCCTCTAGGTTTAGGATCCCCCAGCAGATGGATATACTGTATATACTCGAATATAAGCCGAGTTTTTCAGCACATTTTTCAGGCTGAAAAAAGCCCCCCCTCGGCTTATATTCGAGTCACAAAAATTGCCTTTTTCCCTGCAACCGGTTTGGCTCCCGGGGTTGCAGGGAGGCTTGCTAAAGCCAAAATGGGGTGTGTGTGGGAGGGGGGATGCGGCACCCCTCCCCTGCGCCCCTTTTTGGCTCCCAGGTGGTGCAAACAGAGCGCAGCCCTCACCATCCGGAATGAATGGTGCTGTTGTGGTGGAGGGGAGGAGGCAGCAGAAGCGGGAAGAAGTGGCATTTGCGATGGCTGGAAGCTGCCAGTGGCGCAAGGCCCCTCCTCTCCTGCCGCTTGCGACTCGGAGTGGTAAATGGTGACTGGTCCGGGGAGCAGCTGGATTTTGCTCTCCATTGCGGACACCAGCTTCCACAAAGCAAAATCCAGCTTCTTCTCTCTGCTGTAAATGCGGCATCAAGACTGCTCCCCGGACCAGTCACCATTTACCACTCCGAGTCGCAAGCAGCAGGAGAGGAGGGCTGCCTTGCGCCGCAAATATACAAAGGCAGAATCCTGATGCCGCACTTACAGCAGAGAGAAGAAGCTGGATTTTGCTCTCCATTGCGGATGCCAGCTTCCGCAAAGCAAAATCTAGCTTCAAAATATTCAAAAACATTTAACCTACTGATGCCTCAATTAATGTAATTTTATTGGTATCTATTTTTATTTTGAAATTTACCAGTAGTCGCTGCATTTCCCACCCCCGGCTTATACTCGAGTCAATAAGTTTTCCCAGTTTTTTTGTGGTAAAATTGGGTGCCTCGGCTTATATTCGGGTCAACTTATACTCGAGTATATACGGTACTTGAAATTATGAGAAATGTAGACAGATTTCAAAAAATCCTGCTTGCGGTGCTTAATATATCTTAAACGGCTGCTATGGGAACAAATCCAATTATAAAAAAATGATTTAGCACATGTTACCTTCTGCCACCATCTCCTCCTGAACAATGCTGAGCATTAACCCTGCTTACCTTTGTCCTTTTGTTTTATTTTACAAGAAATAGGTACCTTTCCAAATAAACAACTGGGCTTTAGCCACCATAATGTTTATTATCTTCAATCATATATGAGGCCCATGTGGGTTCAGAAATTATCTTGGAAAGAAATATAATGCTGGAGGCTTTGAGCAGGCCAGGTTCTTGCTTTTTAAAAATTGTAATGATATCTTAAAAATGTAAATAAGTCACAAGACAAAGCTATACTATATCAAGGGAGATGTCTTTTGGCAAACATATGCCTTTGGAGCCATGTTAGAGACCCAACTCTTACTTTTCATTTCTCATTTCAGGAAAACCTAAAAAGGTATTTTAGGAGTTATTTATTTCTATTTATTTCAGGAACCTGGTCTAAGAAAGAAGACTACTTATGAAAAGTTGTAAAGAATCTCAGAAGACAGAGTTAAATACTTTCTCCCCTTTTATATGGGAGTAGTGCTAGATTATTTACAGTTTCATCAAATAGAAATCTTCCATTACATCTGTGCTGTTATCATAATAAGATAATTACAAAGATCATTATTATTAAATTTTGATACAATAGTTGATAAGGAAGAGCTCAATGTGATGGGTCTCACTGCATCTGTACTTTCTTACTAACATACTAGTGTGAAATATTTTCAGGAACAAAAATACTCTAAAATTAATCAATAAACATTTAAAAGATTTATTTTGCATTGTACTTGAATTGAACTGTATACTTTATTTGGCCGAATATGGTTCAACACACAAGGAAGTTGTCTCCGGTATAGAAGCAGTATACATGCAAAGTCACAGAGTAATTATAATAATAAAATTATTATTCCCAATAAAAGAGGGAAGTAAAGAAGATAATAAGAAGAATAAATAATAACACTACAGCCATACTACATGTATAAGTATATATAGACATTAGATAGCACTGTGAGAATTAGATGTTCAGCAGAGTGATGTTCAGCACAAGGGAAAAAAACTACCCCTGCATCTAATTGTTATAGCATATAATGCCCTACAGCACTGTACTGAGGAAAGGAGTTGAAACAGTTTATGTCTAGGATGTGAGGCTTAGACCTCCTTCAAACCTGTGCAATATACCAGTCTTTTGTGGAAGGCAGGCGGGGTTGCAATTGTTCTTTCTGCAATCTTAACTATTCATTGGAGTCTGTACCTATCCTGTTTGCTTGCTGTTTCAAACCAGTTATAGAAGTACAAATAGCAGACTCAGTAATTCCTCTGTAAAAGTGTATCAACAGCTCCTAGGGCAGTCTGAACTTCCTGATTTGATGCAGGAAAAACATTTTTGTTGTGTGTTTTTAATGATATGTCTAATGTTAAGTATCCATTTCATGATAGAATCAAAAACCTTGAAGATGCTACTGCTGATACTGTGCTGTCAAATATAGTAAGAGGGAGTAGAAAAGGAGAACTTCTCCTAAAATTTACTATCATCTCTACAGTTTTAAGCATGTTCAGCTCCAGATTGTTTGGGCTGCAGCACAGGGCCAATTGTTCAACCTCCCGTCTATATGGTGGTTCATCACCATCTCAAATGAAGCCAGTGACTACGGTATCATCTGCAAACTTCAAACTTTTTTCCTAGAGCTGTGGATGCCATGGTTAAGATTGCTTGATTGCAGTGATAAATGGGATAACGGCTAATGAGATGAATATGAATTCTGAGAAGATGGAAGTGCTATGGATGAATAGTTCCTAGGTCTAGGTCCGTGATGGCGAACCTATGGCACACGTGCCACAGGTGGCACGCGTAGCCATATCAGTGGGCACACGAGCTCAGCTCCGGTGCAGCTTTCTGGGCCCACCAGAAGTAGGGAAACAAGCTGTTTCCTGCCTCCGGAGGGCCTTGGTGGGTGGTGAGAAGGCGTTTTTTGCTGTCCCCAGTCTCCAGAGCCTTTCTAGGAGTCTGGGGAGGGCAAAAATGGCCTTCCCCACCCCCCAGAGGCCAGAAACGGCCCATTTGCCAACTTCCGGTAGGACAGAAAGTTGGCAAACGGGCCGTTTTCAGCCTCCAGGGGGTGGGGAAGGCTGTTTTCGCCCTCCCCAGACTCCTAGAAAGGCTCTGGAGCCAGGTGAGAGAGAAAAATGGGCCTACAGGGCCATTGCGTGCCGGGAGGGGGGGATGTCGCACATGCATGCACGGGGTGCATAGAATTATGGGTGTGGGCACGCGCACACGTGACACCACCCCCTGCCCCCCCTCCTGGCACACGATGGCAAAAAGGTTAGCCATCACTGGTCTAGGTTGTTGAAAAATTGGCTGTCTAGATGAAGTTGCACTCCCTATCAAAGCACATATTCTCCATTTGAAGGTGCTCTTTATCCATCCGTAGCACTGAGGACCTACTGGTGACCTACTACTAGCTTTTTTCTTTGAATATCTAGTATTAACTGAGGTCATTACATCAACTGCCCTTTTTTCTAGACAGGAATAACTTGAATACAGCTTCATGGTTTAGTTGTTTCAAGACCCAAATAGCAATAGCACTTAGCACTTATATACTGCTTCATAGTGTTTTACAGTCTTCTCTAAGCAGTTTACAGAATCAGCATATTGCCCCCAACAGTCTGGTTCCACATTTTACCAATCTTGGAAGGATGGAAGGCTGAGCCAATCTTGAGCCAATGAGAATCGATTGTTTGAATGCAGACAACTAGACTACTGACTGGGATACTACACCACATAGATTAAATTTGTGCTAGAAGGTCTGCAGTGGTTGACTGGCTGCCATTGAACAAGATTAAATGTTGATTTTAATGTGAAAGCCCTAAATCAGAGTTCCCCAACTTTTCCAGCTTTGCGGACCAGGAGGGGGTAAAGGGTGGGAGTGGAAATGGTTCCCTGCGAATGGCGGACAAGTGCGCCAACAGTTCCACTTGCACAAGTGGCAGCCACACAAATACGCCACTCACACTGAATTGTCTGCCGCTTCTGCAGCCTGGCTTTGAAAGGCTCACAGCCTGGTAGTGAGCTGCGGCCCAGGGAGTTGGAGACCCATGCCCTAAATAGCACAGGACAAGGTAGCCTCGTAGAATGATTCCACTTATATCAGCCTCCCAGGGATCTATGGTTTTCTGAAGATGTCTGCTCTATCTCAGAGACTTCAGTTTGACAGTGACAATAGCATCTGTCCTCTGGAAAGGCTTTTCTTCTGTTTATTCCAGGCCCTATACTTACCGTAATTTGGCTTTTCCTCCCATTAATTTCACCAATTCATATACTGCATTATTTTTATAATGGTTTTATTGAATTTGTAAACTACTTTGTGGGTTTTTCACTGAGGCACAATATGCAAATACTTCAAATAAATAATCATATATAAATAATGGATATTTGCTACAGAGCCTGTAGTACAGTGGTTTAAAGCACCCTGTTATTAACATCTATTAACATCTGCTGCTTGCAATTACTGCAAGTTCGAATCCCACCAGGCTCAAGGTTGACTCAGCCTTCCATCCTTTCTAAGGTGGGTAAAATGAGGACCCAGATTGTGGGGGCAATAAGCTGACTTTGTATAAATATACAAAAGTATGAAGGCTATTGCTTAACGCACTGTAAGCCACCCTGAGTCTCCAGAGAAGGGCGGCATATAAATCAAATTAAAAAAAATTAAAAATAAATAAAAATAAAAAAATAAACAGGGAAAGAAAACCCCCCAAAAATAAAAATAAATAAATAATGGATATTTATATTGCGTTTTTTTATTAACAATTGTGTAGGTACACGGAGAAACATGAATTGACTGGTTCTTTGCTTAGAATATTATCATACAAAAACTGAGAAATAATATAGAAGGTTTAGGGATTACATTTGATCACTTGGAGTGTTTGTCCTCCCTGGCTTAACCGCCTACTTTATATTGCCAGCAGCAAGGTAAATCAGGCACAGTTGGCTAGTTTGAAGAGAGTTTTTGTTTGTTCCTCTTTGTGTCTTGCCTTGCAAGCTAAGCTGTGTCTTGTGATACTTTTGTATATCCCTGCTTTTGTTAAAATTTGAGGCATGTGTGTTGTGGTTAAATCAGTGCTGCTGCTTCTTCTTGTCAATGAATGCTAGCTCTGGTGTCTTTCCAGTTAAGCTGTGTGTACCTTTTGTCTTTGAAAATAAAGAGAAAGCAATTTAAAGAAGAAGAAAAAACCTTTCATTTTCAGTAGTACCTTTTATACAAAGAGACTTTTTTTGTTTGGTGGTAAAAAAGAGTTTCTAGAGAGGGTGGACTGGGAGATTCAAAATGGCTCAAGCTCTTACTAAATTCCAATCACTTTTTTTGGTATTTTTTTAAAAAATGTAGCTCTTCCCTCAAACCACTTACCTTCTGAACACCAAAGCCAGGTTGCAGCCCATTTATGTTGTCTTATGCTATAAAATCTAACACTGATATGGGGAGGCCGTGCCTGGATTTTTGATAGATGTGATGGGAAAGTATTTAGTGTTAATATTTGAATAGTTCAATTTGGTCCTGCTAGTTCATTTAGAGATTTAGAAAATACAAGACAAGGCCAGGACCAAAACTTTGACTAACTGAAAATATGAAGATTATGTATATGCACATTAGACCTGGGAGTTTGATGCAAATGAAGTATATTCAATCTTGATCTCTGTAATGTAGAATCTTTAAATTTAGGATGCTATGATTCTTGTTTAAGGTATGGTGTTGGGATTCTAGAGGGAAGTAAATAATCCATCATTTTCAATTGCAGATGGTACTAGAGAAGTCAAAGTTACTCAAAAGTAGTGGCTGAGCATTTGGCATATCTATTTATGAGCACATTTTTTCCCTTATTCAATTAATCAATTACATAAATGAATATTTTGTTATATTAGAAAACCTAGAAAGGAGTGCTGTATTCAAAAATCGTAATAATCCAAGGCTTTTGCCATAGAAGCATATATTTGTCTTTATTCAAATTAGCGTATCTGCTAAAGGTAAAAAGGAAAACTGTCTTATTTTGCTTAAGTATTTTCAAAGAAAGATTTTGAGGTTTTAGTGTTTTAAAAAGCCCTTAAGTTCTGGCTCTTTTCCCTTATATTTGCCTATCTTGATTGCAATTCATGTTTAGAAGAGAATAGTTCTCTTGCCTTGGAAGTATGAGCTGATTTTGGCAGTTGTTATCAAAAGCTACTCTAGAGCACTTGGGGACTTTTTCTAAGAGACTCCTCATAATAAACTTAGCTATGTTTATCTGTGAGAATATAATGCAGCCATTATCAGTAGAATTATTTATTTCTCTCTCTATTCTAGATATTTTTTTTAAAAAATGTTTTCCAATGTGATACAAGGCAAGGAGATAGATTACACATTTACCTCAGGTATCTTCAACTGTCAGGAAGAGTTTTTGGTAATTTCCTAGTGTGCATCCTAGAAACATAGGTTTAGAAGGGAACTAAGAGAACATTCAAATCTAACTCCATGCACACTTCCAAATTCATTACACCATCCAAGAGAGATGGCTATCCAGCCTTACAGTTACTTTGGTTTGTTAATACAGTATTCATTTGACTATCCAGCCCTGCAGTTAGTTTGGTTTGTTAATATTTATTTGTTCTTTGGGTTTTTAAATAATCAACCTTTGCTGGAACATAGAACATAAATCAGAAGAGTTCAGTACAAGATACTTGCTTGTTTTATCCATGCATATTGCATAAGGGTTCACCCAGAAACATACGCAGAACATTTGAATTGCTTTATTCTGTACTAATAACCAATTTACTGTTCAGAATCCAAAGTAGAAGAAATGTCTTCTGCCAATTAACTAGACATGGTTGTGTCGAAGTCTTGATTGTCTCGTGCTTGGAGTATGGGAAACGCTCCTCCAGTTTTCCCATCACTGACTTTTAATGGGATTTGTTTTTCTTTCAGAGAATCAACTTCCTCCTGGCTTTCCAACCATAGATATGGGGCCCCAGCTCAAGGTAGTAGAGAAGGCCCGCACAGCTACAATGCTCTGTGCTGCCAGTGGCAATCCTGACCCCGAAATCTCCTGGTACAAAGATTTCCTTCCGGTGGACACAGCTGCTAGCAATGGCAGAATCAAACAGCTTCGTTCAGGTAAAAAGTTTTTCATATCCTGAACCTCTGTTATGTTATGTGTCTCTCCAACTCCATTATTGGATTCTGCTTTCAGGAAAGAAGAACACACATTACTAGCAGCAGCACTTAAAATTACAGGTTGAAAAAAAAATGGTTGCTCAGTTAGTCCATGGACAGAGGCAATTAAGAGCATCTAGTCAGTTTTGAAATATTTATTGTAATTTTGAAACTTGTTTTGGATTCAGAGACTAAGCTTTGACATTGAAATTTGCAGTTTTAAATTCTGAACAACCGTGTCCACTGGCTATAAAATCTTATCCTCAGCACTGAAAATCTTTTTCAGCTGAAAGACGTTATGAGATTCTGCAAGAATGAGTTGTAAATCACACAGCACCTATGTATATTATTAATGATTTAAATATTTTAGTCTGATTGTACTAAAAGGAATTAAACATTTCAAGGATGCTATTATCTCTGTCCACTGGTAATGAAAAGCTATATCAGTGGTGCTGGGGAGGGAGAGAAACAAAGGGAAGGTTGCTGCAGTTGTAAGTGGAGTTTCTGCTTCAATCAAGATATCATGCATACCCATAACCAGTGTGATCCATACCTATATCCTAAAGTATATTCCTCAGTTACAAGTTTATATTTAGCCTCTTGCTGACAATTGTTAGACTCTGAGATCTTTCCATATAAAACAGTGAGCAATAATTACACTGATACATTTACATTTTATGTACTTTCACAGTGACCTTTACCTTTTTCTCAAGATGCGTGTGGTGAAAGGAAATAACACTCTCATTAATTTAATTTGAAAGGTGCTACACAGGCAGCATTAGGAAAGCATGCCATTGGATACTTATTTTCCATGCTTTTAAATATATTTCTATATCTGGAATTGCAAATGAGTAGGGCAGCACTTGAGCACATGGTAGGCTCTTAGCAACATTCATTTCACGTAATTCCATTGCTGGTAAGCAAGCTTAAGAGGAAAACCTGAGTTTAAAAACAAAGCACGTTTAACATTGCCATCATGTCCTAAATTTGGACTGATCTTTTTTCCTTCTATATTGCAAGCATATTTCCAGAGAATTTTATTTGGTATTCACACACTACTCTAATTTTCCCTAGTTATTTAATTTCTGAAGGAGACATTAGCAGATTTAAGAGAATTTATTCAACTATAAGCTAAATCAGTATTTACATATAACCTAATAAATACTACATATTCAAAAGAGAATTTGAGGTCATTGTTTGTAAGGACAGAGCAGAACTCAGATAAGCAAAAATAGTATATTCATGGAAACCATAAGTAGATACCAAATGAAATTTAAGGTTTTTTAAAAAAATAATTTTAGAGGAATGTGTGTTGAGTTTCACCCATAAAGTCCCTCAAGAAGAAAGAGAATTCTAAGTCTGAAACTTGTAATATAGGCAGCAATATAGTACCTGCTTAGCTACTGAAGACTCTGATTTCTTCAGACACAATGGAAAAATATGTTTCTTCTTCCAGTTTGCAGAATTAATAGGATTTACATTATGGAAGTAACATTTTCTAAGTATCAAGGAAACACACTGGAGTGTGTCCAGACTTGTCCTTGTATGTGGATAGGCCTAGAAAGCATACATATTATATCCATATTGTCTTTCTTATCCTCACTCACACATTCACACATATGCACAAACACACACATAGGATTATTGTGAAGAAAAGTTATTTCAGCACACAGGATTATGAGAAGCACAGCATATCAGGTTTAGACTTCATATCAGGTTTAGACTTCAATATTGGCCCCTCTTCAGCAGATCTCATCAAGTTCATTAATAACAACAGGGAAACATATCCTAGTGGTCTGAGACTATTGATGGTTAAAGTTCATTTATTTACTAGGCCAATAGGCCACTAGAGTCATTGATAATTCTGAGTAGTATATGTATCTGAGATTTGTAAATCAGGCTAACTATGTAGAATAAAGATCAGAACATCTCAGTGCACAGAATATCATCATAAACAGCAGGAACATTACAACCCTATTCAGAACTAAAGATGGTATCTTCCTGGAATTGTATCATTTCCAAAGTCACACCATCTTGTTCCTCCTCATCCAGAATCTAACATCCTCCAGGAACATGGACAATAGCTGGAGAGCATTTTCTGTTCAGTCTTGATTAACATATAGATTTGAGTGTCGCCTATGTCAACAAATGATTTTGCTTCATATGAATTGAGAGTTGCTACCACCAGCCTTAACCCTAACCCTCCAGCAAAATAGTGAAGGTGGGATACAGATAAACAAAATAATAATTTGATAGGTGGACAAAAATGCCACATCCAGTCTGAGCATCTGGCTGGCTGTGGAATAGACCATAATAATATCGTAAAACAAGTGGAGCACCACTTGAATACCATTGGCATTGACAAATTCACCATCAATTAATTGCAAAGGGCAGCTTTGCTCAGAAGAGCTTACATCCTGCAATGTAAGCTATCAAATACTATCAAATATCAATATTTGCCTGTCCCAGGTCCTTGGGAAGGACTCAACAGGTTGATAAAAATGCCAAATCCAGTCTGAGCATCTGGTTGACTGTGCAAAAAATCAGAACAGCAGAATAGTAGAGAAGGAACTGAAGAAGATAACAAAATATAAAGATCTGCAAATAGAAATTGAACAACTGGCAAAAGAAAGCAAAGATTATACCAACAGTAATAGGTGCCTTGTATGCAATCCCAAAAGAACTAGGACATCCCTTGAACGCCATCAGCAGTGACAAATTCACCCCCAGTCAGTTGCAAAAGGCAGCTTTACACACAACAGTTGACATCCTGTGATGGTACTTCCAACATCATCAAATATAAACATCTGCCTATCCCAGCTCCTTGAGAAAGACCTGATAGGTGGACAAAAATGTCAAATCCAGTATGTAATTGGATTTGTGCAATGAAGCATATAATAATTCTAATCAATGCTGCTGTCCAGTACTCTTAGTAATAATTTTCTGACCATTAAATTAATGGTTAAATGACTCATCTTTAAGGTAATGTGGGCAGAGCTCTCTGGGTTCCTGCATGTTATAGACCAGTGATGGCTAACCTTTTTGCCATCGCGTGCCAAAAGTGGGGGTCGCGGGTGCGAGTGCCCACATCCATAATTCAATGCGCCCCGCCCTCCTGCGCATGCGCACGTGAGCCCCCCATACTTCCTCCTGCTTTTGGCACGTGATGGCCCGGTGGGCCCGGTAGGCCCATTTTTTCCCCTCTCCAGGCTCCAAAGGCTTTCTAGGAGCCTGGGGAGGGCAAAAACAGCCTTCCCCATCCCCCCGGAAGTCTTCCGGAAGCCAGAAACAGCCAATTTCCCGACTTCCGGTGGGACCAGAAGACCTGAAAATCAATTGGCTGGTGCGCGCTGGAGCTGAGCTAGGGCAACACTCGCGTGCCCACCAATATGGCTCCGGGTGCCACCTGTGGCACCCGTGCCATAGATTTGTCATCACGATTATAGACTATCATTCTGCTGTCCATTGAATTATTTAGTCTAAAGTGAGGTAATACCATGTTTCCCCGAAAATAAGACCCTGTCTTATATTTTTTTGAACCCTGAAATAAGCACTTGGCCTTGTTGCCATGCGTTCAAAAGCCCAATTGGGCTTATTATCAGGGGATGTCTTATTTTGGGGGAAACAGGGTAAATACAATTTTAGTTAATAGCAATTATGTTCCACTCTAACAGAACTGTTCAGCTTCCCATAATCATATACAAAGATAATGTACAGGTAGTCCTCAACTTATAACCATAATTGAGCCTAGAATTACAGTTGTAAGTCATTGCCATTGTAAGTCAAGGCATCACATGATCAGATCTGATTTTTTGACTTTTTTGTGTCATTCACATTAAGTAAATGTGGCAGTTGTTTAACAAACATCAATTTACCCCTGACTGCTGTTTTTTGCCAGAAACCAGAGGTAAATGCCAGAAACCAGCAAAAAAAAAGTCAGTGTGATCATGTGACCATGGGATGCTGCAAACAGCCATAAAGGTGAACCTGTTGCAAGCACTCAAAATGTGGTCACATAACCAGGAGAGGGTGCAGCTGTTCTAACTTCAAAAATAGCTCATAAATAGCCTTAGGAGATTAATTGTAACTTCGAATGTTTGCTAAATGACTGGTCGTAAATCAAGGGCTATCCATATTCCACAACTGTAATTTAAGGGGGAACTTGGTATCACAGTACTTAAAAGTACATTTATATTTTAATTATCATCTCAATAAGCTTTCAGTTTTCTTTCATGCATTTACTGCATTATTCAAACTACGACTGGACCGAAATTCCCCTGCAGTTTTGTATGGATTGCAGAGATCCAAACAGGACAATACTTAAAAAGAAGCCTACTTTCCAAAATACAATAACTATATATTTTCAGAAAAGGTAGGAACGGCAGATTGCTATAACTTGTACATTCAGTTTACATTTGATTATAGATATGTGATTAAATAGCTATTTGGGATCTTGGTTTCAAAACGTAGGCCAATTGTGGAAGGATTGCTATATATGCATAGTTTCTCATTTTATTTCTTGATCTGCAAGGAAAATAAAATAAAATAGGAAGAGGGATTTTAAAAGACTAGCAATAGTATCCCTCTGCTCCAAATGGATTGGTGGTATAAAACTTCAATGATCATAGTTGTATTTTTATCACATGCCTCTATCATTCAGTGTTCACTATTGTTCATAAAATAATGTTTTGAAGAACAATAAAATCATATTAAACATTTTAATATCAAAGAGAAAATTGTGGCAATAACCATATCACAGTAATAATATTAATGGACCAGCATGATAGAGAAAACACAGTGAACTTGACTAAAAAATGAATGTGTCAGGCACGAACAATCAGACCCACAAATGTAGAGTTCAAACTAGCTACTTTACTGTTCTCTGCTATAGTACAGGAATCTCCCCTGCCTGGCAACTTTCACTTGGAAAAGACTAGGTGAGGTTCAAAGGCATTCAGTGGGGGTTAGAACTTGTGTTTATATAGTGAGTCCATGCTAATTTCCTGCTTGAGCCCTCTTCCCTACTAGGATGTTGCTCTTGAACATCATGTCAAAATAAGAATAGGTGCTGATCCAGAGACAAGATATGCGGTAATGCTGCAAATCAAAACCATATACTTCATGACCTTATAGCTAAATTAGAATTTAATAAACTGAGATATGAACAATACCTGTATATCAGCAATAGATAAGAGTAAGCAGTATGCTTGAATTAATATATTAAGCCATAAACATGTTTTATAAATCATAGTGTTTTAGCTGTGTCTTGTACTAAACTAAAACTAAATAAACAGGACTTAATGTGGATCAGCCAGTAGCCACTAGTAAAAGAAGACAATTGATTAATAAATTTAAAATGGCATATCTTGTTCACTTTATATTTATAAATTTAGTTTTAGATTTTTAATCCATCATATATAATACTCCCTTTTCCTCCTATTTTCCCCACAATAACAATCCCATGAGGTGGGTTCCACTGAGAAAGAGTGACCAGCCCAAGGTCACCCAGCTGACTTTTATTAAGAATCACACACTATCAGTCTGAAAGTAACTAGAACTGTAACAGCAAATGTTAAAAGTCAAAAATTATAAATAACAGCATATCAAATAATAACACAGTCTGGTACTCACTATACTATACTCAATTTTTAGTGGACAAAACAGTTGCCTTACTTTAGAATTTTATTTTGGTCTCACTTAATTCTATAGACAAAGCCATCATGGCCATATTGAAGCTTTGTGAGAGATTGACATTCCCTGTTCTAGAACAAACATTGCATACATCTCAGAGGAGAAAAAGGGCAAACCAGCTTTTATCTCAAAATAGTAGATTAAATGCTATTTGAGAAAAATTTGTCATATTAATACAGGGCAAAAAAAATCCATCCCAGAAATAGTTTTAAAAGTGTAAACTAAAAAGTGAGCTCATATATATTGCCTCAAACTCTTTTTTTGGACAGAATCCCATTAGAAATAACTTGATACTGGCTTGGTAGATTCTTTGGAATAAAGTATTGTTGAGTTAACACATGGACTGTACAAAGTTTGAAGGCTATGTATTTAAATGGCTTCATTCCATAACAGCACGGAAAGGAAATCCTGGATTATGACTTGTTCTGGGTAATATTTTTAATAGAGCAGTGAGTACATAATATGTATCTTTGAATTGCATTCATTTTGCTAAGCAGCAAACTGGACAAGATTTGAATATGAATGCTTTCTTGTCTGCCCCATAATAATAAGTCAGAACTGGCATGATTATTATTGTGGGCAGAACCATTGTATTCTATGCTGTACAAGATGTTTAGCTTTAGATCCACTGTAAATATGAAATATAATTCCTGGAGTTGCTCTGGAGGTGACTAATACATTGGTTAAACAAATAAATATTGCTAATGTATTAGAGCAGTACAATAAATACTACCGTAAGCACTTATGAAAATCAGGCCAGAAGTGGAATGTTATTTTAATAGGATCCAAGAAAGTATGTTTATTATGTCAGATAATTGAGCCATTTAGTTCAGTGTTCCCTACCATAACCCACATCACACTTCAAACTGGACAATGACAAATTGGAGCAAATTCTGTTAAAGGCTATCAAGACAATGAAGGGTCAAGAAAGCAAGACCTATAAGTAATACTTAAAGAACCTGGATATGACTAGCCTACAAAAAAAGATTGAAGGGAAATACGATAGCAATCTTCAGATATCTGAAGAATTGTCTCACAGAAGAAATTGAGTTATTCTTCATTTCTCCAGAGGGAAGGATCAAAGCCAATGGATAAATTATAAGTACACCCAGGCTAAAAGTCAGGAGGAATTCTCTGACTAGATACAAGCTATCAAGCAGGATGCTACCAAAGTTGTGAGTTCTTCACTTGAAACAGAGACCATTTGTTAGAGAGTTTTTAGTAAATCCTGTATTGAGCAAAGGGCTAGACCAGGGGCCCCCAATCTCAGGGCCATTGCCTACTATTGGACCATGCAACCCAACAAGACAGACACAGACTTCAGAGGATAATTAGAACTGCAGAAAAAACAATTACTACCAACCTGCCTTCCATTGAGGACCTGTATACTGCACGAGTCAAAAAGAGGGCTGTGAAAATATTTACAAACCCCTGACATCCTGGACATAAACTGTTTCAACTCCTACCCTCAATTCGACGCTATAGAGCACTGCACAACAGAACAACTAGACACAAGAACAGTTTTTTCCTGAATGCCATCACTCTGCTAAACAAATAATTCCCTCAACACTGTCAAACTATTTACTAAGTCTGCACTACTATTAATCTTCTCATCGTTCCCACCACCCATCTCCTTCCACTTATGACTGTATGACTGTAACTTTGTTGCTTGTATCCTTACAATTTATATTGATATTGTTTCCTGATTGCTTATTTGTACCCTATGACTATCATTAAGTGTTGTACCTTATGATTCTTGATGAACGTATCTTTTCTTTTATGTACACTGAGAGCATATGCATCAAGACAAATTCCTTGTGTGTCCAATCACACTTGGCCAATAAAAAAAAATTATATTCTATTCTATGCCCCATTTGGAACCGGGCCACACAAGTGGTGGATGAGCACGCATGCAGCTCCACTAATGCAAGTCGCGGGCACTCACATGCAAAGCTCCATTTGTTTGAGTGGTGGGCAGGCGCATTCGCTCGCACACCTGCCACACACATGGAACCATCCCCTCCCCACCCCACCCCCACACACACAGCAGGCCACCATGCCGCAAAGGTTGGGGACCGCTGGGTTAGATTAGACAACTTCTAAAATATCTTTCAACTCTATGGCTCTATGGTTTCTGAGAAAATGCCTGGGTTTTTGCTTTGGTGGCTTGTGGTTCAGATATCTATGTGGTAATCCTGACTAGTAACAGGAGACTTCTGTGGAAATAAGAACATCTTTTTAAATGGCTTAACAGTTGTGATGTGGGATCTGGCAAGAAAAATCTAAAATTCTTCAGACCTGAAGAAAGATGAGCCAACTGCACTGTAGGGAATCCCTTTTCAGTGTGTTTGTGTAGACAGTTAAATCCAGACTTTTCAGTGGCTATGTGAGTGCATTCCAAAATCAGCATCACATCCAAGTGAGGGCAACTTAAAACAGGTGCTGTTTCACTGACTGGGAGACTGATTGCTGTGCTCTGTTGTGGAAAGTCTCAATGTCAGTTAACTGCAGGTAGGAAGAAGATAGGGTTTAGAGTGTTTAATTACAGTAATAATTGGCAGACTGGGAAGAAAAGTGAGTACTCAGCAGTTTTTCTGTTGTGCGTGAATGAAGCAATAATCCTCTTTTTTCCTGTTGATAAGATTTGGAAGCCATGCAGGCTTTTGTGATGTGAACTGCTCCTTTGAGGTGAATGGGATAGTAGCTAAAAAACAGATAAATAGGCAGATTTATTATGTAAGAGAATATATTATGTAAGAGAATATTCACCTTTACAGCGGGCAATAAGGGCTTTACTTTTTTTCACCTACCCATGAAGAAAAGCACTGGCAAAAACAATCTCATCGTAAAGTGGAGCTGGAATAACATCATCTTGGCTCTGGAGAATGCCAGACAAAGCAGCTGGAACTGTTTCCACTGATTAAAAGCGGCAACTATACTGCCCAGAGGAAAAGGCACTAGAAAAGAGCAAGGGAAGGAAATAATAAGTGTAAATAATTTAACCATTCTTTAAGAAGCAAATTTAATGCGCTTAAAATCTGCCTTCTTTGTATTTACAGAAACTCTTTGAGTGTCTGTCTTTGTCACCCATTGGGTGATCAGTGCTGTGGATAATGGAATGTGGGAAACAGTTAATCTCAGATACACAGCATTTCTATGATTACTGGTATTTATTGATCAATACATGGAACATGATTTGAGGCTTTGTGTCCTGTTTAACCCTCTCTGTCTGTTTAAACTCCCCAGTTTTTTGTTTTGTTTTGTTTTTTGGGTAAGTGCTTGGTGTTCAGATGTGCAAAATCTGCGTTAAACCAACACATACCATAAACTGCCTAGAAATTAGATCTGCATGAATTTCCCTGCCCTTACTAACAGATTTCATTTGCACAAAATAAAACCAAGGGGACAAAATCAGGGACCAAAGGGGAGTTGTTGTCAGTTTACATATGCAGTTCTCTTTCTGCACCTCTAGGCAATACTGTTGATAAGGGGCCAAGACTGAGCAAACCCTTCCATTAAAAACCCCTCTTTGTAAGATGTGTTCATAGCATGTGAAACTATTTTCAACTCCCTTGTAAAGAGGGTACCAATTCTCTTCTTGGCCTGCTGCACAACTATTCAAAAACATGCCTCAGCCATTAGTCCAAGTGAAAGCTAAAAAAATGTCCTCTGCATTTATATTTTAAAACTGAATGGTGCAAGACAATACTTTACGCTCAGAAGGAACCTGCTACAGGAGTTAACTTACATTCATTGATTAGTTTTCCAGTTTCAGTTATGTAATCAGATTTTTGCCTCCAGTGGTCCAGGTAATCTTAAACCAAGAAACAGTCTGCCAACTACTACCATATATTTTTTTCTCTTTACTCACAAACACATGTGTGCATACACACATTCTTATTGTACTTCACTGACACTGATGCTCCCACAGCCCCATCTTCTGGCAGAATAAAAGGGCATGGCTCCCATTTCCCAGTTGCTGCTCCATTTCAGTTGTGACAATGAATGATAGTGGTTTGCCGACATCCTTTTTTGGGGGGTGGGGGGAACCAGGGATATGTAAATTGAGATCAGACTTTGTGTTCTTGGTGGAGTTTTACTAACCAATCTAGGGCAATGTTACTGCACATTCCTTTTTTATATATTATTATACCTGTTTTTCTAATACGGATTCTAGCTTTGAAAAACTTTTTAGTTTCAATTTTCTCCCTTTTCTCGTTGTACTAACGCTTCTCTTTAATCTTATTTGCATTCAAATTACCTCACCAGGTGGTACACCAATTAGAGGTAAGAATGCTAAACTGTGCCTCAAATGTTCGTATCACTACATTTCTTCTTGCCATGACACGTTTCAGCAGTATGCCATCTCCAGCTATGGTTTCATTCCAAACTCTGTCAGTACACAAGCTCATCTGCCATTCCTTCACACACGTGTTTGTTTTTGTTTATTTTTAGTGTCTGGCACCTTGTAGAATCATCCATTGAAGGCGTACATAGGTCAAAGGAATATTTGTGAATTGGAAGGTGCAATTCTGGCTCATGCCACAGAGGGTTCTTTGATCTTTCCAATTCAGTTACTGTCTGGAGTATTGAGTCCAAGGAGGGTTGAAATATCCACTGTGGTTTCTGTCTGAAGGGTTCGGGTTAAGGTATTTTCACAAGAGAACAGTAATGTTCTTTCTTCTGTACTACGGCTGACAGAAGTTGAACAACTAAAAATAAAATAATTCTTGAAGGGTCGTTTAGGAAGCATGGACTTTCTTTGAGGGTTATAAGTGCATCTGTCCAGCTTGCCAGACCTTTCAATATGAAGGCAGAGGGAAGAGATACAATCCGCTAACCCCATTCTCTCTGAAACTTAATACAGCCCTGTTGTGGCTATGGCTCAAAGATTTGTTGAGAGTAAAGGAATCTGACATATATCTGGTCATCTTAAATCTTATGTTATTCAGCATACCTCCAGAGTAGCAGCTACATAGTCCCAAGCCTGCTAGAGTAATTTTTGTAATTTGAATACTCAAAGTGATTTCTGGAAGTAATCCTAAAATTGTAATCAGTACTATGTATAGTGATCCTGATCTCTTGTGACTTCAGTAACTGCTGCTGTTGACTGATCCCTGAATTCTCTGAAATTTATTACCTCTGCTAAATTGTACTCTCTCAATTGTCCAGTGCTACTTTTTTTTTTCTTCCCTGTCTTTCTTCATTAAATCATTGCTTCAAATTAATAATGCAGTCTTTGGTTCTGGTTCGGTTTCTGGGTGTTAATGTTTTCAGTTGTGTTAATATTTTTTAGAACAAATGTGGATTGTTATTTCAAAAACGTTTGAATTGAATTTAGTGGAAAATCTGAGTCATGTGGCCAAATGGTATAGGCCTAATTGTCATCCAATCTTTGGAATGATTCAAGACTATCAGCTGTAATGTTATAAGTTCTTACGCTATTTATCTAAAATTACAAAACATCTTGAAGCAAAACAATAAACCACATGTTAAACTACATAGCCAAGCTATGCCTGTTTCTAGCCCCATCTTTACTCATACCAGACTGAGGCTTTTCCTGCATTTAACTGTCATGTGTTTCTTACCAACAAGTGAGAACATTAACAACTTGGCACCAGAACCGCCATATGTTCGGTATATCCTTTTTGAGAGAATTGACTTACTGCTATAATGAGAATCATCCATCTCATAAAACATAAATCTCTCTATCTGAGTTCTAATGAGGTATTTTAAGAGTTTGCCTGACATTATTTAAAACGCATGTGTCCTGTTTGAATGTCAAAGCCGACATTTTTCTAAGTGCCAAGAGCCACCTCTTGGCATCTCATACGGGATTTCTGTCAGACTGACACCTTTTGTTAAACATACAGGCTACTGAATCTCTAGCAGGGGTAGAGGAAAGCATTTTTATGAAGGGAGGTTATGCTCACATAATTATAATGTTCTGAGGTCTTCCTAAAGGTAAGTTGCTGCATTTTCATGATGTATTAATTTGATCAAAATGAGACTAGACTAATGGATTATTGTGCCTGCAATTAGTTGGATGTTTATTTTCAATTATGCATAGTTGCTTGGTACATTGGATGGGGAAACCAGGCAATCTAATCTTTTTTGAGCAAAGGTGTGAAGGAAATCAGATAAAGTAGCCGGAGAAGCAGAGTGTTCTGTTTTGAAAACCTTTCTGTTGGCCTTGCAGGCATGAGTCCTACTTTTCCTCTGCAGAGATGCTGTCATTTTTCTAAGAGCTCTGTATTTGTGAGGCATGTTGTCACTTTTAACATTCCCCCTTTGCCTTTCAGGTGAGACCCAGGCTGAAAGGTCAGGGTGAGTTTTGATAGATTGTTCAGAGATATATGGCTCTAGCTGCTGATTGGCAGATTAGAGAAGAGGATAGATGAATGGACATGGGTTTTCAGGGATGATCATTAGATTGGAACAAATGAACCTTTAGAAGAAGCGATTTGTTTCTCTTTTATCAAATGCCGCTTCCTCTATTGCCATAAAGTGGAACAAAATAAGCACAATGGAAAATTAGATATTCTGATCTTCTGTTCTCTTGGAGCAGTTAGTGATGTCATGTCAGACTTGGTGCAGGCAGCCCATCCACCTCACCAAAAGCTTCTGTGTAGTCACCAGGGCACTCACTCATTCAATATTTGATAGCACTGTTAGCTTCCAAAATTGGTGATACAGCCAAATGGCACTGTAGTTGTCTAGTGACTCAATGATAACGTTTCTATGATGCTGTGTCATAACAGATCCATGGGAAACAGTTAAAATAGGTACTTAACACTTTCCTCTGCCCTAATATGAATTTTATATGTTCAAAGCAAAAGGAACGTGAATTTAAAATACAAATACCTAAAAACTGACAGAGAAAAGCTGATTAATCTTTCATCTAATTCTTCTGATGTTATACAAATTTAATACTGCTTAACCCTGCTAAGAGACTGCCACCCTTCGGCAGTTTTGCAATTTTGCTTCCTGCAAAGCTTGCAAATCTCCCTTCCTCTCTGAAAGGAGGGAAATGGAAATAAAGTGGAATAAAAAAGAAAGGGTGTTTGAAGTCTAGATGTATGATATATCTAAAAAAGCAAATTGGTGGCTGAATTGTATTCCTATTTTTGCCTTGTGAACTGCTCAGTTCAAAGATCTTGCAGTGACTGCAGTCCTTGCATAAATCACAGAAACTCCGTTTCAGTCCAGATCTGACATGCCAATCATCAATCTCAGGGAGGAAACAATTAAGCAGGATCATAATGAGCTTCAATAGGAAAATTGCTGGGTTGATTCCCTTTCTTGCCTAATTGCCAATAAATTGAGCTTGGAGATGTTTGGCTGTCACTCTGTGAGGTCCATGTGATTATTAGAAATGCATATTTACAGAGCAACACAGACATGGCTCGCATTTGTGTGTAGCTAATTTTATCCTCCCATAACTGTACAGAATTGCTACTTTGATCCACTCAGAAATAAAAAAATAGCATTTGCCCAGAATTAATACATGCTTCTTGTAATCCTGCACTCTTATGTGAAATGAAGTCGTCCAAAAGATTTCCAGTTCCTGCTATTCAGGCGTCTTACTTTCCAAACGTTGTGTTAAAATGGAAGCAGATTCAGTAAAAGCCAGGATATGTATAATTTATAGCCTAGCCCTACCTAGAAAAATAGAGAGTAAAGGAAAATCCACAGTTTTTTCCTCTAATCCTTTTTTATAAAGCCTTCCTTGTTGCCACTCAAATGATTTTCCTCTGCCGTTTACACCCTAGGGTAGAGCACCTGTACCTACACTAGAGAGAGGACTCAATATTGTAATCATCCATACATGCACTCACCTACCCACAGCTTGGTTATATGTACCTATCCCCAGTCAAGGAACAAGTGATCAGGAGTCCTTTTTCTGGTGCTTCCCTCCAATTGTTATTGGCACACTGTTCAAATAATATATTTGTTTTATATTCAGAATGTCTAACAATAATTAAAATACAAAAAGTATAAAATATAATTAATATTAAAATTAATTATTATGTAAGTTTTATGGAGGGGGCATAAATTTACAGATTTTCTAAATTTAGAGAAGGTGGAAGCTAAACATAAGTCTCAAGAAAGTACCATTAAATCTTCACTGTCCACTGTTCCAATATGCAAAAACCAGCGGTGAAATCCAGCCTGATCTATCCAGCTCACGTGAACCAGTAGTGCCGGCGGGTGGGAGGCTCCATCCACCTGCGGGGACATCATTACGTCCTGTTTTTGACCCTCTGCACACGTGCAGAACGTTCTGCGCATGTGTAGAAGAGGTGCACGCACTCACATTCCCAAACCAGTAGTGAAGGTAACTGCATTTCACTGCTGGTAAAAACAGACTTAAAAGATGGGCCGCATCTTTTAAGTCACAAAATTGTTTCTGCTACACTTCATCCAAATATCTAAACAGGAAAAGTATAAACTTTCAGGCTGTTTAAAAGTTATTGGCATCCTTCAGTCTCAAGAGATTGTGGTATCGTGCTCTAGAAAGAGGTCCTAAAACAGCATCTAGTGTGACTAAAGGCCAATTCAAGAGTGGTAATCTCTTCCACACTGAGGGCAGATACATTCTGTCCCCTGCCTTGCCCCCAGATTTCGCTGATTCCGGGACTGCCTCTTGGCTTCAGCCTGCTGAACAAGTGTCTCTTCGAATTGGAGAAGGCCATGTTTAAAAGTACAAAGTATGAAATGCCTCCTAGAAGGTAGCAGGAGCCAGACTTTTCTGATCAGTTTATTTTTATTTTCCAGACCTGTTACAACAATAGAGAGGGCTCTCTATATCCTTTTTTTGAAATAGCAGAACATAATGAACTTCATTAGTTCTCCTGAGATACAGACTTATACTGCTGTCTCAGTTTATTGTTGTAAATGATTTAGGGGACAGTAGTTGATTCACATTATTTTCCCTTCTATTCCAATAATATGAAAACTGAATTTAACCTCCATGCCTTGGAATGGGAGGCCAGAAACAGCAATTTCTGTTCATGGCACTGTTTTCTTTGGCAAACAGAAATGGATTCAGACTCTGACAAGCAGACAGGTTAATGCCTTTTCTCTTGGTTCAAGAGTGTACATAATTTTTGTGAGTGAAAGCTGCCTTCTACGATCTATGGACTCTCAACATCTGGAATCACAAATGAAGTATTTATTCCCTGAGAAGTACCAGGTCCCATTTTTGGAATAGCAGTATCAGGGCTGCTTAAAATGTTTGTTGTTTACTTATTTTTTGCCTTTATCTTTCTATACTTACATCTCCCATAATCTGGAAGACAACAGAATAGGACTTAGTTCATTCACAGTGGCAAGATAAGAAGGAAGAGGGATACTGTTTCGATATATTTATCTGTAATGTGAATTAATGTGAATTAGGCAGAGTTTAGCATTCAGCCTGGTTGCTTAGATTGATATGATTGCTATTTGGGCTCTTTTTAAAGAAAAGGAATGGTAGAATGGAAGGGGTCTCATCCAAGATGTATTTTAAAATTTGAAGTAGCTTAAAATTCAAAGCAGCAAAACCAATGAAATATCAAAGAGTTATCTTACTATTAAGTACATTGAACAAAAAACCAACAGCACAGGATACAGTGAGTAGAAAATGTATGGCCTGGAAAATCTTCATATAAACTTTATGTATCTGGGCCTTTCAAAGATTCTGGTTGTACCATTTACTGATGTTACTTGTTGATGTTGTTAGTAGACAGAACAGTATAATTATATGTAAAATACAATAGAAACAAGGGATTTTTCGAGGTGAAAAAGTTGTGGTCCTTTTTATTGCTAGGCTTAAGGGTAAATTAATGATACTTTGTTGTGGAATGAAGTGTATTTTATAGATTAAGATAGTTAAAGGAAGATAGTGAACTAAGATTAGATGCCTTTGGATTTATTTATTTACTGTGCGTTTATTGGGGTTGTATTTTGTTTTTGTGTTCATATAACACAGAACAATTTACAACAATTTAAAATATTGTATAATATTTTGCTATGGGAAAAATATTCAGCATAATTATTTTAAGTCTGGATTCCTTTGATAGTTTCTCCATATGGGAGAAATTTATTTGGTACATAAAAAGCAACTGAAAAGGTATCAATAATTTGTTTGACTATGAAGCTGTGAAGACTGGGCACAACAGATGCTTTATAGTAACAAGCATGGATACCCTACAAGAAGCAACAGGCATCATCTGTCCTCTTGTGTTCATGTTTGGAATAAGGGTACAGAACAGTAACATACATCTTGTTATAACCAGTGTTGTTTGTGTTTTGTTTCTACATAGGGGCTCTCCAAATTGAAAACAGCGAGGAGTCGGATCAAGGCAAATATGAATGTGTCGCTACAAACAGTGCAGGGACCCGTTACTCTGCTCCAGCAAATCTTTATGTGCGAGGTAAAGTTTGAGAAGGCAAGCTTCCATCCCTTTCCCCCTTCTCTTCCATGGTCATTGCCTCTCAAATCACCCATTCAACATTGCAGCAAGAGAATACTTCAGTGATGCTTTGTGAGTGATGAAACTAAAATCCCTAACCCATGAATTCAAGCCCTGGAAGACCCTTCCTTTCCATTGAGGGTAATATGAGTGATGGTAAGATTGAAACAGTCAATGTCAGAATCTGTCTTTTCATCATTCATTCATGGGGGGAAGGGGGAGAAAAAGTAAAAGACAGAAAGACTTTTGGGGCTCTGTAAAGTTTTTCTTCCTAGGTTTGATCTGTTCTCTGGCAGGTGAGCACTATACTACATTGGCCCAGGAATAGATGTATCTTTCATGTGTTCTATTGATCAACAGCTCCTCTACAACAGGGATAATTGCTGAACCTATTAGAATAGTTGCAATTCCTGCTGTGATCCAGCTGCAGTTTGTTTCATAAAGCCATTTTGCGAGACTATTTTCAAATCTCTTGTTTCGTTCCTGTGCTCAAAATAGGAGCCTTGATTTCTGTTTGTAGGTCAAAGAATCCAGTACTTCATTAAGAGCATGCTTTTTTCTGGGGTGTTTTACAAGGAGATAAAATTTTGCATCAGCCAAGAAAAAGTAATGTTAGAGACCCTTCACGGTTAAAGGTCTAACACTTGTCTAAAGTGGGGGTGGGAGCCCGCAGTGTAGTAGCCTTTGATGGGCAGTTAAATCCATATTTTATTTTTACCCAGAGTCTAGATTGTAACAACTGCTTGTTTAAATAGAACATTTCCTCCCTCCTTTCCTCCCTCCCTTCCTTCCTTCCCATTCTCACTCCCAGCCACTTCTGAACATACATACATAGACAATTTATGACAGAAAGCTGTCTTAACCAAGCCCAGGAATGGTTATTCTAAGGAAAGACGCAAATGACATGCTGGAAGATTGCTTCTCACTTTCTCAGTTGCTCTCATAGTGTTTAGACCTCATTTTCTACAGCTCCTTTTCCATTTTACAAAACAATTTTGACAAACTTACAAAAAGCTGAAGTTTAAAATATGCTTAGAGCTCAGTGTAAACACCCATTTGACAACTGTAATGTGATCATGCTTGATCTCATACTTTTTGCATTATTGTAAAAAAAAAAATTCAGGCCAAATCTAGTAAAACGAATACTCTGTCTCTAGAGAGCAGGAGGGGCAGAAATGTTTATTTGAATGTATGTCACTCTTACACTGTTGGAAAAGCAACTGCACGTTTTCAGCCACGTTCTCTTTTAAATGCTTTTCCCTTTGTCCAGGCTTGCAAACAGACTTTGGAAAGCTAATGTTTCACCTGAATGCCCAGCTTGCCAAGCCAAAGGAACTTCTCAAAACTAGCCTGATTCCCTGTTTGCTGAGTCTTTATTTAGATAGAGAACTCCCTTTGGATTTTAAGTAGTGCAGTAAACTGTGGCCTCAAGTCTTGATGTGAAAAGCAGGTTGTTCATCTAGCTGACTGGTTGGCTGCGTCTGCAGATAAGGTGACAAGAGCCCAGCTTCTGCTAGGAAGATTTTTCAGTCCTGCATGTATGGCTCATTTTCTATTTAACCATTGTGCTTCTAAAGCATAAATTTTGGAATAAAACTCCATTTTATTGCATATAATATTTACAAGGTTGGATTCCAAGCTGCAGAATTGTGATAAAGCCCATAGTATATAAAAGACAGGTTACTACTTAAATTGTCTCCTGTGGAAGTTTGCCACAGGTACTGTTAGCCAGACAATATTTATGCAGATGCTTTTGTTTTGCAAAACAAAATAGATATCCTAACCAGTTGACCAATATTTTTTTTTTGCAATTCTCTAACTCCCAGACCATTTTTATGCCTTTTTAAATATACAATTAGGAAGTTGTTTTCCTTGGCTTCTTACATCTGAGTAAGCAAAATAAGGGATATGTAAGATCATTGTACATATTACTGTAGCCATATGATTACCTTATAATTTAATTGCTTGGGAGCACATGATACTTCTACCATGATAGTGGTTTTCTGCTTGGCATCAGTAGGGGTTAAGGGAGGGGAAGGGAAGGGAAGGGAAGGGAAGGGAAGGGAAGGGAAGGGAAGGGAAGAAATGCTAATTTTTCCCTGTGATTTCTGCACATATATACATATATTTGTTTTTGTGCCTCCTTTGTCCCCCCAAAAATAGATCCTAACAGCCCAAAAAGTAAAGATACCTAAACAATAATCTGTATCACTGCTTTCTCTTACATGAAATTGTCTGTACAGTGTAATCCTCTTCAAGGTCCTGCTATACTTCTTATCAATAAAAAAGGCTGGTCAGAATGCAAAATTAAACTTTTTTTGCAGAAGAAACTGATTTAAAGGAATTCTTCTCCAAGGATGTCTAGATGAGATTTTGGTGGGGAGCAAAATCACTGTTATTCTGACTGAAAGGTCTAGTATTGCACCTTAATTCTGATACTATTTGTTTTTCATGGCACATAATTCTTTAATGTTGCCTTGGGAAGTTTTTTAGCTTTGGAATGTAATATAGAAAATGCCTGTCTCCTTTAAAAATTACTTTTGCTAAATTGCCCGACATTTTCAACCCTTCTTTGACACTGCAATCCAAAGTGGAATTTTTATATTTTTGTAAAATAAATTTACAATACGATAAATTTAATTTCTGGTAATTAGATTGCCTGGTCTTTAATAATGTGCAATGGGAATAGTGCTGTAGCATATCAGTGATAAAGAGCCCAGTTTGATATAGTAGTTTAAGTCACCAGACTAGAACCAAGAGACCATGAGGCACAAAACCAATTGGGTGATCTTGAGCCAACCACTTTTTCAGTTCTAGGAAAGAGGCAGTAGTAAGCCACTTCTGAATATCTTGACAAGGAAACTGCATGGACTTGTCTAGGTACTTGCCAGTAGTCAACACTGACTCAAAGCCCCTCCAAGAAAAACAAAAACACAATAATCAGTGGTAGTCCCAAAGATGCTTTTTTTCAAAAGGCAATTAGAAACTTTTTCCTTGAAGACGTTTTGCTTGTTATCCAGGAAGCTTCTTCAGTTCTGACTGAATGTTGAAGGATGAAAGGATTTATATTCCCTGCAGTCATCTGGTCATTAATACTCTTTCTGATAAGTTGTGGAAGCCACATGGGGGTTTATCTGTGGCCTCAGGGTCATATGAAATGAACAACAAACGAAGCAATGTTGTCATTCCATACATTGCAGGAATATCTGAAAAGCTCAGGAGGATTTTCAACCAACACAATATACATACACTCTTTAAACCTAAAAATGCGCTAAGGCAGAGGTTTGTCCACCCCAAGTGTAAAACACCCAGGCACAAACTGAGCAATACGATATATGCAGTACAGTGTAATGAGACCTGTACAGATCTGTATATTGAGGAAACAAAACAACTACTTCACAAACACATGGCACAACAAAGGAGAACAAACCCATCCGGACCAGATTCAGCAGTCCATCTGCATTTGAAAGACAAAGGCCACACTTCTGAAGAAAGCAAAGCCCATATTGTGGACAGTGGACTGCTGGTTTGAAAGAAGGATCAAAGAGACCATCTACATTATGATTGAACAGCTCTCGCTCAACAGGAGAAGGATATGATACCACCTATCCCCTGTTTACAACACACAGTCCTTTCAGAAGTTCCAGAAGGTTCCACACCCATTTGCACTATTCAGCTGACCCTGAGTGCACAGATACACCTCCAAGTGGCCTCCACAACTCTCAGAGCGCTAGCGAACAGATGACTGCAAGGAATACAGGTAATCCTCAAGTTACAACCACAATTGAGCCACAAATTTATGTTGTTATGTGAGAAATTTGTTAAGTGAGTTTTGCCCCATTTTACAACTTTTTCTGCCACATTTGTTAAGTGAATCACTGCAGTTGTTAAGTTACTAACACAGTTGTTAAGTGAATCTGGCTTCCCCATTGTCCCTGCTTGTCAGAAGATTGCAAAAGGGGTTCACAGGACCCCAGGCAACCATCATAAACATAAATCAGTTGTCAAGCATCCAAATGTAAATCATGTGACCTTGGGGAATGCTACAGGGCTCATAAGTGTGAAAAATGGTCATAAGTCGCTTTTTTCGGTGCTGTTGTAACTTCGAACGGTCACTAAATGAGCTGTTGTAAGTTGAGGACTACCTGTATAAATCCTTCCACCCTCCACCATTCAGTCAGAACTGGAGAAGCTTCTTGGACAAGAAGTGAAACATCTTCAAGGAAAAACAAAGTCCAGTTACCTTTTGGGAAAAAAGCACCTTTGGGACAACCATGACCTGGATATCTTGACAATCTCCATAGACAACCAGTGGTAGTGAAGCATTGGATTATCCAAACTCCCCACTACCAGACTGGCCTTTAATGTAACAGGTTCTGTGGGTACAGACCAGGGGTGAAATGCTCCCGGTTCAGACCGGATCTCTTGATCCGGTAGCGATGGAGGCGGCTGGTTCGGAGAACCGGTAGCAAAAATCCCTGCCCCCCCCCTCATGCCCAGCTGAGCTACACAATCATCAGAGGCTTTTTTTTTAATTTTAAAAGCATTTTTTCTACAACCTCTTTGGCCAAAAAATGCTTTTAAAAGTTAAAAAAAAAAAAGCCTCTGATGATCGCGCGGCTCAGCTGGGATCGTCAAAGGCTTTTAAAAGAAAAAAACCCTTTTTTTCTTTTAAATGCCTCTGACGATCCCAGCTGAGTTGCCTGATCAGCAGAGGCTTTTTAAAAAAACCTCTGCCGATCAGGCAACTCAGCTGGGATCATCAGAACCTTTTGAAACCACGAAGAGGTTGTAGGAAAAATACTTTTAAAAGTAAAAAAAAAATGGCCACGCCCACCCAGTCACATTACCACCACCAAGCCACGCCCACAGAACCGGTAGTAACAAATTTTAGATTTCACCACTGGTACAGACTTTATTGGAAGAGACACATTTGAGTTAAGACCTGCAAATACTATGTTCAGTAGAATCAAATAGAGGTTGCACAATAATTCAAAAGGTCAATAATAGTTAGTTGTTACTTCAGCCTGTTATTCTTAAATATGGGCAAACAGTAATTCTAAAAATGCATATTGTCTTTCTAACAGTTATGCCTGAGTTCCATGGATTTAAGGATAACTTTAACCAATGTGTAATTTTCAACTCTGGTGAAAACTGTGTAGGTATTCCTTGACTCACAACCACAGTTGGGACCATAATTCCCACTGCTAAGCAAGACAATTGTTAAGTGAGTCATGCCTAATTTTACAACCTTTTTTGCCATGGTTGTTAAGCGAATCACTGCAGCTGTTAGGTGAATCACACAGATGTTTTGGTTTTTTTTAATTTGATTTATATGCCGCCCTTCTCCGGAGACTCAGGGCGGCTTACAATGCGCTAAGCAATAGCCTTCATACTTTTGTATATTTATACAAAGTCAGCTTATTGCCCCCACAAACTGGGTCCTCAATTTACCTACCTTAGAAAGGATGGAAGGCTGAGTCAACCTTGAGCCTAGTGAGATTCGAACCTCCAATAATTGCAGGCAGCTGGTGTTAATAACAGGGTGCTTTAGACCACTGTACTACCAAGGCTCTTTTTAAACAAATCCCCCATTGCCTTTCCTTGTCAGAAGCCTGCTGCGAAGATTGCAAATGGCGATCACATGACCATGGGGTACTGCAACTGTTGTAAATACATGACAGTTGCCAAGCATCCAAATTACGTGACCGTGGGAATGCTGTGACTGTCATAAGTGTGAGGAGCAGTCTTAAGTCACTTTTTTCGATGCTGCTGTAACTTGGAGCAGTTGCTAAAGTAACAGTTGTTGGTTGAGAATACCTGTATTTGGAAAGGATTAATTCAAACCAGTCAGCTTGTTTCTGGTACCATAACCAATACAAGGGGAAATCCTTATATTACTGTGGATGTGATTGTCCTAGCACGAAGGACAAGCACAAGTCTGCAGAAAGAAAGAAATGTCATCCTTCCTTTCTGAAGAGATGTAAGAAGGTGTTTTCTATGAACCTGTTTCCTAGCACCAAGGTGTCTGCTCTGCCAGGCGGCCTCTTGGCATCTTTCATGTCACTTACTACTTGATCCTTCACATGAAGAACTGGCGCTCTGTCAGAGTTTTGCTGCAGAGATTCTCTGTGTAAAATTAGTTAAGCTAATTTTACTAGACAGGTCAAGCTTGAGTATGATCCACTCATGCTCTAATAGCTGAAACTGTTGGGAAAGAACTGGCCCAAGATAAAAATCATTCGGTGCAAACCTAACTCTTTTCAGAATTGCTTGATATGCAGAAATATAGCTAAATTCTTTTTACGTACTTGCCAGCACTTAAAGGATGCAAGGATGCATAATTAAGAATAAGTCTAATAAGGTTAAAAAGAAGACTAAGGTAAGCATATGAGACATAGCTCTGTTCCGATGATTCAGTCACATGTAGATCTCAACACACAAGGACTGGTGAACAGTCCGTCCTCTTTTCCGTGTCATGCTGTGATCTCGGAATAATGGTTCATCCATGGCATAGTGCAGTCAGTTGCTGAAGAAACCCTGGGCTCTTGAGAAGGCCCTGTGTGAGCTGCCACTTCCCACAGATAAAAGCAGGGAAGACACCCCCTGGAAGAAGCCTTAATCTTGTACCGGGGTGAAATGCTCCCAGTTCAGACCGGATTGCCCGATCCGGTAGCGATGGAGGTGGGTGGTTCGGAGAACTGGTAGCAAAAATCCCTGCCGCTCCCGCCCCCCCCCCCCATGCCCAGCTGAGCCGCACAATCAGAAGCTTTTTTTTTTAATTTTTAAAAGCATTTTTTCTACAACCTCTTCGGCAGAAAAAATTTAAACTTAAAAGTTTAAAAGTTTTTAACTTTTAAAAGTTTTTTAAAAAGCCTCTGATGATCACACGGCTCAGCTGGAATCGTCAAATGCTTTTAAAAGCCTCTGACGATCCAAGCTGAGTTGCCTAATCGGCAGAGGCTTTTTTTCTTTTAAATGCCTCTGATGATCCCAGCTGAGTTGCCTGGTCAGCAGAGGCTTTTTTAAAAAGCCTCTGCTTTTTAAATCAGGCAACTCAGCTGGGATCATCAGAGCCTTTTGAAAGCATTTTTTTACAACCTCTTCGCCAAAGAGGTTGTAGAAAAAATTATTTTAAAAGTTAAAAGAAAAATTGGCCACACCCACCCAGTCACTTTACTCCCACCACCAAGCCAAGGCCACAGAACCGGTAGTAACAAATTTTAGATTTCACCACTGTCTTGTACCCATGATGTGAGGGGAGGACTGTTTCCTTGGGTATTGAAGTACACATGTAGGCAGTGGTGGGATTCAAGTAATTTAACAACCAGTTCTCTGCCCTAATGATTTCTTCTAACAACCAGTTTGCCAAACTGCTCAGAAAGTTAACAACTGGTTCTCCTGAAGTGGTGCGAACTGGCTGAATCACACCACTGCATGTAGGCCTATGGCCTGAATGATCAGTATCAAATTTCTTTCTCAAACAGAACTTTAATAAGAAAAAAAATATTTAAAGATAGCAATAGCACTTAGTCTTATATACCGCTTCATAGGGCTCTAACCAGTTTACAGAGTCAGCATATTGCCTCCACATTTATTTATTTTTTTGCAAAAACCTTCAATGCCAATTTCTTCCATAGGTTTTCCTTTTGTTCCTTTCTTCCACATAGGGTATACAGGTAGTCCTAGACTTACAACAGTTCATTTAGTGACCATTCAGAGTTACAATGGCACTGAAAAAAGTATAAGTTCAGACTTATAACTGTTTTTCCACGCTTATGACCATTGAAGCACCACCATGGTCACACGATCAAAATTCAGATGCTTGGCAGCTGATTCATATTTATGATGGCTGCAGTGTCCCAGTGATCAGCTTTTGCAACTTTCTGTCAAGCAAAATCAATGAGAAATCTAGATTCACTTAAAAACCATGTTACTAACTTCACAAATGCAATGATTCAGTTACCTGTGGTAAGAAAAGTCATAAAATGGGACAAACTCACTTAACAAATGTTTCACTTAGCAGCATAAATTTTGGGGTCAATTATGGTCATACCTCAAGGACTAACTGTAGTACCTAGTGATATGACTTAAGTTTACAAAGAACAGTACAGGTAGTTCTTGATTTATGACCGTAGTTGAGCCTGGAATTACAGTTGTAATCGAAGCATCATGGGACTGGATTTGCATTTTTGTGACCCTTTTTGTGGGGGGGGATGTCATTAAGCAAATCCATTTTCCCCAATGGGCATTTTTTGCTGGAAACTGGAAGTAAATGCTAGAAACTAGCAAAAAAAGTCAGAAATGTGGTCATATCATCTCAGAAAGCTGCAAATTGTCATAAAGGAGAGCTGATGACTAAGAACCCAAAATGCGAAATCGTAACTGTGTGGTGTGTGTATGGTCATCATAACACCAAAAATGGGTCAAAAGTAGCTCTGGGGAGATCTGTCATAACTTGAACAGTCTGTACAAACATTTTAAAGCACATAGCCAACATATATTTAGAATTAGAAACTGGCCTTACCTTAAAGTTACATTAGATGTCCATTATTGATAATATGAGATGATATGAAATTAAATCACTTCCTTTCCATTTCATATTATTGGCCAACTCCCTGAAATAGCACATGTGATTAAAAAGTAACTTGTTACTCTATAGAATGCAAGTTCAGGATAAATTGATTTATAATGAAGGCAATCAGAAAGCTAAGATAACCTTGAGGAAGAAACTGTAAGATAAATGAGAGTTGACAATTGCACAAAATAAAGAGGGGAAAGAAAAGGGAAAAAAGAGACTATAATAATTTATGACAAGTCAGAGAGTAATTAAACATGGAGGAATAGATTTATTGGTCAGTCTCCCAAAAGGAAACAATTTATATCATGCTCTGTCTGCTGAGCTGTTATTGTTAAGTAGTAAAGTTTTAATGATGACCTGGTCCTTTGAGTAAATAGAACAGTAACATCCTACACCCCCACAATGTTTTAGAGACTATGTAAGTTCAAATCTCAATGAGTTTTAACATTTTGTAGCAGTGAGATCTTAGAGGAATAGTTTTTTATCTTCAAAAATAAATTTGGAAAAATAATTGTACTTTATTCAAATACATTCTGATTTCACATAATGATTATAGCTTCTGTTTTCCCTTTAATGCCAAATTTATTCTTGGATAGTTAATGAATTAAAGATAAAACTGACAGAAATAAAAAATAAAATAATGTTGAATGGAACATTTTTATATAACTTATAAACAAACGTTACTGAATGTACACTTGAACAGCATAAAATGCATTTTGTAGAGTGTTACAGATTTATAATGAATAAAGAGGACTTTATACACAGTAGGCATATAATCAATGGAATACTTTTGCACAAACTAGAAACCTAGTCTTATTTATTTAGGGCATAAATGCTCTTGGCTTATCTTTGAATACATATGCAAACATCTGTACTTCAAAACTAATAATAGTTAATAATTCCCCACATTAAAGAGGTGCAGGCGGCTTTGGTGGTAACCATTACCAATGGAATACAAGTTGGCTCCCAACTTCACTGATTTCTGGATCTTTTATTGCTGCATTTTTAAAACTGCATATTGATTGACTGTGTATTTTGTCTTTGTAAACTCTGAGAATCTTTCAGAAGTACAGCAATCTATAAATGTAATTTTTAAAAGCCTCAGTTCTCTTTGTAGTAAAACAACTATTTATTGAAAAGAAGAAATGTAGAACATAAATGTTCTAAATAGAGAGGGTTTGGCTTTGGAATCCACCAATGCAAATTCCCTTTAGGGGAAGAGTTATTATTTCCATCACTTCCTAGTTTTGGTAATAGCCAATCTACAACTGAGTTGTTTACTTTTAATATGGGAAAGGATACCGCTCCAAAAATTGAACCCAGCACCAGATGCATTCCTCAGGGCAAAATTATTGCCTAGCTTTCTTCTAAATAAATCAGAGAAATGTAACTGAGAAAATGATTATGTGAAAGAAAGAAACATCCTTTGAAATAATTGTAATAAACATCTAAGGCCAGCTGTGCCATGTTTTAGGAAGAGAATTTTAAAAATGGAAAGGTTGACATTTGTTTGCATAGTTCCTAAATTATGAGTTTAATAGTCTTGTTGTTGGCGTTTACAATAACCATCTATTGTTCTGATTTGATTCATCTTCTATTTTGTTGTTTATTTCTACACTGAGAAGAGTGTCCTGTTATTGCTTCCCCTTTATAATACTGATGCTATTGGCCCTCATCAAGTGAGGCAGACTAAATGGCTATTTTTAGCAAATAATGTCCATAAAAGCCAATTTTGCGTCTTGTAGTCACTAGTAGGACAAAAGCTTATGGTTGCTTTTATTTATTTATATGGTTATTGCATCTTAATGTTGCTCTTCCTGGGTCCAATGTAATTTACTGCAATTCTTAGTATATCAGGATTCTAAAAAGAGGGGAGAGTGCCAGATATAAGGGGTGAAATGATAGGCTCAGAAGAGAGAAAATAAGCATTACAGTTTAGTAGGCCCTGGAATATTTACTGATAAAACAGAGGCAATTTCAATATTAGATATATGAAAAACTATAGTTTCTCCCATTCTTCAGTCTTTCCAGAGTGGAATCAGCTCTAATGTTTATTCCCTATAGTCCATTAGTATCAGCAGAGATTAAGAGATAATCCATCAGTAGTAAATTACAGGCCTGGAGCTTATTCTTGACTGACAGCCCAGCAAGGTAACTATTTATATTAGTGTGTTTCATAAGTACCTCTTCCTTATTGTAATCCAAAGGACTTTGGCCTCCAGGGTGAAGCCAGGCAGTTCAATATTGAATAGTATTATCCCACTGTAATGTTTTGAGCATCACAGTTTTCTTTTTATATTGCTCACCTCAGTCCTAGAGGTCCTTTTCATAGAAAGTGGATAATTCTGAACAAAGTAGACCCTTAAGACCAGTTCTGATAGTAAATTTGCTTGTGGGTGGCACCAAATAAAATGGTTGATTTTATTTCTTGAATAACAATAATGGCAACAGAGAGCACAAAAGCATGCACAAAAGCATCACAAAAGCATGCATCTCTAATGTGTTAAACAAAACTAGTTTTAAATATATATCCGTGTCATGTTATATAGCTAACAGTATTAATATAGAAGTCGGTTTACTTAACAATAGAAAAGAATAGAGAGTTAAGCATGTAAACTTGTATATGCAGCCCTAATTCCTCAATAGTCCTCCAGCCATGACTCCCAGTGGTAAAATCTTCAACTACAGAAAGAAAGGTGAGCTGGTGTTTTATAATTCCATTTTTTTGTGTAAAATACCCAAAAACATAAATTTATATTATTCTCTTGTTATTAAATGTATCTTAATATAAAATATCTCCCAAACTGTATGAAAACTGAAGTTCAATGAGAAAAGACCTTATTTCAACAATGGTTTCTTTGGCTATATATTCAGAGGCTCAACATTTAGTTCCTTCACATAGTGCCTTGGAAACAACTGAGATTTTAAAGTGATGTAGTCCTATCAAAATGAAAAAGTATACTCTTTAACATATGCACTCCTCCTTCTTACATGCTCAGGCATACATTCACACCAGAAAACAAATTAGGCAACTCCATTCATTCCTAAAGTGAACAGTGGTATTATTTCTACTGTATTTTATTGATATGCCACATTTCAGATCTGAAGCCCAAAAGGTATTTAAGGACAGTCCCACTGGCCAGTGCCTCATTAAACAAGCTGTGTCTTTTCCTAGGCTTGCACAGTAACACATCAATCCCCAGAAAGTAAACATTTGAATTAAGAAGGTACCTCTGTCTATCCAAGTCCAGTCCAAACCATCCATTCACACCCTGTTGCCACTTAAACATACATTTTCCTTGAATCACTTGACTTATTTAAGGTGGCAGAAGCAAGTGAGTTATACATGCCCAGGGACGCATTCTGGAATACCTTTTTGAGCTCAAATCCAAAGCATAGCACATTCCTAATATCTATTATTAATGGCTATTATATTTTTGTTGACATTTCATTGAGTAATTATGAAGTCTCTGTTCTCTATAAAGAAAAGACTCTTTCTTTATAATGCCCGTATCTCAGCTCGCACTGTCAACACTGAAGATAAATTCCATGGACTGTTGTACCAAAATTCGATGGAATCTAGATGCAGCCTAATGATGGACCAAGTAGTAGAAGCCTCATTCTATTTTATCCTTGGAAATTATTTATTTATGGTACTCTCTACAATATCTCTTGTTCCATGAAGTTTTTTAAATGGATGGCCTGCTGATAAGCATGTTTTTCCCTCTTCTCTCCAGTTTTAAAATGTGACTCACAAGCAGTTTTTAATCACCAGGGCAGCCTTTACATTCTTTCAGTAAAGGTTCGGTTTCAGACAGAGCGCAACAAATATCTAGTTTCTGTAAGGTCATTCCTGCAGATGAAATGAGATATTTCATGCCCTTCCGGAAAACAGAACTAACCTCTTACTGTCTCTCCTGCAGGAACAAAAGCAGGAAATGTACTGGATTGCCCTGCCAATTTGGGGTGGCTGTTATTTTCACTTCTTGTCCTCCTTTTTTTTGTTTGTTTGTTTATATATATATATATATAAACAGCTCTTGGTTCGTATTGCAATAATGTTTCTCTGCTGTTTCTAGCTGAGATTGGGAAGAGAGAGCAAGAGGCTCTTCGTGCTAGAAGAATTGCCACTGTTCACCAAGACTCTTCCTGCGACGATTTGGGGGGGGGGGAGTGGGTGTGCTCATATTAAAACTGTGAATGGGATAGGTGGGATTTAAGTAGCTCTGCTGATATTAGAGCAGCGGTTGGCTTTGAGATCCTGAGTTGAACGAAATTTGGTGCATACGTACCTTTGGATTGAATGTGTGCACAACCTTATCTACACTTGACCAGGGATGAAGCAGTTTACTGCATGTTGAGGATTATGTGGATCTGGAAAACGAAGAAAAGCTGGATCTACTGTTTTGAAACAAGAATGGCCAATTTGTGTACCTGTGAGTGGATGTGGGTGGGAGGATGTTTGTATATGAATTTGCAGAATTGGTAGTCCTGGCCGGTCTCAATCATCATGTTTTGTTTCAGTGCTGTGCAGACACATGCAGCTTGGCCTGTTTTTACTCTCTGTGTTTTTCCTTGTCTTTTTTTATTCCCTTCTCATCTTCATCGCACAATGTCATCAAACAAAACAAACTTTCATCTCTCAGATCAGCGAGAAGGTTGGTCCTTTTCACTTATTATCCACCTACAGTATGCCACCTCAGATGGGATTTTTCCAGTAGGGGATTGAGAGTCATCCCTGCAGAAAGGGAATCTGATGGCTGCTGGCTCCATGCCAGGCCCTGCCCTGCAGCCCTGATGGAAACTGCTTCCAACTTGCTATGACCTTGCTGATAGCATTGATCCACGGTTGCATGCCCTTGTTGCTTGATGTTTTATATGCACAGACTTTTATCTGCATGCAATCCCCTTGCAATTTTTCCCTTGTTTTGGGCTGGGGAGGGGGGAATGAATTGCATGCAATTAAATTATTAGGTAGCAGAGCGTGTATTGACTTTGTTAGACTGTCTTGTGATGTGAGGGGCCAAATAATACAGTATAAGCATTGGATAGAATAATAGAAGTAACTTAATTTTGGCAGCATAGCTAAAACACATTTGTCCCACCTCAAAGAATAACATGGCTTCCAGCTTCATTTAATATTCCCCTATCTCTTTCAAATGCTGAATTTATGTTCAAAAAGCTGTAGGTAATTATGAACGTTCTCGAGTTTTCATTTGGTACAGTATCTCTGAATCTCAGGGCTGTTAGTCTTTCCCACTGTGCTGTGTGCTAGAGAAAGAAAAATGTTTTATTTTTTTATCTATTGCTGGTGGTGCTTTGGGGCATCCATGTATTTTAGAGAGGACAGGAGTAACATGGATGACAGAAATAAACAAATCTAGTATTTTTGCTGCAGTACAATGTCAAGCCAGATAGTTCCAAAATGGTACTATGCATTGGGATGAGAGAGAAATTGTTTTTGAGTTGCTACTGCTTCAGCCAGCTGTAATGCTAATATAACAGGAACTTTTTCTTACTCAGAGTATTTCTTCTTTTGTGAATAAGAAAATTCTTGTTATTTTTTTGTGCCTCGGTTATAATGGAGCAAATCATATTAGGAATTGCAGTCTGTTTACACACCAGTTTTGTGGTCGAAGTCATGTAGATCCTGCAGTTCACCCATCCCAGCATTTTTCCTATATTGTTTCCTATATTGTTCCCCTGACTTGTTTCACATATATAAAATGATCTCATGTTTGCAGTCTGCACTAAAAGGTTCCTGCTTTCTTCGGTTTCTTGCGCTCCATGTATAGCATAATAGCCCTAAATTGTGTAAAGCTGCTGTTTGTACTTGCTTTAAACTGAGGCCCCTCAAGCCATACTTCATTAAGATTATAATTAGAGTATGTTTAATGAGCTGCTGTTGCAGTTGTCCTGAGGCAGTAGCTTTTGTTCTCAATATTCTTTTTTTAACACGCTCCCTTAACCAACAATGGAATAAAAAAGTTTTCTTATTTCGAGTCTTAAACTGAAATTTATTGAAGGCGGTATTCCATGACATCTTGGCAGAGATGGAAATTGAGAAATAGGAGGAAGATCATAAAGCTGCATAGATTCTTCATACCTAGTGGTCTGTTGTGCAAGATCAAATATCGGTATTTCTTCCATGAGTTCTTAGAAATATATATCAGTGCCAACAGCCTTGGCTGGGGGATGGACACTTAAGAACTATTTCATGTTTGAAAGTAGTTCCATGTTCTAGTCTCAGCTGCAGGAACAATGTTTACCTAGCAGTAATCAATTTTTCAAATGGTCAAACGTTTATTCTGAATAAACGTTTGACAGAATAAACCCCATGATTTCAAATGTAAAGTTATTCCCAAATGGATATATTTTACCACCCTTGAAGAAAAAAAGTTGAATTTGTAACAGCCTTTCAACAAACAAGAATGGATCTCATTAAGGTCCATCACCCATAAATGTTTTACAGCTCAATTATATAATAGGGTGAAATAGAGAAGGTGTTAAATAACCCTGTGGAATGTTTCCTGGCTTTATAATTTGTTTAGCACTGAATGTTTAAATTTGTAAGCTACCTAAAGTAATTTAGGATTAAAGCAGCTTTCTGAATTTATTTATTTAAATAAATACATCTTAGACTTTTTTGTCCTTTATTTTCAATTATGAAGGATTCATCCAGGCATTTAATTATTGCTCTGCAATTGCTACCAGGTTATATATTAAAAAGTTAAATGTTGATAAAGCATTTCATTTCCCGCCCCCCCCCCCCCCCCCTCTCTCTCTCTCTCTCTCTCTCTCTCCATCTTTAATGCTGTGTTATTTTAAAAGTAAATGAATGCAAATTTCAAAACAGCAGTCTGATTTTCTCTTTCTTTGCTATTACCATGTCACCAGACTGAACTGTGATGGACCCTTGGCATTGTACTGCTGTAATGATAGATGCTCTGTTATATGGGGTTGTCAGTGCAAATAATTAGCCTTAAAAGTTATAGCTGAAATATAATCCAACAATGTTTCGGCCCTGGTTTGGAAATTGGAATATAAAATGTCAGCACTCAGGGATGCATTAAAAAATATAAATAGTACAGCACTGTTTGAGCAGAAGATAAACCTCTAAATGCATTTTTTCTGCTTCCATTTTTCTCTCCTGCTGATAATTCTGTCAATAGTTGGAAAAGCCCCAGGTACCACCATACCACAAGAAGATTTTGTTTTAAGATCATTGTGGTAAGGAGGAGAAAAAGAGTAAAAGAATTGCCCAAATAATATTTTCAGTCTATACTTTCTCCAACTTCCAAAAGAAAATTAATTTAACAAAATAAGTAAATGCAATGGGCATTAGACAATAAAAGGAAATAGGAAACATCCCAGTTCTCTTGATCTAGCCCAGCTTTCTTATAAAGCAAATTCCCTATGTGTAAGCTGAAACAAGTAAAAAAAGGGGGGTATACAAAAATCAAGAATGTTATAACCATCTAACATTTTCAGTGGATGATTTATATAACCATTCCTCCTAAGTGAGCCTCGGTCAGTGAGCTAACCTTAATTGACCTTGGACACTAAATATGGCCAAATTTGATTACTGTAATAGGAGATAAAGCCTCCTGAGAAATCCATGACTCTTGGTTAGACCTGGAATCTATTAAAAAAAAAACCCACCAAAGCTAATAGCAAAATAGAGTAGGCACCTGAAATCAAGCTCGACTTGAAAGCTGCTCTACCATTTTTAACCCTAAACAATGAATGGAGGATTAATTTGCATGTTTTCCCCCCTCAAAATTTGGTTGTAGTTGTAATCAATTAAACGATAGCTTTGTGAAAGTCAAAGATTTGTTTAAAATTTGCATTTGAAGGCCTGGTGATAACAATTTTGCCATTCTTTCTGGACTATCTAGAGACTTTTTTTTTTTTTACCACAACTAGGACGCCTAAGATGAAGACTTATCTAACTTGAGCTTTAATTTACAACCCTTATTTCTGACCCAGTAAGTTATGGACTAGGAGAGATAGTAAATATATTTCCTGCAGAACCAATTTGTATGATTCAGAATTTAAAGCCCATGATATAAGAAAAGCTGTGTCTCTGCTGCACTGATATCGACTGCTTTTAAATGGTCTTGCAAATAATACAGCAAAGACTTTGGTTTTTCTCATAGCATTAGTAAATACACATTGCAGGAAAATTGTCTGAATTTAACCTTAGCACATATAAGTAGCCTGGCTAATGGCCTTTACATTCTGTTTAAACCGGCCATCCTCACTGTTCTTTTCTAGGGAGCCCACTTATTTTAGTTTTGTTGTAACCATTTAATTATTGTTACAACATCTCAGTACTAAGCAATTGCTTTGTACCTGGAAATTCTCAAAAGGAAGCTAGAAACTGCTGGGAAGAGGACTTTTAATAGAATGACCTCAGTGTTTGATTAAATTTGAGAAGCCACTACTGTGATGTGAGAGACATGCTCATTGGCCCTGGATGTAGGAAAAGTGCACATTATTGCATGCTGAATTATTAATACTCTGTAGTATTGTTTGCTTCATCCCAACCTCTCAGAATGGAAATCTGGTCTCTGCTGGAGTATTTTTCCTACCTACATTGCTTTGTGGTAGGTTGGGATAGACCATGTCACTTACTTAATAATTTTATAAATTATTGCCCATACTACATGTTCAGCTCAGTAGGGAATGTCCACCTTTTGCAAACTATATGTTGTTCCATAACCTGGGAGGACTGGCTTTGCATTTATTCTCTGAAAATGTGCTAAAAGAAATCCTGAATATTATTATCCTACAGTAGCATTTCACAAATATGCTTCTTGCAAAATGTGAAATTGTTACTTGCTTTAAAAAAAATACCAACCTGTAGCAAATCCTGATAGGTCAGGGAAAGGTATTTTTAAAATATGTTTAAGACCAAATTTGGTACCTTGTAAATTGGATGAAGTTTTCTGTAATTGGCACATTGGAATTTCCTTAAGTAACTGACTTCATTGGCAGGAAGGGCCAAGAACTAGATCCTGGCAGGAATTGTACACATATGTGGACATTGTGTAAGTGACTTTCATAAGCTGTACTATTGTCTGTCAAAATGTTGTAATACTGATTGACAGCTCTGCTTCACTTCCCACACTAGTAGCAGGGAAGAACAAGAGATTAGAGCCTGGAAGAACATCAGCACATGTGGATGGATGTTGCATAAGGGACATTCCACAGCTCTGCTATGCGCTGTCAGAGAATTGTAGAGCTAATCGACAGTCTTACTTCATGTCCTGTTGAACTCAAGGAAATACAGTTGCCGGTTGCACTAGCATTACATTCCGAGTTTGAGAATTTCAACTTGGATTGACTATAGCATCTCTGATCCAATCCATAGCATCACTGGGCCCATTTTTTGCTCTTTTATATGCTTGAAGACCTCAGTGTGAGGTTTAAGATAAATTTTAAAAATGGGAAAGAAGGGTAGTTTTCCCCTGATCCTTATTTAATAAGGAAGAACCTGAGCTTCTATTGATTGCCTTGCCCCTGTTCTTCCCTTGTGCACGCTGAGAACTAAAGTTTGATTTGCTGCACTTTTAATGGTTATTTATAATCAGACTGGGAGGAACAAAACTACTGAGGAGATGCTAAGGAAGGCAACAGAGCTTGACATCTGACATCTTGAATTTTTTGCCTAGCAGTTCCTCTCACTCTCATTTTCTCCTTTTGGGCAACAGAGGAACCATTCCCTTCTCTGTTAGGATAGATGGAGGCCAGCATATGGATTATTAATATCATAATGGAAAAAATAATGTTTTCCTTTAGCCAAAGGCTCAGAACAGAATAGACTACGAAAAAAAAAATATAGGACAATCTTATTCCCACACCTTTAAGCCCAAATGTGAGGGGACTACCACAAAATCGGGTTACCACAAGAAGAAGAAAGAGATCATCCGCTTAGTGTCAGTATTGGCCTTAGGGAGATGTGTATCTATTTTCAGTCACGAGATTGGCATTTGGCTGAGTTGTTTGGGAAATGTTTTTTTCTGTCCCTAGATCCTATCTTTGGGTAACAAAACCTATGAAGTAAAGGCTTGCCTATAGGCTTTTTTTTTAAAAAAAAAATCTTTTTTCCCCTTGTTTTGTTTTGTTTGCAGAAATTGAAGGGGGGGGTTGATTTTCATTGCCATTCATCCTGGGACTAGGCTAGAAGAGCCCCATGTCTGATATATTGTCGAATAACCTTTTCTCATCCCCTTCCGCTAGAATAGTAAACAGCAGCTTTCAAAAAGGGCGAGAGGTTTTCTCGATAGCACTTTGCTGAATGAACTTAAGCTCTTATCTGCAGATTCACAAGCTGTGTTCTTTCTTCCTTGCGCAGTCCTGACAGGTTCTTTTATGGCAACAAAGGAGATAACCGAGGACTGATATTTGAGGGATAAGTCATGAAATTCTGTTCTGTCAAAACTAACTTAATTTTAACTACTGAGTATGCATGCATATGTTTGAATGTGGTTTAAATAACCTGAATGGGAGGTAGGAGTTATCTTGCTTGGTTTTCACAGAAGTAGATACGGCAAAGGCATGCTACTGATTGTGTTTGATCCTTCTGCATGAATTTCTCCCAGTTTCATTTCTGACTTCAGTAATTGCATTTTTGTGCATTTCCACCACTCCCGCTGGGGGGTTTTTTTGTTCAGATTTTATATATTAGTTTGTTTCCCTTTTTGGTCTTTTGTCTGTCTGGTGCATGTCAAGTCAGTGAATAATTGCCATGCACGAGTTTGTAGCATTATTCCTAAAGCTTGTTTTCGTTTGAGACCAGTTTAGTTGGTGAGGGGGTGGGAAGTTGGTTGGTACACTGAACTGAAATCCTAATATATAAGCAAACTTGTCCTCTATTGGCTCAGCTTCATGTTCATTGGGTGGGGAATGGGGAAGAGAAGAGTCCTGCTTCTTGCCGATCAGATCCAGGCTATGTTGGACAACCACCCCATCATGTTGACCCATTGCCATGTCCATCAAATATCTGGATAATTATGTTAGAGCTAATGTGACCCCTTTTTATTTGCTTTAATTTGTGTTTATAAAGTACTTCCTTTCAGTTGGGTAACAAGTCTCTCACTGGCAACCATGCATGTAACTGTTGATTTGAGATTGATTTTTTAAAAAAAACACACCAACCTGTTTTTACACATTTGAAAACATGTACATTATTATTCCTCCAGCTGTTATGAAGCTAATGTGTCCCCTTTTTGTCCCAAAAAATACTTCATGTGTAGTATGCATATTGCTGACAGTATTGTTTCATTTATCCTCAAATCTTCATTCTGTTGTTCATAGTAACGTGAGGTCTTCAGTGCCAGTTTTCTTTCTGTGAATCCACTGGACTGATGAATCATCAAAAAGAACTCAAGCAAAACTTTATTAGGGGTACTGTTAGCCTGTCAACCTAAAGCCGATTCTCGTCAATACTACCATTGTACCCATATGGTAGTAGCTGCACCTTTCTAACATTATTTTGTGATGCTAGAACCAGCACAGGAAGAGGTTCAGCATAAAACACACCCAGTAGACCAGGAATGTCAAACTCAAGGCCCAGGGCCCGGATTCAGCTTATGGGGTGCTTAAATCTGGCCCATAGGGCCAGCCTGGAAATATCAAAGGACTGGCCCGCAGTGCCTCTGCCAGCCAAAACAGACCACGTGGGGCGGGGGGTGCATGCAGCCTCCCTGCAACCCTTTTTTGGCTTCCACAGCCTCCAGCAGCAGTCTGCCGGCCAAAAAAGGGCCATGTGGAGGCCCCCACATGGCTCATTTTTGGCCTCCACTGCCTCCAGCAGCACTCGGCAGGACAAAAACAATAGAAGGAAAAATGCATTTTAAGCCTGTGTCTAATGCTCACCATGGCCACGCCCACCATGGCCATGCCCCTACCCGGCCCTCCGAGGTCAAACACAAACCTGATGAAATCATGTTTGACACCCCTGCAGTAGACCATAGCCTTTTGAGCAAGCTTTGCTCAGCAATCTCCCTCCCAATGGGTCTTTTCTATAGATTCTCTACCCTTTAGCTATTTGCTTAACAATCAGGAGGTATGAATTGGAGAGGCTGTATTATTAAGGAAGAGAGGATTCCAAATACATAAGCACTGACTTCATTTTGGAGATACAGGTTTCCCAGAAGGAAATACAACACAAGCCTTTTTAAAACCTGGAATTAATTTGCCCAGAGGAAACAAAGATTTACTCTGCTCAGTTATGTTTTTTGTCCTTGTTTAAATTGGCCTGTAACCTGGCCTTAGAGAAGAGCATCATTTATGTACCGTTTCCCTAGATGAAGTGGTTCAGCTAATAGCCGGCAAACTTTAGTACATCTGAAGGCTTGCCACCAAACCAAGAAAAGAATACTGCATGAGTGAATACGGGGTGTGATTCGTCCTTGGAATGCTTTCCAAAGACGGGGAGGATCCATTGTCCAAGTGCTCTTGTGTCAGGGTGGATCTGAACTCCTTTCCAAAAAAGAAATGCTAACTAGGTTTGCATAAGGCCTAGGCCTCTTTACATTTTCTTTGGGAATGCTGTTTTAGCTAGTTAGAATATACAGAATAATTTTGAAAGGAAATTTGTATCTGCCATTATAACATAGATTTGACCTGCAGACCACCTTGCAATGATGCTACTTAAATAAGCCCATCTGGCAGAATTTTAGTGTACTTATGGATTGGAAAATGAACTTATTTTCTAATTAACGGGATACAGTGGAAATGAAGATTCATCTTAGTGACATGATGTAACATGCCAGACCTCTTGATGAAAATAATGCCAGTGTGACTTAAAAAGGAGGCATGTAGACATGAAATTCAGTAAACATGTCTTGCACAGAATTTTCTTTTTCCAGAGTGATTTACTACAATTTAATAGGATGAGTGTTGATGTCCCCACTGCCCATCGACTTTGAAAGCAAAAATGAATACACAAGTTGAGGCTGTGACCCTACTAGTTCTCTGTTTCTTATTTCAGTGCGGCGAGTATCTCCTCGATTTTCAATCCCTCCAAGCAACCATGAGGTGATGCCTGGAGGGAGTGTGAACCTCACATGTGTAGCAGTGGGGTCTCCAATGCCGTATGTGAAGTGGATTGTTGGAGATGTGGAATTAACAAAAGAAGATGACATGCCAATGGGCAGGAATGTTCTAGAACTGATCAATATTACACAATCAGCCAACTATACATGTGAAGCCATGTCGTCATTGGGAGTAATCCATGCAACAGCACAGATTACTGTCAAAGGTAAGAAATTCCAGATTATGTCCAAAGAAATTATGACAGATATATACAGTTGCAGCTGTCTTTTCCTAGATTTTATTCAGATTTTACATTCTTATTTTTTCCTGAGGGAGACTGGCCAAATAATGCTTTATAGATAATGTAAAATGTGGAATTAGAGCAGATTCTGTCCCAGACACGTAACATGTCTCTTCTCATTTGGTATATTTTTTACTTCATGAAACAGATACCCAAACATCTCCTAGAATGGAGAACAAATCTCAAACAAACCTACAGATATTTTTGGTATTAATTTCTCTGATGTAACTCTTCTCTTATTTGTACCTATATATTGATTTATTTATATATAGTCCTGCCATAAAATCAATATATAAAATAATCCCAGATCACAATATTGGCCTTAGATTTTCTTATCTAGTAGTACAGGAAGATTGTGACATTTTGTGCAAATGCTTGGAGTTATCATGGCCAGGATGCTGTACTATCCCATCACCCAAATATACCTCCCACCGATTTTTGCATCCCATAAGAATGTTGTTCTTGTAATAGTAGTACAATGCAAGTATTATTGTCTTGGTGAATTGGCCCTGAACAAAAGTTCCTGAAGGGTACTCCAGCTGAAGAACCTTTTTTTCCATTTGAAAGCTGACTTGGATTCTTGTCTAAATTATGGTTATTTAACCAGCCACCAACAAGTTCTGTGAACACATCTAATAACATGATTGCTATGTTTACCCTTTCATTAAAAGCACTCCAAGTAATATGTGGTAGTGTGTAATGTAAAATGTATGTTTCGGTAAAATTATTTCTGCCTTTAAAGAAGAAGGTTAAGGAAATGTTGAACCTCATTTATATTTTTATGCATTCTATCAATTGCATTAATAGTATAATTTTGTTTTCATATTTTCAGCTCTGCCAAAGCCCCCAACAGAGCCATTAGTGACTGAAACAACAGCCACCAGTGTTACTCTCACCTGGGACTCTGGAAATGCAGACCCCATCTCCTATTATGTCATCCAATATAAGTCGAAATCTTTGGAAGGAACATTCCAAGAAGTAGATGGTGTGGCCACCACCCGCTATAGTATTGGTGGCCTAAGCCCCTTCTCAGAATATGAGTTCCGCATTATTGCTGTAAACAACATTGGAAGGAGCCTTCCTAGTGAACTGGTTGAGGCGCGGACAGGAGAACAAGCTCCATCAAGCCCACCTCTCAAAGTGCAGGCACGGATGCTGAGTGCTAGCACTATGCTGGTCCAGTGGGAACAACCTGAAGAGCCTAATGGACTGATTCGAGGCTACCGGGTATACTACACCACTGATCCCCATCTACCACTCAGCATGTGGCAGAAGCACAACACTGATGACAGTCATCTCACCACTGTGGGCAGTTTGATAACTGAGACTACATATAGTATCCGTGTCTTGGCTTTCACCTCAGTAGGAGATGGCCCCCCTTCTGATGTTATTCAAGTCAAGACCCAGCAGGGTGGTAAGTACCGTATGTTTGGTTACCCCCAATCTGATAACCCTCAGGTGAGTTGAGATTGCATGATACAGACTTCTGGGAGTTGCAGTTTCAACACTTTCAGGGAGGAAAATTGGAAAAAACAAGAATTTAAATTGTCCCCTCTATGTCTTAGTCTGCTCTAACTCTTTCAGACATCTGAGGCAAAGATCATGATCATGGTATGGTTCAGACATGGGGTTTGTTCATTGAGGAGCAAGCTTATGCTTCTTAATTAAGTCTGAGGAAAATATGATCTTCAGATTATAAATACCATGTTGTTTTATCATCATTTTATGTTTGTCAAAAATGGACATCTGTTTAGCTAACAAGGTTAAACAGAAAACTGTTGAACTTGGAATCTAAAAGAAAGGGAAGGTACCGAACAGAGTTATGAAAATGCTGTAAAGTTTTACAATAGCGATAAGACTTGGGCACTTCCTAAAGCTCCTCAGATCTACCTCCACTGACTCATACTTCATTGGTCCCTAGTTCCAGCCCAACCAGCAGACTTCCAAGCGGAGGCTGAGTCAGACACACGGATCATGTTGACTTGGCTGCCAGCCTCTCAAGAGCGCATCACCAAGTATGAGCTGATATACTGGGAGGGAACAAATGGGATCCAGGTAAGAAATAATAATAATTGATTGCTATACTGTAGTTTCCTATGGAAGTGAGGCAGGTTTTTCTATATTGCCAGTTAGATTCTTGTCAAAATATAGGTAGATACAGAAGATTGTTGTTGAAAACAGCTTCTAAAAAAAAAGGCGTCATGTAGTTGTAAACCTTTGTACATATTTCTGTGTGAGAGGGAGAATCAAGAACTCCTGCAATCACTTGGATTCCTGGCCATAAGGAATAATTACTGAAAGCACTCCCTTTGTCATGAATGCGTAGATGAAGCTTCAAAGGTTGTCCATCTAGTCCTTATGATGATTTGGAACTGAAATCTAGCCATAGCTTGTCTCATATATAGGCTGTTTTGCATTAAGAAATGTTTTGGGGTCTTCAGTACCTGAAAGTGTTTTTTAATTGTCAATAAATTAATATCTGAAATAAAGACTTAAAGGGTTATGTGGGATAATACTAGACTAAGGCTCTGTGTTCTCTGTGCCTTAAAATTACTGGAATTCTGTAATACTGGATTTTGTGATATGAATTATACAAATGAAAACAAATCTGGGTGTGCATGTTAGTTTCTGCTGCTGATGGGATAAAGTGCTGAAGCCAGCTGATATATTCACTAGAAATTCTATTAAGTACCTTTCTGACTGAATTTTTGGTAGGCATAACTCTTACCTTTCATATCTTTTCTTCGCAATTTTATTCATTAACACTTAGAGGCAATGAAATACTCTGTTTGCTGACTTGTTTGTGACCAACATGAACTTCTGTGACTTTTCAATGATTATACAGGTAATCCTCGACTTAAGACCACAACTGAGTCCCAAATTTCTGTTGCTAAATGAAGCATTTGTTAAGTGGGTTTTGTCCCATTTTACGACCTTCCTTGCCACAGTTGTTAAATGAATCACTGTAGTGTTAACTCAGTTGTTAAGTGTATCTGGCTTCCTCATTGACTTTGCTTGTCAGAAGGTCATAAAAGGGGATCACATGACCCCAGGACACTGCAAATGTCATAAATATAAGTCAGTTGCCAAGCATTGAATTTTCATCATGTGACCATGGAGATGCTGCAATGGTCATAAGTGTGAAAAATGGACATACGTCACTTTTTTCAGTGACGTTGTAACCTTGAATGGTCACTAAATGAACTGTTGTAAGTTGAGAACTACCTGTATAAAATTGTGGAATGCACAATACTATCCAAGACCCCTTCTGGACACTACACCCAAGAGAGTAGTGTCTCTGTGTTTGTGTTTGTGTATAAAGTTTCTATATTACGATTGCTCAGACTCTGATTTAAAAGCTACTTAACATAACAAAATGCTGGGAGGGAAAATTCATTCTTTTTGCTTTCCTGACATTTTTACACTGACATGTTGCAGAATGCTGTGGTTGCATTTCTAATAGATATTTTGTTTCTGAAGAGCACAAGACTGTGCTTTGTTAGTGTCCTCAATTTGAAGATAATGATTTTCCTACTGTTATGCAAATTCAGTAACTTGGGTTCGGTAACTTGGGTTGTATTATTGACTTGATTAATCTGCAAGTATTGATGGGCAAATGATTTAAGAACAAAAAAAAAAAAGCATTAAAGGTTGGCTTTCCTTATTTCCTCTCCAAATAAAAAGAAAACTACTCTTTATCTTTTCCAGCATAAGGTGGAATTCGACCAGACTTCATCTTATGCAGTTGAAGGGCTCAAGCCAGACACACTCTACAAATTTCAACTAGGAGCCCGGTCTGAGCAAGGACTAGGAGTCCTTACTCCAATTTTGGAAGCTCGGACAGCACAGTCCAGTAAGTGTCTCTGTATGGCTATGGGAATGTAAGCAAGAGAAATGCTGTTGCCACTGTGCTAGTTGATGGGGAGTTAGAACCATTGTCTAGAGAAATGAGGCATGACAAGCCAGCAATAGTTCTGAAGCAGGAGCCCATTTGGCCAGGGTAAGTCTTGTTTCTCTTTCAGATCATGCCCTTTCAACAGGTAGACACACAGATTTACAGGGAAAAGCAAATAGGATATATTCCCTATCTCTGTGAGTTTTACTGCATCCTCTCCCACTCTTCATTCCGCTGCAAACAAGATACTCAGTCTCTGAACCTTGTGCATGCATATCCCTGCTCTGCATGTGCTTGTATCCCTTTGAGAAATACCCTTGCTTATATCCATACATCCCAGGACATCTAGCTGTCTGTATGCTATACACATTATGTTATTGCCGTTGGAAATTTCTATGAATTCACTTGGAAAAGAGCAATTCCAATCTCTATAAGAAGAGAAAATCATTAACACATTCTACAGAGAATGAATGCTGAATTAAGTAGTCTGGTATGCCATGTTGCATGTTCATACTATATACTACACCAGGCAACAGTAAAATTAATCAGATGGCCAGATGAAAAGATGACTGACACTGGATTGCTTTTTATTCTCTTCTCAGCCCATGTGCTGGTGAAGTATAAGCTCAGTTCACTTATTGGCAGCTCAGAATGTAGCACGTAAGCAGATTAAGGCTATCAAAAAGCTCTGAGATAAGCTTGTTTTCACTGGTGATTTGAGGGCTTGCTTTTATGAAAACATTCAGGGTGGAAGTGAGACATTTCTGTTTGTGCCATCTGTCAAGAGTTTAACGACTCCATGGGGCAACAAATGAAGGCAATAACAGCAGAGCTTTCTGTGTGCAGCCCATGCTTTCCCAAGTAGAATCAGCTCAGGATGGAACTGCTCCACTTGTGATTGAAATTACGGTTCATTTTCTCATTAGCAGCATATCACTTACAAGGGCTCCAGCAGCTCTGTTTGCGGAATCGTAGTGTCAAACCAATGAAATGCCAAACCAATAAATTAGATCAAATGATACCCAAATGTAGATATTACAAATATTAGATATTGGAGAACATATTGGATGGGGATATTTATAGAACTGGTAGCAGCTACTGAAAAAAATACATGAATCGATAGGGAGCAATTGGGCACTTTCCCAATCATTGTACTTAAACCAAAAGGACAGATCTCAGAAACAAAGAGTAATACAGATGTAAAATATGATAGATGTGAATTGTGATGCAAGGCTGTGTGTAACTGAGCAATATATGATGCCTCTGCAGTTAGAGTGCAATATTTTGGCTTGTTAAGCACATTTGCATTTTGAGAGAGTAGAGTATGATAGGTGCTATCACAAAAGTATATAATGGTGTAGTCCATTTTTAAATAGCTGCCTGTGAATGTTCCAGCTTTATCACATAATTTAAATCAAAATATGCAGCCACTCCTTTTAACTTACAGCTTCCCCAATTTAGGATCTACTTCCTCCCACTCTTTCTGTTAACCCACACTTCTATTACACATACCACTCGTGAACCATTCGTGTGATTCCCTCCCTCATAGAATATCTCCAGATAATTTATACTGTCTGTTACATAACATATGTATTTAAAAACTCACATGCATATTTACAAACAGATCTTCCTTACTCTATCTTCAGTGTTGCCTCGCATTCTCTCTTATTGTCTGTAGACTCCTGACTTGGTTTTTCAAACCTATCAAAACACCATTCTTATCCTAGTCCTGGTGATTTCGTGAACTCTTCCCTAGAACCTTCGAAGTCCTCTTTGGCTGCCTTGCTAGATATGGCAGAGAGGTTCATCTCTTACTTCAGGTCCACTAAAGTCAATATCAGAATAAAGTACTGCCTGTTATTTCATGTTATATTACCTTCCTAATACTGTTTCTGAGTTGATGTTGAGCATAGAAACATTCTAGGGAATAAGAAGTGATTAGGCGTCTCAAGACTCTTTCATTTAAAAACATTTCCATCCACTTGCAAATTAAAATACATCCAGAATTAGCAGCAGAAAGAAATGTGTGTGACTCCCAGAGGAGCTATTTTGCCTACCCTGTAATAAGTGAGGATAATCCTGATAGTGTGTTATAAGCAGTTGTAGATTCCAGTCTGCAGCTGAAGATTGCATGTTAAGTTGGCACTGAAGATAGAAATAGGGAAGAAGTCCCTGAACTTAGTTGATAGGTCTCTGATATTAATTTTTCTGGATAATGCTTATATCTATGTGCCAAAACACAAAACAGAATGTAGGATGGACAAAACTGCTGAAAACCAGTAGTAAGATACTTCATCATTTTGAGGCAAGAAAAATCACAGGACTATAATGTCAGTCATAAAATAGATTTAAAACAGCTTAAAAAGTAAAATAATGAAGAATATATTTACCCCATCCACACCCATTATATGACATTCTGCATCATTAACTCATCCACAGCACTTCTTGTTCTCCCTTATTTCTAGTCATTAAGGATTTTCCATTCCTGCTCTATATTGCAAGTCCAAGTGTATAAGATTTCTGTAATGATTAAATTATAAGGAAATCATTTCAGAAATTCTAGTCAGTCTACACATTCATTTCAATCACATTTAATATTACTTCAGAGTCTATAGTCATCTACAGCAAACTGGGATTATATTAAAATGACGTATGTGCAGTAATGTCATGATGATGGCTGTTATTTGCACTTGTATCCCAACATCTGATACAAGAACTTAAGTTGTGGTTTTGCATAATGGTACACATTATTTTACACACGTACACATACATGTGCCAGATGTTTAAGCTAGTGGCCCATCAACCACTGTAAAGCACTCACTATAGATCATCCTTCAGAATAGAAAACTGGTAGAGGAAGTAGATGTTTTATTCTTCCCGTAGCTGATCCATGGGATTCAAGGTTATAAGTAAAGATTTGAATAATTAAACTACCGAGAATCTGGCAAGAGAAAAGCAATGGAATATGACGAGAAAGATTATACACTTAAAACTAGGCAGTCATTTTGAGGAATTGGCATTGCAAGCCTGTATACCAATGGTTCTCAACCTGTGGGTCAGGACTCCTTTGGGGGTCGAACAGCCCTTTCACAGGGTCGCCTAAGACCATCCGAAAACACATATTTTCAATGGTCTTAGGAATAATTTTATGATTGGAGGTCACCACAACATGAGGAACTGTATTAAAGGGTCGCGGCATTAAGAAAGTTGAGACCCACTGCTGTATACCAACTTCAGATCAAGCCTGGATCAAATGGAAAGCTAAAAGAAAATATCTAGAACTTAGATAAATGTTAATATTACAAAGAAAACTACTTGCCAAACGTTCTCTTAATTCTGGATGTAGTTATGTTGCCCTTGTACAAAGTGATACTGCTTCCAGCATTATGAGAATGATCTATTTGTTCAATCCTTTAAAAATACATTGGAATTACATTATTAAGGTCCTGGTATTCATCATATCAGCATGAACTGCTGGCCTTTGTACATTGCAAGGAAATTTTAATCAAGGCATTGCAAATGTGATCATGTTGTCTGTATGACCATGGTGAACGTTGTGACATTGACTGTGCATAATATCTAGATACATGTTGGTATATATTTTTATCTCATTCAGGTTTTTTTATGCTTCCATTGTTTAATTTTATTTTAACCTCTTTTAATGTTAATTTGCTGTTTGTATATTGGCACTCTCACAGGTGAGATTCTTACCCAGCCATTAGCTATCAGCAGTCAAAAATAATTTTGTGCCTCACATGGTTCACTTACTCTACTTTGTTAAACATCTTTCATGTCTCCTTTTTCTAATTGCCATGAGTTTTGTCAAGTAGCATAAAAAAATTGGCTCAATGAATCCCAATTTCCAAAATGTTTATGAGTCAAGTGTGGAAGGAACTGCTTAGCTATTTGTACCCAGGGAACCTACACGTTTACTACGTATTTCTTGGTACCTTGTGTTTCTTTCTCTTTAGCTTTGACTTTTGCGGTCTTGACTTTCTTCCTTTACTAGCCAAATTTCTAGGCAAATTGAGCTTGCAAGCCTGCTTTATCATTTTAAAATAATTTTATTTAACATGCATAACAAAAGAAACATCAAAAGGGAAATATCATAACTTGGAATCCCAGGACATCAAACATCATACAAAACAGCCTACTGTGAACACAGATAGGGAAATGAATGTTTCTCCATTTTACAGTGGAAAAATGCTATGCTTGTGTGGGACCTATATATAACCTCCCCAATTGTTTTTGAAGCATTGTTGTACAGTTCTAATAGCAATAAATATGTTCCAGAAAGTATAAGATACATCTGCAATTATTTTTCATCTAATGAAACAGGATTATCATGGCAGCATAGGTCTAGTGACAGGATCCCATATTTTTTTCAAGGTTTGTTAAAAAAAATGCTGGCACTTACAACAAGTAAATAATTAGGAACAATGTACCTCTATTGGAATCAGTGCACAGGCCGAGCTGTAAATTCAGCTTGTATTGATGTTCAACTGTTTTTTTTTAAAGAAAAAAAAAGAAAATATACTCAATTTGTTCTTGTTTCCAGAAAGCTTCTACTGCTGGGTATTCCTAGCATAGCCACATATATGTGCCAGTATCATACCTCACTGGTAGACTGGTAAAGATATATTGTAGATAGCAGCCATTTTGAGAGGACTGGGGTATCAGAAATAAATCATTTTTGATGGAGTTGCACTTTGATGTTTCAAACATTGATTTAAGACACTTCATCTCATATTGCTTCCTTTAGTTCCTTAGTTTTCTATAAATCTCTTTTATACTTCTTAACTCTCAAATATAGAGTATGTTTTCAATAAAGCTATGATGTTAATCAGCTTTTGCTTATAATTAATACTAGAAGTTCAAAGTTGGTGAGTTTCATTATCTTTACCTGCCCCCTGATCATCAAAATTAGCATAACTTACCATGATATTGGGCAATATCCACATTATAAAATGGCATCTAAACTATTTGCTACTTGTCTGATGTGTCATGTCTTTGATACCCACACACTGCTTAATCTTTTAATATTAATACTTTGGAACTTTTTGTGAGATTCCTAAGAGAATTTGATAATCATTTACTATTTCATTTTAATTACTTTTTTTACAGTGACAATAACAATAGTGGACCTAACATAACTAGCTAATAAACAGAAATAATCAATCATAAAAGGTTTCCCATAATCTGATCTGGTTGAGAAGAGAATGATTGAATAGCAACTGTTTTACATCTTTAACAGATTAACAGAGTTGGAAGGGACCTTATAGGTCATCCAGTCCAACACCCTCCACCCCCTACCCCCACTTAAGCAGGAGACTCTACACCATTTCTGACAAATGGCAGTCCAATCTTTTCTTGAAAATCTCAAGTGATGAAGCTCCCACCACTTCTGAAGGCAAGCTGTTCCATTGGTTGATTATTCTCACTGTCAGAAAGTTCCTCCTCATTTCTAGGTTGAATCTCTCCTTGGTCAGTTTCTATCCATTATTCCTTGTCTGGCCTTCAGGTGTTTTGGAAAACAGCTTGACCCCGTCCTCTCTGTGGCAACCCCTCAAGAATTGGAAGACTGCTATCATGTCTCCCCTGGTCCTTCTCTTCACTAGACTAGCCATGCCCAGTTCCTGTAACCATTCTTCATATGTTTTAGTCTCTAGTCCCCTAATCATCCTGGTTGCTCTCCTCTGCACTTTTTCTAGAGTCTCAACATCTTTTTTATAGTGTGGTGACAAAAACTGGATGCAGTATTCTAGGTGTGGTCTTACTAGGGCTTTATAGAGTGGTATTAGTACCTCACTTGATCTTGATTGTATCCCTCTGTTAATGCAATTTAGGATTGCATTGGCTTTTTTAGCTGCCACTGCACACTGCTGGTTCATATTTAGCTGATTGTCTACTAAGACTCCAAGATCTCTCTCTCAGTCACTGCTATTAAGCCTGGTTTCACCCAGTCTATATGTGTACTTTTGGGGGTTTTTTTGCCTAAGTGTAGGACTTTACATTTCTCTACATTGAATTTCATTTTGTTAGATAGGGCCCAGTGTTCAAGTCTGTCAAGATCCATCTGGATCTTTAACCTATCTTCTAGGGTGTTAACTATTCCTGCCAGCTTAGTATCATCTGCAAATTTGGTGAGTTCCCCTTCTATTCCCTCATCTAAGTCGTTTATGAAGATATTGAAGAGTACTGGGCCTAAGATATAACCTTGCAGCACCCCATTGCTTACTTCTCTCCATGTAGACTTAGACCCATTAAGGACTACTCGTTGAGTAACTCCTATTTCACACTTAAACATTTACACTCTGGCAACTGAGAAAGTATTTCAAGATAGTTGACATTTAAACAGGCAGCAGTACTTGTAGTAAAAATTTTAGAATGTCTTCATTGTTTTCTTAGTTTGATTACCTGATGTAGCTTAGCCATTCTTCTGTGAGATCCTGTATTTTCTTTTTTTCCAATTGTCTGAGCTCTTCCCCTGGATTTTTTCTCTCTCTGCTATATTAAGAGTTCGTGTATTGTTCGGTATTGTTTGTTAATGTTGTGACTAGATCAGAAATTTTACACTCAAGTGACTTTATTGTTTGAAAATATTCCCTTGTCAGTTCTTTGAAGAATTGTTTAGATTCTTCTGCCATTTCTTTCAATATTGCCTTGCTTGTTTCTATCTTTCCTTTCACTACATTTGCTTAGATGCCATTCATTCATTTAGCACAGGGGTGAAATCTACTTATCTTCCCAATTGGTTCGGAAGCGCGTGCACCCTTCTGCGTATGTGCAGAGGATAAAAACATGTTACTTCCTGGTTAAAACCAGGAAATAACGACGACTGGGCGGGCGGGTGGAGCCTTGTGCTGCCATCGCTACCAGTTCTTCAAACCACCAGCCACCATTGCTACCGGTTCAGTCAAACTGGGAGCATTTCACCCCTGCTTTAGCATCCTCAGGTAACTCTGAGTTTGATGTTGGTCCCTGCAATCCAAAGTGTAGCTTTAAGTTTAATTTTCACATAATTCTTATGTTTTTCCTAATTAGTGTCTTGATCTGCCTTTCCTCCAGTTTAGTATATGAAATATTCCTGTTCTGATGTTAGCTAGTTTATTTTTGTTCTGCTTACCAAATAAAAAAAATGATGTTTTAAGTTTCCTTCACTACTTAGTGATATTTCCATCCTGCAAATCATGTTTTTATCTCTTTAAAAACTTTCTTCGTGGCCTTTATATTTCAACTCCTACTCAGGAATTTAAAAGCTATGGCATTATATGTCAGATTCAGTAGACTTTGTATTCTAGGATTCTGTTCTAAGCAGTTTAAGCAAAAAGTATCCATGCAAACTACTGCTCAAATACCACTCCTCAGAAAGAATATCACCGAATTATTTAAATGTGACACATTATTCTTAGTCGGCTTGTTATCTTTTTTAGATCTCACATTCTTTCTTGAGGACTTCTGCTCTTCTGTTCTTTTCTCAGTATTTTCTAAGACCTATGATTTCCAATTTTCTTTCCTATATATGGCACACTTATCCTATGGTAACCACAACTGGTGATCCTGTGAATGGCACATATAGACCTAATTCCTGTGCATATATATTTTTAAATAAAAAGAAATTCAAACTTTGTTCTGTATTAGGAGAATCTCTGTTGGTTGGGTAAGATCTCACTGTGCTTGGTATGTTTTGCCCAACCATTTCCCTACATCTTCCCACTTCATTTATTTATACCTAGCCCCTTCTGCCCCACCCCAAGAGGTCGCATGTGTAAGCATCAGCTCTACTACCATCCGGGTAAGTTGGGTACCACCACCGGCTCAGAGCCGCAATGGAGTCATCACACAATATTCCATCGCGTACCAGGCAGTGGAAGGAGAGGACAGCACCAAGCATGTGGTTGAGGGCATTGGACATGAGCACTCCAGCTGGGAGATCAGCAACTTGGAGAAATGGACAGAGTACAAAGTGTGGGTGAGGGCTCATACAGATGTTGGTCCTGGACCAGAGAGCATCCCTGTCTCTGTTCGCACTGATGAAGACGGTAGGTTTTGACACATGGTCAAAGGTAACAGGGCTTCTATTGATTGTTACTAATTTGTTTCTTAGGAATGCCCCGTGGATCTTACTCTACAATATATAAACAACAATGTGTTCAATTTTTAAAAAAATAGGGCAGCTCCTTTATAATCATATTCAGTTAGAATGTGAGTCAGAGTCAATCAATAAGTAATAAGAGTCTTGTCCATGTGAGGTTCATAGATAAGTTGCGTAGAATGCAGTTGCCTATACAGATCTGCTTCTTAACTCTCTATCAGGGACACATTGAAGCAAAACAATGTATTGCATTAGGTAGACAAGTCTGTTAGGTCTCAATTTAAGTTTCCTGTCTAGAGAGTGACAGTACTCAGAGTGACTGGCACTTGTTACGTTACATTCCGGCCTCAAACACTGGAGAGGCCATAAGTAAACATAGGAGGAAGCGAGCCACTCTTAAACTGAGAGCAGGCATTCTTTGGTTTTATTGCCTCTGCTGTATTACCCCTTGCATTGCTGAAATTCTAGGAAGTGTGATGCATAGCTATGTTCAGGGACTGTTTCCCAGGAAAAGAAACATGTCTGTGGGCTCTGCTACTTGATTTGTTTGCTTTAGTTCTCATTTAGCAAAGCCTTAGCTAGAGGGAAGCTACTACCCTAGAAATGTCTTAGCAAACTTGAAACATTAGTCTGAGGGCTGCAGAGTTGGCTCTCCCAGGTAGGCTTTGTCAGGCGTGAGTTTGAAAGCTTCCAATAACATGAAGTTTCATAAATAGCAGGTAAGGTGAATGAAATCCTTTTTTGTGCCTTAAAATGTATTTGTTAGTTAATACACTCTTTTTATAATTGGAGTGACATGTACTAACCCAACATAAGTCAATTCCTGAGTAGTTGCCGTTAGCATAAGGCTCTGTAGCAGGTAAGATTCATGGTAGCTGGGCCCTGCAAAGCTGTCACAAGCAACATTCAAGGCGTAGCTGACTCCAATAAGAAAAGGGATCAATTTGTTAAGACACTGTTACGTTTACTTTTTGGAAAGCCTGAAGAACGTACATCATTCCCCATTCTGTCCTCCTCCTTTCGTTTGCTAAATCATGATTTCCCTCGATGCTCCTCTTCAAGTAACTATTTACAATTAGGAGTGAGATCTACGGAAAATAATGTGTTGCCTAAAGCTGAGCAACTGTCAGCCAGCCATATCTTTTTTTTCTGGAATTATGCTTGCAGATTTCACCCACTTCCCAGCCTCCAATTAACCTCCTCTTGTATTGACAATTGAGGCACTGTGTGCTTTTGAATGCCCTGGATTGCTTTTGCAAAAGTTGAATGCTGTTTTGGTTTTCCAAGCTAAGGCTGAATAGCAGTATGGCAAGGGGGACTCTAAAATGAATACATTGCCCCATTCATATACAGAAGGAAAAGCTTCTTTGAGAGAGCATTCCTCCATCCCTTCCCTCTGTGCTCTTTTTTAATTTGCATTGATATTTTTGTCTCTCGGTGTAAGAACCCGGAATAATAAGAATGCAATTTTGCCAAATAGTAAATAGGTTGTACACTGCCTTATGAGAAAGTACCTCCTTGTAAGAAAATTGAAATTTTTCAGGCAACTGCCATTTTTCACTTTTTATTAAAAAGCACTCTATAACCTGGAAGCATAAGCAGGCATCTCAATCTTCAGAACAGCCTTTTGCTGTAGCAGTGGATCAACTGACTGTAAGCCATTGTTCTAAATGCTTCTTTCCTCTTTAATAAATCTGCTTCTCTTCTCTGCTCACTCTTTAATGCAAAGAGAGGGGGGGATTAGTTTTCTGAGGAAAGCTTTGCATCTTCTTATAATAACAGGATATCTTAGACCACTGAAGATGCTGTACATGTATGCCATACACTGTTAATCTTTGAAATATGACATGTCTATATATACAGACATGCATGTACAGAAATACTTGTTCCTGAGAAAACTATTTGAAGAGTGGGCATTAGAGAAAGCAATCACAATTAAGGTACCAGTGTTAGATGCAACATGATGATTTCTCTCTAACTAAGTTTTCCTATGTACATTGCAGTGCCCAGTGCTCCCCCACGGAAAGTGGAGGTAGAGTCAGTGAACTCAACAGCAATTCGTGTTTCCTGGAAGTCACCCATCTCCAATAAACAGCATGGCCAAATTCGAGGTTACCAAGTCACCTATGTAAAAATGGAGAACAATGAACCAGTTGGACCACATGTTATCAAAGATGTCATGGTAGCTGAATCCCAGGTATAGCCCGCTATTGATGAATATGCATACTTATTTGCAGAATTATCTGCATGTCAGTGATTATTATTACTTTTTTGATTTATAGGACTGGTTAAAATTCTAACACAGGTGGAAAATCTATGGTCCCAAATGGTATTGAACTGATCCCCTTTGAATTAATCCACAGAGTCATTGGTCATGGAAAATGGAGGCTACAGTCCAAATACATCTAGAAGGCCACAGATTCATTAGGTTTACTCTAAATAAATAAATTTAGAATTTAAGGCCAACTGCACAGTATGTGGTATACAACACCATGTAACTAGAGATTACAAGTATAAACTCATATAATGAAATTCAAGTAATGAATGAAAAAATAGAATTAATCTAAAGGAATCAATTTGTTGGAATAGGTTTAAGGAAAATACAACTAAATGGGCTTTTTGAATAACACATCCAAAAGGTTAAGTGTTATTAAATGTTGCTAATTTCGCTAAAAATGGATTAAATGAGTTTCAGAATTGCCTTCTAATGTTAATTAAGTCATCCTAAATGGAAAATCTGGGATTCTTCAGTAGTATGCTGGAAATAAATTTATGCTTTCTTGATGGTTCTGTATTTTACTACAAGTGTTAATAAGGTTTTGTTATATTTGATTGACATGACTTGTCAAATCAAAAAACTTTCTGAAATGAAAGCAGTAGGGAAAGGGTTGAATAGAATAAAATAGTTTTTGAGAAATCTAAGGTCCTTCTTAATGTAATCTAGGGAGCAAGATAATATAAGCATTGCCTATCATCTCTTTGGAGCTGAGTATCTTGTCAGAAGTTGCTTAGTGTAAGTAGTATACTCATAATATCACTGAAATAAATAAGAAACTAAGTCTTAGTTTTGAACCATTTGTTGTAGTTTTTCTGCTTACTAAGACAGAATACCTTTTGGATTCAGGAGGGATGGGTAGGGAGGGGGGAGAGGATTCATGCTGGAAAAAAAATCTGTAGTTCCTGGGGTTTCTACAGTTGCAAGCTGGGGTGATCAGTTGTGAGCTAGATTTTTTAATGGCACCCAGTAGAATTACAAGACAAGTGCACAGACTAATTGATTTGCTTCCTAAGTATAGTTGAATTATTTATCTCTCTCTCAACAGGGAGCAAAGCACAGCAAACAATAAGAAAATAAAATAAATCACACACACCTTTCATACACTAGAAGATAAAGCCCAGTCTAAGAATGAAGGCAAAATAAAATAAGAACCTATTAGCACAGGATTGTATTTCTTGGATTAGATCATCAGAATTTATACAAATCTTTTCAAAATTTTTGTATCTGGGAAGATATACAGTGATTGTAACAAGGCTGTCCCTTTAGCTGGTAAAATTCATCAGTTTGCTATCTTTCTCTAGGGCTAAAGATTTGCTCTTCAATAAGCTATATAGTTAATCTCCTATAGATGAAATAATTTAATTAAACCCATTGAACCACCACATTTTGTATAAGAAAGTAAAAGAGTCTATGCGGAAACAGCCACAACAGAACAGATATCTTTAACTTCGATGTAAAACACTGTGTGTGTGTGTGTGTGTGTGTATTCCTCGGATTATCCTTCATGGATATGACTTGCCTTTTATTTCTTGAAAGAAATATCCTATCCTTCAACAAATGGAGGTGCAGTATAATACTCTAAGACTATGCCTTGCAAAGCTTTTTATTTGTCTTATTTGCCAGACGAGTTTTGTATTAATTCTCTGCTAGAAAGAGGCTTCATTCTTACTGTTCATATTTGTTGGGATATTTTTCAGTTGGTCTCCAGTCATTGTTTCTTGTAGAAACATAAGCGCTAAACTGGGGATACATTTAAACAGCAAGGGATTCCTAGCAAATTAATAAGTCAACTACATGTGCAGGGTAATTCTGGATCTCATCCAAGGAATCAGTCAGTGTGAATGGGAATTACAATGATCTGTCCTTCCTGGAGGCACTTGCCCTTTTTGTTATATGGGTGGGTGTTCTTGGATGATAACCAGACAGATGGAAAAGCTGCAAGCACAGTCAGGTGAAAGGCTTGAAGGCTAAAGGTGTAGCAGTGTATCATGTACTTGATCCAGCTGCCTGAGAACAGTCATAAAGCTAGAAAACCATTCAGATAATACCACCATCTAAAATGTTAGGGACTTTATTATCAGAAATGCAGTCAGCTTTCATATTGACCATTCAGATAATATTGCCTTCTAAAATTTTGAGAAGATTATCAGAAATGCACTGAGCTTTTTGCATTGTGTGGATAAATAATACTGTTCTGTCACTCTTCCTCTTTTCCCTTCATCTCCCTATTACACATTGGTCAAGAATATTTAGAGAAACATTTTGTCATATATAAAATACTGTTCTTCATTCTGTATTTAAAACTAATAGAAGGGAAATTTAAAATGTGCTGCATATTCCTTCTTTGATTCGAATTTAGTAACCGATTGCTCTGTAAGAGAACTTTATACTTAAGTAAATTTCTGTGCTGTGTCTCTGCCTCCAGCTGAAAAGTAGCTAGCAGGACAGTGTCAATCATTGTGTCCTACATGGACGGACAAGCATGATTTTATCTCAAGAATTTGCCTGTATGTATTACTTCAGCAGAGTTCGGGAGACAGTACACTCCACTGTATAGTTTACCATATAAACATATTCTGCTTTTCTAAGTATAAAGCTGCAACAGCCCTTTTCTAATACCATAATTAAAGGTAATAATCTGATAGTAACTTTGGATTCCCAGTAACAGAGAAAACACACTGCTGTATTCCATTCTGTATATACACATTTAAATTCTACTCTGGGCTTTGTGTGCCAATATATTTTGTGATTTTCAGTCATATTTGGATATTTTGATTTGTATTCAAGATTCCAAGGCATATAATATTTTGATACTTGACCGTACTGAATTCATTTTAGTTGTCAAGTTAGAAAAGCATTTTACTTAGGATAAAATAAGAACATAGAGTAGGCAACGTGATGCATCTTCCTGATTCTGAATAAGACTTCCACAACTCTTGCGATTAGTCAGATTGACTGAAATTTATGAGAATTGTCCAAAAAATCTGGAGGATATTTAATTGTCTACCTTGTGTCCACACTGATTGACAACTTATAAGATAAACTCAGAAATAAGGCTTTAAAATAGCTGTTACTTTCTTGAGAAGTGGGTCCTGGGTAGCAACTATTCTTCTGGAAAGAGAGTTATTTGACTATTCAGTTTGGCTTCATTAACAAGATGCACATGAGATTCACAGCTCTTAAAAGAATTTTATTTCATTTATATGGCTGCCCAACTCACACACGGTAATTCTCTAATCAGACAGCTAAAGTAAAGAATGTGCATTCAACAATCGTGTGTGTAGTGCTAGGGCAGGCCTTCTTTGCAACAGTTTGTAAACAGGGCAGAAAATAAATCTCAGACTAGTCTTGGTCAAACTAATCTATTTGGTGCTCTTACTAGAACTGTAGATTTGGTGATATCAACTTCCAACATTAGCTCTCCTTACGTTGGTTACCTCTCTCTAAGCAGTAACAGCAGCTGATTTTTTTTTATCAAGACCTTTGGTTCCCTCAAAGCCATTTATCTTATTCAGTGACACTAAATACTTAAGAAGCAATTGGGCTATTTTAGCAGAGAACTGTTTTATCTGGTAGGTAGTAGTTTTATAAATTCCAACATTTACCTGTAGCTGATTTCATCACAGAAATGCTCCTAAAACAGAGGTTTCTCTGATGAAAGGGAAAGATGATAGTATGTTGAAGTTGACAGTGTAACCATTTAAAAAAACCAAACTTAAAATTGAATATGCACCACTATTTTTCTGGCTCATTTTACATATTTCTACTGTAGAAATACAGTAAGTGTATAATTGTGAGGCGGTTCTGAACATTTTATCTTAGATATACATTATCTTTAACAGTGGTGATGTATGTGTCATATTTTAATATATTTATTCCATAATGTTTTTTGGGGGAGGATTGTTATTGCTAGCAATGTCATTATCCTAAAACCCACTTTTTGGAAATAATCCAAAACATGTAAAAAACTAAAGAATATCTGTCTATAGATATTAAAATAATAGTCATTATATAATACAGCAGCTGAAAACCAGCAGTCCTTACGTCTTTGATTTAGGAATGGAAATGAATAAAGAGTAATACATTTTGCTAGAAAGAAAGAAACAGGATAAGAAGTTTGCATATAGACATGGATTAAATATATATGTGGGCAGGCTCAGTCATGAGGACTTGTCCACTTCCTCAGCCCCAACAGGATCAGACCCCTAATCCTGTTGATAATAAAGCAAAACTGTTCCCTGGCCCAAGGCTGGGGTCTAACTGGAGCAGATCGGAAGGATTTTGTCAGATAAATGCTCAGCATATTCCTCCAAAGAGTCCTACAGGTAGACCTCTGAGCCTGCTCTATTCAAAAGGACCTGGGTCATCTTAAACAAGGCCTCTGAACACATGGGCATGGAAGAGCCATACAAATAGTGATATTTCATCACCCTTACTGTCATGACCTGCTCATGAGTGCCCTCCAGCAGTACTCTACCCATTTCATCTCCCCCCAATTCCTCAGTATATAGTGAAAGATTCTGAGATTTGTTTGAGGCATCAAAGGAACACCAAGGTAGCTACCTCTGCACTAGATATAATAAATGCCTTAAGCCACCAGATATGTGGCTAGTTTGTCCTAAGTTCCAGTTCGTTTTGATGGAGCATGCCTAGGTATACTTAGGTTTGCAGTTGTCGTCATTCTGCACAAGTTGAAAAGAAAAGCTCTCTTGCTTAGCTTTGTGATGGAAATTAAAACAGTTGAAAGCAAGTTATATATCTGGTTCTAATGCATTTTACGCTTTTAGAGATACATTTGTGAAGAACTGTATATATTATTGGGATCTTCCTAGTGCCAAACCTCACGTACGAATGTGTTAATCTGCATCACCATTCCCTTATTCTATCTCCATTTTCTTTCCTCCTCCTCGTCAGTTGAGGCTTAAGGACTCTGCTGACCACGTAAGTACCATTTATTAGTGTGTTTGCTTGGATCAAAAGGTTCTGAGGATCATCTTGTGAAATCTTTAAATCTTTGTGCATAGTGCTGTCAAAACATCCCCATCAATTCTCAGATATTTTGAGGAGTTACTCCGAAGCTTCAACCAGCTACAAATCCTGAACAAATTGGCATTTAGATTGCAAATAATGCAGAAAAGCAATTGACATTTCTGTCATCTTCATTCCCTGCTTGTTGCAATGCAATTTAAGACAGATGAACAGAGAGCAGCCCCTCTTTACTGTCCTTGCCCAACTGGTTACATGGCAAAATCAGTTCTATATAATCTTTAAACTTCATTGTTCCCAATCATGAAATATACTGTGCTCTCTCAGCTATGACCTTTGGTAGAAACACGGGCTACAATACAAAAGCAATCATATTCAAACAGTCAAATTCAATTTTTGGGAAGTAATTTTGAAATATAAATTTGAAGAAAGAAGTTTGAACATTGCCTTTGGGGACAGGGGAACTAAGATAGAAAGAGAATGCTTAAACTAGCTGGTGTGACTTCCATTCCTTCTTAAGCAGAAGGGTTATGTTAGAAGGGGTTTGCAGTGACAGCCCTATGCCTACAATCATTGGAGTGGTACCTTTCTTTTCTCCCAGTCCATGTTTTTTTCTTTCTTTCCTCCCTCTTCCTACTTCACTTTCTCCAATAGCATGTAAGAGTATGTCTTTTGTGTGCACTGTGGTATTCGCTATTTCTTTGGGCGATGTTTATAGCCTGTAGTGCTATATATTTTAGTTTCCCTTTCCATGTTATTTTAATTGGCGTGATTAATGTGGGTTGATTGATTCAGGTCACTGATGCAAACTTCCAGGGAAAGGGGAATCTTTTCCTATTCTAATTCCTGTCTGATTGGTATTTCTTAATTTGGGTTTCCAAATGAAAACAATGAAGAAATGCTAACAATTCTGAGAAATCAAGAAAGTGTCCTGCTCTATCCATTATAGTACAGATTTGGTGAAATTCGGTGCCTGGATATTCAATTGTACAGAGTTCTCATGTACAGAGTTAATATGTTTAAATTCTGCTTGAAAACCTTTTGATCCCTTTTAAACAGGTTGCTCCCGATAGAATTCTGTGACAGAATCTCAGTTTGGCCACAGAATAAATAAATATGTCAGAATGTTTTTGCATAGCATACTAAATCATACAACTTGTTGATTTGCAAATGAACTCTATTTCACACAGGGGCTTTACCTGCAAACAGGTGCAACTAATAGAGTATCTGGGGTTTTGTTAGCCTGCTATATCTGGCTTTCTCCATGCAGGGAAAAAAAATTGCTCTGGTTTTTGAATGCCTTCATTCTTGGGATAAATTAAATAAGGGTCTTGCATTCACACATCAACTGACTTTGATTAATCAAGCTGCAGACTGCTCATTAGCTCATGTATTCAAGGCCAAAACAAGGCTTCTGTTTAAAAAAACACATGAACTACCACAGAAATTGTTTTCCCTAGCCACAGTCTACAAAGCCAATTCCACTCACTCAAATGCGATTAGACACTTCTTTAAAACTGTGAGTACATCAATGAGAAAGAAAAACTAGCATCCCATGCCTTTCTTTTCTATGGAATTTGCATCTTCCTTTGGTTGTTATTATAACCTATTTTCTCCATTTATGGGATGGGTATTTTATTGAACACCTGGGCATATAACGGCAAATGATTTAACTTGGCAGCCTCACCCACAAACTTATTGCCCATCCCATTTTTTTTTTTGTTTTTGGTAAGTTTGGTATGTGTTGCAGACTTCTGTAGGAAAACTTTCTTGCCAATTAGAACTACTACTCTTTTTGTAATCACAGTCATATTAGCTTCCTGCCCTGCCCTGGGGTTTGATGGTTTTTTGTTTGTGCCATGTATCCAAGCAATACATTGCAACACAGAATTTTTTCCTATCACCACATGCATATAACACAGCATGACTTGTTGATTTGAGGAATCTTTCTGTTAAATTTTGACTCCATTTCTAAAAATAAAAATTGTCTCCTGTAAGTGGTTCATATAGCAATTAAAATTCAATAAACAGGGATGCTGGAAAGCATTTTATATATAAATGAAAATAAGACATAGTAAAATTTAGATTTATAAACTGAAAGAAAAGCTTTGAAAGTTAAAGCAAATAAAGTGGAAATATTGAGGTGAAAAATTAATTTAACAATTTCAGACCAAACAGATAAATTATCATACTAATTAGATGGAACCAAACTAATCTTTCCTTATTGCTACTCCGATTGTTTCTGCCTGTCCAATACTTTGGGCAGAATGACTGTGCTCTAGGACCCCTCAATTAAATGTTGTTATATTGCGAGACCCAGGAAGTGTGCCATCTCTGTTGCTCCTTCTGGCCTCTGGGACAGCATCCTTCCAGAGATATGGATGATACCCAGGCCCCAGGAATTCCAAAAAACCTTTAAGAATTGGCTCTGTTTCCAGGTCTGGGGTTTATGTGTCTGTGAGGCTAATCATGTCGTTATTGTTATTGTTTATTTGGGCTGTCCATTTTAACTCTGTATTTGCATTGTGTAGACTGCCCAAAGTTTAGTGGGATGGACGGCCATAATAAATTATAGTTGGTTACACAGTCAGCCAGATGTTTAGACTGGATTTGGCATTTTTATCTACCTACCAAATCCTTCCCAAGGATCTAGGACAGGCAGATGTTTGCTGGTATTGAAGGTTATCATCCCAAGAAGTTTCAAGTAAAGTTGCCTTTTGCAATTGACTAGTGGTGATTTTGTCAATGCTAATGATGTTCAAGTGGTCCTCCAGATGTTTTAGGGTTGCACCCAAGGCTTTTACTATTATTAACTTTGCTTCCTTTTGCCACAGACATTCTACTTCTGTTTGCAGATCTTTGTTATGTTTCTCCAGTTCTTCCTCTTCTATTCTGCTGTCTCCAGATACTGCAACATTCACTAACCAGACTTTTTTGTCTTCCTTATTAACAGTTGTTTAGTCGGGGGGGGGGGGGGTGTTATGTGGCAGATGCCTGTCTGTTTGAATTCTAAAGGCCCAAGGCACTTTAGCATTTTCATTTTCTATGACTTTCTCTATTTTGTGGTCCCACTAGTTCTTGCTTGCAGGCAAATGGTCTTTCTTGCAGATATTCCAATGCACCATTGCTGCTTCCTTGTCATCCTGTTTGTAATTAGCCTGTGCTCTTCTTGCAGCAACTAACTGGGTGGTCCATTATTTCTTCAGCCTTTTTGCAGAGGTGGCATTTGCTGTCTGTTGCTGTCTTTTCAGCTTTGGCTTTGTATGCATTTGTTGTTCAGGCATGATCTTGTGCAATCTTTTTCTTCAATTTTCCTGATCTTAGCCATTGCCAGGTCTTCTTCTTATGTGATTTGCCTGCCATTTCTTTTATTGTACTGACTCTGCAATACTTTATCTTTCCATGTTGCTTTTCTGTTCTTCATTTGGTCTTTCTTGTAGGCCAGTTCTGTCTTGGAAAGAAACAGTAAGCCTTCATGGTATGCTAGCTTCAGTGCATCATCTTTACTATGCTTCAAATATTCTTCCGGTGCCCTTTTTTCTTCTTCACCTGTCTCATGTACCTGCAACCTTCCACACCTGCTTATTTTTCCTTGGTTAGTAGAATTTGTTGCTGCCTGGATGAAGGGCATGATTCATTCTCATTATATTTGGGGATTCCTACCCAGGGCTTTTAGTTTTGGCTGAGTCCAGTCCAATATTCCAGCTGTGTATCTAACAACTAAAACTGCCAAAGTGTTAATTGTTTTGATGGTATTTCTGCCGTTGAGTTTGAACTTTGAGATCCTCTTCACTCTCATATTGTATTCACGTCTACTTTTCTCCTTGACTTCAGCATGCTTGATGTTGTCAGTTTGAAATCATGGTCTTCATCCAAACTCTTGATGTTATTTCTATAGGGCATCTTGATTCCTTAGTTTTTACCGTCTTTCTTTGGTTGATGAAGAGGATGGCCATATATGTCCAGTCCAAACTTCCTCACAATATCTTTACTGTTTAGTTGGTCACTGTTAAGCAGCAATTCTATTTCAAATCATGTTTTTCCACATCCATGTAAAAAAGGTGGGATAGTCTGGCAGATATTTTTGATGCTTGATAGCTATGGCCTAGCTTGTTCAGTATTGTTGACAGAGGAATCAGTGCAATGACAAACAGTAGTGGTGATATCCAGACTCTTTGAAAGATTTCTCTCTAGATATTAACTGTGTCTTCCCTTGTGCCATTGCTCTTTGCACAAAGCTGCTGATGTTCCTACTGATCCTGTTATTTTTATGCACTTGAATATCTAATCATGTGGCAGGGAGTCAAATGCCTTCTTGTAATCAATCCAAACTACAATTAAGTTGGTCTTCATTCTCTTACAGTTTTCCAGTACCATCTTGTCAATTAGGAACTGATCTTTTGTTCCTTAGCTGTTTGGGTAGTTTCCTTTCTACTAAGGTGGAAAGAGCTTGTTTTCAACTAGATGCTGTTGGGCTGCATCAGCTATCACACTGGCTAGCAATTTGAACGTTGTTGGTAAGCAGGTAATTGGCCTCCAGTTGCTTGGTGCAATCCCTGGTTTGGTTCTGCAACCCAACAAGGCAGACACAGACTTCAGAGGATAATTAGAACTGCAGAAAAAACAATTACTACCAACCTGCCTTCCATGGAGGACCTGTATACTGCACAAGTCAAAAAGAGGGCTGTGAAAATATTTACAGACCCCTCGCATCTTGGACATACTGTAAACTGTTTCAACTCCTACCCTCAAAACGATGCTATAGAGCACTGCACACCAGAACAACTAGACACAAGAACAGTTTTTCCCCAAACGCCATCACTCTGCTAAACAAATAATTCCCTCAACATTGTCAAACTAGTCTGCATTACTATTAATCTTCTCATCATTCCTATCACCCATCTCCTCCCACTTATGACTGTATGATTGTAACCTTGTTGCTGGTATCCTTAAGATTTAAATTGACTGTTTCCCTATGACTATCATTAAGTGTTGTAACTTATGATTCTTGAAGAATGTATCTTTTCTTTTATGTACACCGAGTGTATGCACCAAGACAAATTCCTTGTGTGTCCAATCACAATTGGCCAATAAAGAATTCAATTCTATTCTATTCTATTCTATCCTATCTTATCCTACCCTACCCTACCCTATCCTATTCTATCCCATTCCATTCCATTCCATTCTATTCTATTGTTGGATCTTTCATTATCAGATAGGTTTTGCCAGATATTAACCAATCTTCCATTTCATATCCTTGCAGTATGTTGTTAACTGCCTGGCAATGAGTCTTTGTAGACCAATCAGATGTTTCAATCAAAAACCATGCAATTTATCTTTACTTGGTGCTGACCATTTCTTGATCTTCCTTGCTATTTTCTCTTGTACTATTTCTGCAGTTAGTACAAGTTATTTCAGTTCAGCTTCTTTTTATTCTTATCCACCTCCTTTTGTCTAAGGTGCATACAAATTATATTTCTTGGATTGTTCCATAGCTGCTCCTGGAACTGAGCTGGTTTTTCCTTTGTCAGATGTTGATAGATTTACTGCAGGCTCCATTGATGGATTGGTAGAAACCTTTCAGATTCAATTGAAATTGAAGATTCTGCAGTGTGCAATTTGAGCATATCTGCTGATCATCTTGGCCAAAGCTGTTATTTGCTGCTTTATTATTTCCAGTGCTTCCTTAGTTTCACTTGTTTCTAGGAGATGTTTCTTGATTAGGTCTTTTTGTTCTTCAGCTTTTCTTTCATCTATTCTATCTTGGTGCTCTTGTTTTCCAATCTAATCTTCCATCTTGGTAGTACACTATTTGACTTTTTTTCTTCTTCGTTGATTTTGCATCCCAGGTGTTCAGTTATAATTGCAACCATGCTGTACATCAGCTGATTTATTTCTTGCAATGAGCTGGTGCTTATGTTTGATATTACAGTGTTGTCATCTTTTAATGCTTGTGCAAGCTGCTTTTTTAATAAGTTTCAATCAGTCAAACTTATTCTGATGCTTTTGTGCTATTCTAGATGCTCCGTAATTCTTCACTTCAGTTCCTCCTGTTTTTTTCAGTTAGGGGTTTCTTTGTTTCTGAGAAGTTAGAGGAGAGGGTGCCTGGTTTGGAAACGAGAATGGTTTAATAGCTATGCTGGCTTCCTCTACCATCAACTCTCTCTGGTTTGTCTCTATTGTCTTAGCTACCTCTGGCAAGGCTTAGGTTTCTTTGGCCTGGATAGACCTTTGCAGTTCTTCTAATTCTACTTTTCTGAGTATTTTATTTCATATTATAAATTGATGCTGATCTGCTAGCTGCTATTCTGTTATTTCTGATTCTGATGTTGTTCTTTCCAGAACTGGTGGATCCTTTTTCAGATATCCTCTTTTTATTGGATTTGTAATAGCAAATCATTATTTCTTTGTTTTCAGTCTTTTTATATTTGCAATGGGTAAGAATTTTTTTCTTCCAGTAGTTCTGCAGTTGCTGGCCCTGGTTGCTCAGCCAACAGTCCTGAATCCTGTAGTCCACTTGTCACCAGATGTCCAGAAACTCCAACACCTAGCATGGTCTTATTGACCCAAGTAATAACTGATCCAATATAGGTTTCTGTAAGTTATGTCTCACCATATTGTTTATGGGAGAGACACTCTTCATCTGCTTCTTCTGATGACATCTGTCCAGAATGCTTGAAGGTCTAGCATAGCTCTCACATTTCTCAGGACATGCTACCCTGTTTCCCCCAAAATAAGACATCCCTTGATAATAAGCCCAATCGGGCTTTTGAGCGCATGGCAATAAGGCCAAGCGCTTATTTCAGGGTTAAAAAAAAATAAGACAGAGTCTTATTTTCAGGGAAACACGGTAGCAGCACAACCATGACAAGGTAGTGCCTCACTAAGGGATTATTTTTATTAGCTACTCAACAGCATTTGGTTCTTCATTGGTAACATTCAATTAAGAGATATTATTTTGTTGTTTATTGATTCCATTACACTATTCACTTATCAGACCACAAGTAACTTCTGTCATGTTGCATTATAATTGTAAAGTTCTACAAACTTCTCCAGATTTTTTCTGCTTTCTGCCCAAATTAGAGGAAAAAAGTTGAATATCTGTGTACCTGATTTGAGAAAAGAGACGTTTGTTGACCTATATTTATAATCTTTAAAAACGTGTCTTTCCAATTTGTAATTTTAACTCTGTAGTTTCAGTGAAGAGATGTATTAGCTGTGAGAACTAAAGGAGCTTGAAACCAAACACACTTTTAAGTTGGTTAGAAGAAAACTCCAGAGTAGATCTGAGAGTCAGAAATGCTCTGCTACTCATTTCCTTTTCTGTTTGCTTGATATATATGATATCTTTTTTCTCCTTACAGGAAACCATCATAGGGGGCCTTTTACCAGAAACTACCTATTCTGTCAGCATCGCAGCTTATACCACTAAAGGGGATGGAGCCCGCAGCAAGGCCAGAGTGATTGCTACAACTGGAGCAGGTAAGCCATTTGTTCTACAATATGTCTTGATGGACAGGCCTACTTTACTATCTTTTTTGAGCTGCTGAATCATTGATGTAGTTGAAGTCATGGCAGAAATGTAAATCTTCAAAGAAATTGGGAATATTTGAGAGTTCTACCCCTTTTACCTGGTCTGTAGACTGTTGGTAGTAAATGGAACTAAATAAAGTGGAACTCTATTCCCCAAGGGCCACTTCATCCTTTCTAATCTACAGGTATTAGCAACAACAGATGTCTCAAGCAGAACTGGAATACAATGATACTGTTGTGTTAATTATTGGTATTTGACACTGTATCCCTCATCTCTTATTAGCTCCCATGATTAACAGTTTTTTGTAGATTTATTTGCCATGAATTGCCTTTTTTCAAAAACCCATCTATACTGGTGGCCATTACCACATTTCATGGCACGGATAGGCTCTAAATTGTCTATTTCAGGCATATAGTCATCACTTGATATTGATGTTCTTATACACTGTTTTGTCTGTTCTGATCCTATCTATAATTCATTGAATTATCTCAACTTTAGTATAGCAAACAAAGAAGAAATTATATGTCCTTACAAGGTACATGGTGGGAAACATATATTTTCATTTAAATGCCTTTTTGTGTCTGTCATTCTTAATCTTTCCTTTATCTGGATCAGGACAACAGCTTTTAATCCAGATAATATGATGAAGAATTGACAACATTGTGTTTATATATACCATGCAGCACAGATAATTTTTGCCTGATGCCATACTTCAGATACCCAAAATAAAAATTTAAAAAATCAACTTTTAAAAAATACTGAAATTGCCAACATCAAGAATGAATAAAATTGTATCAGATTTAGTGACTTCCTGAGACTTTTAATTAAAAAAAATCTTTTAGTACCTGTATCAGTAACTACCCATATTAGACTCTCAATCCACCAGTGATGCCTTAGATTGGAAACCACTGAAGTATACAATTGTAATGAGTTAAATGATATTCTAAGACTCAATCATATCTTCTGAGCTGTGTTTCTGAATAATTATTTAACTCTGTTGACCTGTTTGGAAGTGATATTTGAAACGAAGATAAAACTACAAAAACATAAGAGCATTGAAATTAGTTACAGTACAGAAATTATTACCCTTGCTTAAGGAAATGCTGCATTTCTTATGCCTATTCTTTCTTCCTGCTAAATAGGCACAAACAAATAGATGATGGAAATGTACTTGGGGACACCCAAAGTTCCTCAATAGAAAGCACACTAGGATTCAATTGGAACTGCCTGCTATAGTCAGGATTTGTAGTTACAGTCTTATCCAAGTATATCAAATGAAACAATGCAGAGCTTTTTAAATGACTTTCTGTAGTAGTCTCTTGTTTTGGAATGATGCCTGGTTGTTTGCAGTATGCTAATCTCCATTGGCTTCAGATTTTGCTCATTTTTTAAGACTGTAAACTAAATTTTTTAAAACAATGAATGAAAAGATTATCTACTCCTGTCTTGGTATTTGCCAAATTTCAACAGACATTCTTAAAACTTTTTTCATTGAAGAATATACTCGTTCCAGAAATGTTAATGCAATGGTAGAAAGAGAAGCCAGGTATCTAGAGAACAAATGAGATGGGGACTATCTTTGGAGCTTTGTTGTCATATAAAAAGTGTGGGTTAGTCTCTTCCGATCTAATATATGCCAGGTAGTCTGACAAAATTTTAGATTAGTTCCAAGTTCTACAAAATCATTCCATAGAAACTTTTTAAAATTTCTCTTTGTACCATTCTTAGTGCTGCCATCTCTTAGTTTCTCTGCCATATCAATTCTGTTCACCCTACCACTAGAATATCCAATGAAACAAGTAAAAAGTTTGTTAAACATTTTCCATAATCTGAATGGCTTTCACAGAGGAGCATCATCATCATAATTTAGCTAAACCCACTCAAACCATATGTGGAATATTACTGTCCTGTTGTGATTTGTCTCTGGGTGCCACAATCCAACACAGGCTAATGCTTATTTTGGCAGTAAACAGGCTCTGAATAGTTCTGCTGTGGTTGGATTTACACATCAATTTCACCTGATGTGGGGGAAAGAGATGTATCTATTGTGGGTGTAACTGAGATATGAAACCATCCATTTTATACAGCAGGTGTTAAGCTTTGATGGGAGCAGCCCTTAATTTGTACTGCACATACAAAATTTGGAATCAGGTTGTTGCACAGCCATCACATCAGCATTCCTAGCAGGAACCAGTTCATCAGCTTAAACGCAGTGTATTTTGATTGCAAGCAGCATGCTACACTCTTGAGAGAGCTCACACAGGTGGTGAAATTAAAACTGCTACTATGAAATTTCTCTGCATCAAACTAGGAGGGATTCCAAAGCCGAGTCTGGACATGTCTTCTATAACTTATACTAGTAACCAAATAACTATGTTATAATTATACTTTCTACCTTGTTTAAACTATCCAAGATTGCATTATCTGACATTTTGAAAAATGTTGGGGTTCAAGGACTGCTTGAATAGATGCACTGAGATTTAAGACAGAGCTGGATAAGGAATCCATAGATACCGATTTTGGTTGCAATGTGGATAATTGTTAAATTTGGATATATTTATAAAGCTAAAAACCAAACTTGTATCTTCTGCATTTTAAATGATTTGTCTTACAATTTGGTTTCTTCCGCGCGTTGCTACATCACTTAATAACATGCTAGATTAATCGTTATTCTCTTTTCTGGAGTTAAAAGGTCCACCATCCCATAAAATAAAGACTTGGACAAATTATTTGTTTTTAGTTAAGTATGGAATACAGAGAGTAGTAAAAACTGAGCTACCCATTCAGAATTACAATGAAGAACAGCTCTTCCTAGGCTGAACCACTTCAGGGCACTTTGGAAGTTCACATGTGCCATCCTGGGTGCGCAAAATGCATTTAACATTCTAATTCATTTAGATATGGGACCATTTATCTGCAATCTGATGCAGCATAATCTCAGGAAAATCTGTGTAGATGCTGGGATTCAGTTTGTAGTTCAGCTCTAATGCTATTTGAGTGCTTCAAGATCTTAATTTCGCTTCCATTCATAGCCTAATGCCCTGTTTTTGTTCCACAGTCCCAGGCAAACCTACTATGATGATCAGTACAACATCTATGAACACTGCCCTAATCAATTGGCTGCCGCCCAAAGAGATGGTTGGAGAGCTCTTGGGCTACATGCTGCGGTACAAATGTGCTGATGAAGAGAAGATGATAGTAATTCAGTTTGGAAAAGATGACGATCACTACACTGTGACCAAACTTTACAAGGGTGCCACTTACATCTTCAAATTGTCTGCAAAGAATAGGGCAGGTCCTGGGGAGGAGTTTGAGAAGGAAATAAGTACTCCAGAGGAGCCACCAAATGGCTTCCCTCAGAACCTGGAGGTGGTTGGGCTTACCACCTCCACCACTAAAGTGACATGGAATCCACCACTGCTGGCTGAGAGGAATGGAAAAATTACCAACTATACAGTTGTATACAGAGACATAAACAGCCAGCAAAACCTGACCAATGTTACTAAGGAACAAAGTATCACTCTGACCAATCTCAAATCGGATACAACTTACGACATCAAAGTTAGAGCCCACACTAGCAAGGGAGCGGGACCTCTCAGCCCCAGCATTCAATCAAGAACGATGCCAATGGAACAAGGTAGGCACCTCTTGCTGTGGTCAAACTTTGAATTCCTATGATAGAAAATGGGTGAGAAACGTCCCATTTAGTCTTACCTTATCTTGTTCAGTCTTACTGTACCTTATAATAGGGGAGGGGAGGAACAGGCATGAACATTGTATCACAACCGATGTCATGTAAACTTCAAAAAAGGAATTTCTTTAAGGAACCAGTACCCAGTAACTATTCTCTTTTGACTTTTTGTGATGAAGAACCAAAGGAGGAAATGAAAAAATCTGTGTTAGTTTAAATCTAAGATGTGGAAGGGCAGGATTGGATAAGAGTTGCCTTTAGTTGTTCCCCTGACAATGCTCAAGAGAAGTCTTTTTAATTGCAGTGTTCGCAAAGAACTTCCGTGTCAGCGCAGTGATGAAAACCTCAGTGCTACTTAGTTGGGAAGTGCCTGATTCTTATAAATCGGCAGTACCATTCAAGGTAAGGTACTATCAACATCCAAGATAGAAACCTTATCTAAGTGTAGTAATTACTGTAGAGTCTTCCATGCAGTCCTAAATCTGACTTTGATTTGATAAAAGTGATAAGGGATCAGACTATTTATCTGAAAACAGTTGTTTTGCTGCCACCAGGTCGCTATTTGTTGAAACCACCTAAGCATTTAAACCCAGACAGACACATCAGGAGTTTGGCAGCAGAATGCTTTGTCTTAGCTGCTGCAGAGTTACTTACACTTTCTCATTCCTACCTCTTTTAAGTCTCAGTCACTAAAGTGTAGCAATCAGTTGCTAGGCAGACCCTCCAAATTTAATTTGAATTTGAATTTTAATTGGGAATTTTAATTGGGTGTCTGTAGTTTTTAACATAAGGGTCAAATTTTAATATATTTTAAATTGTTTTTAAATTTTATGATTGTATGTTTGTTTTAATATGCCTGTACACCGCCCTGAGTCCTTTGGGAGAAGGGCGGTATAAAAATTTAATAAACTAAACTAACCTAAACTAAACTAAACTAAACTAAACTAAACTAAACTAAACTAAACTAAACTCCAAATTTCTTGCATATCCTAAATGCTCCCTTTACTGTATTAGTAAAGGGCATAGAAACATAAACTTAGTACCATGGGAGTTTATTCAGAGTAACTCATTTAGCTAAGGTAATATTTAAACATGCCTATTAAAATACTTTTTTAAAAGGAAGATAGCAACCCTATAAAATTATAAGCAAAAGAAAGATTGTGATGAGAGAACAAACTGTACCTCCACCTATAAAAAATGTAACGATAGAGGGAAATATTAGATGAGTACTTACTAGGTTGATACAGGATAACCCTACCCTCCCACATGCACACTTGTATTTCTGTGCTTTCTGTCTCTTACTGATACACACAAGGAGACCTGGGATGGGAGTTGCCTTTATACAGACAAGACAGACACAGACTTCAACGGATAATTAGAACGGGCAGAAAAAACAATTGCTGCCAACCTGCCTTCCATTGAGGACCTGTACAGTATACTGCACGAGTCAAAAAGAGGGCTGTGAAAATATCTACAGACCCTTCACATCCGGGACATAAATTGTTTCAACTTCTATCCTCAAAACGACGCTATAGGGCACTGCACACCAGAACAAGAAGACACAAGGACAGTTTTTCCCCGGATGCCATCTCTCTGCTAAATAACTAATTCCCACAACACTGTCAAATTATTTACTAAGACTGTATTACAATTATACTTCTCATCCTTCCTATTACCTATCTCCTCCCACTTATGACTATAACCATGTTGCTAGTGTTTTTACGATTTATATTGTTCTGTTTGTTTCCTAGTATGATTTGATTGCTTATTAGTAACCTATGACTATCACTAAGTGTTGTATCTTACGATTCTTGATGAATGCATTTTTTTTCTTTTTATGTACACTGAAAGCATATGCACCAAAGACAAATTCCTTGTGTATCCAATCACACTTGGCCAATAAAGAATTCTATTCTATTCTATTCTATTCTATTCTATTCTATTCTATTCTATTCTATTCTATTCTATTCTA
>WNWU01000004.1:18316048-18567380 GCA_012654045.1 Ptyas mucosa
TATTCTATTCTATTCTATTCTATTCTATTCTATTCTATTCTATTCTACCCTACCCTACCCTACCCTACCCTACCCTACCCTACCCTACCCTATTATATTATATTATATTATATTATATTATATTATATTAACTAGCAGACCTTAGCAGCATCAGCTGCAGGTAGCAGACTATTTAATTTTGTATTGAAAGCCTCCAGGGAATAGATAAAAGAGCATCAGATGTTATATTTATGTCTCCCACTTCCTTTCCATCCAGATCATTCTGCCATCATCATGCAGACTCCTTGGAGGAGAGCCAAGTCAGTCTCATGTCTGGATGTACTTTCACTTCCTCCAAATTTCCTGCAAGAAATCAGAACAGAACTATCATATCTGGGCTACAAAAGTCTGGACTTTCATTGGATGGCAACAGAGATGCCATTTTTTTGGATGCCTGGAGTTTTACAACCCAAATATGCTAAATGTACAGGAAGGCAGACATGAGCCGATGAAAATGGCAGGCAAAACGGGAGCCACCAGAGGGTAGACAGGGAAAATATTTACAAAATCCAGACTGTCTGTCATAATTCTGGACATCTGACCACTCTAAACAATGCCTTAGAGCAAGCTAAAGGCATCTTGGTACAAAGTTATGCCTGCTGACCTTCCTAGCAGTGAGTGGATATACTGTAAGAGTTAAGCCAAAAGGTTCTCAGAACAGAGGTGCAAATTATGTCAACAGTCAGCAATATTCAGGTTCAGGGCCTTGAAGTACAGAGCAAAGAAACCACGGAAGCATGGAAAAGGCACAAGGAAGCATCAACGGATGTAAAGTCCCAGGAGTATAAGAAAGGAAACTGTACCTTCACTGTGACAGACAAGAATCAACTGTTGAATAAGCCTTCTAGGTTGCAGTAAAGATTTGTATTTAGTCACACTATGTTTAATGTACAGAGAACCACTGCTGTAGATCAAGCTTCCTAGAGGGAGTAGGGAAGATGACCTTGACAAAGATATGTAACTTCTGTTGCCTAGCCAAGCATGTTAAAATCAGGATTTAAAGATTTACAGCTGAGTCCTGGACAGGGAAGTCTGACAAGTTTATTAATAGTGGATTCTGTGCTGGGATTTCCTCATTTCCAGTTCAACAGATCCAATGTGTTCTTAATAGAACTAATGAATTATCAAGATACTACAGTGTGTAAAGTTCAGAAGGTCTGGCTAGGTTAATATAGCTTAGGCTGCTGATGAGGGTTAAGTTAGAGTTGACATCAATTTCACCTGCAAGCTGGCCACATGGAGACTTGGGAGCAGGTGATGCTATTGGGTTGCTAACTGTAGAGCAGCCATGCAATTATAAGAAGTGTAAATGAGCTTCCTTATACCTATTGCTGATTCTAGATGTGCAGGTTATGTGCAGGGTTAGGTACCGAAGGAATAACTGGCCTGGATATGATCTGTGAAGCAGGAATATTCCAAACAAGGCTCCCCATGTGCCCAACTGTTTAATTCACACATGTAGAATGCCATGCCAAAGCTTAATAATCTAATAAGCACTGCTGATAAATCTCCATGGGAACAATTAGCATTATCTCCACTTGATAAACAGTTGCACACTAAATCTACAGCCCAAAGAGTGTCCTCTTTCCCTTTAACAGATTTAATTAAAGCGTATATTGTCTAGATGATAGCATGGAGGTGTACGATAAATCTCATGGATTTTTTTTTCTTTCTTTTAATGGGGGAGAACTGGGACCTTTGGAAATTCTTTACTGAAAATCAATAGTGAGGCTTTCAGTTTCTTCCAGCAACAATCATTATTTCATCTGGACCAGGAGATAAATTCCCTGCAAAAAAATAAAATAAAAATGACTGGTCTGGTGGAGTGAGGGAGTAGTGGCATTATGATGAGATGCCTGTTGCAGTCAGAACCTGATGTCCATGGTATAAGAGTGCTTCTTTCCTATTTCTTCAGGGTGTATTAGATGTATGTTTTCTTCTGAAATGTGACTGACTTTACATATTTTCATGAGATTGTAAGTAGAATATTCCTGGATATATAGTGCAACGGCCCCCAATCTTTTGGGCACCAGGGAACGGTTCTGTGGAGAAAGGTTTTTCCGCAGACTGGAGGGGGCGCAGTTTTGCATGCTGCCTGCATCCCACCGATGGGGCTCTGCTTGTTTGCATGGCCCAGTTGCTGGGCTGCCGCGGACCGGCGCTGATCCACAGATTGGGGGTTGAGGATCACTCATATAGAGTATTGGCTTACCATTCATGATTTTAGTTTTTAGCAAGTATTAGATGTTTATTTAAGAAACAGAGGAGGGGTTTTTGATTGCTTTTGTTACTTTGCCATAGTAGATTATAGTTAAAGATGGAATCAAAGTTGGGTTGTTAAAGTAGAGATGCTCACTATATTCCAAATGTCTGGGCAAGTCTGCATCAACCATGAAAGAAAAGGAATTTTTATTCTCTCTATTGTCTTTCTCTTAACAACATAAAATTAAAACATTAAAAAATCAGTAACAAAACCTTTATATTTAATTTTCTTCTTTTTTTCTTTCTTTTTCTATTTTCTTCCTTATTTAGTCCTTATTTTTTGTTTCTTTTCTAATATTTCTATTGTTTTTAATCTTTAACATTTTCTGCAATAAAAATTATATTTAAAAATCAGTAACAAAACTGTGAGGCACCATGAATTGCTGTTTCTTCCAAAGATTTAGATTTAGATTTAGATTTTATTTGATTTTTATACCGCCCTTCTCCAGCAGGACTCAGGGCGGTGAACAGCCGAGATAAAACATAGTATACAAAATTTAAAAACAGTTTAAAAAGTAATTAAATAATTTCGGCCCACAATTTAAAACAACCCAGTTAAAACCAATTTCAAATTAAAACTGAACGAATGGGATCAAGCCAGCCCAGCAAGATGGAATAAATGAGTTTTCAGGGCCCGACGAAAAGTCCGGAGGTCTGGTATCTTGCGTATCTCTGGGGGTAGGTCATTCCAGAGGGCGGGTGCCACCACAGAGAAGGCTCTCCCCCTGGGGGTCGCCAGCCGACATTGTCTGGTCGACAGCACCCTGAGGAGGCCCTCTTTGTGCGAGCATACTGGCCGGTGGGAGGCTATTGGCAGCAGAAGGTGGTCTCGTAGATACCCCGGCCCTAAGCCATGGAGTGCTTTAAAGGTGGTCACCAACACCTTGAAGCGCACCCGGAAGACCACCGGAAGCCAGTGCAGCTCACGCAGGAGAGGTGTCACATGGGAGCGCCCTGTCACTCCCATAATCAAAGACAAAGACTGAATGAAGATTCTGAGTGCCACCCTTCTGAAATCATCCATTCAAATAGGAATCATCAAGAGTATATTGCAGTCTACGGAAACAAAACGTGCTTTAAGTTCCAAAGTAATCCACAAGGTATCATTTTGGACAACAATGATCCCACAGAATCAAGATAATTTCAGTTTAAGAACTAGATCTAGAGCCCAGTTGAAGTGGAATTAGAAAACGAGTGCTATCTGAATATTGAGAAACTCCCAAGATAAATACCTCATTTTAGTAGTGATTACAGTTAAAATCAGTTTTCACATGTTACCAGAAGATCACAGCAAACACCCAACTTGGAAATAGAAATTTGGTGACAAAATTAATTTCTTTCCTAGGAGAAAATTTCTAAATGTGAAATCCAATGCTTTATTTTGCTTTCAGATTCTATACAATGGGCAGACTGTGGAGGTAGATGGACATTCTATGAAGAAGCTGATTAATGACTTGCAGCCAGACACAAATTATTCCTTTGCTCTTACAAACCGGGGAAGTAGTGCAGGCGCATTGCAACATCGGGTCTTCATCAGGACATCACCTGACGTTTTCCAAACAAAGCCTGTTTCCACATACAAATATATCCATAATGGACAGTTCACCTTCACCCTCCCCAAAGTGAAAACTTCTGTGCCAGTCAGGTATACTCTGTCCACATCTCTGATTCCATTCTGATACTGATCTGTCAATATGTTCTCCAAAAAATCAATATAGTAGAATTAGTACTGTATTTTCCTACTCAGATTAGGAAATCCCTGCAAAGTGAATAGGTTTTTGTATGGGCAGTAAGATGGTATCACTGGGAATCGTGTCCGATTTCATAGACACTGATTAATTATTCAGCTACAAAATGCTTTAAAATATATCACAATAGCAAGGACAAAATACAAGAGATTAGTGGATAGGATTTGAAGCAGCAACCTTTTAGGATTCTGATTTTGGACAATTATTTTTTTGTACTGCATATTGCTTCTTTGAGTTATATATTCTTTATGGTAATTAAGGCCATAAAGCCATAATCTCCCTTTCTTTCCTCTTAAAGGACCCAAGATGACCTTATCTGCCCAATTACTTGAGTAATGTATGCAAATCCCTTGCAAAGCTTGTTGAAGTCTCATTCGTGTTTATGGTTCCATAACGTACCACTGAAATTGGTACTCAGCTATAAAATAACTAGGCTTTACAACATTATTTCTCTAATTCATGACAGTCTGAAGAATGCAAAGAAAGTGAAACAGTGAGGGACCGTTACAAGGATTTTATGGAGGGCATTCCATTATATCTAGAACTCACCTTTTCTTTCTTCTTCCTCCACAGGTCGTACTACATTGTGGTAGTACCAATAGAGCACACAAGCAGTATGCTTGCCTCCAGATTGAAGAGTCCAGATGAGATGGAACTGGACCAGGTATGAGAAGAAAGAAATATGCTACTGCAGGAGTTCTCAGATTTCTTAGTTGAGCGTTGAATCTGTGACCTCCTAAGTCAGGTGTATCCAACCCACAGCTCACTGACCACACACAGCCCTGGACAGTTAGTAATGCAGTCCCACAAGATAATAAAAATATTTTTTAAAGGAAGTTTGTTATTTAGATACATTAACTATATTATATATATTTTATATGTGGCCCAAGACTGTTCCTTTTCATTCAGTATGGCTCAGGCAAGCCAAAGGATTGGACAACCGTGCACCTAAATCAGGGGTGTCAAACTCGGATGCATCACGCACTGGCCACGCCCATGCCCAGTTTAGTGAAGGGGGGAAATCACGATACGTCTTGTGACACCGCCATGACGACATGAGTTTGACACCCTTGACCTAAATGATAAATATGTGTGATTCCCCTCATGAATAAAACAACACAATGATTGAATAACTGCATTAGTTAGGAGTAAGTTTCCAAGTACAATTCAAAATGCTGTTAATACCTTTAAAACCTTAATGGCATGAAGGTTTCTAAAAAGGCCACTTTTGCCTGATAAAAGCTACCCATACAACACAGACAATATCTGTTCAGGACATCAATGGTTGAGGGCCTACCCTCCAAGGTACGAGTACTCCCTATTCCAGTGGTCTTCTACAAACTTGTAAAGACCCATCTTTTCCAAAAGGCCTTTGAGCATTATCCACAGCCTATATACTAAATTGAGAAGATTATAGCAGTCATATTCAGCAGCAGTCATATTCACCCTGTGTGCTGGGGATAGTAGTATTGATAGAGAATTTGGCATTTTTTGAAGCTGGATATCCTTGCTTTTGCATGTATGAGATTATTCCCCTAGGACAGCAGGGTTTATCACCATCTCTTAATGTTCTTAGAAGCACTAACTTCCTCAAATGCCCATTAACTCCAACTAAATCTAAAAATTGCCTGCAATTTTAACTTGAAAGAAGTCATTATGCTAGAATTCCCAGAGGTGTTACTGCATTTATGGATCACACTTCATTTCCTTCTGCATTCTATTTCACACACTCTCTTCCAAGCAAAAAGGTTGCACTCTGGAAGTGTCTGTATTTGACCTCAACAGATAGGAGTTGAAGACTCAGTGTATGGATGTAAAGCAACAATATCATTCAGGAGACCAAAAGTCAACAGCCTCTGAATAACAGCATGGTTTTATATAACATCTGTCTTTTGGGCATCATATTTGCTCTTCTGCTATATGTTTGTTTTTACCATTTTGTGTGAAATATATGTTATGCCTTCCTTCACTTTAAATTAGAATTTCCGTTTCAAACCCTGGCAATCATTTGTATTCATTAGAAAAGCACACTTAAATATCTGAGAGCCTCTCCAAGCAATGTAATTAAATTCTTGATATGTTTATATCATTCTTACAAATGTATGGGTGACTATGCTCTTCATTTTTTTTAATCTGGATCCCCTATGAAATCTGTTAGTACCATATGGAATTTTATTAAAAAAAAACAACACCTTTCCTATAATACAGACATACAATATGGAAAATTATAATATGCCTGACAGTACTCCAGACTGCAAAGTATGCTTGTTAGGTAAAATAAACCCATCTCAAAACCTGCCAAACTATTATTTTTCTCTGAAAGTTCAAATTCATGGGTTTCCACAATAGATATTTTGGAAGCTATTATCTAGTTTCCAACCTCCCCTTTTTGGTTAAAGTGGTTGGATAGGAGTTATAAAGCGTTCTGGACCAATTTCAGTGAGGTTTCAGGCCAGGATATAGTACTCTGGTACAGGGGTGAAATGCTCCCAGTTCGGACCGGATTGCCCGATCCGGTAGCGATGGCAGCGGGTAGTTCGGAGAACCGGTAGCAAAAATCCCTGCCCCCCCCCCCCTGCCCAGCTGAGCTGCAGGATCATCAGAGGCTTTTTTTTTTTACTTTTAAAAGCATTTTTTTTTAAAAAAAGCCTCTGATGATCCTGCAGCTCAGCTGGGATAGTCAGAAGCTTTTCAAAGCATTTTTTCTGCAACCTCTTGGCCGAAGAGGTGGTAAAAAAAATGCTTTGAAAAGTCTCTGACGATCCCAGCTGAGTTTCCTGATTGGCAGAGAGGTATTTTTTAAAAAGCCTCTCTGACGATCCCAGCTGAGTTTCCTGATCACAGAGGCTTTTCAAAGCATTAGGAAAAAATGCTTTGAAAAGTTTTTTTTAAAAAAAGTTGGCCACGCCCACCCAGTCACATTAACACCCCCCCCCCCAAGCCATGCCCAGAGAACTGGTAGTAACAAATTTTACATTTCACCCCTGCTCTAGTAGCACTGGTTGTGCTTGTCATTGGCCTTTAAAAGATTTGGGATGGAAGTGCTGCATCCATCCTCATGCGCCTTGATTTCTTTCAATACTGTTTATCAGTATCCTTGTGGATTAGTCAGGCAGATTAGAAGCGGGGGTACTGTGCTACAGGAGTTCACCTCCTTCCTCAGTGGTCAGTACCATTTGATGTTGAAAGGAGGGTCCCTCAAAGTTCAGTGCTCTCGTCCCTCCTGTTTAATATGCACATCAAATTGCTGGGTGAGGCACCCTATCAAGACTCAAGACTGAAAAATGGATGTGCCTCTTTAGCACCTCGACACTTCCCCATCTCAGATATTTAAATCTTTGGTCTTGGGTGGGGTTGTACTTCCCCATTTGAGACTAGTATGCAGTCTGGAAATCCTCTAGGATTCACAAGTAATGTTCAAACAGTAAATAGTACTTGTGTTCCACTTGCACCTTTTCCTCAATCAGGAAGAAATTCAGATGGTCACCCATATCCTATTCGCCTCGCATTTGGACTACTACAATGCGTTCTATGTGACATACATAACTGTTCCCATTCTTCAAGTCTCCCAAGTCTTCCACAAGTCTTGGTTCTGTTTCCAGGCCATTTTTTTTTTCTGGAAAATATTTATGTAGTTATGTATGTTTCTCTAAATAATTATTTTAAATGTTGTAAGCCCTCCAGAATCTTTTTTGGAGTTGAATGCTTCTTGAAATCCAATAAATAAATATTTGCATTGGGTATTACCAATTGCTTACTGTCCTAAGCTCTTTTCACCTAGTCTTCTTCCTTTTTTTTCATACAATGAAAGAGTTAGGGTTAGGGTTACCCTTGTCTTCTATAGGAGGCGAGCCATGTTGGTCTATGGTGGCACAAAGTCAACAGCACCTTTTTTGATTAACGAATGTTATTAAAAGCATAAAGTTATTGTGAAGTGCGGTTCACAAAAGTATCTGGCAGAACTTTTTCTTACATAAGCTTTCTTTGGCTCTCCAGCTACTTGAGGCCATAAACCAAGGGGCTACAGAAAAACGCCAACGTCGACAAGTAGAACGCCTGAAGCCTTATATCGCAGCCCAAGTGGAAGAACTGCCAGAAACATTTGTTTTGGGAGATGAAAAGAATTATAAAGGCTTCTTTAATAAGCCACTTTCAGAAGATTTGAGCTACCGTTGTTTTGTGCTGGCTTCACTGGAGGATGGTGATACGGTAAGAACACTTGAAAGAAAAAAGGACAGTTACAAAGTTAGCATTGTTGGATGATTGGCATAGTGGAGGTTGTGGGAGTTTTTCCTTCCACTTGCCTGTCCATATAAGCATTTGCATTATCTTTTGTTGCACACTGGTGTGGATGAGCGAGAGGAAAGGAAGAGTAATAGAGTGCTGCTACTGCATGAAATGTGTAAGTAATGTCCAGCATAATGAAGATATTTGGGTCTTTCTGTTCTGTCCCATACTGTGGCTCTTACTTTCAGCCTCATTTACTTGTAATGGCTCATTAGAGCTAGTCAAATGCTCCATTAGTCACCCAGTCTGAACATTTCAGTGATGGACATAGCCAATGTGCAATCAGGTTGGGAGGCTGAGGACTCTGAGCAGCCAGCTGAGGACAAGTTGTGTATTACAGTATACAAGAGTGAATGTACTAAGGCACTCATGGCTAGCCGAGTGCACTTTCCAGGTATTTGGTATGTTTCGCTACACCTATTTTTTGTTAAAAATCTTATTTAAAAATTTAATTAAATAGTAAAATGCATACTAAAAAAAAGAAAGGAAAAACATAAGAGAATAAAAGGTGCAAGAAAACATGAAAGAAATAAAAACAATAACTACAAATTGCGGTTTCCCACCTCATCATAGTAAGTATAAACAATTTCACTATTTTTATTCCCTTAAATAATAGATAATAAAACTCTTAATCCCATAACTCCACTCTTAAAACTGTAGGCAAATCTAATAAGTGATGTCTTCTCCAATCCAGCTATCACCAAAAAGGTCAAACAGATCCCTAAAATAAATATATTGATTAGCAAATATAAAATTCATTATTCCATATCTCAACTGTAAGCAAGTCCGCATTTAGAAGGCATAAAGTGGTCCCAGTATCTGATACAAACAAAAGGCTGAAATTAACATGGCAAAAAAAAACGTTATGTCCTTTAAAGAGAGCGAGCTCACAAAGATCCTATACTTTAAATAAAAAGTCAATTAGACACAAAGCTAATTTAAATGCTGTCCAGTTAGGATACAATATACATGTACAGGGGGGGAAAGCCTTAAACATAATGTTAACTGTAAGAAAATCCAGTACACAACATTTTTCCAATCTGGGTGTCAGCAAGTCCAAAAACAACCATTTAAAGTAACACATTCCCATTTTAACCCTAATTGAATAAAGCCACTTTGTGTTCCTTCTTTTGAGGTAAAACAATCTTGCTCTTTAATCCATTTACATTATTGTTGATACTCATCTCTAATTTTTAAATTTTTTTAAAAAGCCTCTTGAAATTCCAGCAAGGTGAAATTATACCAATTACTTTCTGAAATTGGCATTCTTATTTTCTTCTTAATTTTTAAAGCCTTATGTGATTTTATTTTTTGCACGTCTAATGACAAATTCTTGTTCACATTCTCAGATTTTGTTGCAGTTCTTTTTTTCTATAACAGTTTCATCTGGGAACAGACTGCTCCTACGAATAGACAACGCTGCTGATACAGTGATTCAGTATCCCGATGCAATTCCTTAAAAAATGTCTTGAAACCCTTTATAAGTTGCTTAGCTTTTTATATCTCGTTATGCCTCCAATATCTAAAATATTTTCCCACAAAAATACTTAATTCTCTAGAATTAATTTCAAAGTCTTAATATTTGAGATCAAATGTTCTGATGTTTTCAGACCCTTTAATCCATTTAAAACTTTCTATGCTCAAAACCCTGTGTTCCTTTTTGCTATTTCTTTTGAATTTCTAAAGCTTTTTAAAGAAAGTTTCAATTTCTTATATTAAGGATTGAAGGCACTGCCTTGTCATTTTGAAGGTGTCTAATCTCTTTAAAGTAGTTAACAGGCAATTTCTAAAACAGCGATTAGACCCCAAAAAGTGTGAAATTAGTGTCTTTTGCAAGACTCTGACTGTGGCCGGAGCAAGTATGACACGTTTTCATGGCTCCCAGTTTTCCCCCCCTCCTTGTGAGAGGCAACCCTACGGAGTGCAATTTAGGCAATCTTGCATCCTCTCCTTCCCCAGTGAAGGTTAAAGGAACCAATCTGCTTGTCAGCTCCTTATTCTTAGAACATTATCAGCTCCACTTTTTCAGTCCTCCATTCTTCCCTGGAAGTGATCCAGCTACTGCTATTCTATAGCTAAGCTCCAATGCTCTTAGAGTTTCTTCTTGGCTACTCTAAGCTCTAGTACTTTGCTTGCCCCTTCTAATATTGAGTTTGGTTAATCCTACTTGCTATAAAGTAAAGCTTCCCTTTTGATTCTCATTATATTAAGTAATGTTGGCTGAAGAACCGTGCAAACATTACAGGGGATATTATCATTTAGCACATGTTCTTTCTAAAATGAGAATGGTCAGGTCTTCAAAATCTCTGTAGCTCCTTCCTTCAATCCCAGAACATTTGGAATTTATTCTCAACAGTATTAAAATGGACTCTAAGTATTGATTACTATTTCTCAAGTTCTTGCATTAAGGTCTGACACTGAATCAGGAGCCAGAGTTGAAATATGGCTCAAATTAAGCCCTATATATGCATCCTGCTGAGAACCCACAAAAAGAGACTGATATGAGTGTTTTCTGCTTCTCTTGCCAAAAAAAAATAATCAAAGGGGCTGTTTAAAGTTTCATCCTCCAGCTGCCCAACTTTAGATCAGCAGGAGTCTTCACTGGCTCAAAAGAGGTCAATGTATGCTGCTTCCTTGGTCACGGCAATTAGTATTATCTATAAAAAGGGTAATCGTGTTCGTTCTTGTGTCTCTCCCTGACCAGTAAGGTAAATCTGAAAAGGCAATGTACAGATGGTTTCTATTTTGACCTGAGAATAGCATACCTAAGTGCTGATCTATGAATGCACCAGGCAAGAACTTCTCTAGTTTTATAGATAACCATTTGAATGCAGACGTATACGTGGGAAACCCCTAGGTGAACATGTTATTTTCAAGGCTTAGATTGTTGCCTGCCAATGACTTTTAACATCCAGTAGTTTGCCCTGTGGGTGTTCCCTAACTTATCAAGCTTGGCAGTCTATTTATAAAGGTAAATGTTTCCCCTGTCCAGTCGTGTCCAACCCTAGGGGGCGGTGCTCATCTCCATTTCTTAGTTGAGGGAGCCAACATTGTCTGAAGACATTTCCATGGTTATGTAGTCAGCATGACTATACGTCAAGGCACAGAGAATGTCTTGCCATCGAAGTGGTACCTGTTGTATCTGCTCACATTTTCATGCTTTAAAACGGCTAATAAACTAAACTACCTAGTCATTACCTATAAACAACCATGTTCACTTGGCTGCAATACCAAAGACTGTAATATGACTCTGTGCATTTGAGACTGGCAGCTTGCTCTAAACTGGACCATTTCATTCTGCAATTGAAATACTTCCTGGCTGTTGTAAATTTTTGCTTACCAAAGGGGAGACAATTGATTTTGGTCTTAGTATCTGATGGTTCCAGGGTTGTTGCTCAGGAAAATTGCAGGTAGACCTCATAGGGTTATTGGGCAGAGGATAACAAAAGAATACTGGAAGAAGTTCTTTACTTCCATTGTCTATGTCTACTCTTCTCTCTCATTCTCTAGAAGAAATATGCAGCCAGTCCCTACTCAGATGAGATTGTGATGGAGGTATCACCAAAGCAGCAAGATGAACCAGAGATGCTGTGGGTGATGGGGCCTGTTCTTGCGGTCATCTTGATTATCATTATTGTTATTGCTATCCTACTCTTCAAAAGGTAAGCAGCAGCCTATACTTACAGAAGATACGGTGACTATGGTCCCATATTATGGCAGCTTACAGGGGCTTAAGTTCTTCACAGCAACTAACATAATGTTGAATCTAAGATGAAAGTCAGCCATCTCTAAGATAGTTTGATTCTACCCAAAGCTTTGCTCACTTGTAGGGCAATGGCAGATGGGAGATAACAGTCCATGCATTTCATTTTGGAATGGAATGAATGAACCTGCCAACATTTGATAAGCTTTTTGTGTATACAAGTAGCCCTTGAATTATGACCATGATTAGGACCAGATTTTTGTTGTTAGGCAAGGTGGTTGTTAAATGAGTCATGCCCAATTTTGCAAAGTTGTCAAGTGAATCACTGCCTTTGAGTGAATCGTGCAATTCTTAAGCAATTCCGCTTCCCCCATTGACTATGCTTTGTTGGAAGCTTGTGATCACATGACCCTGTTGCACTACAACCCCTGTAAATATATACTGGTTGCCAAGCACTCAAATTTTGGTTTCATGATTATCGGCATGCTGCAGCATTTATAAGTGCAAGGCCCAATCGTAAGTCACTTTTTTCAATACGTTTTTCAATGTTGTAACTTTGAACAGTAGCTAAACAAATGATTATACATGGTTCCTATCTATAATAAGAATGAGCAACTTCATATAAGTGCTTGGTTAAATTTCACAGATTACTATGCTTAAATTATATAATATCTATGCCCAAGTAGTGTCTCCCCCCGCCCCCCAATTACTTTACTTAAAACCTTGGTGCTTTAATCCATGAAAATATAGAATTCAGTGTGGGGCAGAAGGCGGCCCTATCATGTTAGTTGCGACCATGTTCTTGGCAAGAATGTCAAGTGTCGTCTGCCTGTGATGTTAAAGTAGCAACAACTTATTTATTTACAGCAAATGCAAAGCCTTCCCTCTCTTACCTAAACAACCTACCATAACTTTGCTGTAAATAAATGTATGCATGGTTCCAAGGTGGAGGGAAAGAAAGTGACTTTGGGTTATTGCATATATGGTTAGTATCTTTGAATAATCCTGGTTTCCTCTTTTATTTCTGCTCTCCGTGGATCTAGCAAACAGGAAAGGTAGTTAGCATCTTTCTCTTTTTGTTGTATATACTGAGATCCAAAATTTCATCTTGTTAAAACCAAGATATGTACTGCTCAAACCAGACTGGTTTTTAATAATTCTCTGCCTTTCTTGCTACTGTGCCATACTTCCTCATCCTTTACCTACCTCATGTCATTGTTAGAATAAATAAATAACTTCACAGATAAGATTACCATGTTTTAGGATTTGTCTGTTTACATGTCTACAATGAGAAAGTTTGGCTAAGAATGTGGCATGTTCTATTAATCAGTTCCATAAGCCTTGTTCTGAATGATTCCTTTTTCCTGTTATCAACCAGATTTCTTCTAACTTGACTGCTAACTTTGTTACGTAACTGATCATTGGTAAAACAAAGTAATGCTATTATAGAAGAGCAGAATTGACTTTTAACAGGAATTAGGGGCCAAAGCAAAGTATCTTGGCATTTTTTTATATACTCTTGTTTGAGTAATGAATTCAGATTGATGACATACTTTTTTTCTGACATGTGGCTGCTTTATAAATTATCTCCTCCCAATCTACGCTATAAATATATAAACATATATAATAAATATGTTGAACAGATTTCACCCCTGAAATGTCATAGAAAATGATTTGAAAAAAAATATTAACAGCAGTGCATCTGCTGGAGCAACCTGACTCGCACTAATTCCTATAAATTGCAGGTAGTTTCCTGTCATGCAATTTTGTGGTACTTTTTTTCCTTTTAAAAAATGGCCTTTTGTCACCAGGAAGACATTCACTTACCAAAATGTCCCATTTGCCTTGTCTGGGAGTGCATCAGAATGCCTTTACCTATATTCAAGAGATTTGAACAGCCAGTCGTGTGCATTTGCATGCATGCACGCCGGGGTGGGTTCTACTTACCTTTGCTACCGGTTCGCAATGGGAGCGCACACACGCTTCTGCGCATGCGCCTGGATGTCATAAAGTACGGTCTGCGCAGAAGCTTCTGCACATGCGCAGATCGTGTCTTATGACATCCAGGCGGGTGGGTGGAGCTTCCCGCCGCTTTTACTACCGGTTCTCAAGAACCGGGAGCAACCCACCACTGATGCACGCCTATGCACACAAACATACGCACATATGTAACAGTTGGGTTGGCTGAAAAAGAAAACTTTGTAACATGCATTAGGTGAATGCTAAGAAGCAGCAGAACCATATGGAGTCATGTGGTTTAATGGTAATCAGTGACCCCACCAATAATATTTCTTGCCATCCCAAAATTTCCTGCAAATCTATCCCATTTAATTTCTGGACAGGTTCTTCTCTGCTTAGTTAGTGAAATCTACCAGGATAAGAGCCTAGGGTGGCAAACCTATAGACATAAATATAATACGAAGAGACAACAATGTATTTTATTATGCTATTAACAAATGCCTGGGGGGCCTTCAGCCATTCAAGACAAGTATTAATGGACCAATAAAATTTACCCTAAAGACCCTTTATCCTTGTACATTACAACTCTTCACATTTTAAATAATTTTTAACACAGAGAATCTTCTGTATTCTTCCACCATAGGAAATAGTCCCTTACAAATAAATATGAAGAGAAAGAGGACTGTCAAGGTCTTGTCATTGTGTTCCTGTCAGATCGAGAGCTTTAATAGTCCTTTTGCTTGCTGCTATATATGTTTCTGAGACTGTTGCCGGGATCTTGTTATTGTTTCCCAAATTTATCTTGTATAAGCTTTTCTTTCTTTTCCTTAGGAAAAGGGCCAATTCACCCTCATCCAAGGATGAACATTCCATTGGCCTGAAGGACTCCTTGCTGGCCCACTCCTCTGACCCTGTTGAAATGAGGCGACTTAACTACCAAACACCAGGTGGGCTATAGTTATATTGTCCAGGGATACTTATCCCTCATGTTATGTGTATCTCTTCACTGGGTGTACCTATCATACTTGGTTCAAATTAATCAGCCAAATGAAAGCCCAATCTGCTGATAGATCAGATGTCAGGTTGGCAGGTTTAGTAGGCTGGCTCCTGATTGGGTTTCTGAAGTGCTTCCTACCTTCTGGTTCTTATGACATGTTAAATTATTAGTCCCTGCTGACCCTCGGCAGAGTCTCTTCATAAAGCGGCATTTTCTAGATTTATTGCTTTTTGGAGGTTATTTCACTCTCATCTGAGCAGACTTGATTTGTTTTCTCACTTGTTCACGCGAAATAACTTGCCATCCTGCCTTCCTTAGGTGGCGGACTTTACAAAGCATTTAAGCCATTTTAGTAATTAAAAAAGGACATATTTGGCTTCACATGAAGTCTACACATCAAGTTGGGACATTTTTTTCCTAAATGATATGGGGGCAGGGAAGCATTTCAAGGTGAGAGCTGCAAGTTTGTTTATGGCTGCATGTAGCCTTTTCTTACTGTACAGTTGGACATGATTACTCCACTCAGGTCATCTTAGAAACAGAGTAGAGGTTAGGGCTATTCAGGTTGTGTGTGTGTGTGTGTATTATGGGTGATGGGCAATTAATTTTCCTAAGAGGCCATATGAAAACTGGGACTGTAGTGGGGGCTGGCCCAAAGCGTAGGCCTTACACTCACATACATACATAAATTGAAAATCGTAGCAGTCGCCTTCAAAATAAGAAGTAATGCAGATGCATCGCATGCATGATGTAGACTTATCTACATTTGATTTCTGATCTCTGATCGACCTCAGGCAGACCGGATAGGGACAGCCAAAGGGCCGGACACCATAAAATGCCCATGTCTGTGTTAAAAGATACAACTTGAGGAAAGCAAATTAGTTTTTATGTCCAGAATTTGCTCCCATTCTTTGCACCATTTTAATTTATCAGTTGATTTTCAAGACTGATACTTTCCTTACAATCTGAACTATCAGTTGCCTCCATCTAATCTCAATTTAGGCTGAGTTGAATAGATAATCTCTGGAACCAAACAACCACTAAATCTTCAGCAGACTGCTAGTTTGTTATCTTTGGTAGCAACTCTTGAAGTATGAAAGGTCCTGCTTAGTACATAATTAATTAAACTGCTCTAATTCATTATAAAGCTTTCTACCTTAATAATTTCTACTTCACAAACAGTTCTTACATGAGTTGTCAGTTTCTTTATATTCATATTCATTTTCAGCTGAGGCAAATTTGGTAACATATTGTTGTTACGTGACTGAATAAATTCTGACTGCACTTTGGTCATAAGATTCCTGTAACAAAGAATGCATGGTCTTGAAAAAAGGCCAGATCATTTATCATAAGATTTGAGACAGTCCTAACTATTGTTACCTGAGACAAGATAATATTGGTGATAAAATTACCTGTAAAATATTCCTTGTTGTAACTGATATTGTTTTAATACTGTACCTACAATAATAATAATAATAATAATAATAATAATAATAATAATAATAATAATAATATTTCTATACCGCCCTTCTTCCGAAGGACTCAGGGCAGTGTACAGCCTATTAAAAGCACAAAGAAATAATTAAAATTGTTAAATAATTTTGGTTCAATTTAAAACCCCAAAAATTTTAAACACCCAATTTAAAATCATTACATTGATAGCCCGGCCTGGTGGAACAGCAGGGTCTTGAGGGCACAGCGAAATACACAGAGGTCGGAGATCTTACGCTATTCCGGGGGCAGTTCATTCCACAGCGCTGGGGCTCCCACAGAGAAGGGCCTCCCCCTGGGTGTCACCAGCTGACATAACTTGGCCAATGGCACCCTGAGGAGACCCTCTTTGTGGAAGTGGACTGGCCAGTGGGAGGCTATTGGTGGCAGAAGTTAGTCTCGAAGGTACCTGGGTCCTATGCCATGGAGCGCTTTAAAGGTGGTGACCAACACCTTGAATCGCACCCGGAAGACCACTGGGAGCCAGTGCAGCTCGCGCAGGAGGGGTGTCACGTGGGCACAACGGGTTGCGCCCATAACCATATATTTCCCTATATGTAACTAGTGTGGAGCTAAAATTGTTATCCTCAAACTTGGTTTTGAAGGTGGTGATGAGGACTTTTGTGTTACCTTTTGACCTTCTCTTGCTCCTTGACTTTGCCTTCAGCAACAGTAATGGGATTTCTGTTCTTACAGGTGCCAGTGGCCCCAGTTGCCCGAATATATCAAGTTAGTTTTCTTTCCACCTGCTTTGCTTTTTTCTCACTCCACGCAACTCCTTCTTTCCCATCTCCTTTTGTTGAGTATCATGAAGGTCGACCTCACTCACCACAGATTTAGTAATATCATGATCACTTTCTAGTAAGCCAGGATGTTTCATCAATACAAGCTTTTGGTGCTTCTCATGTAAGATGCTCCAGCTTGCACAGGAAGAAAGAAAAAGAGTTTAAAGGTACACAATCTTCTAAGCAGTTCCAATCAGAAATCTTGAAGTTCCCAGCTGGGCTGAAACATGAAATTGTAGTCCTTGCATAAGGCTATGAGGAGCTAATTTGTAATATTTTGTGAATATGCTCACCACCCAAAATTGGTCCAGTAGGCTTAGACTTAATCATCCTCTGAATTGCACTTCAACTTTTATTCTCTTGGCAATACAGGTAGTCCTCAACTTACAACCACAATTGAGCCCCACATTTATGTTGTTAAGTGGGTTTTGCCCCATTTTATGACCTTTTTTTGCCCCATTTGTTAAGTGAATCACTGCAGTTGTTAAATTAGTAACATGATTGTTAAATGAATCTGGTTTCTCCATTGACTTTGCTTGTCATAAGGTCGCAAAAGGGGTCACATGACTTCTGAACACTGCAACTGTCATAAATATGAGTCAGTTGTCAAGTATCCAAGTGTAAATCATGCGAGCATGGGAATGCTGCAAGGATCATGTGTGAAAAATGGTCCTAAGTCACTATTTTCAGTGCCATTGTAACTTTGAATGGTCACTAAATGAACTGTTGTAAGTCGAGGACTACCTGTACCTTGCTGAAACATTTTCAGTCCATGTTTCCTTGCTCTCTTTTTCTTTCTTTCCTTCCTTCCATCTTACAGAGCTTCAAATAAAACAAGCATTATTTTAGTAATATTATGATATTTTGCAGGCAAAATAACATTTGTGAATTGATTGGTCCCATAGGGTTGTAGAATTTGGTGCTCATGGTCTAAGGAGGAAGAGGAAATGAATGTTGATGCTTGAAGAATTACCAAAGAACAAAGGCAAAATTAGATGTCAGAGGCGGAAACAAAGCTTAGTATTATAGTGAGACCACAGCTTAGCAGACTCTTATTTTGTACATTTCAGATACAATGGACCAAATTTCTACCCAGGAATTCTTTTCCCCACACCCCACCCGGTGTAAAAAAAATGACAAGTGCATTGCACCCAAAGTAGTCCAATGAAGTAGTTAAATTCATGTTGATTCTACCATGATTTTACATCTTTTATCATTTAGACTGCATAATTTGTCAGTATAAAAATGACACAAATGATATCCTTTGTATCAATTTTTATCATTTATGTCCATTTAGATTATTTGCAGGGTGACATTATTACCTATAAACAATGTCATTCGGAAAACTTGCTGCAAATGGTGCAAACTGTCCTAGTGAGATATTTTCATATTATAAATGGATAGGATATCATCTCTCTTCCAATGATTAAATAGGGTTTTACTGAATTCTGTAAGTTTGTTTTGTTTGACTGTATCTTCTCATCCAGAATGCATACTCAAGAAAGTTAATACACAGTCTTTCTAAATGATAAGGTTTATTGATGCTTCTTTAGTGGACGTACAACTTATGACTTGCCTGCCCCAGTCACTTTATGACAAATAAACTGTTGAGAGAAACTCAAACTGTTCCTCAAGCATCTGTTCACAATTTCTGTTTCTGCACTGTACTGCATATTGCTGATATGAAATGAAGACACAGTCCCATTCTTCAGGAGCTTTATTGCTATCCCTGCAACCTTATTTTAGCCTAAGGACATGTAGGGGCATCTCTTCAAGACTTTTCATCTTTTCTAGGATGTTGTTATATTTGGAAACCACCTGGTTGATTGTTGTCTCATCTAAGCATGAACAGATACTTTCTGCCTTTTTACAGGCACCGCATGCCACATTGACTTCTTCATGTTCCGTTCTCTGTGCTACTGCTATTCATTGCCATCAGCTCCACTGTGCACATATGAAAGAAGACCTCTCCCTTTAGCTAAAGAATTATTCTTCCTGATACTATGTTCCCCTCTGTTTTGTTTGATCTGACAGGCATGCGTGACCATCCTCCCATTCCAGTGACAGACCTTGCTGACAATATTGACAGACTGAAAGCCAACGATGGACTGAAATTCTCCCAGGAATATGAGGTGAGAAGACTGGGGGCGGGGTTGGCAAGAGAGGGGATAGGTCAGTGTTTTTATTTTATTTATTTTTATTTATATCACTATTTTTACAAATAACTCAAGGCAGCAACCATATCCAACACTCCTTCACCCTCCTATTTTCCTCACAACAACTCTATAAGTTGAGTTGGGTTGGGCTGAGAGAGAGTGACTGGCCCAAGATCACCCATCTGACTTTCATGGTTAGGGCAAGGCTTGAACTCATGGTCTCTTGCTGTTTAGTTTGGTGCCTTAACCACTAGAACAGACCGGTTCTTCAGACAAAACTGGCTATCCTTTATCCTAAAAAAGAGTAACTGTCTGTGCTGTAGTTGACTGTGTAATAACAATCATATCCATATTCCCAGTTTATGAAATTCTACTGTTTGACTACCAATTACTCCACTCTCAAGTCTTCTAACATCTACTTATTTACCCTTAGCTCAGTCATGACTCCTGACTCTATGTTACATAAAATAGAAGAATAAAAATAGCACAACGATACAAAACAAAAGCTGAATTGATTTTGTTTTTTAAAAAAAGTATCTCCCAAAGATACTTTTAAAGTAGTCCCAAACTACTTTACTAAACTCTAAATGGCCACAAAAGAGTTTTCAACATCTTCCCAAAGTGGGGTAAAGGTAAAACTCTGGGGTCATTGTATTCCAAGGCATGAGGTCCTCCACAGAAAAGAGCTGTCTTTAAGCTTTTGTCCTTCTGAATTGTTGTAGAAATACATCCCCCGCAGGCATGCAGTGACTAGACAGATTTCACTTGGAGGAGGCCATCAGTAATCTATCCTGGAGCAAACATATGTAAAGTCTTAAAGGTGAAAAAAAAGCTAATTGAATTGGAGCTGGGAATCTTATTAGCAATCAGTGCTGTAATTAAAGAACAGGTACATACAGTACTTAAAATCAGGAATTGCTTTGAAGTCCTGAACCTCTTTGTTGGAAATCAGGGGAACCTTAAAACAAACTGAAAGAAATGATTAAGGATGAATCTGAGAAGAGACTGCCAAAGATCAAGAAAAAGAAGAAAGCAAAATGGATGTTACAAGAAACAGCAGAAATTGTCATGAAGAAAAGAGAAGCCAAAAGCAAGAAAGACCAAGCTCTCAGGAAGGATTTTCAGAGACCCTTTAGAAGAGACAAGAAGCAGTATTACAACACCACCTGTAAGAGATATAAAAGATGGAAAAACAAGGAACATCTTTCAAAAAATCTCTGAACTCAGAAGGAAGTTGCAACCTTGAATTGGTATGCTAAAGGACACTAACAGACAGGTAATACTTGAATTAAAGGTGACTGAACAAAGATGGAAGGGACATACTGAAATTCTGTACAATATAGATGTCAACATCCAAGTTATACTAGAAGATGTTCTGTACTTGCAAGAAGGTTCTGAAAAATTCTAGCTAGATCAGCATTTCAGTCGTTACCACATTGGAAATCTACAGTAGTTGATGGAATATCTACAGGGTTATGGCAAGTAACAAAAGATTCAGTAAAAGTCCTAATTATGTTTTACCAGCAAACCCAAAGAACCAAATTGTAGCCCGCAGAAATCAATCTGCCAACTATTTGTGCAACATCCTTAATTCCACAAGTTAGCAAAATAATGCTTAGGCTCATCCAATGCAGATTAGAGCCCAACATGAAAAAGTAGATACCAGATATCCAAGCTGGCTTTTTAAAAGGCCAGAAGAATACTTAAAAATGACAATTCTAGAATATCTCAATTTTCTATAAACAGGTTAGGAAACCACAGTATGGACAGAAAACCTATACATAGAGGAAACTCTGGTATGGAAGGAACATGGCAAAACACTTTAGCTTTAGGTTGGCAACGGGAGTGAGCAAAGCAATATGTTCATTCAGCTTCTTTGCAAAATGTATACTGAAGGTAGCTTAGAAGAAATTAAGTATGGTTTTAAAACTAGAGAAAGAAAAATCAATAGCCTGTATTATGCTGATGACACTACCCTGATAGCTGAAAATTGAAATAATCTGCAAGCTCTAGTAATGAAATTCAAGGAGCACAGTGAAAACATGTAAGTTAAGTATACAGACCAAATTAATGACCACAGGTACAGCAACCAGCCTTAGAATTGACAATGATATCGACCTAGTAGATTGTTTTTGCCTTTTAGGATTGACTACTGTATTAACAACAAAGGAATCATCAGTCAAGAAATAGACCGCACATTAGCAAGTGGTTGAATAGCAATGAAGGCCTTGGAAAAGCTATTCCAGTGCTGAAATGTAGTACCTATACTAATAAGGATCAGAATGATTCAGACATCGTTTTCCTGGTGCATTCAATAAAAGCAGAAGTTTTATTCTGAAAATGCAGGACAAGAAAGAGTATTGATGCTTCTAAACTTTGGTGTTAGAGAAGTTTCCTGTGGAATCTCAGATTGCAAACTATCTTCTTTAGGGAATGGGTAATCTCATCAAGAATACAGCTGGGACAAGAAAAGTTCTGGAGAAGAAGCAATTTTCTCTTGCTAGGATATAGTTTGAGCTTTTACCCATCCGGAACATCACAGCGTTTAGATACGAGAAGATTTCCACAGTATCTCTGATTCAGCCTAGGGTAGCAGTGTAAAGCTGATAATCATACAGAATAAAAAGGGTGACCTTGAGAAGAGATAAGTAAGATTCTTTACCTAAACAATGAGGCAAAAAATGTGGATTAAATTCAAGACTCTGTTACTATAAACTATCTTAATAAAAGTGGTTTAGTCTTCCAGTGGATTTGCTTTCTGGTCTGGAACTAATATCAATCTTGCAAATCTAACTGTTTTACCTCCTTCCCATCTTATATTCCTGTAAATTAAGGTGTTTGAAAGGTTTTTTGGGTATCTTCTGTATATCTTAAGTCATATTTTTTCACCTTGTTACTTTGGTAATGGATCTTGTCTGTATCTGTTGGTCGTCCTTTTTATTCTGTAATTGCTGATAACGCCTACCAGTCTGACAGATGACCTTTTTCAGCAGCATTACATAAATGTTAAAAAGATGAAGGGAGAGAATCAAAGCTTGTGGTACCCAACAATTTGAATGATGTCACCACTTCTGATTTGAACCAACCACTGAGATAGAGGCAGAAAAATTGGAAATCAGTGCTTCCAACTTCAGTTCCTATGGTCTAAAAGATACATACTAAAAGATGTGGTATTAAAAATTCTAACAGGACCAAGACAGGTACATATTGTCCTCCAGTACTTGGCATAGATCATTCAACAAAGTGACCAATGTTATTTCCATCTCATACCAACCTAAACCTCTAGGGTTGACTGCAGTTGAGCTAGCTTTCTCCAAGAGGAGAAGTTAAACACAAGACAAGAGTCTTCAAATAAGTATGGCTCAACAGATGGCTTTTTTGAAACAAGGCACATCACTGCCTCTTTCAAGGTGAGCAGCATTATCGCTTCTCTCAAAGTAGCATTTAACCATCCAGTCACTCGTGTCTTCCTTGCTGCCTGAAGGAACCAAATGGGACAAGGGTCCAAATTACACATAACAGTATAAAGAACGTGATTCACTCTCTTAGTTTCTGAAAATATAAATGAATCCCACGTGACATTGCAAAGTATTACTCCAATTGGAGAAATCCTGGAAAGACATGCTTCAGTTCCTCCTGTGAGAGAAAAAGCAATGAGAAAGACAAAATTGAGCTGCCTCCTTTCCTCTTTTCAGTAATTCACCTGACAGAGAAATCTTCCTGTTCCTGATTGGCTGCTTAGTTTTCATTTCCCTAGGTCAGGGTGTCAAACTCAAGGCCCGGGGACCGGATCCAACCCATGGGGTGCTTAGATCTAGCCTGCGGGGCCGCTCTGGAAATAGCGAAGGACTGGCTTGTGATGCTTCTGCCAGCGAAAATGGACTCCCAAGCTCCGTTTTCAACTGTCACGGCCTTCTGCAACTCTCTGCTAGCGAAAATGGAGCTCAGGAGCCCGTTTTTGCTGACAGAGCGCTCGGCCCACCACAGGCACGCCCAACACAAGTGATGCCGAGTTGGCCACGCCCACCCTGGCCACGCACCCCCACCCCCACCCCACCCCAAGGTCAAACACAACTCTGGTGCAGTCCTCAGTGGAATCGAGTTTGACACCCTTGCCCTAGGCTTTGTCTCTACCCACAACTTCGATTGACCCATCAGATTTAGATCTCTCTTTATTTCTTATTTGAACCCTTTTGAATACGACTTTTCCCCCTTTGCTACAATTTATACCAGAGATTCCAGGTGGTTTACAACAAATCACAACAATTATAAAGATCAAAACATCTGTCATGCTAATAAATTCTATAAAATTCCATAACATAAAAATTATATACAGCAGCTTTCTGATGGTGTTCTCTGAAACCAATACACATACTAATCTGATCATTCTCACATTACATCTTCTGTTATCTCCTACAGTTCTGAATAACTATATTTCGATGGTGAAACTTGGCAGTAGTCACTGCAGTGCTCTTATTGCTGTGATGGAGTCCAAAATAATGATATTAGGAGCCCAGGAATTGTCATGAGTCTTGTTTGCTAGCTGGTTTGTCTATGATTAAGCATTTACTGGGGAAATGGTTAATTTGAAAAATTGCTGTGTTGGAGGAAATTCTATTGCAAGATAAATGTTTTCCTGTACTTGCATCAAACTCTGTAGGATCTTCTTCGGCTGCAGAAGGTTTAAATCATGAACAAACATTCATATGGGGAGAGGCAGAAAATAAATGGAGAACGTGCCTTTTATATGTACTATAGTTCCTGCTGTCTTCTGCTTCTTATCTCCCCTTGCTATAGTATATCTCCCTTGATTCAGAAGACACTTTACATGCTGAATTCAAATTCTTGGTCCCTGTACTTTTGTATAGGAACCAAGAAGCTCTAGAGGAGCACTAGCTATTTAAAGGTTAGTGATCAAAAGCGGGAGCAAAATCTAGGCATTCTGGGAGAACTGTGATGCTTACATTGCTGATCCACCTTTATTAAGAAAAGGGGTGTCACTTCAAATGGTGAATGAAAAACAATCTGGGATTATCTTCTTACATGCCTGCATACAAACTCATTATAATTGGACACAGTCTATTTTACATGGGCACAGTGATACTGCGACAGGAATATGTACGGGGGGGTGGGGAGGAGTATGACATGAAAAGTCAGGTTAGCAGCAAGCAGCATTTGGAGTTTTAGTTTCCTGAACTTTTACAAGAGATATTAATGATAGTGTAAAATAATACAGTATCTCTCAAAATTAGCATTTTATATATTTGTGATCTGCAGCTTCCCAGCTCCAGTCTTTCTAATTTGAGCTCAAGCAAATATTGGCTATATTTTTTAGAACTGGAAATAAATGACCTTTAAAAATGTCCAACAAATTTATGTCTAAAGAAAATGAATAGACTATTTCTCTTGACATCTCCAACAATTTCTAAGGACAGGTCTCTTTATTAGTAGTAAGAGTAGGATTCACTATCCAAAAGGTCCGTGGAGAGTTTCCTCATGATATCTTGCCATAAGAATTAAGTAAAATATGGGAAGCAGTAGACAGTAGAGAGAAGATTATACAGTGAAATATGTGACATTTGTCTGCATCCAGTGGCCATCTTCTAATTAACCACATAAATGCACAGAGAATTAAATGGAAACAGGTAGGAAAACAAATGCAGTTTCTCTGCCTTATTCTTCTGTTGTGGTGATTGATTGATTGATTGATTGATTGGAGTAATGTACTTTTATTATTTACTTCAGGATTCTGTTTCCTATAGCAAAATGCAGTATAATCAGCCAGAATATCCCCCAGTGCAGATTGTGGGGTAAAAACATGAAATACTGATATAAAAATACTTGCATTAAGGGGACACGATAGCTCAGCAGTTAAAGATGCTGAGAGTGTCATCTGGAAAACTGACAGCCCAGGTTCGAGACCCAGGCTCCATGCAATGGGATAAGTTCCTGTTACTCGCCCCAGTTCCGGCCAACCTAGCAGTTTGAAAGCATGCAAATGCAAGTAGATGAATAGGTACCGCTTTGGTGGGAAAGGTTACTGCATTCTGTATTATCATGCTGGCCACAGAAACAGATGACAGAATCATCTCTTGGACAATGCAGGCTCCTACAGCTAAGAATCAGAGATAAGCATCGTGACTTGGACAGGCAAAAACTTCAAATTTTTAAAATCTTACATGTATCCTGCTTAATTTATACAAACTCTGGGTAATTCATATAAGTAAAAAATATCTTAAACAATAAATAAAATTCCATCATTAAGAATTAATATACAAGTTAAATTTCTACAATTGTTAATCCACAAACTTTCACCTGGAAAACATACATGTTATCCATATAAGGAAAGATTCTGTACATCTAAAGGAGATCTATGGGAAGAAAGTATAGAGTGTCTTCACTATGGAGAACTGAAGCAGAGGATTAAAATTTAAGATAAATCTTAGTGGCTTTCAGCACAAACTGTCATGATAGCTCAACAGAAATTAAAAAATGAAAGCTTTAAGCAGCAAAAAAGATGTTTCAACAACTGAAAGCAGACTTTCAGGGTCAAACAAGAAAGAATGAGAAGCACCTCAATCAAAAATGTCAGCAAAAAGAAGATTTTAACAAAAGGAAAATATTTTCTAAGATCAGAAAAATAGCAAGAAAATGTATAAGTAAGTAGATCTTAAGAATAAATAATAGAAGAGATCCAATAGAGGCAAGTGAGTTAAAGGCAGATGGAAAATTGTATTGAAGCCCTTTACAAATGTGATTGAAAGACTGAACAGAGTACATATTAGAAAGTGATTTGCCTGAAAGTAAGACACCACACAAGGAATAGGACAGCTTTGCAATAGAAAGTACAGAATGCAGACATTGAACAGTGTGAGTTGCAGAAAAGGAAATAAATACTGTATTGGCAACTATATGTCAGTAAATGTGGGACAAGACTGAAAGAAAAAAATAGAAAAGATCAGCACTGGCTGCCATTTGCTTACCACATATACAATGAAAATGTTGATGTTGACATTTAAAGCCCTAAACAACTTAAAATCTGACTATCTAGGAACGACTAAACTTGTCCTGATAAGAACAGCAGAAGAAGCATTTCCAGCTTGCCCTGATTATCATAAACACTTTTTTCTTGAATGAGAGAAAAAACAATCTCTGTTGATCCAAAGCTACCAAATGCAGGCACTGGAATTACATTGCCTCTCCCTTAAGTTATGTAGGAAATCTGTAAAGGTGATCTTTGTGGCTAGGCTTTCAACTGTTCAATGATTTTTTGAATTTATTCAATTTATTCTAATTGAAATGTTTTAAACCATTATATTAAAATTTTAGTTTTAATTTTTGTTAGCCACCTTGACCACTTGTCAGAGCAGACATATAGGGTATAAATTAACTAAATACATATAAAAGCACACCTCTGTGCTCCACATGCTGTAGAAAATCTTAGAAAATGAGAAGGGGGGGGCAGCTACGGCTGGTTTAGAGAAGGAAATGGATCCTGAGTGTAGGAAGAATAAATAGCTGTAACAGAAAGTATCTTTCCCAATATAATGCCTAGCAATTGGGTGTTTTTACAGTGCCCACAACAGTAGCCCTTTCGTGAGAATACTACAATATGATCTCAAAATTCCAAATAGCTGCACTTCCTCCCTATGGAAATAGAGAAAGTGCCCTGAGCTTAGATTTGAATGTTTTCTTTATATGCCCTTACTCTGAGACACCAAATGATATTCATTAAATGCAGGTACAATCTGCTTATAAATATACACAGACACGGGCAATCTCTGTAGTATTATATATTCCTGTATAATGGAATGCGCATACATTGTCATAAGAATTTTTGAACCAAATCCCAGCAGTCTTTTGTCTATCAAAGAGCACTGCTTGCACTGGATGGATTCCTGAAAATCACTGCTTCTGTTGCTAGTTCTAATTTCCTGCCACCATGGAACAGGAGGGAAAATAACGTAGGATATTTCTGAGCAACCTCTTCCCTTTTTCTATACCATGAGAGCGGAAACTCTTAATTGTAATTCCCAGTATGTCCTGCATGCTTCATTTTTTTTTTTTGAGATAACACTGTGAAGGCAGTAGGAAGCCCTACATGTTCCACTTCCCAACCACCTGCTGAGACAATATGTTTATAATTACCCTTTGAATGTTCATATAACACTATCAAATGCTCCTGTGAATCTGCCCTGTATTATTTTCCAACCCTTCCCTTGCAACCATCTGCCACAGCATTAGGAGCCCTTCAGAGCTCTGGCAAGGTGAAAATACGTAGTTTTGTGGTGACAGCAATAGACAAGAAAGAGAAGTGTGGTCTGTGTCTCACTACAGCTCTCTACCTTCTGCCCAAACAGCCTCTGACCTCCCCTTCCAGACTTTCCTTAGACCCGTTTTGACAGCAGAACAAGGTCTCTGGCATTTCTCAGAGCTCCCTCAGAAGCTGCTTGTCACTTTAAGAATTCAGCACATCGGAGAGCAGTTCTGTATTACCAGAGTACAAGTCTGTTATTCCACCCCTCTCTTCTTTTTGCTTTGCATACAGGACATGAGCTTCAGTCCACAGCAGACAGGCAGATCTCATTTGGGAAAGCTGATGGGAAAATACACCAATAGCAACGAACTTTTATGACAAGGAGCATTTGGGGTTGTGAAATCCTCAGTTGCATTTTGCATGCAGGTGTCTGGATTCATTCACACCGTGTGTGTACATTTATTCAATTATATACAAATTGCCAAAAACATAACTGCTTTAGTAGAAGCTTTTTCCTTGTGGTTGTAGGAATAATGTCGTGTGATTGACTCCTCATTTGAACGGTTTCATGGTTGGATATGGGTCAGTTGACAAAGAGCTGCTGTCATTCAGAGTCATGTTGGACATGTTCAAATGTGTGTTCAAATGTTCCAAAAAAAAATTTGAATATTCCACCAAACAAAAGGTAGTTTGGTGGGTGGGGAGTTACTTGGTGTGGCCCAATCTGTAAAAGAAGCATATAATGGTCTTCAGGTGCATTCTAAGCACCCCTCCTTCTCTGGCTTATTTACTCATTTGTTTGTGTTAAGGGGAAAACAGGTGCACATTAATTCATCAGAGTTTAAATCATTTCACTACTAAATGAGTCACTCATTTGCAGGCATATTTAATTAGCACCTCTTCGCAGCCAGGTGGATTCCTTCTCCTGCCTTTCTCACCTGTTTGCCTTCTTATGGGCTTGTTAATGACAGCATAGTCAAGGATTTTACACTTTCTCTACAGCAAGACAATTGCTGTAATGGCATTGCTGGGAATTGGGAATGGATGGTTGATTTGTGCCACCTTTCCCTTTCTTTTTCAACACATTGCAGCAATTTTAGTGTGACTTAGTACAGAGGTGAGTTTTGTACTTCTATCTTAACCTTTCTGGGTTTGAAAAAGGCCTGTGAAATGGCTCTGAGGGATGTTTTCACTTCTTATATACTTGAAAATAATGAAATTCAGTTATACCAGGTATTTTCTATGACACAAAGTTACGTGTCTGCAGAAGTTTTTTGACATCTAGGAAATGAGATGAAATAACAAAAGTTCTGAATTTGAGCATAGTATATAGTATATCACAACTACTGAAATGTAGTTTGAGACATAATTGTGTTTATTAGTTTATTTTATACTGTCCATCATTCTTTATAATGTCAGATTTCAGATGGCCTCCATTTTTGGTGCTAATTTGGAGGTGTGAAATACCTGTCCAAGAGCAAAAGCTTTCTATCATAGATTTATTGCAAATTAGGAACTTTCCTTTTATGAGGAACCCAGATAGATTCCTTTTTCCTGGGACAAAGCAAACCTACCTAAGCATAAGATGAATAGCCCCACGTAACTTTGGACTAAGAGGTTTGCTGCTTTCTGTAGTGCTGTCAAATACTGCCATTTTGTTATAAGCTAAAAGTGGCATGGGCAAAAAATATGTGGATTCAAGTGATCTGTAGTTTACATAATGTTGATTGCCATTTATTTATTTATTTATTTTAATTTCTGTAATTTATGTACCGCCCTTCTCCCGAAGGACTCAGGGCGGCTTACAAGAAACGGAACAAAAATTACATAAACATTTAAAAATCAATCAACGATGGGAGGATGGCAGGAGATGGTCCTGCAAGTACTCCGGGCCTAAGCCATGTAGGGCTTTATAGGTGAGCACCAGCACCTTGAAACGAACCCGGAGAACCACTGGTAGCCAGTGCAGCTCGTGCAGGAGAGGTGTCACATGGGAGTACCAAGAAGCCCCCATAACAACCCGCGCAGCCGCATTCTGGATTAGCTGTAGTCTCCAGGTGCATCCCAAGGGCAGCCCCATGTAGAGGGCATTACAGTAGTCCAACCAAGATGTATCAAGGGCATGAGTGACCGTGGCAAGGGCATCCCAGTCTAGGAAAGGGCGCAACTGGCGCACCAGGCATACCTGTGTGAAGGCCCCCCTGGTCACAGCCCTCAAATGATCTTCTAAAGAGGAGGACCTCCCCTCCCATCACAAGTGATGGGGCCACTAGATCTCGAGATGCCGGTATCCACAGCCACTCAGTCTTGGATGGGTTGAGTCTGAGTTTATTTCTTCCCATCCAGGCCCGTACCACTTCCAAGCAGCGGGACATCACAGAAAGGGCACCCCCAGGGTGGTCCGGGGTGGAAATATAGAGCTAAGTATCATCAGCATATTGATGGTACCTCACCCCGAAACCACGAATGATCTCATCCAGCAGCTTCATATAGATGTTAAAGAACAGGGGGGAGAGAACCGACCCCTGAGGCACTCCATGTGAGGGGCCTTGGGGTGGATCTCTCTCCCCCGTCCATACAAACTGCGATCGGCCCGAGAGGTAGGAGGAGAACCACTGTAAAACAGTGCCTCCTACCCCCAACCCCCCGAGTTGATGCAGTAGGATACCATGGTTGATGGTATCAAAAGACGCTGAGAGGTCAAGAAGGACCAGGATGGAGGCACAACCCCCATCCTGGGCCCGCCAGAGATCATTCACTAGGGTGACCAATGCCATTTCTGTGCTGTAGCCATGCCTGAAACCCGATTAGTATGGGTCCAGGTAATCAGTTTCCTCCAGGAACTGTGGGAGCTGCTGTGTCACCACGGACTCAACAACCTTCGCTATAAAGCGAAGGTTGGAGACTGGACAATAGTTGTTAAGGGAGGCTGGCTCAAGGGTGGGCTTCTTGAGGAGGGGACGAACCACCACCTCTTTAAATGTTCCATTAAAGTATTTCATTAAAAGGAATAGCATGGTAAGTGTGTAAGTAATAGAAATAACTATGACTTTTTGTAGTCAGATTCACAATCTCACTATATTAGGCCTAGGAGATATTTATCCAATAAATCCATTTTTGCCACAGTTCATCTAACCATATCACGGCTGTTTATTTTCTCATCATGTTGGCTGAAAAAAATGCATTGTTACTCTACTCTTTCCCTTCCCCCCTTTGAGGATTAGAAGAGTTAGAAAGAGACAACAGGGAAATATTGGCTGAGTATAGAAGGATGACCTGGTTGATCCTTCATAAAATGCCATGGATGAAATACAGCTTTTTCTACAAAAGTTTTATCTAGAACCACCCTTGGACCTGCCTCTATCAGTTGGGCGATGTGCTTAATACGACTACAGTCAGCTATAAAAATTGGTCTGTCACTTTGCACTGCCTGCTTATTATGCTGATAATAGTTTATTTTCCTCTTGCATTTCCCAAACCGCTTATTAGCCATGTTATAATGTCCTATCCTTCCTGTTGAAGTTGTGAAAATCCTTTTTATATGTTCAATTGCTGTTCCTTGAAATGGAAATCCTTTACAATTGATGTGGAGATGTTCTATTTTTCCAGAAAGGCATCTTTAATATCTTGAACTTGGCCATCATTCCTTCTGTTGATACCGATACGTGTGCTGTTTGTTAATAAAGCTTGGCTTTCAAGGGACTTATAAACCTTTGTGTGTGTGTATGTTAAGGGAACATCAGGCCTTTAAAGAAGAGATTTACTCTTATTTCTATCTTTAAAGACTTCAGAATTTGGTCAGAGGCTTAGGCTTTGTAAAATGGAAATGGGAGCAGAAATCTCACACAAATCTCCCTTTCTTTCTTTAAGCAAGGGAACCTAAAAAATTGCACTGCCACAAAGTAGACACTTTGCCATCAAATTTGGCCATGCAGTGTTGGAGGACTACAGATGGTGCTGGGGAATTGTACACACCCCACGGACCTCCCTCAATATACTGGAAATAACCTAAATGTAGACTACGGTAGTTGATTTTGTTACTCAGGGTTCTACCTTAGCATTTCTGCCGTCATTTCTTTGCTGTTTAGTTTCCTGGCAAATAATCTTTTGGTTTATTGGAAAAATGACTGATACTTCTCTTTTATAGTAGCTGAGGTAAGCAAATGAGGGATTTGGTTCTGGTATAAATGTTGAACAGCAAATATTGATCTAAGGACCTGGATTGCCGTTTCTTTGCTGCCAAGTATTGCGAGAAATGATTTGTGGGGAAAGAATAGCAGTTGGGAGAGATGATTTATCCACTCAATAGTACATTCCAAGATGCTTATTCCAGGATGAATACTGAATGTTTGCCATGCCAAGTTAGGTATAGCTATAAGAGAGGTTGCAAGGGAGCAGTTCATTTTCCATGTATGCATAAATACATATACACAAACAATCCATTTTTGTGTCCACTGATCTGTATTCCTAAATTCAATCATCACATCCTCATTTCATTCCTGAGAGATTCTTGGTGTGTAGAGTATGTGTGTGGCCTGTGTGCATACGAGCTTCTACTCTTTTTTTAAAAAAAGAAATTTGGAAAATTAGCCTTTAGGCATCAAAAAATGCAAATTGTACTATATTTTCAGGTATATTGTATATGAAAATTTACTGATATGAGACAGTATTCAGCAATTCATATCACATCTGTGTTTCAGGGTTAGAGAATTCATATGACAGAAACATTAAATGTTGTATTTAACTAGCAAAGGGCTTGTTCTTAAAATTACTGTTGGGTATTGTCTATAGCATAAATGGAAGTGGTAACAAGATTGAATGTCCCACCCAGCAAGTAAATTCTCTAATCATCAATCAGATAACTCGTGTGAAACTTATGTTTACTCAGTGTAATATTCTATACTGTTTCAACATTGAGAAACTGTGTAAGAGTTGGAAAGGTAATAAATATGCTGTGTGTGTGAGAGAGAGGAGAAAGGACACTTATTCTTCCATTTTTTTAATCATTTATCTTGTAGTCCATTGATCCTGGGCAACAGTTCACCTGGGAGAACTCCAACTTGGAAGTGAACAAACCAAAGAATCGCTATGCAAATGTGATTGCCTATGATCACTCTCGGGTCATCTTGACCTCCATTGATGGTAAGATTATTAACAGCTACTTTCACTAATAAACTGCAGCATCAGACATGAGGTTTTGAAGTTTCTGCAGTGTAGGTTTGGAATCAATTATAATCTGCCCAGCTTTGACTACAAAATATCAGACAGCAATACATCTGCAACACTGTCAAGAATCTAGGTTGATCAGCTGATGCAGCTGAATGAATGGACACTAGGACTCCATAACCCGGTTATGAGGACCCGGTTTGTGGGGGCAATAAGCTGACTTTGTATAAAATATACAAAAGTATGAAGGCTATTGCTTAACGCATTGTAAGCCGCCCTGAGTCTCCAGAGAAGGGCGGCATATAAATCAAAATCAACTAAAATAAATAACCCATACTTTTTGAAGATTACTCAAGACTCACCTGAAAAACTTACATGAGGCTGAAAGAAAGTCTATATATACTGTGCTTTTCTCTTACATTCTCTAGCACTTGGGTTATTTTATAGCAGTGTGTGTTAACATATAGGTCTTTGAGCCAAAGATTGTTCATTATTGAATCGATCAGTGTATATATGTAGTTTCAATGGACATTATCCTGTCAATCCAAAAAGTGCATTTTTCAGAGTGTGCATTGCTTTCTTAACCACATCTAGTATGAGAGAATAAGTAGACAGCCATTCCTATTGCCATAACTTGAAGTTTTAGATCCAAATGTCTGAGCAACGCTATGATTTCCCAAATACTGTAACTCCTTGTCATATTTTCACTATCATGAATTTATGTAAGGACAGGAATGAAAGTCTTCCAATGTGTATTTTTCCATCTAATTTATTTCTTAAATTTATACCACTCAAGTCCCAAATCATTTGATTCATTCAATCTGTTATAACATTGTATTTGACAAAACAATAACTGGGTTGGGGAAAGGAAAGAGATGTGACTCACTAGGTTACTTTATACTTCTAATAAGTGTCTTAATCGTTTTATATTTAAAGCCAGTAATTCCAAAACGAATGTCAGTTTACAAAATTGTGATCTTCCAAAACTAGCTGCCTTTATTTGAAAGAGCTATTTATTCATTTCTTCCAGATGGATTTCTAGAAATATTGTTGTTTAAGAGACTTAGGTTGCACAGCTGTCCTAACATCTAATATTTGATTTTATGCTGTTGCATTAACAAGGCACAAAAATAATGGCATAAATCTTTCTTTGGCCATGATTGCCTCTTGAATGATTGAGGATATGTGTCCTATTCCACGCTATTTCCTTCTTGTATAATGTTTAAGAGTCCATTAAAATGTATTCCTCATCAATTTGCATTCTGTCAAGAGCTACTTACTTACTTGTTTACTGCATTTATAAACCGCTGCACTCCTATAGGAGTCCTGTAAGATAATATACCAATATCAAAACACCACAAATCAAATGTTAGCACCAGCATCCTTGTAATCTTTATCCTCTCTCTGAATGGCTCAGGATTCTGGCTGTCCCTTTCCTTACACATTCCTGCCCTTTTTCTGTCATGCAGGGGTCCCTGGAAGTGACTACATCAATGCCAATTACATTGATGGCTACCGCAAACAGAACGCTTACATTGCTACACAGGGGCCACTGCCTGAGACACTCAGTGACTTCTGGCGAATGGTATGGGAGCAACGTACAGCAACAATCGTCATGATGACACGACTGGAGGAAAAGTCTCGGGTATGTACAAACTTAGTCTCTCCCACTGACCATAAGAGCTTCAGGGAGTTGTAGTCCATGTTGATCCTGGGAATGCAGTGCAACTAAGAATATTAGCAGCTTTATATATTAGGACTCTAATGGCAAATCTTTAGGAAAATCACAATTGTACAACATTGCAGGAAAAAGGGGGAAATAATGTATGGTACCAACCAGAGGTGGGTTTCAGCAGGTTCTGACCAGTTCTGGAGAACCAGTAGCGGAAATTTTGAGTAGTTTGGAGAACCGGTAGTAAAAATTCTGCCTGGCCCCACCCACATCTATTCTCTGCCTCCCAAGTCCCAGCTGATTGGGAGGAAATGGGGATTTTGCAGTAACCTTCCCCTGGATTGGGGATGGAATGGAGATTTTACAGTATCCTTCACCTGGAGTGGGGACAGAATGGAGATTTTAGAGTATCTTTCCCCTGGAGTGGGGTGGGAATGGAGATTTTACAGTATCCTTCCCTGCCAAGCCCGCCAAGCTACGCCCACCAAGCCATGCCACACCCACCAAGCCACGCCCACAGAACCGGTAGTAAAAAAAATTGAAACCCACCACTGGTACCAACATGTCCACCATGGAATTTCCTTTTCCATCTAGTTCTTAAGTGAATTATTTGTAAGTAGTTTTATGAGATTAATTTGTCACCTATGCTATGTTTAATTCATAATCTGAAGGGCCATTTATGTCCCTTCAGATTATCTTATTTATCTTATTTATGGAATAGCATATGTGATAAAATCACAACATGAATAATTGGGGGAATTAAAGGCTTGAGTTCATCTCACTCCTTGTGAAATTCAAAAGCATTCAAAGGAGAGTACGGTAGCAAATCACACACTTTTGGCATAATTGACCCCATACACTGAGAAACATCTCATCAGAGTAGGGTTGTGTATATCAGTTATATATAATCTATAGATGGGAATTTGTGGTAGAGAGAAGCAATCTCCATGTATAAACCATTCTGCAGATGTCTTCTGCTGTGTCTGGCACCCAAAAATTATAGCCATATTAAATTCTGACTTTCGTGCACAGTTTGAATGTGTAAAAAGGATTTATTTGCCTTAAGGCCTCTAAATGGGAGACACCTATGTTTCAGAATATCCTTGCAAAACATGGAGCTCAATTGGAGATCCTGGGCAGAGAGTTCTTCAGAAGATAGCATCTCTTGTAATGAGCACAGAATATATTACGTTTCCATGCCAACCACAGGATTGTGGTGCACTCATTTCTTTAGTCAAATACATTTGAGTACGGCAATAGAGATAGGGAATATTCAGGGAACAGCTAAATAAAGGCGGGGGATATATGTGGAGGGAAAGCAATGCATGCAACCATATATTCTAAGCTTTGCTGAATTAATACTGAAAGGAGAATGCCACTTTGTGTCACAAAAATACTACAGAACTACAAAGAGTACATTGGAAAGAGCCTGTATTTCTATTTCAGGTTGAAAAAGTGTTTGTCCTCATGAATAGCAAACACTACTCAAAAGATTATACTTTGGGGTGTCATGACTAGTGCCCATTTATTGTTCAGTTCCTTCATGTGTTAATATACCCTAATTTTAAAAAGAATTTGTACATGTTGCATCATTACATTCTAATGCGGGTATTCTAATGAGTTAGCTATGCATTTTTGAAAAAATGTTTTAAATTGACTTTAGTATATAAATGCATAACTTTCATCTTTAATAGGTAACTTCAAGTTTTTGTGAGGTTTTTTTCTAATTGTTCCTGCTCTATCACTCACAATCTCATAAATCTCTCCCACATTAGTAATCTTTTATTCCAAGATAAATACCCCCTATTTTTTAAGCTTTATTCAACTAAAGATAGCCCATAGTGTTGTTTTTCTTCTCATCTTTTATGCATGTTCTGCAGTGGTACCCTTTGCTTTTTTAAGGTGGGGCAAGCAGAATGATATGCGATCATCCAGAACACTACAGTGTGTATGGTGAAGATGAAAGGGGTGGGAAGAGAGAAAGCATTTTAATAAGCCTATTCTAGCAAAACAGTGGCAAGAAATAGATTACAAACATAAAAAATAAGACCCAGTTTCTTGATGTGACATCTGGTTGTGTTTTAAACATCAAAATGCTGACACCCTGTTTCCCCTACTATAAGACATCCCCTGATAATAAGCCCAATCGGGCTTTTGAGTGCATGTGCTAAAATAAGCGCCCCCCCTCGGAAGATAAGCCCTCCCTGAAAATATTTAAATGCATGCGCAGCCAGTCCCCACATTTCCTCTGGTTAGGGTTAGGGAGACAGAGCTGGAAATCAGGTAAGACAGCAAGAGGAGCCCCGTCTTGCTTCACGCGCCCCAAAATAATAAGACATCCCCAAAAATAAGGCCAAGCACTTATTTCGGGGTTCAAAAAAATATAAGACAGGGTCTTATTTTCAGGGAAACACGGTAGCTTTGTGCCTTAAAAAGTTTGAGGTATGAAGTAAATACCCCACAAGCTCCAGTAATTTAAGCACTTCAGTTGCTGTTGCTGGTAATTGCATTTAAGCAGTAGCCATATTATTTGCTTGCACTTTATTAATTAGGCTTTATTAGTCTAGAAGAGGGCTTTGTGTTTAGAATAATGTTTGCAGATGAGTTAAAAGAGAAATCGTCCCCTCCTCTCTTTTGGCGTGTGTCAGAATATGTGAATATCCAAAGTCCAGTTAGTTTTGTTGGGGGGCTGCCCAGCTATAGAAGATGCCCCACAGAGTATGTTTCTCCAAGATAACATGGTCTGTAAGACTCTTTGGGCACCTGTCTCTGCTTCCTGCCTTGCTGCTGTTGAAATGCACATTATCTTCTGGTAGCACATTTCCCATCCTTCGCTCTCCTAATTACTTCCTAGGAGATGGAGGAGGCCATAGCACCCTTGAGGTGACATACTCCACCAGGTTAGCCTGCCCACCCAATCAGCCAAGTATAGTGGGGGGGAGAGTGCTTACCCAGTTGTTCCTCTGCACTTAACTGAGTTCACACTAGTACTCATTAGAGGCCTGCTTGCCTTTGCTAACAGTTACAGATACAGTACGGTTCCTATAGAACAGAAACTCCCACCTAGGGGACCCTGTCTCTGAGGAATCATAATAGCCTTAGAATGGAATCGGTCAAAGAGGCATTGAAGACCTAGAAGTAAAGCATGAACTAAAAGCCTAATCCCTGCCCCTGGGAGCTTTCTAATGAGAGGATGCGCATTTAAACACCTTTTGAGCATCTTTTCAGTGCTCATTCAAGCTTGACCCTTTTCTTATCTCCAAGCATGAGGGCTTCTTCCCAGTCCAGGAGTTTTGAAAGCTGTTTCAGACAAATGCTAACAGGTGCAGTCACTTTCTCAGTCCTAGTAATGCTTTGTCCTTGAATTGTTGCCTTAAACATTTGACATCTGGGATTTCTGGAGTTCAGTGCTTCAAATGCTTTCCAAATCTTGTGAAATAGCAACAGTCTTGGAAAAAGATCTGTGAGCTGCTTGGTATTTATGACTTGAAAATCCTAGCCTGATGGTAGGTGCATCATTTTTAGTTATCATGTATACTACATAAGAGCTGCAAAGAGCAGATCACTTTCTACATCCAATGCCTTTGCAGTTGTCAACCAAATCAGCAGTACAGTATATGCCATCTCTAAGGCTCTTTTAAATGCAAAATTAATCCAGGCTATCTTTCATCCTCTCTCTCTCTTCCAGTTTCTATATCATTTAATAAATACACAAGTCCAAATAAATTAGAGATTTTCCCCTGATTTGCAGACTGCGAGCTTTAGAATGAGTCTTGGTAGAGTTGTGTATCAAACTAGCTCTTCTCCCATTGTTAAAACTCTGTATGGAAGCCTCCTTATTCTCCCAGCAACTGAGGGACCACTGGGCTGCCAGCAGTAAATGAATTTCCAGGTTGTGAGCGTTCCTGACATTAATGAGAAGTGAGCAGTGCCAGAAGAAAGGCTCTCTTATCTGGTTTAGTGCCATCCTGCATCAGCTTCAGCATAAAATTTACAGAGCTTGAAAATGGGGCATAAACATTATGGGTAAATTTGGCAGAAAATGTGAGTGACTCTTATCTGGTCATGAATAAATAATTTTCAATTACCAGCTAGGGTTCTCTATTAAACCCTGGGATAGATTACTTCAAAGTTTGTTTTATGCTTGTATATACACAGTAATACAATTTCCCTGGAGAAAGAGTGCAAAAGAAGGCCCTCGCTCAAATTATTGCCAGCCCAACTTTTGCCTTCCTGTGTTACATCGTTACATATGTAAAAAGTTCTTCACCATCCAGGTTGAACACAGAATTCCAGATAACCACAGAAAACAAGGTGCACTTCAGTAGTGTTCTAAGTTCTAGGATGCCCTTTCATTTTTCATCCAGGAATGATTACTAGGCTCACCCATTAAAAATGTTGACTATTAAAAAGCAGAACACCATTGATTTCCAATTAGCCTGTGGTTAACTTTCTCCACACGTTCTATATAATTACATTTATTGTTTCTTGGGTAGAATATTTTATCCTGTTTTAATCAAATATTGATTCATTGTGTAAATGCACAAGACAGAGAGAGATGTAGACTAGAAACCAGAGGGCAAGATATGTTTGGGGAAATTTTAGCATGCATGAATGTTTTGAAATATGACAGTTGGATACGGAGAAATAGTCCATGTTTTGCTACTTCCACCTGACCTAGAATGGGTTATGCATACAAAAGCCTACTGCTGCTAGTTCTTCTCATTAGAAAAGACGAGGATTTAGAGGGCAAATTCATAGTTGTGCTACGAACAAAAAACATGCTGCTAGTTCCACTTTAGTCTTTGGCTTTGACTATCAGTAATTGCAGCTGTGGAGGTAAGAATGAAAAACAGAATAAAATGGGCACTACAGCCTGGTTAATTTCCTATTTTTTGGCCCTTCCCAACTAAGGAGACTAATAACCTCAGGCAAGAGTAGCCTTTTCAGCTATCCCTTGAAGGAACTTCTCCCTGTGTGCACATAGACCAGACGTGCACTGGGCTGCCTTGTAGCAAAGGGATGAAACCCTTTCCATTCCTGAACTTGTTGCTCTTGCGCAGCTGCTTAAGTTTTCCTCAGTCAAGCTCTCTTGCTGTGAGTCTCTGTTACGCAGCTGCAGTATCCTGCCCATGTAAAGCACCGCCCTTCCTCTCACAACTGATACCTAGGAAAAGTAAGGCTGGCGACCTTATGCAAGGAACCTGAGCAGAATCCCAAGCAGAGGATTACAGGTTGGAGACAGGCTTCCTGTATTCACCCTGAGAAGAGGATAAATGAGTATGCTTGTCTACAGATACCAATCTTCCCAAAGAGCAGGGAAAGGACAGAAAATTATATGGAAAGAAATTGCTTTTGAATTGACCATTTCTCTCAGTTTCTTTCTTTTATAGCTATTAGCATCCTTGCTTCTTAGCTCTGCCTCTGAACATCAAGTATCTTTCTTTGCTCCCTGCCTGGTCATTTAGTCATATTGGTCTCATAAAATGAGGTGTAAGATACGACAAAAAGTATTCCATTTTTCTGTATGTCTTGGCCAAATGCAATCTGGGTGTTTTGTGTTTCTGTATTTTATTCCCAAATAGGTCCTCTTCTGTCAACCAATAAATCTAGTAGATACAGGTAAAATTTGAGAATTACAACAGGAGAAAAGTATCAATCTATGTTGTGGAACCCAATGAAAGCTACATTCCAGGGATTATCCATTAATTTGGAGGTTTTATTGCAGGTGAAATGTGATCAGTACTGGCCTGGACGTGGTACAGAGACCTATGGGTTGATCCAAGTGACTTTGCTGGATACGGTTGAACTTGCAACTTATACAGTCCGAACATTTGCCCTGTACAAGGTACTGGAAAAAGGGAGGAAATGAGTTATAATGGATGGATTTTTAAGAAAGAGGAGAAGGAATTATATGTTTATAACTAAGTGCAGTATAGGTTTTAAACAACATGCTACAATCAATTATAGCATCATAAAATAATTAAATAAAATAACATATAATAACAACATATATTGTACAGATCTCTTACCCACTGAAATTAAGACCAGCAACTCCATTACTAAATGATACGGCCATAAAGTGAAACATCACATGACCATGCTTAACTTATGTCAGTTCCAGCTGCTCATTGTGTCAGTTCCAGCTGCTCATCATGCCATGTGACTGCAACTTCCTGCCAGCTACCCCATTGATTTCGCTTGTTGGAAACTGGCTTGAAGGTCTCAAATGTTGATCATGTGACCACGGATTGCTATGACAATGATAAACATGCCAGTTGCCAAACATCAGATTCACAATCAAGAGATTGTGGATATGTTTCAGCCCAAAGTTTAAAAACTGGTCATAAGTTTCTTTTTTCAGCATACTAGTAAGTGCAAATTGTCACTAAAACATCAGTCAGTAAATGAGGACTATCTGTAATTAAATAGCCTGAGGAATATTGTTTTTAAATATTAAAAGCAGTTCCTCAGATATTGTCAGTCCTACTAGGTAGACCAGGAAATCAATTCCACTGGAAGACTGAAATTATTTTTAATGGGATTGGCTATAATAACAGAATCTTATAACTCTGATAGTGCTATACTTCGTCCTATTTACGCTTCAGTGAATTAGGGAGTTATGTGCCTGAACTACTTCCGAACAATACGACTTTGGTCTTGACTTCAAAAATGTTTCAGCCCCTTTTGCCTTAGTAACAATTCCTGCACATCTTCTGTTAAGATCATAATTCCTTACTGTCTGTATATATGGTTTCAGAATTTCATAAGGATTCATATTACAGACACAAGAAAATTCATTGAACAACAAATCACAGCATGGATCTGTTAGAATATTATTTAAAAATAGAACTAAATGATACAGTAAATAAGCATGTAGTTAAGAGAAGATGTGCAATCATCTTGCATGTTGAAAAGACCTTAGTACTCTATGGTACATGAGTACCAAATCAAGGAATTCATCTGCTGCTCATTAATTCCAACTAAAGTATTTCGGCTTTATCTGCAGAATGGCTCCAGCGAAAAACGGGAACTGCGACAGTTTCAGTTTATGGCTTGGCCTGACCATGGTGTGCCAGAATATCCTACTCCTATTTTAGCATTCTTAAGACGAGTGAAAGCATGCAATCCTCCAGATGCTGGCCCGGTGGTTGTACATTGCAGGTAAGGCTGATTCCTACACATGTAAATCTGTAATCATGAACTATCAGGATAATGTGATAGAGGAAAAATTATAAATCTCTGTATTTTGGGAGTGTTGCATATTTGGGGATTTATAGGCAACCTACTGCTGCAGCAACAATAGTATTGGCATTATAATTCCTCTGCTAATATATACAGCATTTTAAAGTCAAAAGTTCTTAACCCACTGTTTTCTTTAAGAAACAACCACAATAGAAACAATGAAGTATAAATATTGGAACTTTAGAATGAAATTCTACATACGCATCCAATAGCACAACTACATCATCTCACTGAACGTGTGCACATGTAAATCTTCACAAAACATGCCATTATTAGTATTACTGAGTTTCTTCTATTTCTCATTTAAAACTGAAACATGAAAACAAATAAAAATCTCACTAAAACGATAATGTGAAATATCCCAAAAGCAGACATGTACATGGTGGTAAAATGTTTGTGACAACAGAAAAACATATTGGCATCATTTTGCATGTACATAAAAGCACAAAACTGCAGGTATTATCTAAGTATATAGATACACACTATTTGCATGCATAGTGATAAATTCTTATGCTGCAGTCTGGAGCTTAAAAGGTGCTTCAGCCATAAACTTTAGTTCACTAGGAATTGGCATCTTATCCAGCCAGTGATTTATCTCTTGCAGCTGAGTGGGAACTATTACTGAACAAACCTCTTCATCATTGCAGCTTTCACAAACTCCTTAGAAACGGTATTTAATGTTCTCTCTTCATGCTCTGGTTCAGATGGGAGTCATGTATAATTAACAGATACTCTCTCCCTATTAAAATCCTGTAAAGAATTGCACATGGGCAGCTGCAAGGAAATGTCCTGCTGCGGAATTCTTTCCTGTCAGATACCATATCTGTTGCTTGTTGATGGGTTGTCAGTTGTTTATCCCATAAGGACTGCCATCACTAAGTAAGATTGGGTTACATTGGCCTTCCATGGTAAGAGATGCTTATATAAGATAGGACATAGAATTGCTCAGAAGTTCAGCATCCTAGCAGGTTATACTTTATTTCCAAAGGTCAATCTGTTTCCTATTGGAACTTCTAATAATGCCAGTACTTCATAAAGGTGACCTTGAAAATAAGCTATTCTTGCATCATACTAGAAAAAGATTCAGAATATCTAGAGCTTTGCCACTGTGCAGAAGCCCAATTTCATGCTCTATGCCTTGCTTTTACAGTGCTGGTGTAGGCAGAACAGGCTGCTTCATTGTAATTGATGCCATGCTTGAGAGGATGAAGCATGAAAAGACAGTGGATATCTATGGGCATGTGACATGCATGCGCTCACAAAGAAACTATATGGTGCAGACTGAGGATCAATATATCTTCATCCACGAAGCCTTGCTCGAAGCAGCCACTTGTGGAAACACCGAGGTGCCTGCCCGCAATCTCTTTGCCCACATCCAGAAACTAAGTCAGGTACCTCCAGGTGAAAGTGTCACAGCAATGGAACTGGAGTTTAAGGTGAGTAAAAGATTATTTTCAATTTGTACCTGTGCATGCAAACTCTACAGAGCAATTTTAGGATTAGATGAGATGCTTGTTTGTCATTTCTCACTGACAATTTATTCCTGGATTGAAGGAAGATAGTTTTCTAAGTATAATGGTCCTTTGGTATATATCTAAACCTGTAGAGAGTATTAAAATACATTTAGATGCAGAGTTCAACGTATATGTCCTGAACTGATAAGCTTCTGGAAAAGTATATATATCAGGGCTGTTAAACTTGCAGCCCACAGGCCAGATGCATCACACACTGGCCACGCCCACGCCCAGTTTGGCAAAGGGGGGGGGGGAAGTTGTGATATGTCATGTTTGACACCCCTGGTATATAGGAAGGCAGATTAAATGAAGTTCTCAGCATCACTACCAGCGGGAGCTACAGTATATCTAGAACAGAACCTAGTGGAAATTGAGGTGTTCATGATGTCACTAAGAAAAGCTTACCTGGACAAACTTTTTACTTTAAGCCCTTGAGAAATCAAGCAGTTCCAATGCCTCTTGCCTTCATGGTCACAAGTGTCAGTGCTTGTCAGCATTTATTGCATTTGTAGTTTCATGCCAGTATTTCTTACAGCTTTAACATGAGTACTTGCTCAAAAAAACCTAGGTGGCAGATATAAATTTAGATTTAGCTATAGTTTTAAAGTCAACAGAATTATTCATTATGCAAACAGCGAAATGCGAAATCAGTGCCGAATTAGGAACATTGCTAACTTGATTCTCCTCACTGTACCTCCATTTACTCACCCCTCTGTTTCTGGGCTTAATCCTTTCTATAGCCAGAGGAAGGAGTGAATGGATGATGGCTAACAGCAGCTGTTCTTTTTTCCTATAAATACTATTCCTATGAAAGAGTAGCAGGAGCAAGCGCCATCAGCACTGTTGGGTGTCTGATTCTGCTTTAATGAGAGTTAGGCGACGGGTGCAAGATTCAGCAACGTTTCTTCTTCCTTCCATTACTACCATTCCCAGAGAGCAGAAAAGGAGAGAGCAAGTACAAACATTGCTAAGGCAAGAGAGCCACCAATAGTCATTTTTATACCGTTTCCCTTTCTATTATGATAAGAATTGATCTTAAAGTCAGTCTACCATTTCTAAGTGACTCCTGCTATTAGCAGTTAGCAGTGATAAGAGCAGGGACATAAAACCAGGGACTTGACAGTAGATTTCAACAACTGCCAGGAATACAATACAAATACCACCCCTACCACTAAAAGTGACTTGGTCTTAGGCTCAAAAATAACAGAAGGATGGAGGAGAATGCTTCTAAAATCTAATCCAAAATCTCAGTTTGACTTTGCACTAGGTAAAAAGCAATAGAATTTCTCTTGCCTGCTTTCCGGGCATTTCCTTTGTGATGGAGCACATGAGTAGTTTTCTGCCAAATATACTTCCACAGAACTCAGAGCAGGAGCAGCCAGGCATGTGGATATTCATAGATCTTCCTGGACCTGTTTAGTGTAAGGATTGGGAAACCTGTGAAAATAATGGATAGGAGGCTTTGGGCTGTTCGGAGGGCATTGCACAATCAGTATCAGACCATATTGCCGAATAACAATATTGTGCGGTGCTGATATGTATGTAGATCAAATTTGGGCCTGTTTTCATGAATTTTTAGATGAGCAAGATGTGTTGAGATGCTCATCTAAAAAATATAAAGTGGGAATGCGATGGTTGTGCTTTCCGGTCTTAATGGTACCGTAGCTCAGCAACAAATTTTTAGCTTTCCAATATGAGCAAGAATATTCTCCCCGCTGGAATGCATGTTAGTGATTCTTACCTAAACAAGTTCTAGCCTCTCTTCAGGTAATCTTTTTTTCTGTAATAAGTGTGAAAAATTGTACCTGATGTTGAGGGACCTGTTGCTCCTGGAGCGTTGCGTCCAATCTCTCCTGCCAATTTGTCACTTCTCTTTACAGCTCCTTGCCAATTCCAAAGCACATACCTCACGATTCATCAGTGCCAATCTTCCATGCAACAAATTCAAAAACCGCCTAGTGAATATCATGCCCTATGAATTGACACGGGTTTGCCTGCAGCCAATCCGGGGTGTTGAAGGCTCAGATTATATCAATGCTAGCTTTGTAGATGGTTACAGGTAAAGTATGCCATCCTGTTCAAAGTCTGACTTTCTTTTGCGATGTTCATTCCTGCTTCTTTAATTTGGACACTTCTGTCAAGCAATGCTAAGACAGGAAGAGCATGCATAATCAGTCAGGTTCATGGCACATATACGAAACTCCTTTTTCTTAAATGGTTTTTCTCTTCCTACTTTTTCATTGCAAGCTTTATTATCTAGTTAGCTGAGAGATACTGGTTTCAGCATTCTTAGTTTCCCTGTAGTCAACCCACTGTAAGCATCTTGCTGTATAATTCATTCGCCAACACATGCACGTCTTATTTGTCAGATCTCCTTCCAGCACTGCAATACAAGCAGATGAGCCCCTTACTATCACTTGAAAGGTTTGATGCAGAACATGTGGCCCAAGGAAAAAATCAGGCTGCAGAGCAGTTTACCTACAGTAGTGGATTCAGAGATATTTCATGGGATAATCATTTCTGCGTGAGGGGAAGCACTGACCTTTATTTTATTATCTCCCTCTTCCCCTCCCCCCGCCCTATATCTTACGAGCTGCAAAAGCATGAATGAATTGGCAATATGAAGGATGACTTAAAAAAAGACACGGTGGGCAGAGAGCTAAGAACATGAAAGACGTTTTCACCCCACAAGAGTAAAGAACTTCAGCAGACCTCTGAGCTGTGCTACAACTAGAAAAGCAGAAGAGTTGCTGATGATGACTCAGCTTCATATCCTGCCATTAACCCTATGAGATGCCACCTTATTTTCATTAATTTATTAAATTTATATGCCCCCCTCTCATCAATAAAGCAACTGTAGGTAGTGTGATACACTTTCATGTATATACTGCTAAAACAGAAATGCTACTATTGAGAGAGGACTATTGAGTGCCTGCCAAACTGGAGGAGATAGCATTTCATGTCTTACCTAAACCGTCCCTGAGGGCTCCCATTTATCTCTTCTCATCCTTCTATTTGAAGTGAGCAATCATTCTCCACCTTATCAAAAGGGATCAACTGGCCCAAGGTGCTACTGAAGCTGCATTTTTATTTGTTTCTCCTCCCCTCATCCTCGCTGTGCTCTCACCTTTTATGATGTCTTATAAATCCACTGTGGAGCAGCTTGCATCTCTGTCCTGCATCATTACAGCTGTCCTATACCAGATTCATTAATTTTTAGCACCGCTGGAGAGATTAAAGGAGTGAGGTGCCTAAGGTTATATATACAAGGATCTGTAGTGCCCCATAGTGGTAAAATAAAGGTATCGCAGCCTCAGTTATAGATTTGGCTGGATTTGCATTCTTTCTTAATGTCACCATGGAATCTAGATCTCTATCCCTGACGTCACAAGGCTTAGATTTTGGGATGCTTTAACAGAGAATTCCCTATGCATGCAGATGTTTAAGGATTTCTAGGTTTTTTTGAACCTAGATTTTGTGATGTTAGATCTCCAATTACGCGACTAAAATTTTGGCAGCATAATTTCACCAGATTAGTAGTACAGGTTTCCTGCCGTTTTGAAGCAATAAATGAAACTAATTACAACATATGATGTATGTTACAGTCTCCTTCCCATGTCAGAAATACCAGAGTGGTCACTAATCTGAACTCTTTGATACCTTGCAGACAACAGAAGGCTTACATCGCCACACAGGGACCTTTGGCTGAGACTACAGAGGATTTCTGGAGAATGCTGTGGGAACACAACTCCACCATTGTAGTGATGCTAACAAAACTGCGAGAAATGGGGCGGGTTAGTAAGCATCCTATGTTCTAGGGGGAGATTTGTACTGCAAAATCTGATCTTCCATAAAGAGATTCCGGATTTATTTACTTATTATTTATTTAACAAATTTATATGGCTTCCCAATTTACACACAGGGGATTCTGGGTCAGGGGTGAAATCTAAAATTTTTCCCTACCGGTTCTGTGGGTGTGGCTTGGTGGGGGGGGGTGTCCTGTGACTGAGTGGGCGTGGCCAACTCGATGTCACACAGTCACGCCCACTCAGTCACAAGACCCCCTGCCCACAGAACCCGGTAGGGAAAATTTTTTAAATTTCTGTTCTGCCAGCGTGTCCTTACCTTTCTCCCGCGGCTCCGCCCACCCGCCCCATTACCCAGAGTCGGGGAATGCAACATTCCCTGATTCCGGACTTGCTGCGGAGCCGCTGCCTGCTCACCCTTTGCCACGCGGCTCCGCCCACCCGCCCCATTCCCCGGAGGAATGCACCATTCCCCGACTCCTACTGCTCACCTTTCTCCTGCGGCTGGCTATCAGGGAAGGCAAGCGCCCGAAAGATACCGGAGTCACTCACTCTCCTTCTTGAATGAGCTGCTCTGGTCCATGCACGGCTGCGCAAGCACACACCCAACTTGCTGCTGAATTAAATAAACGGTGTGCGCTTGCGCAGCCGGCGCATGGACCAGAACGGCTCATTCAAGGAGAGTGAGTGACTCCAGTAACTTTCGGGTGCTTGCCTTCCCTGACAGCCAGCCATGGGAGAAAGGTGAGCAGTAGGATACACCGCATGGCAAAGGGCGAGCAGGCAGTGGCTCCACGGCAAGGCCAGAGTCGGGGAATGGGGCGGGTGGACGGAGCCTCCAGCTGCCATTGCTACCGGTTCTCCGAACCACCGGCCATCATCGCTACCTACTCGCCTGAGCCGGTCTGAACCAGGAGCATTTCACTCCTGCTCTGGGTGGCTTGCAACATTAAAAATCCGCAGTATAAAACCATAAACCCAATTCATCCTCCATGAAGCAGCAGAAACACAAACAAATAACTTGATCGGCTCCATCTCTATTCAGAGTCCCCAGGCCTAGTGATAAAACCACATCTTCCGATGCCTTTTGAAAAAGCAACAAGATGGGGGCCAATCATATCTCCATCAGAATTATGTTACATAGGGAAGGAGCCCCACAAGGGCCTGACAAGGCCCTTTTTCATAGTGCCACCAGATATACATCTCTAATAAATAGGACCCACAACATACCCTGCCTTCCAGTCCTGGTGGATTCATGGATAGATAATTCAGCCGAACATGCTTTCCCTCATTAGAACAGAGTACAGGTGAATCAATAAAAAGTAGAGAATGTGACGCAAAGCCTTTATGGCTGCTAGATTCTGCTGGATTCCCACCCATGTCTGGGTGGCCAAAAGATCTGTCCCCTGAAATCATCTGAGCAACCTCTCAGCCAGCATTTGTCAGGGTTGGCCTCAACCTATGGGAATTGTCTCAAGTACTAGATCTTGGAGAAGGGGAACCTTACTATTGTGTAAAGTAAATAAAACCAACCAAGTAAATAAAATTGTGCCTGTTATTGATGCATAGTTACTAAAGGAGCATAAACTGTTAGATAGGAGGAGGAGATGAGAGGGAGTAGTGGTAAGCATTAGGAGCTGCTGGAGAAAGGAGTAGTAGTAAGCATTAGGAGCTGCTGGAGAAAGGAGGTGTGCAAAAGCCTCTAGTACTTCTCTAACACTTTCTCCAAGAGCCTGGATTGATTTAACACCACTTTGTGAAGGATCCTCTTGTGGAACTCCTACTTCTCCAAATCCACTTGAAGAAAACAGTCAACTTGATCACAAACAAAAGACACAATAATCTAGGAGCCACTTAGGCCCTTAGGATGATGGTATCTTCTCTTGTCAGCCTCTGCTACCATTCTGTGTATTTGTCTCATTAAATTGAGCATTGAGAGCCTCCAAAGCTGGCAGAGAAAAGCGGCTATATCCTATACCATAAGTGAAAGACAATAACCCTTTGGGGCAGCATTCAGAAAAAGCAAACAAGTAGGAGGAGGCTTTTGTATTTAAGCAGGAAGTTCTTCTCAGACATACAGAGAAGTGAGGTGATGCCTGATCTAGTTAGTCAGAATACTCTTGACTTAGCAGCTACTACTCTGTCAGTGTCTCTATTTCAAATGGATATAGTCATGCACATTACTGAAAAAAGTATTGATCAGAGAAAAATGTGGTTAAATTGCAAACACTGCTTTTTAAGTTGCTCTTCAATTGTCTAAGTCTGTATGATCCAGGACTGTTGATTCAGTGGTTTAAAGAACTTCTTGGACTACATGGATCACAATAAGCTCCCAACCACAATGAATTCAGAAATTTTTCATCTAACACAATATTGGTATGAAATCCCCCAGGGATTAAAAAGTCAAAAAACCATGGCTTGAGTGTTGCTTTTATGGTAAACTCTTCTAAAGTTCAAGCTCCACTAGTTCCTAGAGGAATAAAGGACTGCAAAAATCTGCCACTTGAGAAGGCATCAAATCATTAATGTCCCATAAGTGACCGAGATTAAAGGCCACCATGAATGAACAGCATCAAAAGAAGATTGAATCAGTCCCATTCCTGCCAAAACATTCTGAAAAGGCTTACCATTATTGTAAGAATGTTGGGCAACTCTAGCTTTTGAGTGGTTCTTCAGTTCAGCTATATGTGCCAAAAACTGGAAACTTCCTTAAAATTGTACATAAAACAGTTGAATTAGATGCTGTGGATTATGAGCATCTAAGAAAAGTCACAACCAAAGAAATATATACATAGCACTATCTTGGAAAACAATTCTAAATGAGGTCAACCTGTTACTGGCAGGAAAAGTCAAACCGAAGATTGTGGCTGATCTAAAGTCAAGAAAATATTGCTGGTATGCCAGGCAGCACACTTGACACCAGCCATATGGAAGAAATGACTTCAGTGGTACATTTTGTAACAACAACAGAAACTCATGAACATTTCCCTGCAAATAATGACTATCAGTCTGGAATTTTTTTAGAATTTATTTGAGCAAGTGGGTATGACAATAATGTTTCTTAAAAATATAGAAAAATAACATTATTGCAATAGAGAATGTGAGAGTTTAGGGCAACAATACTGGTGCCACCGTGAATAGAAATAACAGGAGGGAGATACAGATTTGAGAGTTAAACCTTCAAGCTATTTTGTTCATTGTAGTTCTCATTCATTGAATGTTGTGGTCAGTGATGATGCATTAATACCTAAGGCATATGAGACATCTGAATTTTTAAATGTAAAATGTTATTTTTCTCTGTATCAACTCATTTATGGCAAGTTTTAAAGCCTGAAAATACCCTTTCTGACACTACTGAGGACCACACAATGAGAAGGTTGTTGAAGCAATAAAGCTTATCAAACATGGAACTGGGAAGATAAATGAGAGTACAATCTGATTGTTTATAGGAAAGTGTTGGGGGGGGGGTGGAGGGAGGAAGAGCTATTCAAGGTAAAACTCATCAGTCATTTTCAGCCGGAAGGGAGGAGCCATTTATTAAGAAAAGTCTTACACTGTCACTTTTGAATACGATAGCTTTCATGCAAATAGTACTATATTGTTGGCCACTAATGAATTTTTTCTTTTCTTTCTTTTTTCTTTTTTGCTTTTCAGGAAAAATGCCACCAGTACTGGCCAGCAGAACGCTCTGCTCGGTACCAGTACTTTGTAGTGGATCCCATGGCTGAATATAACATGCCTCAATATATCCTTCGTGAGTTTAAAGTCACTGATGCTAGAGTGAGTATTTACACAGCATATTCTGAATTCCTCAATGTTGTTTCCATCACAAACTGCAGTTCCCTGGTACAGAAGAGCATTGCTTTATTGTCCTAACAGCCAGTGACATTTTGGGATAAAATACTGCAGCTAATATGCTCGGATTTAACTTACTCCCCTCAGTCTTCCCAGGAACTAGCAAGCAACACTATAAGATGAAAGCAGGGTGCAGTGACTTTACTCTCTTTTCCACAACTAGGATGGGCAATCAAGAACTATCCGGCAATTCCAGTTCACCGACTGGCCAGAGCAGGGAGTACCAAAAACAGGCGAAGGCTTTATTGACTTCATTGGCCAAGTACATAAAACTAAGGAGCAGTTTGGACAGGATGGGCCTATCACAGTACACTGCAGGTGAGTTTGGGCATTAAGCTACCTCTGAAAGCTCATTTAGGATAGGCTAATGGTGAGGTAAATAAGGTTGCCAGGAGAGCTAGAGAGCTTCTGATGTCACTGTTCTATACACTGAAGCATTTTTGGGGGGGGGGGGGATTTGATTTATATGCCGCCCTTCTCCGGATTCATTTTAAGAATGAAGACAAGCGAATTGCTGTTTTAAGGATAAAAGTGTAGCATGGCATTTGAACTGAAGCTGTTTAGAATGCAGGAGGGTTTGTGTGAAGAAGTGAGCTTCTGGTGTGTCAATTGCTTGCACGCAATCCAAGCTGGGATTGTTACTCATTTACTCTGTTCCTTGTACATAGTGCGGGGGTCGGACGCACAGGGGTGTTCATCACATTGAGTATTGTACTGGAGCGTATGCGCTATGAAGGTGTAGTTGACATGTTCCAGACAGTGAAGACCCTGAGAACACAGCGACCAGCCATGGTGCAGACAGAGGTAAACCTACTTGCCATGTTATTTCCTGCCTTATAATGGAAGAGGGTGAAACTTGAACATTGATTAGATGAAAGTGGAATGAAGCTCTGCCTTCCAATATGAGAAAGCTGATTCTGAAAATAGGATAGTCTAACTCAGGAGGGTCAAACGCACGTCGTTATGGCGGCATCACATGACGTATTGGGACTTTTTTCCCCAGCGCATGACCCATCCTGCCCATGTTCCGGGAGTTTGACAGCCCTGGTCTAACTTAGCTGCTAATTGATCACTATTGGCCTTGTTTTTGTTTCCATAATGATATGTGTAGTGATATATGAAACATGAGATTTAGAATATAGACAGTAAGGTTAGTTTAAAAATGTTTCAACAAAACATTGGTAGTCTATTTTTTAAGCATATAAGAGGCACAGTGAGAGAAAGCAGCTGATGTGGCCAGTTATTCAGGTGCTGGATAGAAGAAAGCTACTGGAGCACTATGTGAACTATTAGAAAAAACAGAAATAGTCCCCACCTTTTTCTGTCTGAAGATCTGCCAACTGGACTTTGAATAATACACTGGAAAATAGGACAAATATATAATTTGATTTTACTAATTTCAAATTTAATTATAATTAATAATGCAGTTATTTTTCAGGTAAGGAATAGAATAGAATAGAATAGAATAGAATAGAATAGAATAGAATAGAATAGAATATTAGAATAGAACAGAACAGAATAGAATAGAATAGAATTTTTTATTGGCCAAGTGTGATTGGACACACAAGAAATTTGACTTGGCGCATATGCTCTCAGTGTACATAAAAGAAATGTTAATCAAGAATCATAAGGTACAACACTTAATGATCGACATAGGATACAAATAAGCACTCAGGAAACAGTATCAATATAAATCGTAAGGATACAAGCAACATGATAGTTCCTATCATTCTAAAACTACAATTATGTAATAGTTAGAGGGCAATATGCCACCCAAAGTCCACTAGAATTGGATTTAAATTTAAATAAATAAATAAAATACCCAAAGTTTTCAGGAATCACATGATGCAGGAGTGTTACCAGATAGTGCCTGCTTCAAAATAAATTTCTTCATATTCTGCACAAGACTGAGAAAAGATGTTCCTGTTGTAAGAGGTTAATTAACTTAGTGAATTCATTCTTTAAAGAATCACCATTTTTCTTAATCTTGTGCTTGAAAAAAGGGTACTTTAATAAATAGCAGAACATTCTTTCCAAGTCCTTTTTGAAGCATTCACAAATCCCAAACTGACTTCATAATCTGCAAAAGCTGGAACAAGAGATACAAACGGAATTTTTAAAAAACAGCTCCAGCAGATATTGAGAAGGGATCAACCAGCCCTCTGTAAGTCTTGAAAGGCAACATGAATACCATTGCATTATGAATAATTCAATGATATCCAATCAGCCTGCCAGACCTAAAGGAGAGCTGGAGCCCCAAAACCAGTCAAGTGCCTTTGCCCCTTTACAGGACAACAGCAAGAGAATCCAGTATTTAGTCCAGAAAGACTAAACTTTTTTTGTAAGACAGTTTGCTTCTGATCTACACACCTTATTCCCAATTGCTACTCTTGATATCAAGACAATCTTTCCTTTTCAATGGGTTGGATGGAAGAGAAGAGATCTTCCAGTCTGTATTTTATACCTATAACAACTGTGTACCAAAAAAAGTATTATAATTTAGTAGTAAACAAATTTTAATGTGAGGCGAGTGTAAACGCAGCCACAAATTCTGCACAATTGAGTTTTCTGTATATCAAAACAACCAGTTGCTTGCCATTAAACCTACAGATTCTACTGGGAATTAGCTCCCACCATAGTCTTATTGCTTGGCACGTTGAAGTGTGATATATAAAAAGATGAATCTGATATTTCTTTTCATTTGGTATAAGATCTAGCATCTGCTTGGTACTAGTTAGTCACCTCCTGTATTTATTTACTTAGTTAGTTACAGGGCTTCTATGGCCACCTTTCTCATCCAATGACTCTAGGTGACTTGCAGAAATCCATAGAACTTAGTTAAAACATAATTTCCCCCCAGGCATAAGACTAAACATCCTTAAGCTCAACCTTCTCGTCCGGGCCCAATGTTTAGGGGAAGACACAGGTCTTCACCATCTTCTGAAGGCTAAAAGATTAGGGGTCTTTCTCAATCTCCAGTGGGAGGTTGTTCCAAAGGATTAGAGTGGCCACCAAAGAGATATGCCTCCAATGACCATCAGATAGCTATATTTAAGGGATGAGACGAGCACACACACCCATCCTAATCTATTATTATTATTATTATTATTATTATTATTATTATTATTATTTAATCATATTTCTATGCCACCCACTCTCCAAGGACTCTGGGCGGCTTACAACAATCGACAGTATACTAAATAGCACATTGCCCCCAACAATCTGGGTCCTCATTTTACCCACCTCGGAAGGATGGAAAGCTGAGTCAACCTTGAGCTGATGAGATTTGATCCGCTAATCAGCTGAACTAGCAGTCAGCTGAAGTAGCCGCAGTACAGCACTCTAACCACTGCGCCACCTCGGCTCTTTATCCAGTTGATGGGCAGGTACCTTAGGGAGAGACAGTTCCACCTGTGCCATGTAGGGCTTTAAAGATTATAAACAGCATCTTGACTTGTACCCAGAAAGCAACTGAAAACCTGTGCAGCTCTCACAACAATGATGTTACTTGAGTGAATCACAGAATACCCAAAATTGCACTTCATTCTGAGCTAGTTGCAGCTTCTGGATGGTCTTCAAGGCCAGCCCCATGTAAGCACATTGCAGTAATCCAAATAGGAGGTGACTAAGGCATATGTGACTGTGAGCAAGGCCCCCCAGTCCAGAAATGGACACAATTGTATCAGGCTGAAGTGCGGAGCAAAACCTGTAATACAAAGTGCAGAGCAAGACCTCCTATTCTTAATTTCTGAACTATGATGTAATAGAACAGTTGACAGCTACCTTTACAATTTAGCACTGATTTTTATTTTTCTCCCTTTTCCAGGACCAGTATCAGCTGTGTTATCGGGCTGCTCTGGAGTATCTTGGCAGCTTTGATCACTATGCAACGTAACTAATGCTTTCAACAAGTTGCAGCAGGAATGTCTAAGTGCAGAGACGGGTTCTTCCCAGCCAGCCGCCCATTTGTTAGTCCTTCTGTGCAGATGCTGCTGTTGCGGCAACAGCCTCCCCATGACCAACCAGTTTTGACCACAGTATTTAGGTACATTGCCACCATGCTAAAAATGGGACCATCTTCTCACATTTCCAAGCACCAGATGGATTTACGTTAATGCCTACACTCCTTTTCCTCCTCCTCCTCCTCCCTCTCCCTCCACCACCCCAATAACATTTCATGGTGAGGGTCACTAGGTGGAAGGGACAGAATTTTTTATATATGTAAAATAGTTAACTAGCCTTTTATATCTTTTCTTTTTTAAAAAATTCTTTTGCAAGTCTTAAATGTTTTGCTCAGGCAAAACAGGAGAATAGAGGTGGTGGGGTTTGAATTTTCCTTTGCTTTCCCCCCTCCCCCCCCCTTTATGTTGTCTCAACCATAGTGGCGCTGCCCATTTTCGGGCACTCCCAGGTTAATATTAGCACCTGGCTCATAGCTCTGGGATCCTCCAACTCCCTCTTCAATCCTTTGTAGAATACCGTATTCATTTCCGCAGAGTTAGAGCCAACCTAATGATTACTTCTAAAGTCTTTTTTTTCCATAGGCTTGTCTTGTCAGATGGGGCTCTAGCAGCTAGATCAGATGCTTGATCCTATTGACATGTGTCCAGTGACCTCATATATTTCAACAGATTCCATGTAAAATTTCTAATGGAAAGAGAGACCCACTGCCCTCAGAGCTTGTCTTGTTGAGATGGGAGGAAATGTGGCATTGTTGCCACACAGTCAAGTTCTAAAAAGGGACCTCACCATAACATTCCTTTATTTAGTCCTTTTTGTGCCAATAGCATCCTGAAGTGTGGTTACATAGAAAATGTGACCAACAAAGTGTATCAGAGTATTTCCCAAGGTAAAAGAGCACAACTCTGGAAGGCCAGCCTTCCTGCACAAACAGCTCCCGAATGGGGGTGCCTTGGATATAGGAGGGGGAGAAGGATTGGGGGTTTTCAAGTAAGGAAATCACTTCTTAGAGGCTGGGTTTGGGTCTAAATCTTGCTATCCTGTAAACATTTAAAAGTCATTAGAATGCTGTTATTTTCAACAATGTAAAGATGGTTTAATTAACCAATGTGGCAAGACTACTGGAATTAATTTAATGGTACTATATATTATTCCTCTTTATTAACTTACACTTGCACTAAAGGCAGGAAGATTACAGCCTTCTCCCAGGTGCATAGCTCTAAAAATAAAGGTGGTGGAAAGGTCTCTAATTGTATTATCCAATGTATCCAAACTGCATTGAAATCAACAATCCTGGGTGGTGATGTTGGAGAGAACATTCATTTTTACCTTGTGATAGCATAGTGCTGTAGGGGTCACTGTTGTATACAGTCTGTTTTCTATTTGTTAATAAAGTTCTACAGCATCATTGCATAATTCTTGATGTTAATAAATTTGAATAATCAGGTTTCCTACATATTTGTTATGCTGTCTTTTATTTGGAAATAAGTAAAAAGATAAAACTCTCAGGAAGGAGCCCTCCAAAACTGTAGTTGTGGTAGAATTAATTGGACCTGTTCTTACAGTACAAAGAGGAATTGGAACAAAAAAGAAGGGATGCATTCTTATTGATTGGGCTGTTCCCAGGGGGAAAAAATCCTTTGTCCCTCCTAGGCAAAATCCTTTATATTTATTAACCTATCACTAGGTTGTTAATCAGTACATAGCACTTAAATGCACAGAATCCATGCAGTTGAACTTTTTCAATAAAACCCAACCTAAGAAAGTGAGCTGAATACAGAGGAGTTGGGACATTCAAATGCCACAAGAATCCACCAACACTGCAAAAATACTGATTTGAAACAGATTTGTTATGCTTGCAAGATTTCTAAAAAAGCTACTTAATGATTTTGAGACTTGAGTAGTTAAGTACTTAATTTCCTTATTGTTATATTTATGTAGTTGCCCTAGATTTGCTTTAGCAGGCAGATGTACTTTAAATACATTTTTCTTCTCCATTAGCATTCATAATTACTAGTGCCAACTTCAATCAGAACTCATAATCCTGAAATTTATGAAATAAATCTATATTGTTTAGATTGTGAGCAGTTACAGAATTTATTTTTCTGATCCCGGTATATCCATGATTAGCCCTCTCCCCCAACTCCCCAAATCTAGAATAAAGTTATAAAGATTAGAGGCTCCTGAATCCCAGGGTTACATTTAACTTTCAAAATTACAAAACCTGGGAATCAGATTACTACCGGAAATACCACCTGCACTATAAAAGGTGAGTTGCATTCATCCTTTGGAATTTGCTTTCCTGGGAAGCACTATTGACACTGCTTTTAATCTCTTTTCAAGGCCTATCTTTAATATACTAGAATCTACCATTTCTCTTGGTTCAAAGACCACACAAGTCTTTACACAACTTGTCAAGTGTTACCTACCAAAAGTGGGTGGGGCTGAAATTGTTGCCTCCACCCACTCAGAAGGACAAAAAGGATGCCTGGTCTAAATCAATGATTTTGATCTGACTTTTGAAGTTTCCTTTTGATTTGCTGTTTTGTAAATAATTATGAGAAGTTGTACCTTATAAAACAGCATATAAATATTTGTTTTTTTAAACCAAAGGGAGAAACTTCTTTTCAGAATTTGATTTTTCAAGCAGCTTTGTGTCCTAACAGTATTTCAGCAATATTCCCTAAACTCCTTTTTAGTAAACTAGTTTAACAGATCCAGCTCACTGTGATCAGACTTTTTGCAAAAACTAGCCATATTTCTTTCACCATTGTTTTTCTTGTTCAGTTTATATTTTTATTCATTTGTATCACACTTTTTATTTTCCCAGGGTTCTGGGTAAAGTGATTAAAACTAAAAATGCTATTTCACAAGAAATACTGGCTTGAATCAGTTATAATGACTACCAATCTTCTAGCCTTTTGAAGGTTAGCAACATTTTCACAAAACTATTTGTGACTCACAATCCCCTTCATCAAAGTCTTGTGAAGCACTACATAAACATAGAGCTAAGGTGACAGAGCAGATTGAAAGAAAAATGGAGAATGATGAAAGAAAGATGAGAAAGGTTTCCATGCACAAAATAAGCATCAGATAAACTCCTATTTAATACATAGTTAACATCTCTTTCTTTGATCTGTGGAGAAATTGCATCAAAACTATTAATTCCGGCTCACTTGTTTTATGGCAAAATTAATCCCCAATAACTTCTCAAGAATTGGTATTGAAATTTGAGATAAAGTGGCTTAGGAACTTTTGAAATGTTCTCCCAATACTTTTGGGTTATTGTCTTTCCTGATTTGTGTCCCTTCCTTTTGCATAAATATTAAGTAGTATACAGGGCCAATGATCATATGTTGGCGAATGAGCAAGTAATTATGTCTCTGAAAGTAACATTATTTGGTCCTACATATTGACAGCATAAACCCAAAGGAAGGACTGGCATTTGGTTCAGCCACATGGTTTGGATGTCATGCTTGTATAAATGTAGCATGTGATATTTTCATTTGCTAATAGCTGTTTAGAAGCAGAGACTACTTTGCTTTCTTATACATAAGAAAGGAATATCTAGCAACAACTGTGCAAGTATGTATCAAAAACACTTGGTTATTGTTGTAGGAATATATAAATAAGCCATTTTTCTGAAAGCTAATTACAACCATTTTTTTCTTTACTCTTTTACTATAATTTACATTGGAACTTCTTCACTTGACGCAGAATGTTTACATAGGAAGTTTTATTACATTTTTCAATGGAAAACACCACTTTTCTATTGGATCAAAGGCTGCCACCAAGATGGAGGCTATGTTCTCAACTATTAGTAAGCAGAATATTTCAGGGCCAGAGCAAGCAGAGTGCCTGTTAAAGCCCTACGTAATTTTTTAAAAAGATGGATGACTTATTATCTAGCATAATTTTTACAGAGCTCAATACACAAGCACACTGCATACGTAATAATAGAAGTATGCTGAGGAACAAAACACTTTGCAGATTAGTTTTCCACTCTGTACAATGTAAAATAAAATGCGATAGTTGTGCAGCACTTTAAGCTTGATTTCAAGTGTTTCAATATTTCAGCATCTGTTTACAGCTCTTTGAAGCAGCCACATCTTTTTCCAGAACTGATGATCTCCCTTTTGCACCAATGCAAAAGAAGAGGCAGCTCTGTTGAAGAGTTTGAAGCTACATTGATTTGCACAAACCAAGGCACCATTTCGGGGTAGACCAGGAAATGTTGAATGGCATTATCGAATGCCAAGCAATATAAGCAGTGAACAATGACTTCACTAGTAGCCAACAGCATTGCATTTGTTATGCCTGCTATTTTATTTATAGAACGGGCAGTGGCAGAACTGTCAACAATAATGGCATCAGGGTCTTGACATTCTTGTAGCTTGTGGGTCTGTTGATAAAATATTTGTCTTCATCTAGATAAAGAAGTTATTTTCTGGGAGGCGGGTTTCCTCAAAAGGTAAAAAGCAAATAGCAAAGTGTCACTCGTTGTCTACCAGGCCACAGTCCAAGATTTCATAAGGTCAACTGAATTTTACATATTCAGCATTTGCTACTTAGAAGTACCCTTTCTTGCTTCCAGGCTATCCAGTCAGATAGTAGTGCAAAATGAATAAAAGTTACCTCCCTGGTTTTCCTGGTAAGCCCCATCAATAAAGGAGAAACCAATACTACTTTTTGGAGAAAACTAAAAAAAGGAACAGTCAAGCTGCATATGACTTTAGAAGCTTCTATTTTAGACCATTAGAATAGAATAGAATTTTTTATTGGCCAAGTGTGATTGGACACTCAAGGGAGTTGTCTTTGATGCATATGCTCTCAGTGTACATAAAGAAAAAATAAAATATATTTGTCAAGAATCATAAGATACAACACTTAGTGATAGTCATAGGATACTAATAAGCAATCAAATCATACTAGGAAACAATAAAAATATAAGTTATAAAGATACAAGCAACATGGATATAGCTGTAAGTGGGAAGAGACAGGTACTAGTAAGGATGAGAAGAATAGTAATACAGTCTTAGTAGTTAATTTGACAGTGTTGTGGGAATTAGTTGTTTAGCAGAGTGATGGCATTCGGGGGAAAACTGTCCTTGTGTCTTCTTGTTCTGGTGTGCAGTGCCCTATAGCATCGTTTTGAGGGTAGTAGAAGTTGAAACAATTTATGTCCAGGATGTGAGGGGTCTCTAGATATTTTCACAGCCCTCTTTTTGACTCGTGCAGTATACAGGTCCTCAATGGAAGGCAAGTTGGTAGCAATTGTTTTTTCTGCAGTTCTAACTATCCGTTGAAGTCTGTGTCGGTCTTGTTTGGTTACAGAGCCAAACCAGACAGTTATAGAGGTGCAGATTACAGACTCAATAATTCCTCTATAGAATTGAATCAGCAGCTCTTTGGGCAATTTGAGCTTTCTGAGTTGGTGCAGAAAGAACATTCTTCGTTGTGCTTTTTTGATGATGTTTTTGATGTTTGGTGTCCATTTTAAATCTTTAGATATCATAGAACCTAGAAATTGAAGGATTCTACTGTTGATACTGTGTTGTCTAGTATTGTAAGAGGTGATAGTATAGGAAGGTTCCTCTGAAAATCTACCACCATTTCTACAGTTTTGAGTGTATTTAGTTCAAGATTGTTCTGATTGCACCACAAGGCTAGTTGTTCAACCTCCCATCTGTATGCAGATTCATTGTTGTCTCGAATGAGACCAATCACTGTTGTATCAACTTTAACAGAGGGATCTTTTGAGATGCAGTCATTGGTATATAGAGAGAGAAGTGGAGAGAGCACACAGCCTTGGGGGGCTCCTGTGCTAATTGTACAGGTATCAGATTTTGCCTAGCTTCACCAGCTGCTTCCTGTCTGTTAGGAAGCTTATGATCCATTTACAAGTGTGGTCAGGTACAGCTAGCTGATTTAGTTTAGTTAGAAAAATATCTGGAATGATGGTATTGTTTTATTGGTTTTTATTATTTATTTTTTTATTATTCATTTATTGTGGCTATTATTAAACAGCCACAATAAATGATTAGCATGCTTTATTTGAAATTTAATATCTAGTTGTACACTAGATATAAAAAGGGCTTTCCTGTTAATTTTGGTCCTTTTCTTATGAACACCATATTGAGGTGTGAAATGAGGTGGCTGCATTTGGCACAATGCCAATTCCACTACTTCTGCAATGACGAAGATTTGGGTCATGTATTATTGTGCCAATACCAGTAAGATGTATTTGCAAACCTCTATGCAGCTTTCATTGGCCAGCAATGATTATTCCCAATGAATTTATTTATAACTAAATAAGACCCTTTACCCATCTAGAAACTCTCAACAATGCTCTAGAAAAAGCATGAGAATACTGCAATGTGATTCCTACTAGAAAATGAGCTTCATGTTTTCATTGCTTTACTTAATGTACCTAAACCTAAGTGTATGGCTTGGAATATCCACGCCATATATATACTACACAGTTAAATTATTTGTAAACTAATCCTGTGGGTGATTCTTCTACAATGGATAAGAATTTTAGTTTTGTGCTCCTTGCACATTCCTCTCATCCTAGTAAAACTCTGAGACAATAGTTTATTTGGAAATTCAAAGTGATGCCTGACAACTTATCCTCTTGCTTACTAAAACAGCAGATGAAAGGTCAAATATGTGTACCGGGAGCTTCATTTGGGACTCTTCCACTAATAATAGAAGCTAGCAACTATAATTCAGAAATACACTGCATGAAAAGATGAACCATCCTCCTAAACTAGAAAAGTTTTGAAACTGGTCCCTGAACAAAGCATGGGGCATGGGTAATGCTGGAACATGCAAGGTGATAGCATCCCTCGTTGACAAAGTCTAAAGTTTGGTAAGAAGAATTTAGCTATATTTAGCTATTCTAGGAACTGAGAGGAACAAAGATTCTCTCATTTACCAGTAGTATGAAGAATGGACCTACCTACCAGAAGGGCTTCATCTCTTAATTTTCCAGAGGTTCCTCATGACCTAGTTCTATCAGCAGGCCTGGGAACTCTGGGGATTGGTGAAATATTGAGATGGATCCTCTCTAATTAACATCTGTTCTTTGTCCAATCACTTTTTTATTCTGGATCACTAAGCTGCTCAGGAAAGGATTGGATTTTATCCTTTTGTACCTGACCATCTTTTGTGCTAATTTGCCCCAGAATTTCCACAGCCTTTGCTATTGGAAGAAAATTTCCTATTTCCATACGATTATTTCAGTAACAGCCAAAGCCATCAGAGTTTCCTTTGTAAAGGCAGCCCTTTAATTTAGAACTACTGCAGCCTTGTCTATTGCTGTTCAATTTTCTACTAGTTCTACCACAATGGTGGGTCTTTGACCTCTCCTTTTCCCTTTCACTGTAGACTTTTAGTTCACTGGCCACTTTATTTTCTGCACAGCATATAAGAAACATGCCCTTTGTTCTGTAAAATATTTGCAGTAATTTCAGTAGTATGGGGTTTTGGGGGAATGACCTCAAACAGAATGAGGTAATTTTTGTACACCATTAGGATACAGCGTTATTGTTATTCAGGCTGTAGAAATGCTTCAGCCCATTAAAGGCTCGCGCAGAGTGGCGTCCAAAACAATCAACAAGCTTGTGAATCCAATCAACTCCCCCATATTTTTTTTTAGAAAAACATAAAATAAAAGAGAGAGATCATTCTAACATGCTAATTAAACACTCAGTGGACAAATAAAAATGAGGCCAAACAGTGATTGCTAATATGCCAGTCACACATGATTTCCTGGTTGAATACTGAAGCAACCAAGAGCCAAATAAACATATCTGAATACCTACTGTGCTAATATATGTACATCCATTAAATGTAGGATACCTGTTGGGGGCAGCAGTGGAACATGCAGTAGTCTCATAAAGGACCAAAGAGAAGGAGATGATACATGTTATACAACTCAATAAGTTTCATCATACTTAAACGTTACTTGTTCTCTCCAGAAGTCTGGCACAAGCATAATCCAATGAGTTTGTATTTTCGGGCAAAGAAGGATGCCATTCTGAAAACTTGCCAAAGCAAAAGCTGACCCTGTGTAGTACAAAAAAAAAGTGTGAATGCAGTATTCTTCATTCTGCTGTTCTCTGCGTTTTTGCAGTAAGTTCCTACTGATTTCAAGAAGAAAATCTAAATGACAGCATTCACATACAGTAAATAACCATTCAGCATATTACAAATATAATTAATAAATAGGTAAATATAGTCAAGAATGCTGACTGGTGGTTTTGAACATACAATTGCAGCCTGGAGCATCTCCTTAACAGATGAAGTTTCTGAATTAAGTATTTGCAATTACTTAATTATATTCCTATATGAATAAGAACACTTAACCAGTGCTATGATGATTCCTGGGAAGTAATTCCTGTCCTTTGTGAGAAAAAGTGGCTTTTGGGTCTGAACTGGATATTCCTCCTGTTCAAGGAAGGCACCAAATCCAGCTGAAGCTCCCTTTTTGGAGAAACAGGAAGAAAACCCAACCATTGCTAATTCCTTCTCCTGTACCCCTTTCTTGTTGCTACTCCAGAAAATCTCCCAGGCAGGCTCGTCATAAAGCCAGAAGGCTGTACAGGGGGGATCTCAAGCCAACCTCAAGTTCAAGCAAAGGAGTGCTAAATCCTACCTTTCTTCTATCTTGCTAAATGAGAGATACTTGGGGGAGAAATCCTAAATTCTTTTACTCAAGCAATTTGAACTGATTGCATGTTAACATCTGTAGCTATAATCTCCAATTTTGGTAATCTCTGGAAAGCCAGTTTGGTCTAATGACACTGGGCTAGAAACCAGGCTACTGTGAATTCTAGTCCCACTTTAGACACGAAAACTGGCAGGGTGACTTTGGGCTAGCCGCTCTCCCTCAACCCAATCCACCTGACAAGATTGTTGTGGGCAAAATAGGAGGATGAAGGAGTATTGGGTATGTTTGCTGCCTTATTTATTTTATTTTATTTATTTTTATTTATTTCATTAGATTTATATACCGCCCTACTCTGAAGGACTCAGGGCGGTGAACAGCCAAAAAGATAAAACACACAGATTATAAAATTTAAAACAGTATAAAAATATATTAAACAATTTGTCCCAAGACAAATTAAAAACATCCCCGTATTTAAAAGCAGATTTAAAATTACTCATATATCGTTTAAAAGGGAAAGTTAGGCCAGGCCAGCCTGTTGGAATAAAAAGGTCTTGAGGGCGCGGCGGAAGGTGTGTAAATCCGGGATCCTCCGTATCTCCGGGGGGAGCTCATTCCAGATAACAGGTGCCCCCACAGAGAAGGCTCTCCCCCTGGGGGCCGCCAGCCAACACTGTTTGACCAACGACACCCTGAGGAGCCCCTCTCTATGAAAGTGTACTGGCCGGTGAGAGGCTATTGGTGGCAGCAGGCGGTCCCATAAGTATCCAGGTCCTAAGCCATGGAGTGCTCTAAAGGTGGTAACCAAAACCTTGAAGCGCACCCGGAAGACCACCGGGAGCCAGTGCAGCTCACGCAGGAGAGGTGTTACATGGAAATGCCACGTCACTCCCATAACCACCCACGCGGCTGCACTCTGCACCAGTTGGAGCCTCCGGGTGCTCCTCAAGGAGAGCCCCATTTAGAGAGCATTGCAGTAGTCCTTAAGTTATTTATACAAATAATAAAGGAGGAATAAAAATAATAAATCTCATCACAACATAGGGAACTGAGGCTGCTCTTGGTAAACTCCAAGCAATCTCATAAAGTACCCAATAACTATCATTTCAGATTAAAATTCCAATAAAAATTTTAACTAATAACTTTAAAAGAAGTAAGAAATCAAGGTGTGCCTCAGGACATTCTAAAGTGGTGGTTTTCAAAATGTGGCCCCAAATCCCTGGGATTCCCCAAGACTCTCTAAGGGAACTGCAAAATCAAAATCATTTGTCAGTCTATTTTGAAAAATAATACAATAATAAAATCCCATCAAACAATAGCGAGAAGCAGTAGTAGCAGTGAATACATCATTTTTAATTTTAATTAAATATTGATAAATATAAGTATTGATAAGTATGTATTGATAAAGTATTTACATATAAATAAATCATACAAAGCCATAAAAATAAAAGCTGTTTTGCACTCCTCCATAATTTTTAAAGGGTTTCTGAGAGAAAAAAAAGCTAAGAAACACAGCTCTAAAGAAATCCTAAAGTAAGAAAATTTAAATTGAATCCCATAGGTCCGTGATGGCAAACCTATGGCACGCGTGCCACAGGTGGCACATGGAGCCATATTGGTGGGCACGCGAGTGTTGCCCTAGCTCAGCGCCAGCCAGCTGATTTTCGGGCGTTCCGGGTCCACCAGAAGTCAGCAAATGGGCCATTTCCGGCCTCCAGGGGGATGGGGAAGGCTGTTTTTGCCCTCCCCAGGCTCCAAGAAAGCGTCTGGAGCTTGGGGAGGGCGAAAAACAGGCCTACTGGGCCCACTATGCCATCAAGTGCCAAAAGGGGGGGAGCGCAGAGGTGTCACGCGCGCATGCATGGGGGGGCGGGGCACACTGAATTATGGGTGTGGGCACGTGTGGCCGTGACCCCCCTGCGCTCCCCCCACTTTTGGCACACAACGGCAAAAAGGTTAGCCATCACTGCCATAGGTCATGTTTTACCAAAAAAAAAAAGTTTAAATTTCCAAATTAGTATATAGGTTCTTTATTACAATATACGTTATAAATAATTCCTTCAATTTTCTTAATTTACCAAAACAGCACTGCGTGTTAGGTTCAGATGTACCAATAGCTCCTAGTATATATAGTTTATAGCAATAGCTATAAAATTAAAGAAATAAATAGAAGGATGTTTTATTTTCCTATCACCAACAGAAAAATTGCTACAATGCTTTTAATTAAATACTCTTAAAATACATAGATAATCCATGCTGGGGTTTTTTGTTTTTTTTTTGTTTGTAGTAACAAAGACATATAATTTATATCTTGGTTTTCCTTAAAAAAATCCATGAGACTAGCATTAGAATCTCATTTTCTCCTCAAAGCATTACCATAAAATACATTGGACAAGATCTCTTAGTCCAATTTATTTTATGGTAATTCTGAATGTTATGACTGAGTGGAACTTAGTGTGTGCTTCCTCATCAAAATATGACAATTATACCATCTTGACATAATGAATATAAAACCATCAAATTTTAGAAAGTTGACAATTTTTTAGCAAAAAGAATAATCTGATCACAATCTGAAAGCATTAATCAATTAATGTCAATTTATTTCACTTTGTATATAATATGTTAAGTGAAACCGACACTGTCATTCTTATATGAGCAATGGAACTTTTAATAGTTAATATTGTATTTAAAATTTCATTCATATTTTAAACAATCTGATATTCCTGGTCATCAAAATTTATTGCACTTTTAACAGTTACATATAAATTTACAGGTAGTCCTCAATTCACAACTGGTTGCCTAGTAACAATTCTGCTGAAAATCAGATACTTCAAATTTGGCAAAAATGCATCATAGTGAACAATGGGTTTGCTTAACAGATGTGGCATTTTCTCAACATCTACAACATTCGCATGGCTGACCACCATATTTGCTTGATAACCGCTGCAAAAAACATTGTAAAATTGGGTCTGTCATGGGACCAATCTGTTTTATGGCCATTACAACTTACAACTGTAATGGGAAGGGTCCATTATGTTTGTAATTCAAGAATTATCTGCATGGTGCAACTTTACATACTACAAAGGAGAACATGTATCTGAAGAAAATCAACAGCTGAATCTAGACTTGGATCTAGGTCTCCCCACTCTTAGTCCACAATTCAAAACTAAATGTGCTATCTGTTAAAATGTTAGCTTCTGATTCCAACTGTACTTTCTAAGAAAATCTGCTGGGTAATAAAAGTGGGAAATTGTCACAAACCCAGATATGAGTCGCTGTTTAACAATTCTATTTGTGTCAGAGTTTTATCAAGACAGTGTATAGAGTATTCCCTTCTTCAGTTCTTCCCAGAACAACCATATTGAGAGGCTAAAAAAGAATGAGCTTCTATGTGAGCGTCTATAGTTAAGAATGGTCTCCTGGCACTGGCCCAACATTTTTACTAGCACAATGGCTTTCAACAGTGGAAACCTCTTACTTGCTAATTCAGGAAAGCTGACAACTTACTTCAACAACTTACATATATTCATTAAAATCTTAAAGCAATGTTGTCAGGATATGAATCATACCTTACCGTAAGCTATGATAATGTAAATCATGATTTGCTTATTAAATCTAGAAAGAACTCTTAAGCTTTAAAGCATGACTTATTTAAACATAATGGCTGGGTTCACATATCACATTAAGCTACATATAAGTCAATTACATTATGATCTAATACAACATGTAAACATACTTATTGTAAACCATGGCAATTGGTTTAGCATATTATATAAGTCCAGCCAGCTATGACTTAGCAAACCATTTACTGTATAATGAAACAATAGTGCAACATACAATCCTTGTTTGTATTAATTAAGTCAGATTTATAAAAGCAACAGGAAACATTAAATTTATTGAAGCAATCTTAAATCTCCCTGGCGTACAGTTATAGTTTTATACCTTGGGAATATCTATATTCTGCCATTCCCTTCCTCAGGGACAAGTAATGTTATGCCCAAGGGTAACAAGGTCCCTGCAGAGACTTCCTTAGTTATCTGCCACGTTCACTTTCTTCCTTTTTTAAAATTGAAAATAAATGGAAAGCTGGCATTGTATCATAATCTTTATTTATAAAATGTTTCCAGGCCTCACATATTCCCTGTGGAAATTTCTAGCAAATATCTGCCTATCTATTCAGGAAGAACATTAGAATGCTAAGAACATTTAGAGGGGCTACAGAGAGGCAAGAAACAATATCATGTTTGCCTTCTACAAATTAAGCTTTCTAATCAACCATACCTTGAGAGGTATTTTATAAAAATGCATATGAAAACAAGATCAACTTCCAATTGATAAAACGGTTTTATATGTCTGGTTCATTATAAAAAGGCATAGTTGGCTCATCAAATGTTTGGAAACAACTGATGTCAGTAAAACATTAGAATGTTTATAGAAAAAAAATAATGAGCAGCAGTCAAAGACAGAATTGGTGATTGGAAATGAAAAATACAGGTTTATCAGCATACCCAGGTGACTCATTATTATCCTTATTAATTGTTATTACTATGAATTCACTAAGTGATTTTGAAGAAAACAAATCTTGGCTATGAAACAGCAAAGAAAGCTAATGAAATCTCACACTTGCTTTATATGGATAATCTGAAGCTTTATGGAAAATCAAAAATCAACTTCCAATCATTAATAAATACCATAAAAAATTTACCACAAATTCTATTTTACCGCAATAGAATTTGGCCTAATAGAGGGATGTGCTATAGTAACAATAAATTGGGGTCAAATCAAAAACAATAATGGAATTGAAATATCAAGTAATGAAACCATCAGAAGCTATCAGAATCAAGCCTAAAGGTATCTGGGCATTTGATAGTTGAATAACATCAAGCATTGACAAGTTAAAAATGTGATTAGTGAATACATACAAAGAGTGAGAAATTCCATCAAAATCATTAATATCTTGGCCAAACCTGTAGTACATTTCTGGAATTATTACTGGACACATGCAGAAGTGGACAGTTTGAACTAAAGACAGTTAAGGTAGAATATATATCTATACCCAGATAAGGAGATTTTAACATCATACAATATCCTAATTAAGGAACTATCAAGAAAACCGTATCTCCACCAATATTGGCAGGGTAAGCTACTGTACATAAGTAGGGAGCAAACCCCTCACTCACTAGCACTGATGATGTTAGCTATTTGGGTAATGCAATATATGCAACCAAACAACCAAGCTCAGAGAGTACTAAAGACACCATACACTGTGTGTTTGTGTGTAGATGATAGATAGATAAGATAGATAGATAGATATAGATGATAGATAGATGATAAACAGATAGATAAGAGATGGAATTGATGGAGTTGAAGACAGAGACATATAATGTGTGTATATAGTATTACATAAACTGTATATCAGCGGTCTCTAACCTCTGATCTGCCACCCATTTGGAACCAGGTTGCAGAAGCAGCAGTCAAAAGTGCAAAGCTGTATTTGTGCAAATGGTATGCATACACATGAAACTATCCCCTCCCCCCTCCCACTGCCATTGCTACAGCTCCTCAGAGCTAGAAAGGTTGGGGACCGCTGTGTATGTATATGTGTAGTTTGTAGTATTTGTATGTATATGTGTATACATAAATATTATTAAACAGTTAACTTGTAGAAACCAAATAAGGATGCTGTAGGAGTCTGAACCATTCTAAGTGTTCCAAATTAAGAAATTAGCATATTCAGTATCAACATATTCAGTATCACCCCTAACATACTTCCCCAAATATAATTAGAAGAGTTTTAGTAACCCAGACCAAGTGAGAAAATGCACACAATTCTAGACTCTGAAAACTCAAGTTATAATATACTTTATGTTTAAAAAGCCAATAGGCTAGAAATCCTGAGAAGATGCTTTTTATCATATATATATATACATTAGTTCTCAACCTTATCATCCAGAAACCACAAACTGTTGAGAGAATATTTGTGGATATAACCAAGGTAAGCAAAAACCCTCCATATGCCCGAAACGGAGCTCAAAACTTCATCTGTCTAAAAGCTGACAAACTATCTACCACGAGATATTATTTTTAATGCCATTTGCTGTGCATCCTACAAGTGAGCTATCATTCTCTGCCATGTTCATGGATTCAGATTCGAATTACCTCAACCCCTCCCTCTGCTGGATATAAGAAAAAATAGTATTTGTTAAAAAGAGGGACAGAGAAAAAAAATGGAGAGATGAGAGGCTGGATATACTACAGGGTTTCAATGATTCCCAGCAGCCTTTGATCATCATTGAGAATCTCCAAGGAGCTGGAAAAGTCCAGGAAGTTGAAGCAGATGGCAATATTCTTCAGGAAGCCTTCTATTTCTCTAGGAATGGGTAAATTCCTACAGAAACACAGAATACCTAGAGCAAGGAACCTGTTTGCTAGGTTTTTAATTTATAGTTTGACATTGTAATCGGTCTTATTTTCTTCATATGTCTGCACTAGTTATAATAATCAGTGCTTAATTTTAGGCTGCGCACGAAGATGTTTTTGTTTTTTTATTAAATCTGACAGGGATCTAATATTTTTAACTCTCACCAGTCTTGGACAAAGTTTTTTTTATTTGTGTTATTCCAAGGTATTGCTTTTTTCTTTTCTAATTTCCAAGCTGCTGTATTTCTGTGTTCTGGCAGCTCTGTAACCTTTTCCTTTCATGCTAAATAAAACTTAGAGTGAAAAAGAATGTTTTGTCTTTTTTAAAATGTGGCTTTGTTTAACTAGCCTGACATTGGTCTATCTCCCAAATGAAAGGTTAGGAGGTAAGGAAAAGAAGGGCTGAATCCTTTAGCCATCATATCACTACACTGCATGGTCAAAGAAGTATTTCTGCAATTGTTTTGCCCTTTAATCATCAGAAAGACAGGTCAGGATGAGAAAGCCCCTTTTCACACTAATACAGACACAGATACACACAGAGAGCAGATAGGTCATATCAACAGAAACAACTAAACCCACTATCCCAAAACAGGGGGAGAGCTGAGAGAGACTGAGGAGGCCCAGGAGACGATCTGTCTGTACCCTGACTCATTGCCCTAGAGACTTGTTGAGGCCTAGAGGAGGCAATGTCTGAAACAATGGTTCAGTGCCGGAGGAAGGCAAAGGACCACAAGGTGCTGTCTGATCTGGAGATAATTCCCTTCTGGGTTGTTCTGAACCCTGAGATGAAGGGGAGTCTGCTCCGTGTTGGGGGGATTCAGCTGGGGCAGGCAGAGAAGACAAAATGGCCGCTGGCTGCTGCACTTGTTTCTGTGCCTTTTCTATGGCTCTGTGTCGCCTTTGGTCTTCTTTAGAAGACTTGTTTGTAGTGGGGGGGCGTTCTTGTGAGATAGAGGCTTCTTGTGAGGAGGGGGGAGCCCCGATGGACCCTCACCAGGGTTGCTAATATGCCTGCGCCGCTCCCTACTAGCTGCTCCCTTGGCCTGCTGATGCCTCATGGCATCTGCCATTTTGAATTTCCCTGGGAGAATCTGCTCGGCAGTAATCAAATAAAACTCCTCACACTCACTTTGCTTAGAGAAAGGGAACTCCGATAATCGGTGAGGAATGAAGAAAATCGCCCGATATAGCAACTCGCTAGCCGTCCGGCTTTGAAGCGATTAGATGCAGCGACACTCCCTTCCATTAGCTGAACCGCTAGCCAGCCAGCAGAAACACAGTTATTAGGCACCAAGTTCTCCTGCAGCGCTTGCTATGCTGCTAGGCAAATGCCGTCAAAACGCAGCGAAATATGAGCAAATAACTCACCAATATTAGGGGAGTGGAGGAATAGCGGTAAGGGAGACAACCACTGCTCTGGCGAAACTGCCAGCCGGCAGCCCAATGCCGCTCTGCAGCCTTCAGCGGTATCAGGATAAAATCCCTTCACGCCGGAAGACTGTCAAGGAGAGATGAAGAGAAAGAAATATATATAGACTCTACATATATATACATATATATATATATATATATATATATATATATATATATATATATATATATACTCAAATATATATATCTGTTCTAATGGTAAAGAAATTATCCAGGCTGGGAAGACACGTCTGTCCAGCATAGACAGAGTCAAAACACTGGAGCCTACCAGCACAGGGCGAAGCTTAACAAATCAGCAGACTCGGTCCTATGGCTGTACAGACGAGTTAACCCATGCCTGACTGTCATTTCCTACGACATGGAGAATAAAGAAAGATCTAACAGAATAAGGAGGACAATATTCAGAATTCATCTTAGAGCTTTACTTGAAGCAAGCACCTTCATTTAAAAAAAATGTATACATGCACTCATCACTTGCAGTCCTTTTCTAACACTACCTAGTATTAGTTTCCTAATGAATTGAATTGATTAAATTTTTATACCGCCCTTCTCCCAGAGGGACTCAGGGCGGTGAACAGCCAGAATTAAAATACATACAATATGAAAATTAAAATAATTTAAAATATAATTAAATCCATTTGGCTTCCCCAATTTAAAACCCCTTACCCATAAAAAATCAAAACATTTTAAGCTTGCTGAAAGAAGAAAGTTTTCAGAGCCCGGCGGAAAGTATGGAGGTCCGGGATCAATTGTATCCCTGGGGGTAGCTTGTTCCAGAGGGCGGGTGCCCCCACAGAGAAGGCTCTCCCCCTGGGGGTCGCCAGTCGACATTGCTTGACTGACGGCACCCTGAGGAGACCCTCTCTGTGGGAGCATATTGGTCGGTGGGAGGTTATGGGTGGCAGAAGGTGGTCTCGTAAGTACCCGGGCACTAAGCCATGGAGCGCTTTAAAGATGAGAACCAATATCTTGAAGCGCATCCGGAAGACCACCGGAAGCCAGTGCAGCTCACGCAGGAGAGGTGTTACATGGGAGCGCCATGTTGCCCCCATAATCACCTGCGCAGCTGCATTCTGGACCAGTTGGAGCCTCCGGATGCTCCTCAAGGGGAACCCCATGTAGAGAGTGTTACAGTAGTCCAGGCAGGAAGTAACAAGGGCGTGAGTGACTGTGCATAAGGAGTCCCGATCCAGAAAGGGGCACAACTGGCATATCAGGCGAACCTGATAAAAAGCCCCCCTGGCCACAGCCGTCATATGCTCTTCTAAAGACAGCCATGCAGCTAGGAGGATGCCCAAGTTACGAGCCCTCTCTGTGGGGGCCAATGACTCACCCCCAATAGCCAGCGATGGCACCAGCTGGCTATATCAGGATGCCGGTATCCACAGCCACTCGGTCTTGGAAGGGTTGAGTCGGAGCCTCCCCATCCAGACCTGCACAGCCTCCAGGCACCGGGACATCACTTCAAGGGCATCATTGGGGTGGTCTGGGGTGGAGATGTACAACTGAGTGTCTTCAGCGTACAGATGGCACTGCACCCCAAATCCACGGATGATCTCGCCCAGCGGCTTCACATAAATGTTGAACAGGAGAGGCGAGAGGACCGACCCCTGCGGCACCCAGGTCAAGAGGGATAGACACACTTCCTGAGGCACCAAAAGAGGAGAGGCTGCTTAAATATCCCAAGTGCATCTCCAACTCCTATGGTGGCACCATTCAAGTTCTGTTTTGGCACAAAGGAAGACAGATAATGGGACTGGGGGAAGAGTAACTGTAGGGAAAGGAAGATTGGATCGTGGCTCTTAATTGTGACTCATTATGTCATCAGACAGTGACAAACCAGACAATGAAAATCTGTCATGTAGCATAGAGACTTCATTGCACAAGCTATACGGGATAAGAAGGGAAAATATCAAACCTGGACAAGCCCAAGTCTCATAAATTCTTTTTGTACTGAATAGTTTTTAACATTTCATTCTTATTTAAACCAAAAAAAATACCATTAAATAATTAACCCCATTAATTTAATATTATTGTATAAAGGTATTAAGCTGCACATTCCCCATTATTCACCTTCCACTAAAATGTCACCTTCTCTTCTTTTCTAGGGTGTCACCTCTTCCAACAAGTTTTAGCGAAACCTTTTCGCAAGTCCTTCCTTCGCTCTGTTTCCCCAGACAATCATTAGCTCTAATGTATTCAGGGTTTATTCCTTTTTGTATGAGTTTTATCCCACTTCTTGATTCTCTTAATGTATTTCGTATTTGTCTGTAATTTTTCTTCTGCATTCCCATCTGATGCAATTGCACTTTACGAATTTGCTCTAACAGGCATCTGTAAAACACAATGAAGGTAAATTACAGATATAAAGCAAGGACCCCAGGGACTTTAAAAGCCTTTGCTATTATACTGAATAGAAATACTCATGAACAAGTAAAATCAGTCCTTTCCTTTCCAAACTAATTTAGCATTCTACTTTGTGGAGAGGGAAGAGCAAAAGTTATTCTGAAATAGATGTTTCTAGAAATTTGAATTTTTCCTGGTAATGTAAGAAAACAACATCAACAACAACTAAATTATTATTATTATTATTATTATTATTATTATTATTACCCATGCAGCAAGGAAAAATGAAAAAAATAGAAGAAATAGAACTGGGAAATGGAAACATAGTAAAAGCATTAGCAAAGGATGACGGTTACAAATACCTAGGCATATTGGAAGCAGATAACATCTTGAATGGAAAAGTCAAAGAGTCAACGCAAAAGGAATACATCAGGAGGGTCCACAAAATATTAAAATCAAAACTGAATGCCGGAAACATAATTAGAGGCATTACTACATGGGCAGTTCCAGTGATACGCTACTCAGCTGGAATCATCAACTGGACTTTGGCTGAACTGAAAAACTTGGACCGGAAAACACGCAAACTTTTCAATATGTACCACGCTTTACATCCACGAAGTGATATCGACAGGTTGTACCTGCCAAGAAAAATAGGGGGCAGAGGACTATTGCAAATCCATCAAACTGTAGAAGAAGAAAAAGGAAGTTTGAATGATTATGTGAACCAAAGTACAGAAAAATTGCTGCAGGCTGTGAAAACGGAGAACATTATAAAAATAACAGAAACAAAGGCAGAATATGTAAGGAAAAACAGCTGGATGACAGATTAAATAGATGGAAAACCAAAGCTTGGCATGGATAGCACTTGAAAAATATTGAAGGAAAATGTGATGACAACTTTACATGGGCATGGCTTAAGATGGGAACCATGAAGAAAGAAACGGAAGGTTTAATACTGGCTGCTCAAGAACAAGCACTACAAATTAATGCCATGAAAGCAAAGATACAAAAATTCACCAACAATCTAAACTGCCGACTTTGCAACAACAAAGTCGAAACTGTTTCACATTTAATATGTGAATGCAGCAAAATCGCACAAACTAATTACAAAGCTAAACACGACAGAGTTGCTAAATTAATCCACTGGTCATTATGTACAAATACGACTTACCTGTATCCAAAAAGTCATGGGAACATAAAGTGGAAAAAGTTGTAGAAAATGAGATGGTGAAGATCTTGTGGGACTTTCAAATACAGAGGGATCATCCCTTGGAACACAATACGCCAGATATCACAGTTGTCGAAAACCGAAACGTATAATTTATTGACATCGCGGTACCAGGAGAAGTCGAAGAAAAAGAACTTGAAAAAATCATGAAATATCGTGACCTGGCCATAGAAACTACATGGCTAGGGATGAAACATGTCACAGTGATACCCACTGTCATCGGGGCACTTGGCACCAGGTCCAAGAATTCCACAAAACACTTCAAGAAATTGCAGCTTCCTGCAATAACACCAGTGGAACTGCAAAAACTGTGCTACTCGGAACATCATATATTTTAAGAAGGTACTTGGTTGATACCTAGGACACTGGCAGCAACCCGTATCAACCATTAGCACCAGTCAATGGTATTTGTGACGCATTTTTAAATGTACAGTTGACGGAGTTTCATTTTTAATGAGTAAAAGAGAATAATAATAATAATAATAATAATAATAATAATAATAATAATAATGATGATGATACATCTTAAGAAGGTACTTGGTTGATACCTAGGATGCTGGCAGCAACCCGTGTCAACCATTAGCACTAGTCAATGGTGTTTATGATGCATTTTTGAATGTTCAGTTGACTGAATTACATGTTTAATGAATAAAGTATATAACAACAACAACAACAACAACAACAGAAGGCAGCTTTACTTGGAACTGCTTCCATCCTGCGACAATATCTGTAACACTGTCAAACATCCAGATCTGACTATCCCAAGTCCTTGGTAAGGACTCGATAGGTCAACAAAAATGCCAAAAATGAAGTTTGAATGACTATGTGAACCAAAGTACAGAAAAATTTCTGCAGGCTGTGAAAATGGAGAACACTATTAAAACAACAGAAACAAAGGCAGAATATAAGGAAAAACAGCTAGATAACAGATTAAATAGATGGAAAACCAAAGCTCTGCAAAGCTTGACAGCACTTGAAAAACATTGAAGAAAAATGTGATAACAACTTGACATGGGCATGGCTTAAGATGAGAACCATGAAAAAAGAAACGGAAGGTTTAATATTGGCTGCTTAAGAACAAACATTACAAACTAATGCCATGAAAGCGAAGATACAAAAATCCACTGACAATCCAAACTGCCAACTTTGCAGTGACAAAGTTGAAACTGTTTCACAGTTTGCATGTGTGTGCAGCAAAACTGCAAAAACTGATTACAAAGCTAGACATGATCGAGTTGCTAAATTAATCCACTGGTCATTATGTAAAAAAATGACTTACCTGTATCTGAAAAGTCATGGGTACATAAATGGTTGAAAATAAGGTGAAGATCTTGTGGGACTTTCGAATACAGACGGATCGTTTGGAACACAACACGCCGGTTATCATAGTTGTTGAAAACTGAAGCATACAATTTATTGATATCGCTGTACCAGGAGACGCCAGAGTCGAAGAAAAAGAACTGATACCCATTGTCATCGGAGCACTTGGCACAGGTCCAAGAATTTCACAAAACACTTCAAGAAATTGCAGCTTCCTGCAATAACACCAGCGGAACTGCAAAAAACTGCGATACTCGGAACATCTTATATTTTAAGAAGGTACTTGGTTGATACCTAGGACACTGGCAGCAACCCGTATCGACCATTAGCACCAGTCAATGGTATTTGTGACGCATTTTCAAATTGACCGAGTTTCATTTTTAATGAATAAAAGAGAATAATAATAATAATAATAATAATAATAATAATAATAATAATACAAGATTGAGTGTTCAACCCAGCTGATACTTGAAAGCCAGCAGGGTGACTCTGGGCCAGTCACTCTCTCTCAGTCCAACTTAGCTCACAGGTTAGTTTTTTGGTGGGAAATAGAAATATTACTTACGTTCACCGACTTGAATGAATTTATAAAAATAATAAAGGTAGGATAATAAATAAAAGCTAAACACCAGGTATGCAAACATAGATTGTACATCAAGCTCAAATGCAACTTCTACATAAAAAATAACTCTTTAATATACAGTATAATTTAACGATAGCTAAAGAATAGAAAAATTATAATGGTAGAAAAACAATTTATCTCTTAAAGTGGTTATTCTTGAAAAAAAATTCAAAAGGAGGCTCATGGGAGGAGGTGTCTAACAAAGGGCTGTCAACTCTGCACTAAATAAAATAGGATTTTATTTCACTATCGATATCCATTAGTTTTTCAGTGCCAAGATATTTAAGTTATTAAGAATGCCGAATTCAGTCAAGAATGTTTTTTTCAGGTTTATTGTCATCTATGGATTAGATTTTACTGAGGATGGAATTGCAAACAAACTCGTTTTACTTTTCCTTCAGAAAAAATGTAATCAAACTTGATTATGAAGCTTTCCCCCTCTCATTCCAGGAGTGATAGTATGGTATTAGCTGGAGAGGTTGAGATAATGCTAGCTGAGACTTATGGTCTTTCAGTCAGCTCCTTGACATTTGTCAACTGCACCTAAAGTCTTTCTTGAAGTCTCATGGATTTCAAATGTAGGAGGATTTTCTCATTTTTCCAGAGCCAATACAAGTTTGTTTCTGAATATTAGAATCATTCCATCATTATCACTATCATTTTCCTTAGTAAGTGTGAGCTGGTGTAATGCATTGGTTTACATCTTTAGCTTTTAGCCTTCACTATTGCTGTCCACACAACTTGAAGAGGCAGAAAACTGTATCAGTGTGAGGTCTACTGTCTGCTGTCCCTATTGCTGATCCCCATCTTGCTTCTATTTCACGTCATCAGAGATGCCTGACTTTCCCACAGGAAAAATAGTGACAAACCCTAACAGATTTTTATGTTTGCTAAAAGCTGTCCTGGATGGTAAAGAATAAGGGATTTGAATGTTTGCTCTCACCCATGAACTAGGGATGGGATGAAGTCAATGTCAAAATACAGTATGTAGAAAGTAACCCTCTCCTAGAAAATGAAATATTTTGGGAAATATTAAAAAGGGCAGAATATTTCCCCCTAAAAGGGAGGCAGAAACTCATTCCCCCCACCTTTGTCAATGGGCCATTAAGGCCTGAGTCAGCTCATCTGCATCACAAAAGACATAATAGGACCCATCTAGCAACAGAAACTCACCACATGGCACCTGGAAAGATTACATCAGCCAGCACTCAAACAAGCCTGGAACACCTGCCCCTTGGGAGTCTGTCCACCAATCAGAGTGCATTTCTTATCAGGAACAGGAAACTCTTGAGGTGGGGCCCAACAGAGGGTATAAACTCAGGAACTCTCAGTATCTCTGTCCTTTTTTTCTTCACGCAACATCTTGAAGCATATGATCGCCCTTTTCTGCCAGGACCTTAAGCCATGTGATTCTGCTCAGGAACTCAAGCCATGTGGTCCTGTCCACCATTAAAAACCATCTTTCCAAGTGGTCTCCATGTTTCCAGTCTTTTTCCCCTATTGGAACTGAACTCAGAAGGACATTTCTTCTAACAAGTATATACAGTATGTTGCTAAGGCATGTTTGGGCAACAAACTTAAAACCGGAGGGATTTATATCCAGATTGAGACAGGGAATCTCAGTTGACTATTGGCAGGTTGCAAATCTCAGCCAAATCTTATGGGAGAAGCTAATGGAAGGACTTTGACTGTAGTTCAGTATATTATGTGACTCATTTACTATACAATTCATGTATTATGCAAATCCAGAAAATGATGTATTTACTAAAACAGGTTTATGTAAATCAAGAAATAATGTCTGATGATCTGACATCTATTTGTATGATTACAGAAAAGGAAATGGATTTGGAGATTGGGGGACTCCACATTTGGGAGGGAACTTCAAGTGCTTTTAATTAAAAGTTCCCTAGGAAAGTCGGGAAAATGTGGTATTATGTGGATTGTTTCAAAAATTCTCAATACCTTGCAGTTTTTTCTTTTCAAAAGTATTCTTGATTTACATTTACTCTCATAGATTGTTTGCATGATGCTTATCCATTGTTGATATAACCATGATTTATTCAATTGAGACAATATTCTGTACTCTTGTATGAATGAATCATAAACTGCCCAAACAGGTTCAGTGTTGGTTGACACTAGGCTAAAATATAGTTAGTTTAGTACATTGTGCAAGCCTAGCATTATCTTGAAATTATTTGCTTCATCTTTTTCTGTGGAATAGATTATTGGAATAGAAAAAATGTAAATTCAAAGAAGTGCAATTTATTTCCTGAAATCACTTTGAATGTTGTGGCTCCTGGTTCTGTCTTTCAATGATAGTAGATGGAAGTGCTTCTGTCTAGCTATAGACAGAAGCCAAAGTGAAGATGTTAGTGGGGTCATTTTAAAATGGTTTTTGAGGTCTGGAAGTCAAAATGATGGTATTATGAAAAACTCTCTTAAGAGGCTGCGAAAAAATAAAACTACCAATTTTGCTTCACTTTAAGGAGAAGTACAACATCCTAGATTGGCATTGCTGGCCAAGCTTCACAGAATTTCAAATCAAACTCATCATGAGGTGACTGACTAGAGAAGTCTGCTGTATGTTCTATCCTGGAAGTCTCCCAACCTTTTGGGTGAAACTTATATGAATTATGCGAAAAGATCAATACATCTGGAATCCTGATTCCAGGATTCTGGATGGCCCTAGTTTTGGAAAGGCTACTCTCTCCCTCACGTTTGATCATTTCTTTCAAACCATGTAAGACCATATCAAAGTCTTGTTTTTAATATTTATGATTTTTTATTACAAAGTAACTAATATCGTTGTAGTATTGCATTACTTTACAGCCTTTATAAGGAGTGGAATGGACATACATTGATGGCTATGCATCCTTCCCACCCCTTTAAGTGTAAAAATTAATCCTACTTTATAGCTAAATCAGAAAACATATGTTTGGCTGTTACCTTTCTCAAGCCTTCTTTATCATGCATTTTCTGAGGGTCCTACTCATCACTTTGAGCCTTTGACTCCTTTTTCATGTAAAACACTTGCATGATTATTATCTTTTTGCACTGCCATTCCTTTCCTTAATCTTGCCTCCCCTCCCTTTCTTGAAAGACAGGCAAGGAACTGATAATAAATTTTCTCATTTGTCACTATCTCCTCTTTCATCAGCTTGTATATCACTTTTCTTCAGCTTCCCTGTATTTCAGAATTTGCCTTTCAGCTTTTCTACCTCCTGGTTCCTCTTTCTATCAAGCTTTTCACTCATCACTTTTTTTCTTGTGAAAAACATTTACCTCATCTGGTGAAACCAAAGGCATGGCTGATCATTTCCTTCAGCAGATGGCATATTCACAGCCATGATAAGGCCCATCAGCTCAACCAATAGGAACCAAAGAATTTCCTCTCACTATCAAAATTACCACTGAACCTCCCAGCAGTTACAAACTAGTTTGTTCAGAGTTAAAATTCAGATGAGGGAAAACTGAAAAATGCATCACATAAAAAGAGAAATAAGAGATATACGGCCCATATAATATTGCCTTAAGAAAGAAACATACCCCAAATATAAACTATTTAAATTTATTTGGTATTGCTGAAGTGTGTGATTATTTCAATCAAGAAAGCATTATTATAAATTTAAATTGCAATCTATTAAGTCTGCTCCACATGGGAAGGTTTATAGAGGAAACCAAATCAAAGACGGATCATATCTTTTTCTTTCACTTATTTTCATTTATGAGTTCCCTAAAGGCAGTTTCTTTTACTCAGCCCAGTTGTAATAGTTTTTGAGTAGAGGAATGATTCTGATTCCTTCCAACAACTGTCTACTGCTGCCCTCTCACTGTTTTTTTTAATAAGCAGGCTCTATAGCCATGGTAACAATAAGTGTCACCAACATCACATACTTCCTTTGCAGATTCTAGACTATTTATCACTCTAAAAAATGGTTCATGTCATCTTGCACAATATTAAAAGTTGCTCCAGGACTTTGGAATTGAAACAATATGCCTGGTAACCTATGAAGATGGAAATAGCATTTCCCTCCCAGCTAGTCCTCAGTCATCAGCTTGCTCTTTCAATACCACAAAACTTTTTTAGCCCATATCTCTAGAAGTCTTTGGAGACCAACTCACAATATTTTCTTGCCATCTTTTTCTGAGCTAAAACTTGTTGGTACCACTCTCCTGAGCATTAAGGAATCTTGAAAATAACTTACATTTCTCATCAGTTGCTGAAGAAAAAAAATCCATTTTCTTCTAGATTTGTTCTGGAAAGATTCAATAAGACCATCTTTCGTATATGACTGGAAAAAGGAACTTTGCTCAGAAGATCTTTGGCCTGGGATACAAAGTATATATTGGAATATACAACTATAAACATGCATTTGATTTCTGTACCAAATGACACCAATGGCTCAGGATAAAATTTTTAAAATGTGTACATGAATCCCCATTTTAAAGAGCTTGTAACATACAAGTAGTCTCTATTTAGTAAATAGAATAGTATAGAATTCTTTACTGGCCAAGTGTGATTGGACACACAAGGAATTTGTCTTGGTGCATACGCTCTCAGTGTATTTACTATAAAATTACTTGTTTAGCATGTTCGCAGTTATAATAGTGATGAAAAATAAATTTCTGATCTGTCCTTATATTTATGACCTTTGCAGGTCTGTAAAACTCTGAAGATCATAAGAACAATGACAGTTTTGTTTAGCAACTGCTTTGCTTAATGACCAAGTTGCTGGGCTCAACTGTGGTTGCTAAATAAGGACTACCTGCATGTGAATATTCCTGCTGGCAGCCTTTTGGGGTAGTTTAATTTCAACAATGACATATTGGGGTAGTGAACTATGACCTAACACCTCCTGTAAATAAATATGGTTCAACAGATGGCAGTACTTAGTTCCCACATCTGAGCTTAGACACTAAATTGATTTGGGATTAACAGTTGGATGGGGTGTGTATGTTGTAAACCAGGGGTGTGAAACTCATGGCCTCACACACTGGCCACGCCCACACCCGGTTTAGTGAAGGGAGGGAAAGTCGTGATACATCATATGACGCCTCGAGTTTGACACTCCTGCTGTAAACCATTTTCATATTATTGAAATGAAACTATGGTTGGCTCTTTGATTTCACAAGAAATGGAACTCAATTCAAAAAAGACACAGCTACTGTTATTACCAATGTAAATGCTGCTTCAAGTCCTTTCTTGATTTGATGACCTACAAATGCAATAAATAAATATGACAAGGTAGGAAGCATTACTTGTTTTTTTTTTCTTACAACTGAAGGAGCTCAAGTTCAGTGTGAGGCACGTGCTCATCTTTTTTCCTTTTTCTTCTTCCAAGCATCGTTCTAAAGTCAAATTATCCAACATAAACTCGTCCGTATGTGTTTGTAGGAGTTGAAATACATCTACCAGTATTGAACCAAATATCCAGTTATTTTGAGTATAATGAGAATGTAGGACTTCTACCAGGAAAAAAAACTTAATTACATGAACCCCTGTTATACAATTATTACAATGTTGAAGCCTCTAATAGATAATGGTTACTTTGATACCACCTACCAACTTCTAAATTATAAACTTAAATATTGAAGTAATTAAATATAACAATTGAAAACTATCAATTTTGGATTTTTCCCATACCACATACTAAGGCACAGGCAAAAAGCATATTAGCCTTTTGTAGTATTAAATATAGTGTCTTAGTCAGATTCACAACTGGCATTCAGTTGTTTCTAGTTCTACACCCAAGTGTATTTTTCCAGGCCGACCAAACCAATTGTATACTACAATCAGGGCAGAAATCCAGAACAAATTTGTGCTGCCAAAGTATCAGATGCCAAGTTAATTTATGATTGAGAATATATATTTGAGCCTAGTAGGACTTCCTTCTAAGTCAACATATACTAAATGTTGCCATGACTGAATCATAAGCACTCTCAGGGTGGGAAAAATATACAGTATCTGACAAATCCTGTCTCATTACTTGTAAACCAGGATTTATACTGCAGTGTGCTATATTTCAAAGCAATATCTTACATCATATCCCACAGAGGCGGCTCCCTATGGATAAGGCAAAAATAAACAATCAATGGAAATGTTTGTAGGTTGAGCAAATATGGTATATTATTTTAGGACTGCTAGATGCACCGTTGAGAAGCATGTTTCAGTAACCTAATGCCATTCAAATTTTAAAAGTACAGAGGGTCCCCTCAGAATTTCCTATTAATCAGTTTTATGGTTTATTTTATTTCTCAGGTGTAGGATTCATATTTTCAACATACTCCATAATAAATTTATCAGAGTACCAATAAAAATTTTAAAAGACATGGGGGGAGCTTATAAAAGAATGGCAAGGCCAATAAAAGTTACTCAGCGCTTGAAAGATAATGGTAAAAAATCAGTGGGCATTTTGCCTCAAGAACCAGATATCCAGAGTTGGAGAACCTCAGACGTTTAAACCTCTCTCGATACAGCTTTACCACCCTCCCTCAATCGCCTTCTTTGATCAAAGATTTCCACCCGTCTTATTTCACCTGAATCTGATCCGACTTGAGCTTAGTCCTGAAAAATTTGAAAGTGCGTCAACTGAATATTTACAGGGGGCTTATCAGCCATTTTCCTCTGCAGGAGAGAAGAAACCTAGTATCACATTTGTTTAGCATTCAAAATAAAAGCTGAGGGGGAAAAAACAACAACAAACGTAACCGCTCTCCTCCAATCCTACGTGATACTAGCAACGCATTCACAACGGTTAGATAACAGCCTGAGCAGCATCAGCTTCTCCTATCTCGCTTTTTCTACCCGCCCCTTCTAACTCTAATCAAAACAGTATCTGCTTAGTAACACCGATCCTTTCTCACTGATTGGTTGGCCAGTTCAGGCACTTCTTACTGACTGGACCTGAGCAATAATTATGCGAAATTTAGGAAACGGAGGGGAACGGCGAATTAAAATAAAAAGGTAAAACGCCAAGAGAAAGAGACGACTAAGCGACTCCAGCGGAGGGATCCGTCTAACTTCGTTTAAAAACGCATAGTGGCGTAACCGCGTCGCGCTCAAGCCGTGCATCGCTACGGAACTACTTTCGCAGCGGGGAGTCCTCATTCGATCCGCCGTCGCGACGCTTACGAAACGAATGCAAGGGGCATGATTGGCACTTCCCGTAACCCATGAGACGGTAAAACGGAGGCGGGAGCTCTTGGGGATTGGATCGTGGTCGGGAAACGTCAAGAACGTGACCGGGGGGGGCGGGACACAAGACGGGGTTGGCCCCAAGCTTAATACAGAACTCTATTTCGGGCCCTGTCAGAAGTGCAGGTGGGTCCTGTGAGGCCTTCGGTGAGTGAAAATGCGGTAAAGGGAGACCGCGGGGTAGAGTTAAGTTCTGGAGTGTTATGGACAGGGAGGAAGGAAAGGCTCATCCGGGCGGGGCTCCTCGGTCGACCTAGATCGCGCTGTGGAGAACCGAAAGCCGAGGGAAGGGTGGACTTCCTTGAAACCGGGGAAGGGATGGAGGTGAGGGCTGGATGCTCTCCGTATTTCAGCGCCCTTCCATCCCAGCGAAACATTGAGGGCTCGAAAGTTGCTATGTCAACGCCGGGCCTTCTGGGCTCTTTTCCGAGAGGAGGTCGATCTGGATCGCTTCCTCCCGTGCCTCTTCCCAGCCACAAGAGAGCAAGGGATGCCAGGATCAGCTGTTGCCCGCCGGAGCTCGCTCCGGGCGATCCGTGTATAAAAGAGGGCTTAGGATCACAATAGGCGGAAGAACTTCGAGGAACAGTTTCGAAATTTTGAGACGAAAGAGCCTCTCCTCTCCATTTAGCACAAAGACCCTTCTTAGATAACACATTTTTCTGGTTCAGCACCAGCGCATGGCAAAGAAAAACGACAAATGGAAGAAAGGAATTGAATGAGAGCCGGTACAGAAGAGTAGAGGGTAGGGAAATAAAATGAAGAATTTGGGGGGGGGGGACACTTCTAAATGTTGGGGCTCTTAGACCACCAGGTAAACCAACACAACTTGCTTTTAACATCATGCAGATGACTTGAGGTATTTAGAACCAGATAAATTGAAAGTAAACAAAAAAATGGGAAGAAAAAGATTACAAAGAATTTTGGGGAAACCCTGATAATCTTTTTTCCCCTTATTTCCAGTTTTTTTTAAAAAAAAAGCTGTGAAAAGAGTTTCAATATTTAAAAAGTAACTATAAATTTCATTCCCCTCTTGGCTCCTCTATTTCAGTAAACAAACCCACATAAATTAATTTTAGTTTTATCTGTCACCTTTCTTTTCTCCATTTCGCTTGAGAGCTTAGTAAGCAGGGCAAGGATATAGACATTTTGGAGAAGCATTCTTTTCAGAAACAAATACCTGTGGCCTCAGTTGGCTGTGGGAGAAGAAGATTCAGGACCTGGATAGGTCTAATAAGTGATAGTCATTTAACAGGATAGTTATCTGGGATACTTGCTGTCTTAAACAGATTTCAGAGTAGGAACTTGCTTTTCTCTATGGAAAACAAACCTGTTCTCTTTAATATGAAGCTAGCTTCCAAGAAGAGGAAAAGTTATATTACTAAGACAGAACTTTTTATCAAGAGAAGTTCACATTGGTCGGTTTTGATTTATCAATGGCTATTGAGACTTATTCTGTAACTAGTCGTGTTCTGCCACCAATAGCCTCCCACCGGCCAGTTCGCTTCCACAGAGAGGGTCTCCTCAGGGTGCCATCGGCCAAGTTATGTCGGCTGGTGACACCCAGGGGAAGGGCCTTCTCTGTGGGAGCCCCAGCCCTGTGTAATGAACTGCCCCCTGAAATGCGTAAGATCTCTGACCTCCGGGTATTTCGCTGCGCCCTCAAGACCTTGTTGTTCCGCCAGGCTGGATTATCAACGTAAACATTTTAAATTGGGTGTTTTAAACTTGGGGTTTTAAATTTAGCCAAATTACCTAATTGATTTTAAATTATTTTAAATTGATGTCTGTTTTGTGCTTTTAATAGGCTGTACACCGTCCTGAGTCCTTCGGGAGAAGGGCGGTATAGAAATAAAATTATTATTATTATTATTATTATTATTATTATTATTAGTGTCAGATTATTTCTGTTATTTAAGGTTGAGGCTTTTTTTTAATTATCAAACAATAGAATTGGTACATGTACTTTACCAGGTTTCTTCTGTAAATCTGAGTATGAAATTGATTTTTAGGAGTATAAAAGTATAAAATAGTCACAATAAAAATTGAGAAGGCTTGGGTCTGATATAGTTTTAACTAAGGAAGTGGACATATTTTGATGCTATTCCTCATTCTTTATTGTGTGCTCAATAACTCTGTATAATACTTATTAATTTCTAATCCTTATAATTATTTGTATTAGTGAAGTAGTTCTCCTGGTTCACATATGAGAAGAAAGATTGTGGAAAAAAACCATGGGGTCCGAATTGGAGAACCTAAATCCAAGTGCCAGAATAATGACATTCCATCCAACTGTGGAAGAATTTAAAAATTTCAGCCGTTATATTGCCTATATAGAGTCTCAAGGAGCCCATAGAGCTGGATTGGCAAAGGTAAGAAGTGGTGGGAACAATGATGATAATGTTGCAATTTATTCATTCATATTTACCATGTTTCTCCGAAAATAAGACCCTGTCTTATATTTTTTTGAATCCCAAAATAAGTGTTTGGCCTTATTTTCAAGGAGGTCTTATTATTTTGGGGCAAGTGGAGCAAGACGGGGCTTCTCTTGCCATCTTACCTGATTTCCAGCTCTGTCTCCCTAACCCTAATCAGAGGAAATGGGGACTGGCTACGCATGCGGTTAAATATTTTCAGGGAGGTCTTATTTTCGGAGGGCTTATTTTAGTGCATGCACTGAAAAGCCTGATTGGGCTTATTATCTGCGGATGTCTTATTTTCAGGGAAACAGGATAGTATAATTAAATTTGATTCAGAAAATGTAACATATTTGGTTGGTAATCAGCATACAAATGAGCAAGTTGTATTGTGAGATTTTATTAGATCCCATTGATGAGGAAATAGTATCTATTGTTGCTGGGGGGAATCAAACATTTAATGAAAATTCTGAAGTTCTAGATTTTTCTTTTGTTGCACATTAGTTTAACTAATTGTTTGATATAGGATTTGAAATGAAGCCTAAATGTTTCTGGGAGACCTGTGTAACTTTATTAAAAGTTTTGTTTTTATGGTATGCACTATCATGAGGATTAATTTCTAAACAAACGGATCTATTACTTTGGTTATGCAGAATTCTAAAAAGAAAACTGCAGCAATATTAATTGTTCATTAGGTCTGTGCCAATCCGTTGAAAGTTGTGCTTCACAACACAAGGTAGCGTATGCAAGGCATCTCTGTTGAATCAATAAAGCAGCTGCATCTTTTTCAGTAAGCATGTATATGCCTACTTTATATACAGCAAACAAAGCCTGCCTTAGGTGCTTTATTGTTTCAAAGATATAACACATTAACACATTGTGGGACATTGCTTTCAAAGGATTTGCGCATACTTATTGTTTGCAGTAAAAGATCATGTACCATTTAAGTAGGCATTTTCCTTTATATATAATTAATTTTGGATCTTAGGTCATTTTGGCATATATATTTCTAAACTAATCACTGAGCCAAATACATGATAACAATTTGAAACAGATTTCTTGATTATGAATATTAATTTACTGTGTGCTTAATTTTATAAAATGCCAACTTCTAGTCGAGCATTAACAGTGTTGTTTGTGGATTATTACTATATGATGCTGAGGCATAATTCTGCTACTGTGTGTAGCTGAAGTGTCAGTCTATTTGAAGTATTAAAATTGTATATAGCCTTTGAATGTTTTATTCTTGTGCTGAGTTTTCCAATTACTCATATAAAAATTACAATTTCTAGATTGTTCCTCCTAAGGAATGGAAGCCACGTAAATGGTATGATGATATTGATGATCTGGTCATCCCTGCTCCCATTCAGCAACTGGTTACTGGCCAGTCAGGCCTCTTCACTCAGTATAACATCCAGAAAAAAGCTATGTCAGTCCGAGAATTCAGGAGGATAGCAAATAGCGACAAGTAAGAAAAGATGATCTAAACATGAAAGATTATAAATATCTGTATTTATATAAATGTATTTGTATAGGGAATATAAGTTTGTAATGGATCAAATCTAAAAGCATCTTAATTTAACAAAGTCCATGTCAGTTGGCATAAGTGTATTCCAAATTGGAATATAATTTCTTGAGAATACTTGCTTCTGTATCTTACTCTTAGAGCTCCAAAGAAATTTCTTTTGAATGGACTGCACTATTTCAATAGCAAATATTTGAATGGGTCATCTCTGAGAAGCTCCATATGTGTGTGATAGTTTCTAGATCAAAACCTAGGTTTTTTTTAATAGATTTCTGTAAGATACACCTATTTTTGCTGTCCACCTTTACTAAAACCAAGAGAATGAAATTACATTAAAATAATATTGGTAAAAGTTACAGCATCTTTATATGTGAACAATTTCAGCCTTTGAGCATGATTTAGTTGAAATCTTAGTTAATTCTATTACAAATTTTAAATGATGGAGAAGTTGGCTCTGGCTCTTTCATCTAGGATGTTTGTACATGACTATCTTCTTAAAGTCTGATTTCCAGGATGCTTGTCTACAGTAATGTGTTATTTAAAATTGGTGATAATTCATGACATTTGTCAGTGAATAAAAAAAAGTGAATGGACAATTTATATTAAGACAGTGAACCTGTGCTCCCTTAGGTACTGTACTCCTCGGTATACAGATTTTGAAGATCTTGAACGCAAGTACTGGAAGAATCTCACTTTCAATCCTCCCATCTATGGGGCAGATGTTAATGGCACACTCTATGACAAGGTAAAAGAGGAATAATGAGACATAATTAATAGCTTCCCTATCTGTTAGTTAGTGTTAACTTTTTTTTTTGCATTGATTCAAGATTCATCTAAGTTTTCAGCATCAGTGTTATTGAATTTCCTAGGTTGATCTGAAAATTGAAATACATTTATGTAATGTGTATATGGATGGAATATATGAGGCAAAATTAATCTACAATATTCATAAAATAAAATTTGAGTACCCTCAGTAATTTTTTAATACAGATATTGGAATATATGTTACTAGCTTATTGCTTTTTTAAAAAAATATATCTTTAATCTATTTTCAGCATATAGATGAGTGGAATATTGGTCATCTGAATACAATTCTGGATATAGTAGAAAATGAAAGTGGTATTACCATTGAGGGAGTGAATACACCTTATCTCTACTTTGGGATGTGGAAAACGTCCTTTGCCTGGCACACGGAGGACATGGACCTGTACAGTATAAATTATCTGCATTTTGGGGAACCCAAGTCCTGGTGAGATATCCTCTGTGTGTGTGTGTGTGTATCTGTATCAAGATGTGCATCCATTTTTAATTGAGGATCATATTTAATAAGCTGATTTTCTCAGTATAGGAATGATGTGAATATGGGAAATGATTAAACTTGCTTATTATATATCAGCATTGTTATATAACAAGCCTAAAGCAGCTTATTTTTTTGTGATTATATTTGTAATTTGTTTATGTGCAATCACAGGTACTCTATTCCTCCAGAGCATGGGAAGCGATTGGAACGTCTTGCTAAAGGTAAACATCCCTCTCTCTAGATCAGTCTGTATAGTTTCTAAAGAACAGTGACAGCTTTTTTTTTAACTTAATTGTAACCCTAATCTGACTTTACTACAGATAGTTCTGGATTTACAACCATTCATTTAGTGACTGAAGTTACAACAGTACTGAAAAAAAGAGACTTAAGACCAGTTCTTGCTCTTAACGATTGTTACAGCATACCCGGTTGGCACCAGAATATACAGTGGGGCAAAAAAGTATTTAGTCAGCCACCAATTGTGCAAGTTCTCCCACTTAAAAAGATGAGAGAGGCCTATAATTGACATCATAGGTAGACCTCAACTATGAGAGACAAATTGAGAAAACAAATCCAGACAATCACATTGCCTGATTTGGAAATAATTTATTTGCAAATTATGGTGGAAAATAAGTATTTGGTCAATATCAAAAGTTCATCTCAATACTTTGTTATATATCCTTTGTTGGCAATGACAGAGGTCAAACGTTTTCTGTAAGTCTTCACAAGGTTGGCACACACTGTTGCTGGTATGTTGGCCCATTCCTCCATGCAGATCTCCTCTAGAGCAGTGATGTTTTGGGGCTGTCGCTGGGCAACACAGACTTTCAACTCCCTCCAAAGGTTTTCTATGGGGTTGAGATTTGGAGACTGGCTAGGCCACTCCAGGACCTTGAAATGCTTCTTACGAAGCCACTCCTTCGTTGCCCGGGCAGTGTGTTTGGAATCATTGTCATGCTGAAAGACCCAGCCACATTTCATCTTCAATGCCCCTGCTGATGGAAGGAGATTTGCACTCAAAATCTCACGATACATGGCCCCATTCATTCTTTCCTGTACACGGATCAGTCATCCTGGTCCCTTTGCAGAGAAACAGCCCCAAAGCATGATGTTGCCATCCCCATGCTTCACAGTAGGTATGGTGTTCCTTGGATGCAATTCAGCATTCTCTCTCCTCCAAACACGACAAGTTGTGTTTCTACCAAACAGTTCTACTTTGGTTTCACCTGACCATATGACATTCTCCCAATCCTCTTCTGGATCATCCAAATGCTCTCTAGTAAACTTCAGATGGGCCCGGACATGTACTGGCTTAAGCAGGGGGACACGTCTAGCACTGCAGGATCTGAGTCCCTGGCAGCGTAGTGTGTTACTGATGGTAGCCTTTGTTACGTTGGTCCCAGCTCTCTGCAGGTTATTCACTAGGTTCCCCCGTGTGGTTCTGGGATTTTTGCTCACCGTTCTTGTGATCATTTCGACCCCACGGGGTGAGATCTTGCGTGGAGCCCCAGATCGAGGGAGATTATCAGTGGTCTTGTATGTCTTCCATTTTCTAATTATTGCTTCCACAATTAATTTCTTCACACCAAGCTGCTTGCCTATTGCAGATTCAGTCTTCCCAGCCTGGTGCAGGTCTGCAATTTTGTTTCTGGTGTCCTTCGACAGCTCTTTGGTCTTCACCAAAGTGGAGTTTGGAGTGTGACTGTTTGAGGTTGTGGACAGGTGTCTTTTATATTGATAACAAGTTCAAATGAGTGGAGGACAGAGGAGCCTGTTAAAGAAGAAGTTACAGGTCTGTGAGAGCCAGACATCTTGCTTGTTTGTAGGTGACCAAATACTTATTTTCCACCATAATTTGCAAATAAATTCTTTCCAAATCAGGCAATGTGATTGTCTGGATTTGTTTTCTCATTTTGTCTCTCATAGTTGAGGTCTACATATGATGACAATTACAGGCCTCTCTCATCTTTTTAAGTGGGAGAACTTGCATAATTGGTGGCTGACTAAATACTTTTTTGCCCCACTGTATTTATAAAGTTGCAGCATCCCAGGGTCACATGATTGTCCTTTGCAATTTTTCCAGGGGTCCTTGGACAAGCAAAGTCAATGGGAAAAGCCAGATGTTCTTAATAATTTGTGATTCACTTAACAACCATGCCAAAAAAGTGATAAAGTTGGGCATGACTCACTTAACAGCTGCCTTGCATAGCAACTGCATTTCTGGTCGCAATTGTGGTCATAAGTCAAGGACTACGTGTAAAACAGCAATAATTTTGAAAAATTATGAAAATCTTGTTCCATTATTTCATTTTATTTATAAAAGTCCAACTAATATAATACTTATTGAATTTCAGGACGTAAGAACTTTCTTAAAGCTCTCTCTACATGTGAAAAAAAATACTGAAGACTTTCTTTTTAAAAAAATGTCTCTGATGCTTCATTATGTGTTAAGAAGGAATAAGAAAAGTGTACTTCTCTTTTTTCCATTTGGAACTTTTGTCTGAAAGTTGCCTCTAAGTTTTGTGGTTACTTTATCTATTTTTCATACGTTGTCAACCTTGGAAAAAGCCATACCAAAGTATTCAATTCTGCATCCAATGAATGTTGTACAAGCAGTCCTTTTCAACAATACTTGCTGAATATCTGTTTCTTAAATAGGATTCTTTCCTGGAAGTGCTCAGAGTTGTGAAGCTTTTCTCCGTCACAAAATGACCTTGATTTCACCATCAATATTGAAGAAATATGGCATCCCATTTGACAAAGTAAGGAAAAATTTATGGCATTTTACAGAAATCTTGGAAGGCAGATATTCTTATAAGATTATAGGAACTGAAAATAAAAAGGCCAGATTGGAAAACATCCTATATTTTGTTTTCACCTCTCTAACTTTTCAATAGTTGCACACAGTAGGGAGGTATCAGTTTAGAACACTCCCTCCTATTTTTACAGATACTCAAAACATCTTTAGAGAAAGAATGTTGAGTGTGGGGAGCACTCTGATACAGCTAATGAGAACTGAGAAAATGGGAAGAGAGAAATAGAATTTTAAAAAACAGGAATCGTATCATTTCTTCTTCACACTGAGAATATTCCCTGTGTATACATTTTTCACGTAATTCTGGGATATTTTCATTAAGTAATTCTTAGAAAAAGCTAGAAATATGGGCTCTTTCCAGCTTGGTAGTACTGAAAATTATAAAATAATTATCAAAGGAATTTTAGAGTTTATATAAACTATAGAAATCCATACTAATTGCTTCTCTTTCAGATGACTCAGGAAGCAGGTGAATTCATGATAACTTTTCCTTATGGATATCATGCTGGTTTTAATCATGGCTTCAACTGCGCTGAATCTACTAATTTTGCCACACTTCGTTGGATTGAATATGGAAAGCAGTCTATTTTAGTAAGAATTGTTGCTTATTCCTAAACGTTTATCAAACAGAATTATGAATTAACATTTATCAATTCAATATTTTATGGTTGATGGAATGCATCCTATATCATACAACGTTTTGCTGCTAAACATGCACAATGAAGTAGATCTCACCATTTTAACTTTGGACATCCATAAAAATGTATTAATTCATACAAATAAAGCCTCTAAGACAGTTTAAGGAAAAAAGATTTCAGATGGAGAAATGTAGAACTCTGATTAGTTATGTAGGACTACTGTTTTTGATATAGATCTCTCAGTGGACATCCATATATATTTAGTTAAGGATAAGGTATGCCTGTTTGTACAATTCTCAAGATCTTTTTTTTTTCATTAGATATTTAAACAATAAGGCTTGTGAAATGGAAATAGGATAATACTTGTTTATTTCCCAATGTTTTTTCTGTTAATTCATCAGGTTCATGTCTGCTTCAGATATATAGCTGTAGCCCTGGGGTGGGTTCCACTTAACTTCACTACTGGTTTGCATCGGGAGCACGAGCAGCGCTTCTGCACATGTGCAGAGCGTCCATGATGACATCCAGGCGGGTGGGCAGAGCCTCCCGCCGCCGTTACTACCAGTTCAGAAGATCCATACCAAACCGGTAGCAACCCACCACTGCTGTAGCCTCAGTTTTCTAGAGGCCACTCTGTGCACTGTTGTTTTATTTATTTATTAATAATATGTCGGAGTACTCAGTTCAACAACAAATGCTTTGTCAGAAAGAAAGCTCACAACAGATATGTATCTGGTGATATCAAACATTAAATAGCTGTTTTGTTCTCCTCTGCATTTTTCCAAGTAATTACTTTTAGCCTCCAATGTTTGAGGTCATCATTCATTCTTACTAGGAAACGGTATAATGCTCTCATAAGGAGGCATAGTTGCAGAGTGAAGTTATTACTGAATTGAAATGAAAACATAAGTGGCCTAAGCTGTTTTGTTATTCCATGCAGTGCTCCTGCCGAAAGGACATGGTCAAAATCTCCATGGATGTCTTTGTGAGGAAATATCAGCCTGATCGTTACAAGCTATGGAAAGTTGGGAAAGATGTGACAGTCATTGATCATACTCTTCCTACACCAGAAGCATCTGAGTTCTTTAAGGGTGAACTCCTTCAAAAAGTTAAGAATGAGAAGCAGTGCCCTGAAGAAACTGAAACAGATGAAGAATGCAAAGCAGATGAAGATATGGGGAAAAAAAGGTATGTTTTCTTTTTTATATATAAATCATGACTTAGCCAGTGTCACTCACTTATTAATAACTCACTTATTAATCAGTTGCATCTGTGGAGTTTCTTCTATTGTCCATGTTAAGTGGCTGCCAATAATATTGGGACTTGTTTCTTCTTCCTTTCTCCTTGTTTTGTTTAATAACCAAATTTAGTAAGTTTTAGAAAATGGATATGTGATTTTTAGTTATCTGTAGGCTGTGGAACAGAAATTAAATTAATGGTTGGAACCAGTCTGTTCACCAAAGAATTGGATAAAGCATTTCAAAGAGTTTTTCTGACTTGCCTTAAGTTAAATAACTGTCTTCTGACCTGCTGTAAATTTATATTAATGATAGATACTTCGTGTTTGAAATATTTATTATCTAATAGCAAGTATGTTTTATTTGGATCCTTGGGTTAAATGGGATTTCTTACAATGAGAAGAAATCATTTTCACATATGAATAGAAAGCTTGTGTATTCTGTCATTTTTTGACAAACTGATGAGAAATATTTTTTCCAATAATTTTTTTATTTTTTCTCCTAGTGGTAAATATATCTCTTTTTAGAGCTGTGCTTTCTCAGGTACTTCAGAAAAGTCATAAAACCAATTGATTTTCCAGACAGAGCAATCTGATATTAAGGTTGTGTTCAGTTCTGTTTAAATCATGAGTGTCCAACCTTTTGGTGTCTGGGCTGCATTGAATTATGAAGAATTATCTTCAGCCACATATAAAATATATAATAGGGTTAATGTCCTGTATAAAAATCACATAATAATGTTAGAAGTTTACAATCTTGTTGTATTACTAGCTATCTAGGGTTGCATGCTGCCCATAGGCTGTGGATTGAATATTCCTGATTTAAAAGATAACATGGTTATTTCTTTTTGCAGTGTCCCAAAGCATCGCATTGGAAGCAAGCGGCACCGAGTCTGCTTAGAAGTTCCTCATGAAGTGAGCCAAAGTGAGTCCTTTCCCAAGGAGGAGGTGGTCCCAATTCAGTTTGAGATGGAGGAAGCAGCCGCTCCAGTTGGACCTGCTAGAGAGCCTGTACCACAAGGAGATGAAGGCCTTGCACCTCCAGGTAACTTCTTGGATGCTAGTGTTCATGGTGGCCTATCTTATTGGAACTTTATTATGGCCTAGTCATAATGAAATTTGTTTAGTTTTCGCCTAGTTTGTTGTCTGAATGTTCCCAATCTATGTGAAGTTTAGTGTGATGCATGAACCCAACTTCTGCTTTCAACAGACATAAAAACATTGGGAGCAAAACATCAAGGTTTTTTTTTTATTATTCTTATTTATATGCCGCCCTTCTCCAGACACTCAGGGCGGCTTACAATGCGTTACGCAATAGCCTTCATACTTTTGTATATTTTATACAAAGTCAGCTTATTGTCCCCACAAACCGGGTCCTCATTTTACCCACCTTAGAAAGGATGGAAGGCTGAGTCAACCTTGAGCCTAGTGAGATTCGAACTTACAGTAATTGCAGGCAGCTGGATGTTAAATGCTGCCTTGTAGGAGGCATTAGCCTCCTACGCCACTCAGGCTCCTAGTTGAAAACTGATATAATGCCTTATTAGGAATATGAAAGATATGCTCAAGAAATTGGGGCATCTGCAAACATCTCAGATGAATTTCTTAAAGTAATGGTCTTTTGACTTAAGCAATATAAAATAAGAAACTAACAGAATTGTGTCAGTAAAACAGAAGAAATTCATAAATTGAGAAGTAGCTTCCAGGATTGGAGACATTTATCCAAAAATTGCTCAAGGACTGTTATGGAAGCCACAAGACTTTCAGTTATGAAATAAAATATGAAATCATTAGAATATTTTAATTTGTATTTTTTTTAACTTGAAAAGATTTGGAGATGTGTCTCAGAAACTGTATACAACACCAAAGGGCAGGATTGGAGCAAATAAGTTAACAAAAATTCTAGAAATTGAATAAATTCCTGATTAGTGAGAAATTAAAGATATAACATTGTGTTATGTGTTAATGAAGTTCTAGACGAAACTCCAATTATATGAGTATTTTTTTTAAATACATTAAACTTCTAGCTAGACTGAGCCATTTAATATTTCACAATTTGAAGTCCTAGTTTCAAATTAATTTTTAGGCTTTAATAAAATTGAGCATTTTATTTGGCAGCAGTTACTAAAGAATATTTCAAATATTGTTTTTGATGTAGAGTATGCAGATTCCTCTGAAGTAAAATTTGAAGAACTGAAAAATGTTAAACTAGATGAGGAGGAGGAGGAGGAAGAAGAAGAAGAAGAAGAAGAGGAAGAACCAGAAGCAGCTGTTCTAGATCTTTCTATTTCACATTCTGTGTCTTCCGTTTTGACCCAATCTACCATGAAACCAAGCCCAGTCCCCAGCCTTCAGTCTAGCTCATCTTTTTATTCTGGCTCTTCAGATTCTGAACCCCCTGATCTTTCCAGGCAGTTGGTTGAGCAAACTGAGGTGCTCACAGTTCATAGTTATGCTAAGGAAGAGGTGAATGTCATGGAGATTGAACAGCCTTCCAGGAAGAAAACCAGTTCCACAGCTCGTGTGGATGAACAGGAGCTTGCAAAAGTAAGATTACATCAGAGGGTATACTTACAATCTATCTTGTATGCATGCGTGGGATACATTTGAATGATAAAGCAATATATAGGATGGGTTCTCAATAGACACTTATCATGGAATATTGTAATATCTAATCTTCTATCTGATTTTCACTTTCTGACACCCTTATCAGCTGATGTGCAATTTGCAAAGAATATTTCTAGGATTGTATTTGCTGCATTAGATGCCAAGTAAATCTATTGTCGATGTAGTTCTGCATACTGAAATACACTATTTTATCCATAATACACATGTTGCTACCCTGGAGCTTAAGCAGTGCAGAAAGTACAAGTATTTTTTCAGTTTTTGAATTCATCCAGTAGTACTATACAGTACTACTATAAAGTTGTGGTTACTGTTTTTATTTATATATTTATTTGTATCCCATTTTTATTATTTTTACAAATAAAAAAATCATTCAAGGCAGCAAACATACCTAGCATACCATCCTCCTCCTATTTATCACACAACAACCCTGTGAGGGGAATTGGGCTGAGAAAGATTGACTAGCCCAACATCATCTAGCTGGTTTTCATGGCTAAGGTGAGACTTGAACTCATAGTCTCCTGCTTTTCTAGCATGTTGTCTTAACCTCTAGGCCAAGCTGTGTCTCTGACCCTGTCTTGATTTCTGCAGATGGCAAAGGATTACATCAGATCTGTAAAGGATCGTAAGCAATCAAAAGGCCGTCGCCAGCCCTTGACCAAACTCCCACGTCATCACCCACTCTTGGTTAAAGACGGCCTTAGCGATGATGGTAAGTTATAAATGTCTTCCTTTTTTTTTGTAATAGAGGTATTTGCCCAAGTCCCTTTTTTCAGTGCCGTTGTAGCTTTGAATGGTCACTAAATGAATGATTGTAAGTCGAGGATTGCCTGTAGCAATAAGCATCTTTGTATGTCTAAACTCATCCTTTACATCTTTAAAGCAATTTCTTGTACAACATATCCCTGAATACATTAATCACAGTCTGATTCACAATTTTTGAAGGTTGTATACTTGGCAGTGTGAACTTAATACACTTTGATGCTGAATTTTCAGCTACCAAGTTAGGATCCAATGCAGCACTTTGATCTCTAAGGCAAAAGAAAGAGAGTACATATTTCAAACATAATTTTATAATTGTGAGGTTGTGTATTATTTCCAAATTAATGGTCTCACAAATTGTATGGGCTTAGCAGCCATGTGTGGAGCTAAATGTTTGTACAGTGTAAAAGGCAGCATTTGTAAAGATTGCTAATAGAGGCATAGAGAGCATTGGCAGGCATGGCTGAAAAGTGAGGAACATAATTACCTTTCTAGTAGTTTAAATCTGTTATTCTTTTGACAGTCTGCAGAAAAGGGGAAATGGTTTATCTAAATTTTGATTGATGGTGTGATTCTTACTGCAGAAATGTCAGAGCAGTTGACACCTGAAGAAGAAACTGAAGAGATGGAAGCATGGGCCAAGCCCCTTAGCCAACTGTGGCAGAATCGTCCTCCAAACTTTGAAGCGGAAAAGGAGTATAATATTGCCATGGCTCAGCAGGCTCCCTATTGTGCAGTGTGCATGCTCTTCCAAACCTATCAGGTAAGCAGATTATTCTTTCTCCTGGCCTGTATAATACAGAAGCACTGATAGAATGTGGTTTGTGAAAATGTTGGAAGCACCGTGTTAATAATGTGATTTCAGTTTTAAGACTGATTATTGTTAGAATAATCCTGCTTCCAATGTTTCCATAGTAAGTAGAACTGATTTCCTATAGCATCTTTCATATTACCCTGACAAATGCATGCTTTCTTAAAAAATAAACCATACGTATTCTAGTGCCTGATTACGGAAACTAAGCAAGATTAAGCATGGTTTATACATAGATGGGAAACTGCCTGGTAATAATGGATGCTGTATGCCATAGTAGTTGCCACATTCATCTCAGGTGGGAAAGGTCTCTTGAGAGTCTGTATGGCATGGTGGTTAAGGTGTGAATATTTTTTCAAAACGGTTTACTGTTCCATTTTTCCCTCACTAAATAATGCAACACAGAAACTGTTTAGTGTGGTATTTTAACCTCTTGTTTAAAACATTTAAGGAATTTATAATTTATTTTTTGGTTCTTTAGTAGAACAAGGAAGTCTTAAAACAAACTCAAAATATTTTTGATGATTTGTTGTATTAGGAGTAACATATTTAAAAATTAAAAAATAAAATCTTAGAGCTGGAGTCATATTTGCAGAAAGGTGCCTGAGATGAAGATAGTATGTAACTTATCTTCAAAGATTTGGACTATTTTATATCAGTTTTGTCAAACATATTTTTTCCTTTATTTTGACATGAAAAAAAGATCTGTTGATTATTTGTTTGGCGGAAACATTTATCTCTTTGGAAAGAAAAATATAAAATTTAATTCAGAATCATTGTACCTAAAGCATAACATAGTGAAATGATATTTATTTCAATTCTTTCAGTATGCAAACAAAAATGAAATGCTTTTCTGATCATATATTTATTTTTATTTTATCAGTGTTGTTCTTTTCTAAAAAGTGTAATTTCTCACTGGCAGGCAGATTGTGGAAGTCAGAGTTTACAAGCAGTTCCAAATGCTGCTAATGGAAAGATGAGAACTAAGCCCCTTATCCCTGAGATGTGTTTTACTACCACTGGTTGTAGCACAGATGTCAGCCTCTCTACCCCATATCTGGAGGAAGATGGCACCAGTATTTTGATCACATGCAAGCACTGTCAGGTCCGGGTCCATGCCAGTGAGTACTGTATAACTTAGATCTGATTGTCCATTGATACCCAAAATAAAATATTACTATTTACCCCTCCATTTTCCCAAGTTTATAAAGAAGCAATGTAAGTATGAGCATCTTATTCCTGCTTATGTTTACCTGTAAGGAAGAGCACAGAAAAAAGTCAAGGAATTGCACTTTAATGCCCATCAGATTCATATGAACAAAATGATCTGAAAATACCATGGGTAAAGACTACAATTAAAGTGCAATAAACAAAATATATCCTTTCAGATACAGTGGTGCCTTGGTACTCAACGTTAATTGATTCCGGGAGGCATAATGAGTACCAAAAACTATGAGTACCAAATTTGTCCCATAAATAATAATGCAGTGAGTTACAAGGCGACACTGAGAAGTTGTAGTTTGTGCGTTGAGTACCAAACAAATGATGAGTATTGGGACAAATTTTTTGTTGAGTACTAAATTCGATGAAATTCAAAGCAGTTGAGTATCAAGGTAGCACTGTACTTTTCATGCTATGTGAAGATTAAGATACTGTCTCAGGAAAACTAGCCCACAATATAAGAATTCAGAGGGGAAAATCTCAGTGGAATGCCAGTTTCTAAGCAGGTTGAATGAGTTCCTATCCTAATGCTTTGGATATCACTAATACTTTAAAACAATAAAAAAACCTCAAAGACATAAGGCACTGTGATAGTTAACAACTGGAGTTCATTTTTTCTGTTCTAAAATTCATTGAATTGACAGGGCCCAGAGATAGATTTGACCCATCATGACCATTTTTATGGCTTGAGTAAATAATAAAGAAACACAGGTTTGAAATTTATATTTTTAAATGAGATATCAGATTATGGATAGTAATTAGTATTGTTTTTTGGTTAATGTGTTTCAAGTAGGTCTTCCAAGATTGGTCAAACTTATTTTGTGGATATAAACTCATTATTAATATTTGTTAAAATAAGGGATATGAAAATTGAAACATTGCTGATTTTTATTGCTTAGCCTACAAATCATCTATTTATTTATTTTTTAATGTAGGTTGTTATGGAGTAGCCCCTGAGAAGGCAACTGAAGAATGGAAGTGCTCTCGATGCAAAGCCAATGCTTTAGAAGAGGTCTGCCAAAATTCTTTTGTGTTCATGCATGAGCCTTAGTTCAATGACACTGGAAAGTTTGCAGTTGTGAGATAGTTATTGAAATAGATTTATTTGTATAAAAAAGATTCATTAAAATGTAAAGATCATCTAGTTTCTGATAGGACTTTACTTCATGGAATATTTTAAATGAATAGTTTGTTTGGTTGATTCAGTATCATCCATTATTAAATGTATTCATCAGTATTCCAGAATCTAGTTCCTGGGGTACTAAACCTCCTCTTCAGGCTGGCTTAATTAGCAATCACTAATAGAGGTAGCTTCCCTGAATCTCTTCTAAATCAAACATTTACGCAGATATTGAGATTACTTTTCCAATTTTTAAAATGTTTATCATTGTTTTAGAAACTTAGTTTAGGGAATGGAATACTGCTAGGAGATGATATTTTCCAGGTTTATTTGGCTCATATGTTGCAGACATATTTATGTGCAACTTTACTGTCATGCATGTCTAGTGAAGTGTCACCTTGCCAGATAACAATAGAATAGGCTTTTCAATAATCATCTAAGCATCACTTCTGCATAGGTGTGGATAGTTTTCTGCTATGTGTGTCTCTAACAGGACTTAATAAAATGCATTCTACCTAGTACTAGCCTTTCATTTCCTATAGAGCAGTGTTGGCAAACCTTTTCGGCATTGAGTGCCAAAATAGGGGCCCCCGCACACGCATGCATGCCGGAAACTGAAAGAGCAGCCGCCCGGTGTGCATGTGCACGCTGGGAAGATTATCTTCTGGTTTCTGGCGCACGCATGCGCACTGGCCACCTGGTCTTCCAGTTTCTTACATGCAGAAACCGGTCTTCTAGTTTCTGGCCGGTGCGCATGCACATGCCGGAAACCAGAAGATCATCTTCCCGGTACACGCATGCACACTGGGTGGCTGCTCTTCCAGTTTCCAGAACTCCCGTGTGTGTGAAAACCAGCTGACTGGCGCACCAGAAACTGGAAGAGCAACGGGCGACGGCTCACATGCCTGGAGAGATGGCTCTGCGTGCTACTTCCAGCATGCATGCCATAGGTTCTCCACTGCTATAGAGCCAACTTAGTTTCTTCTATGACATTTTCTATAAGACAAAAACAATTAATGCACAAAATAATTATTTAACTTGTATGGTTTTCATTGCAGAATATTTATCTTTTTCAGAAAATTGTATAAAATGTAGTACTATATAGTACAATGTTAATTGGTGTGATTTCAACAACATGAAAGCCAGCTTGGTCTAGTGATTAAGGCACCAAGCTAGAAAGCAGGAGACCATGAGTTCTAGTCCCACCTTAGCCATGAAAGCCATCTGGATCACTTTGGGCCAGTCACTTTCTCTCAGCCCAACTCACCTCACAGGGTAGTTCTTGTGGGGAAAATAAAGAGAAGGAAGGTGTGTTGAATATGTCCACTGCATTGAGTAAAAATACATAAAAATAATAAAGGCAGGATATAAAATAAATACAAATAAATAAAACGTGACTTTCTTTTATCCTTCAGGATTGCTGCTTATGCTCCCTTCGTGGAGGTGCACTTCAAAAAGCCAATGATAACAAGTGAGTAGTTGTGATAATTAAGTATGGAAGACCCTTGGACTCATCAACTCTGTTAAACAACAAATTAGTGATGTTGCCCTGGTCTGATGCAATGCTAGTTGAAGCTATGGTTGTGCAAAGTACTGTATTCATCATTCATTCATGTTTTGCAAAGCGTATTGTTGCAAGCAAAAATCCCCTCCTCAGATACTTAAAGCAATCACACTTTATGAAGTTTTCATAAACTGCTGAAAAGACTGTTGATGCATACATATGTATCATGCAGAGACAGCCAAATTGCCAATTGTCTATTATCTCTTCATGCATACAATAGAGAGAACCTTTGAAGCAGCCATGAGCCTTCCAGAGTATGTGGCTGTTTTTGTACTGAATGTTTTGGCAAAGCACTTTTTTCAAATACATTATGCAGCTGTATTGAGAGTGTAGGAGATCATATTGTTCATAAGGTTACTATTCTTTACAGTATGGCCTATATGTTTGTTTGTTTTTTTGAGCTGTTTTACCATTATCAGTTTTGATTATCCATATCCTGCAGCCAATTTTTAACAAACATTTACCAAATACTTAAGTAAACTTCTGATTTTTCTCAGATGGGTTCATGTTATGTGTGCTGTGGCAGTTCTGGAAGCCAAATTTATAAACATTGCTCAGCGTAGTCCAGTTGATGTCAGCAAAATTCCACTGCAACGCTTCCGACTGGTAAGAAAATAAACGGTAGTTTGAATTGATTAATACATGCTTATTTTATGCTTTTATGAGATTCTTAAATCAGAACCCTGAGAACGTAGGAAACAATCTTTTCAGATTACATAATTTGTGATAATGCAAGTGGTGGAAATTTGGATGATTGTACCTAGCGTTTACCAACTTGTTCCCGTTCAAAAGTATTGGACAAAACTACTTTTATTTTAAGATTGGGTGGGCAAAGGTCACAGTGATCAAAAATTATGGAAGTTGGAGCCCAGCATATCTGGAAGGTGACAGATTCCGAAAAGCCGTTGTATGGAGTATAATAATCAGTGTAACTTAGCAATTACTTGTAGAATTGAATAATTATATATTAGTGATGTAGGGAAAATGCCTGTCCATTGAAGCAGATTGTATCATTGAAATACATACATGAAATGCAGGTTTGCCTGAAAATTTCTCTTCACAGAAATGTGTCTTCTGCAAGAAGAGGCGGAAGAGAATAGCTGGTTGTTGCGTGCAGTGCTCTCATGGCCGCTGTCCTACATCTTTCCACGTCAGTTGCGCTCAAGCAGCTGGAGTCATGATGCAGCCAGACGACTGGCCGTTTGTGGTCTTCATTACCTGTTTTCGACATAAAATTCCATCTCAAGCAGAGGTAAGCAATAGAGGCTTAATATTTGGTTCAGCCTAACTTAACATTTGTACTTGATTCATTACTTTTGAACGTCTTAATCAGTTTGGAAAGGCAGTAGTAAAAGTGTTCAGGAAGCCCACGCATATACACCATATTATGGAAATGCTTGCTTTGTCCTTTATTTTAAAATGTTTATCTGCTCAAAGCAACTGCTAGTTTTGTTGCTATTGTTAATATTACTGAACCTTCTATTTATACCTTCATTAAAAGTTGATGGTAAATAGTTTGCCTCAGCAATAAAAATATAAAGACATAATGAAAATTTTAAATTAAAAAGCTTTTCAAAAGAGATGTAAAAATAATCTTTCTGTGCTTTCCAGGTAATGCACAGGAAGCACTTGTATTTTGTGCAACTTTCCACAACCTTCGAAGTATTTCATGTAGTTAAACCATCGAGTTTTATCTTTTGAATATAACATTGATTATAGCTCCTTTATTCCTTCAGCGAGCTAAGGCCGGTCTACAGGATCTTGCTGTGGGACAGCCTGTGATAAGCAAGCACAAGAATGGACGTTTCTATCAATGTGAAGTGATCAATCTGACGAAGGAAACATTTTATGAAGTCAATTTTGATGATGGCTCCTTCAGTGATAATCTATATCCAGAAGATATTGTGGTATGCTTTGCAGTAAAAAAAATATTGCACCAGAAAATATACAGTCCTAAGAAACACAAAGTCTCAGATTGCTGAAGTGGGTCAAATCTCTAAATAAAAATATTTTTGAGCTGCATAATGCAAAGCTAAATATAGCATAGATTATTTGACTCCTAAATTAGAAATCTCTTCCCTTTCTCCTTCCCTCTCTTCAGTACCTTTTAGAAGCTTTCGTTAGAGGAAAAAAATAATTCCAGATGAAGATTCTATTCTATTATCAGATTTTTACTTGTTTTATGTTCATACAGATATCTGTATAACAAATGAGTAGTTGTAGAACAAGGTTAGTTTTGTACATCTTGTAATCTGTTCATGGCGGGAATATTCTGATTATAAGATTAAGCTCATTGCAACTATCTCCTGATGTTAACAGAATTGTCCTCAGACACTTTCCTGCTCTCTTCATTGCCATCTACCAGCTCAATTGTCAAGCTTCTCCAGGGTTCATTATTTTAGGCAATGTTTCTTCTGTTTGCTCTTCAGTAGATGATTATATTTCTCAAACTTTCTCCAATGTGGACAGAGTCGAGATTGCCTCCAGCTTGGTCCTCCACCTCCAGGAGAAGTTGTTCAAGTCAGATGGACAGATGGACAGGTCTATGGAGCTACGTTTGTAGCTTCCCATATCATCCAGATGTACCAGGTGAGTGAGAGAAATGGGATCGATCTTCTCATTTTCTCTCTTTTTAACTCTTCGTGTATTGTTAATTTGGGAGTTCTGAAATCTCTGAAGGTTGTATTCTGGCCTGCCATGAGCAAGATAACGTGTAATTGACTGTTCCAAAAGATATATTGATTGATATATTAACATTTGTGTAAAGAGGTGTTAATTCTCATGCATTGTAATTGTGGCTATATACTGTTAAACTAATTTCTAGATATTCTCTTCTGTTATTAGCAGCTGGTCTGCCAACTCCTTCATGATGAGTACATGAAATTGTATGCCAGTTGGCTGGGATCCTGCTCCATAAAAACATTCTGTACTGAATTGCATGATACAGAAATAGCAATTGATGCTTATGTTCATCTAACAGCCACCTGATTGTTCTGATTCTAGGTGGAGTTTGAAGATGGATCCCAACTGATGGCAAAAAGGGATGATGTGTACACACTTGATGAAGAACTTCCTAAAAGAGTCAAGTCAAGGCTGGTAAGTCAAACTGCGATAGATTTTGATACGTTAAATTCTTCTCACACAAGAGAGCATCAGTTCCCACATAGGGAACATTTCTTCTGTCAAGGATATAATAAAATTATTAAACTAAAGGTTCCAAAAGCCATTTCAAAGAAAAGGAAAAATAGATTTCCAGAATACTGTTTGTTGAGCCCATTATTGAACTCCGCAAATTTGTAGATTAATGGTAAACAGCCACTTGGAGTCTCAAGAGCTGAGGTGGATCTACAGTAAGTAGTTTACTCTGAACTGGATAGTTAGATTCCCCAAATCTATTCTCTGTTGTTGTTCAGTAAAATGATATGATTTTTATTATCCAAGAGGAAAATTGTGAATACCACTTATAGTCCAGTTTTCTCCATTGTCCTTTTAACATTTCTTGCCTTTACTTGATTTGCAGTCTGTTGCCTCTGACATGCGCTTCACAGAGATCTTCACAGAGAAAGAAGTCAAGCAAGAGAGAAAAAGACAGAGGGTGATCAACTCGCGTTATCGTGAGGATTACATCGAGCCTGCACTATACCGGGCCATTATGGAGTAATAGCTTGCAGCAGGATTGCAGTGACCACCCCAAAATGGATCCTAGCACTCCAGCACAGCAGAAGCCAAACAGACAGTCTTCATATTCCACTTTTTTTAAAAAAAGAAATGAGATAAGCTTATCTGACTCTGTAGCACCTTGAAGGTATGGATTTGGCTTTACTGGCAAACTCCAAGGCTATCATTCAGGAGCACATCTTTGAGTTTGTGAAGCATTTGGTTCATACCAGCTTTGATGTCTTCGCTGTTAGCTGTGAGTTTCATCATTCAATACAAACTGTTCTTTGCCAGAAGGATAACTTTCCATTACCATCCAAGGAGTAGCCCAAACAGTCACAGTGCTAAAAATGACTTTTCCCCTTTTTCCTGGATTAAATGTCTATTTCTGGGGAAAATTCTGAGCTCATCCTGCCTGCACAAAACTGGTGATGTTACTGGTGCTTGACAATGAATTCCTTTTTATATTTATAACCCTGTTTTTTTGTCATGAGCACGCATCTTTTTTTTTTAAGCATCACCTCTCTGAGAACAGAACTAAGTGAGCTGAAGAATGGAGAATGAAATTGATTAACTCTCTTTATTCCCAGCTTCTTGAACCTTTGAAGCTTTTGTCCCTATTTTATATTCAGAGACTTATTTACTCATGTTTAATTGTTATAGTTTGTGCCTATGTAATAGGAAAAGGTTTTGAGCCATTCAGCGCTGTGCATTCCTCAGGCAAGAGAATCCTGGGAAATATCCTCAATTAAGGCAATAAGGACTACAAGGATTCCCATTCCTGTTTGGCTTGGAATGGCCACAAATTGGGCCCAGGTTTGCAACAAGATTGCTTGGGAAAATTAGCATTCTTTCATCTCACTGGCAGTGACCCCAAATTGTAGGGTATTTGAATCCAGTTTGAATATTCATTAAATTATGTCAGAGGTCAGCATTATTGGTATTTCCGTTTGGAAGCTTTGCACTGTTTTTGCCCAAACCTATACAGGTAAGACTAATGGAAGGGCTCACGTATATTTAGATTTATCTTTTGTGGGACAGAGAAAAGGAAGCTGAAGGTACATTTTCAAGAGGTGTCTCATTTCTTTGCCATGCAGTCATTGGGGCAATTTTCATCCAGATATATTGCAAGAAAAGAAAAGCCACTTGTCTAGTTATAAACATGCCCTTGTAATCTGTGTCTATAGTACCTGGAACATGCCCATATCATCTAATCTTGAAAGATAAATGTACTCATGTTTACTATGGTAGAGGCTCCAGGGAAGACTATAGTAATACTGTAATACTGTACTGTAGTAATACAGTGTAGTATTCCTTCCCTTTATTTATCTGTTTATCTTGCTGCATAAAATTCACACAACATATAGGTAGTCCTATATTTACGTCCGTTCATTTAAAAGTGGTTCAGAGTTATGACAGTCTCAGAAAAAGTGACTTGCAAACTCTCTTCAAAGTTACAACTGTTGCATAACCACCACCACCCCCTCAGTCAGGTGATCAGAATTCAGGTGCTTGACAGTTGACTCACATGTGGGATGTACTTGCAGCATCTTGCAGTCACATGACGGTTGTAATTTGTGATTTTCCAACGAGCAAAGTCAACTGGAAACCAGGTTCTCTTAACTCTGATTCATTTAATGACCACATGTTTCACTTAATGATCATGTTAAAATGGTTGTAAAATAGGTCCAGTCACATGATTCATTTTATGACTGCATCAACTTATAACAGAAATTCCTAATTGTGATTGTAAGTTGAGGACTACCTATAGAAGCAAAATTCTTCAAAGTTCAGGTGAACAAAATCTTAAAGCCTTTTCTGACTCTCTCCTTCCTTTATTAATTAGGATCCTGAATGCATTTTGGAGGAAACCTAGAAGAAGTGGAGAGATGTACATTTCAGTATACAGTATTGATCTCCTTTCTGTGTTACTTTAAATTTAAATCTGTATTATAGAGATTGGCTCTCTTCATAAGCACAAAATATATATATATATAAATATGTACAAAGGAGCAACTTTTGAAATATTTGCAATTGGACACTGCCCCTCAATTTGGAAGTAAGATTGGTAATTATATAGTACATGAGAATATCTTACTGCTCTCAGTTGCTGCCTTTTAAAAAGTGTCATGTCTCCTTTTGGGTCTTGAATAGATGTTGCGCTAGTATTTATTTAAATGGTTTGTGCTATCTAGCAAGATGGGCAGCCTTTTCTTTTTGGCCCTTGTGTATTAAGCAAAAGTCATTCTGGGCAATACATTCTCTATGTCAGTATTCTTTTGATTCCCCAGGAATGTTTTTAGTATGAAACAGAGATTCCCTCTCTCTTTTCTTACCTCTTAACCTGGAGGTTACTGCTGTCCCAGATATAATTAGGCTTTTCTGTATCAATATTACAACTGAATCATGATGCCAAAGGTTCATTCAGCAGGCATAGGTACTTTTCCTTAAGTCTTTTTCTGCTTTTAGATTGAAAATAAACTCTTGATGATACGTATCAATGGATTTTTAAAATATTTTTGAACTGTAGCTTGAACTGTTCAAAATCTTTCTAAATTCTTAAAAATGAATTCACATCATAATCAAATATGTCTGAGTATATCTGCAAATTGGTTTAATTCATTTCAAAATGTAGAAGATGGTTTTACAGGATTTGTAAAGGATTTTAATATGTCTGCTTATCATTGATCAGGCAATAAGAATTCTAAGAGCCCTTTTAATCATTATATCCTATTTTATTCTTACAAATGTGTCTGTTGCTCTCATCCATTCAAACTGCAATTGTTTTATCTTAAATCATTGTAATAAAATTGTTGATTAATTTTATAAGTTTGACACATAATTGGGATAAACTTCTTCCTATTGATGGTTTCACAAGCTTTTGAAAATATAAGCATCATTTTCTTAGTTTGCCCCTGTCATTTAATACATGCACACACCTCTGAATAAGGTTGCAACAGGCTTTATATGTACAGAAAAGAACGAGATGAAATATGTGATCTAAACATGATCTGTTATGATTCCTTCAAGAAGGACTCCAATAATTTCTGACCTATTGGAAGTTGTGCTGGTTTTAGGATGCCAGTGTGAGATATATACAAGACAGGCAGCTTTATGTATTGTTTTTCTGATCTAGTAATATAATTTTGGACTAGACTCAACTGATTAAATCTGAAACACTTTAACATGAAAGCCTGTGTGTCTTCAGTTATGCTGCTGGGTTTCATTCAACACCTCTCCTAGGTTCTTTCTTCTTTTAACAAGTTACATCTATTCAGTCTCGGTAACTGGTACATGACCAGCTACCTACCCCCGAGTCAGGAATTATTCTAGATTTTCTTCAGTTATTAATATTTCTAGCTTTTATTTAGTTAGAATAAGTGTTCATATTTGGGTGTGTATTTAGAAGTTCATTAGATTTAGGTTCACGGCTCCTGATCAGGGGAATAAAAAATGGAAAGTGGAACTCCTAAGAAGAGAGTATATGGAATGAAGATAAGCAAAATAAGAAAAACAAACCTTTCCTTCTTGTGGAATGTAATGTGGCAACATAAATTAGTAGAAAAGTACAAAATGCAAGAATTGATAGGTCTATTTTTTAAAAAAATATCTAATTTGTACATTATTATTACTATTTTATTATTACACTTTTATATTCCCCTTATTTAAAATTATATCTAAGTTTATATGTAAAAAGATATATAATTCTTGCTTTATAATTCAAACATACATAATTCTTCTGTCTCCTATTTTCCCACAACAAAACCCCTTTGATGCGAACTAGACTGAGAGTGTTTAGTCCAAAGTCATCCAGCCAGGTTTAGAACTCATAGTCTTCTGGTCTCTAGGCCAGCACCTTAACCACCAGAACAAACTGACTTTTAGATGTAGCATGATGTATCTATACTCAAAGGTTATCACAGATTACTTTTGTTTAAACAAATGCAAAATATATAGCAATTGTTTATGAACAAAATTATAGTCATTTGGATTCTAGTCTGCATTGTAATATATTTATGATTTTATGTATTTAAACCCAAAAAATTTCTGATAACACAACATACAGCATACCTAGTAAGGTGAGCTGCTTTTTACTGTATCTCAGATCTCCTTGGCATAGCATCCAAAAACAAATGGTGGTTGTGACCACTTCATCTCACAATGTGAACAATTTCAACTTTGATTAAGGCTGAAACTTTAAGAACTAATTGCATTAAAATTAATGAAATTTCCTTCAGAGTTTCTATGTGTAAAATAGTATAGGAAGCTTTTACAATTCCTTGGCTTTAACTAATCAATGAACTCATCAAATTATTTCTTGAAAATGCTGAAACCCCATTCTTGGATTTTTATTTTTTTTCTGAGAGCACTTAAAAACGAAAATAAGGATTTTTGGTTTCTTATTTGCCAATCTAGATGCCTGAGCATCCCCATATACTACAAATCACCTTTCCCTCTTCAAGATTACTGATCAGTCCTACAAAACGGTGTATGTATTTTGTTTTTTAAAATCAGGAAATGAAACGTTTACCGGAAAAGGAAGATGAGACTTTTCATCTAATAACTACAACAATATCCTTTGCTGAGGTCCAGACTTGTATTAAAACTGCATATTAGTCATCAGAACAACATTTCTTCTCAATACTGTTATTTGTGCAGTGGCATGTTTCTGCATGTTTGTCAAACTTTATTTAAAAGAAATCAAACAAACTGAATCATTTATTTTGCTACAAGGATTGTGTGGACAGTGACTAGACTAGACCTTATTAAAAACACTGGAGGGCTGCAAGGGTAGAAACTTTTAATACCTTGCCTAGGAACTAGCTAAGATCAGCCATCCTATAAGAGGCCCAGGCTGGGCTGAAGGGAGATTAGCACAGTAATGCTCTTGTACTTGGCTTATACTAGAGAATAGGGAGGAAAGCCAGCAGGAACTGCTATAAAGATGAAGTGGATTTTTGGGCTGGACAGGAAATCATGTTCACTGCAGCTGAGCTGATCTTCTATTTGTTTGTTCGTTAACTTTTACTAACTGGGTCTTGTTTCCAAACACTTGGACACACAGCAGGAAGTTGAAAGTGACTTAGTTTCTTAATTCGTGAACTATTTTACCAGACATCATCAAGAGTCAGGAGCATGCAAAACAATATACTGCATACCATTCATCTATACAAGCCGTATTAGATTTGCAGAGTACTGTATGTTATTTATTTATAAAGCAAGCCAAACTATCTTTTTCAGTTTTGATATAGTATATGGTTAAACCTGTTTTAGTCAAGACTGACAGCGGAGAAAGAAAATTCGCAGAAAGTAAGAGTGCACTGTAGCAGATCTGAGCTTGGAATGTTAGCCATTTATCATTTTCATAATAGAAAGCCAGCAAATTGGGTGGCCTCCAACCAACTGCATTGGAACTGCAATTCCCAACATTTCTGGAATGTAGCAGACTGAAGATAATTTTTCCTATGTTAGAAATTTGAACTGCTGTTGAGTTTCAGCATTATCTTGTATGGGTTTTTTTTCTCGTTTTCATCAGGGAGAAAACTTGTTATATGAAGCTCATGCATCTTTTTTTTTTCAGTTAAGTCCTATATGTTTCTGTTCTCATTTATATAACTTAGCATGATTTTCTCCTTGCTTGGATATAAGCATAAAGAACGTTTCCATTTCTTATATTTAGATTCTTCCCTTTCAAAATGTTCACACCCCTCTTCTTTATTTCAGAGGTAATATTGTGAATACAGGACTAACAGATTACCTAAGGAGCATCATGGATAGGGATTTAGACACAAGCCTTCCTCGTTCCATTTTTTATTGCTTTTTCAGTACTGACAAAAAAGAAACAGATAAAAATATATAACATAGTCAAAGAAAATTTAAAAAAAACACATAGAAAGTGTTCTTCAAAAAACATCTGGAAAAACTTTCAGAAAATAAATTGTTTAGAAGAAATGTATGGGCTTCTTAAATTCTGAAGATACTTGCATAGAAAATGCAGCTACTAAATAATGAGGGAGGATTTGGTTTTCTGAACTGAGCTATATTTTCATGCTTACCTATTGTCAAATGCTGGAAAGCAACGGTTGCTATTACTTTTTTATTTGGTTGAATGGATAGTATTAGGATCTAAATGTACTAAAACCCTAGTACCTCTGGAAACATTTACACCAATTAGAAAACTGTGGAATGGAACGTTAACACTTTTTTCCATGCTAAATTGACTATGAGAAAAGCCACCTTTAAATATAGGGCAGTGATGGCTAACCTTTTTGCCATCGCGTGCCAAAAGTGGGGGGAGTGCGTGGGGGGTCACGCACGTGCGTGCCGACACTGATAATTCTGTGTGACCCCCCCCACGCATGTGCGTGCGACCCCCCCATGCTCCCCCCGCTTTTGGCATGTGTTGGCACAGTGGGCCTGGTAGACCCGTTTTTCACTCCCCCAGGCTCCAGAGCCTTTCTAGGAGCCTGGGGAGGGCAAAAAAAAGCCTTCCCCACCCCCCCCCCAGAGGCCCTCCGGAGGCAAGAAATGGCCTGTTGCTTCTGGTGGGCCCAGAAGGCCTGAAAATTAGTGTGCTGGAGCTGAGCTTGTGTGCCCACCGATATGGCTCCACATGCCACCTGTGGCATGCGTGCCATAGGTTCGCCATCACGGATATAGGGGGAGGGGAGAAAGATGAGGTTGTGGAAATAATTGGATGGAAGTGAGGATATTGACTTTGGACCAGCTGATAAATCATGAAGATGAATTTTTAACATACTTTGTGTTGAGACAAATATCTTCTACCAGATGTAACTCAATGGCAATATTTATAGTTACAACATTTAACAACTTTCTCCAGTTTTGGAGAAAGTACTGGATTATATGAACAGAACAGAATATTTGGAAGGGATTTTGGAGGTTTTCTAGTCCAACCCCTGCTCAAGCAGATGACTTTACAACATTTGAGACAACCTCTTCGTAAAACTCTCCAGTGATGGTGCACCCACAACTTTTGGAGGCAAGCAATTCCACTGGTTTATTGTTCTCAGTGTCGGGGAATTTCTCTTTATTTCTGGATTGGATCTCTCCTTTAAAAGTTTCTATCTTTTGCTTCTTGTCCTGCCCTCAGGTGCTTTGGAGAACAAGGTGACCCCTCTTTTCTTCATGGCAGCCCCTTAGATATTGGCTCTACTGTATCATGTCATTCCTGGTCCTTCTCTTCATTAGATTAGACATGTCCAGTCACTGGAACCTTTCTTCATATGTTTTACCCTCCAGTCCCCTAATAATTTTTGTTGCTCTTTCCTGTAATCTTTCTAGAGTCTCAACATATTTTTTGTATTGTGGCGACCAAAACTGGGTGCAATATTCCAAGTGTGGACTTACCAAGGCATTATAAAGCAGCACTAACACTTCATGTGGTCTCTGTTAAGGATTGTGTTGGCTTTTTTGGCATGCTGCTGGCTCATACTTGTGGTTATCCACTAGAATTCCTAGATCCCTCTAACAGTTACTGCTATTGAGTCAGGTGTCACCTCTTCTATACCTATGCATTTGTTTTTTCTTGCCTGAGTGTGGCATAAAGTGTAGTTTCTTTTTAATTTGTCAGTCTCGAAGGCATTGGCAGGGTATGTGGAGAGATGAAGGACAGCATTTGGTTGCTCAACCACTGACTTAGTTGGCTGATTAGACTGATAGCTAATATGGCTATGATCAAGGGAGGGGATAACCAACTATTTGGCAACAATGTACTCCTGCTTATTTAAAGGAGACATTTTTATGATTTCTATTTAAAAAGCCTTTTATTTATTTTATTTTTTATTTATTTTTATTTGTCAAGAATGTATTAGGTAATGTAGATATAGATATATATGTATCTATTTTATGTATCCAATCATGCGTTTATATATAAGCATGGATCACATACATAAAATAGATACAAATAGAGGAAACATTAGGACAGGAACGGTAGGCACGCTGGTGCACTTATGCACGCCCCTTACAATACTTTTAACCATATTTTTCTAAATATAGACTAGTCTCAAATATTCCATTATTGGGTATGATGACAGAGACAGTGACGGATGAAACTTCTGAATCTATTTCAATAAGGGTTTTATTTTAATTATCAATCTATTACCATGTTTTCTGTTACCTGAGAGACAGCAACAATCTGTCAATCAAACAAACATACAGAGGCAAGTCATATTTACACTCACAGCATATCTTCTTAAGAGTAGAGTCACTAGAGATAGATAATTCTGGATTGCCCAGAGCCTGCAATACCAAGGGCAGGACATTGTTGATCATTACAATGTAGTCAGCCAGCCACTCTGAGAGAGCCCCTAGTATGATCTGGCTCTGTTAAAATGCCTGCTTATAGTGGAGCAGAAGCAGGCAAAATAGAAGGTTCGGTAACTATTCTCTAAGTGTGTTCTCTTACAACACACTTTCTCAACCTAATTGGCCATACTGGTTTGAGACAATGAAAGTTGTAGTTCAGTTGTTCAGGAGTATGCCTTGCTGGTAAGTCTGGTTTAAGCCTGTTTAGTTATTCTTGGAGAAACACTTGGCATATTTTCCTTTACCATTGTGGTGTGTGATTGATTCATCTCCTTGCCTTCATCTATTCAGTTGAATGGACTTTCATTATTCCTTTTATTGTCATTTGGGGATTTGCTGAGCAGAATGTGGAGTCTTCTCCAGAAAGTCATGTTTGTAATAAAATATCATAATCAGCATTCACTGAATTAAAAAAAAATCCCTCTCCCAAACTTATAAAAGCATATAGATTAATATGAAAGAACATTACCTAAGCCACTGTTAAGCTTCAAAAGCTTCAATACTGAGAAGGCCAGGTACATTTTTGAGGTGTGGAAGGCAAGGTGTTCCAAAGCATTAGAGGTAGCATAAGACTTGCCTTATTATTAATATCTCCTTTATTTCTTGAGGACCAGGATCTTGAGCCGATCCTCTTCACATCACCTGCTAGGATGCCATAATTATTTTGGAGACACATATCCTGATAAAGATCAGAGCTGCACCATAAATGGCTTTGCAGCTAATAAACAGCAACTAAAATGGGCAAATATTTTTCCACCTTATCACTGTGAACTTGCTAAGATTAGTTGAAATGCTTACTTCCTGGGTGTCTCTGCCCCAGACTCTGCCAGTTTGTTAACTGATCAGGCAAAGTCTTGGCTTATTACTTGCGGAAGAGCCTGTACTCATTTTCTTTTAAGGCCTTAGCTTTGGATGTTGTTCTTAGAAATACACTTGATGTATTTCTATAGATGAATTCCATTTGCAGCAAGATAGGTAAGAAAATGTAACTAATCTCTTTGCTCATTGATTCATCTTCTTTCCTTCACCTGTTCAGTTAAATTTACTTTAATTATCCCCTTTATTGTCATTTGGAGATTTGCTGGGCAGAATGTGTAGTCTTCTTTAGAAAGTACTTCTAAAAATACCAATGTAAAGATAGAAAGAGCCACTGGATGAAACAAAGTCGTATGTAAGTGTCAATACTAGCTATAAGAGTGCAATTAAATTTTAAAGTAATGTCCTGGCAGATGTTGGGAAGATACTTAGGAAGAAAGTAACCTACTCCCTGAATCATAATGTGTGCATTATAGTACTAGAAAGTAGTAAAGTAAGTCCATAATATTCTGTTGTCTGAATAAAAAGCAAAAATGCCCCACTCACCATTCAATATATCATAGCACTGCCTGGAGCTTAATGTGAAACTGGGAAACTACATTTCTATTGATTGCACAACTTATGATCTACCAAACTGAATACACCAGTCCACTTGCTATGTATACAATCTGTCAAATATCTGACAGTTCTTATTTATGGATATGTATGTAATATATAAAGTGGTTTACTGAACCTTACTAGTTGCTATACATTGCTGATCACTTGTATTTGGTCAAAGGGGTTACCAATAGTACAAGTATAACCTATAGACTAAAACTAGAAAAATATACCAGATTAACTACAGAATTGTTTGAATGATGTAAAGATAAGCAAATAGCTCAAGAAAGACTTTGAAGCATGATGTGAACCAGTAGTAAAGGTAAGTAGAACTCACCCCTGGTGCACTTCCAGGATCCTGATAGAATTAATTCTTTAATCAAAGGAACCTGAAATGTAGTAACCCTACTGGATTGAATTGTCCAGACAGATAATATTAGAGACAGGTAAAGAGGCCCCATGCCATTTGGACTTCATAGCTAATGACTAGCACCTTGGATTGCCCCCAGCAGCATACTGACAACCAGTGCAGTTAGCAGAACAGAGGTGTTCCATGGGCAATTATTGGGCATACCCAGTTATGCCATCACTGCCTATGTTACTGCATTCTGGATCTATGTTACTGCATTCTGGATCAGTTGAAGCTTCCAAGGCAGTTCTACGTAAAGGCATTGCAGTAGTCAAGCCATGCAACTGACCAGATCATTACTGACTGATAGAAGAGCCTCTCAATTTAGGAGAGGATACAACCAGCATATTAAATGAAACTGTGCAAAGGCCTCCCTAGCTGCCACCTTTTCACTGAAAAGGAACTCTGTGTCGAGGAAGCGTCATCCCCCACCCCACCCCAGTGGATTAGGTTTGCAGGGATCCTATTTCAGGATTTACTGCATTACACAAGCTGGTTTTATATGAAGTCTTTCCAGCACAAAGACACCTGAGAACATGTTACAGTGTTTCTAGAGGCACCAAACACAAGCTAACAAATTACAATCTTGCTGCTCTCTGACTTAACTATCCAGATAATTGTTTCCCTCACCTTTTGAGGGAAGCAGGTCATGCCTTTATCAATGGCCTTTTTAGTTCCAATCTCTGTGAACACGCACTTATCCAACAGGAAAAGGTATGAGTAGCAGGATTACTTGAGCAACTGACCAGCTCAATGGGTTTTCAGATCTATAGGGCAGAGAGGAAGTCACATCAGGGGCAGAGGTGGGTTTCAGCAGGTTCTGACCAGTTCTGGAGAACCGGTAGCGGAAATTTTGAGTAGTTCTGAGAACCGATAGTAAAAATTCTGGCTGGCCCCGCCCCCATCTATTCTCTGCCTCCCAAGTCCCAGCTGATTGGGAGGAAATGGGGATTTTGCAGCAACCTTCCCTTGCCACGCCCACCAAGCCATGCCCACCAAGCCATGTCACACCCACCAAGCCACACCCACAGAACAGAAGGAGTAAAAAAAATTGAAACCCACCACTGATCAGAGAATATCTGAGGACAGAACTGTGTGCTATATGGCCTACTTAGTGCCTCCTAAACTAAACTATGTTACCTTCACATAGGATAGTTAATTCTTTTTCATCACCAGTTTTGCATTCCATGGCTCTTTTTTTATTTCATTTCTTCTTTTGGAAATGGAATGAGAGACTTACTGCCATCTTTTTCTTTGGTTCACATAGATGTCTTAGCCTAGGCTTGACAGAGGTTGTTGAAAAAGGCTATTACATATACAAGATTATATTATTCAACTAACCAATAAAGGAGAATATTCGTAGCTCAGGCTTGAAATGAGGAGTCCTTGGTACTCCCTGAGTTTGGCTCTTTTAGATCAGGGGTGTCAAACTCAAGGCCCAGCGGCGGATCCGGCCCACTGGGTGCTTAGATCTGGCCCCCGGGGCTGCCCTGGAAACAGCAAAGGACCAACCCGCAGTGCCTCTGCCAGTGAAAACGGAGCTCAGGAGGGCTGTGTACGGGGGGGGCTGTGTGGGGACTGCAGAAGGCACTCCCAACTCTGTTTTCACTGGCAGTGGTTGAAGGAGGGTATCGCAACTGAAAACGGAGCCCGGGATCTCATTTTTGCTGGCAGAGCACTCGGGCCACCACAGATGCCCCCAACATGAGTGATGTTGAGCTGGCCAAGCCCACCCTGGCCATGCCCACCCCAGCCCCCCAAGGTCAAACACAATCCTGATGTGGCCCTCAATGAAATTGAGTTTGACACTCCTGTTTTAAACATTTCATTACCCAAACTAGGTAACATCATCAGTGCGCTGAAGATGTTACCTAGTTTGAGTAATGAAATGTCTGCAAGAAAACAACCAAGCTCAGAGAGCACCAAGGACCCCTCATTCAATCCCCTCCTGATCTTTATACACCTTCAACAAAGTCAAAAAAATTCTATGCAAATCAACCACTTTCCCCATCCTCTTAAGTCAGTGTATTTCTGGCAGAAATATTCATTTTGGTTGGATTGTGCTTTGTTCAATTATGTATAAATTGTAGCTACTCAAAACGACAGCAGCTATTAAAATGACAGATAATAAGAAAATAAAAACAATGTTAAGGCAGACCTGTAGAAAAGTTACATTAGCATGTTCACCCAAAACCAGCACTTTTCCTTTTTTTTTGCAAATAAAAATATTGTTATCTTGCTGATTTGATACTTATTTAGTAAGGCACTTTCAAGGGGGCTGCAGATCTAAAGTCCAATTACTACCAAGACATTCTAGTTAAAATAATTTGATTAAGCACAAGTAATTTGTTGAATTCAACAGTCAGGGCAAAAAGTCTCAGTTTATCACCAGATCTGATCAACTCCATGTTTAGGTCGGCGCCTTGCTGCAAGACAGTACTTAGTGATGGGTTGACTTTCTTTCTGAACTTAAAATCGAAAAAGATGGTGTTGATACTGAAGGGAGACAAAAACTCCTTCACAGTGTAAAACTAAAAAGAGCAGCTGTATAAAGCAGCTGTATTGAAGTTCTAGCAATACTATCTGAATATAATTGTCTTCTCTCCCAGTTGGAATTCAGTTTGCATGTATCTTTTTATTTTCTAAATGCCCAAATTAAGCAAAAATGCCTTTTATTAGCTTGGCTATACCCTAGCTTTTGGCTTTTTTAAACATCTGATTCAATTATGTATGTCTTTTCTGTGGCTTATTGCTTTTAAAATCTATTTTTAAAACAGCTATTATCACTATGATTTAATACTGCCATTAAATATTTTATTTTAATTCTCTTGTTAATATTTAACAAGAGTTAATATTAACTCTTGTTAATATGTTAATATTCTCTTATATATTTCTTTTTTTTATCATTTCCTTTAACATAAAAAAGATTCTGTTGACATTTATTCTGTGATCTTATCCGTTTCTATTATAAAGCAAGTCCTGTTAAATGTCTATGGATGGATTCTCAATCATTTCAGGACCATGTCATGGTTGCCCCAAAGGTACTTTTTCAAGAGGCAACAGGACTTTCTTGGACGAGAAGCAAAACGTCTTCATAGAAGAAAAAGAAAGTCCCGTTGCCTCCTGATAAAGCACCTTTGGGACAGGTCCTGTTGAGATTTTTTTCTGCTGCAGCCTTGCTGGATTTATCCAATCCCAGGAAGTTTTCAGAGAATATGTAAGGATGTGGGTGGAGGTTCGCCACTATTACAAATATATATATAAGGATACCAGGCAAAATCAGAACAAAAGAGAAGTTCAGGCTGATAGCTATTTTTAGATGTCAGCCTTGCAGAATTGTATACTTCTTGTAAATTGAGGAAGATGTCAGCATATTCTGTGGTATTTGCAGAAGATGAAAGGGGATGTGTATTTTTTTCAACTTTTTAGCTGATACAATGCTTATTCTTTGTAATTATACTATTCCCCTTCTTTATCTTTTGACAAGGAATCTCTTGCAACTTCTGCTCCTGATCCATATTGTTCAGCTAAAGCCTGGTCTGTTAAATGTATTATAGCTCATTTTGAACTTTTTGAAATGTATAACTCATGTTTTTAGGGGTTTCCACAGGATATGGTCCAAGAAAAGTCAAGATGGTGGCCACAATGGTGTGATTTTAGTTTAACTGGTAGGCTATTTTTGACCATAACCTCTGGACATCCTTGCTTATTTTCTTCATGTACTCACTTTAAACTTTGTTCATCAGTCTCCATTCTATTGCTTCCACTGAATCATTTTCTCTATTGTCTTTGTGTTTTTATCTTCTTGGGGAGAACACAATTTTCCGCACATTAACCAGGAGTGAAATGCTCCCGGTTCGAACCGGATCGCCCGATCCAGTAGCGATGGAGGCGGGTGGTTCGGAGAACTGGTAGCAAAAATCCCTGCCTTCCCCCCCATGCCCAGCTGAGCTGCGCAATCATCAGAGGCTTTTTTAAAAAGTTTTTAAAAGCATTTTTTCTACTACCTCTTCAGCCGAAAAATGCTTTTAAAAGTTAAAAAAAAAGCCTCTGATGATCGCGCGGCTCAGCTGGGACCGTCAAAGGCTTTTAAACGTATTTTTTCTACAACCTTTTCAGAGGCTTTTTTGGACTGAGTTGCCTGATCGACAGAGGCTTTTAAAAGGAAAAAAGCCCCTGCCGATCAGGCAATTCAGCTGGGATGGTCAGAGCCTTTTGAAAGCATTTTTTTACAACCTCTTCGCCGAAGAGGTTGTAAAAAAAATGGTCTTAAAAGTTAAAAAAAAAATGGCCACACCCATCCAGTCACATTACCCCCCCCCCCCGACTAAGCCATGCCCACAGAACCAGTAGTAACAAATTTTAGATTTCACCACTGACATTAACTATTTTGCTCAAATTGTGCCTACCTTTGTGGTACTTATCGACTGATGCCTGTTTATACACAGCTGGTAATTTTGATAGGTACTTTAAAAATATTATTTTGTTTTGCAATAAATAGCATTTGACAGATCACAGGGTCATACTACAAAACACGGTACCTTTCTTGCCTCTACTTCTATTTGGTGTTACTAAAAGTAGAGATTCAAAACAGCCACTGCACAATTAGTAGTAGGATATTTCACAAGGCAACATTGTAACGTGGTTGGGCCAAACAATACACTTTTGCAGGCAACTGAAGAGGGCAAAAGGGGATATGCAGAAAATTCTTCTAGAAATATAATCAGTGTTGTAGTCAGAAGGCTGAACTAACCACATCTAGCTTTTCTATCCCCCAGTGTCTTCCAGATACAGGCAGTCCTTCACTTAGGAACCACAATTGAGCCCAAAATTTCTCTTAAGTGAGACATTTGTTAAGTGAGTTTTGCCCAATTTCACGATCTTTCTTTCCACAGTTGTTAAGTGAATCACCGCAGTTGATAAGTTAGTAATCCGGATTCCCCGTTGACTTCGCTTGTCAAAAAGTTGCAAAAGGTGAAAAACATGTTGCAAAACATGATCTTAGGACCCAGCAACAGTCATAAGTATGAACCAGCTGGCAAGCATCTGAATTTTGATTACATGATAATGGGAATGCTACAAAGATTGTAACTGTGAAAAACTGTTCATAAATTACTTTTTTCAGTGCTGTTGTTACTTTGAATGATCACTAAATGAATGTTGTAAGTCGAGGACTATCTGTATGTGGCAGCAACAGCTCTCAGGATTCCCACTGAATATGGTCAAATATATTAGCAGAAAACCTCAGGAAGCTGTTTTAGAACCTGAATAGAACCACTTTACGTCATAGGTCTTCCTCCTCATATATTCCACTGATTACTTCCAAATGTGTGAATCACACTATTGCTTTTGGAGTGTCCTCATTCTTCTGACACAGCTTCACGGACAAAAAGAGACTTTTTGAGTTGTGGGCAAGAGTGATGTGAATCCATAAAGGTGCCTTTACACAGACACATGCACTCTAGTGAGGTTCACTCAATGGTGAAATCTAATTTTTTTTAACTACCAGTTCTGTGGGCATGGCTTGGTGGGCATGGGAGGAGAAGGATACTGCAAAATCTCCATTCCCACCCCACTCCTGGGGGAGGGATAATGAAAAATCCCCATTTCCACCCCATTTCTGGGGGAAGGATATTGCAAAATCTCCATTCCCACCCCATTCTGGGGTCAGCCAGAGGCGGTATTTGCCAGTTCTCCAAACTACTTAAAATTTCCACTACCACTTTATTATAGCAATGATAATGATTAATGCAGGTTCAGATAGAGGACCATTGAAGGGCCCTCTTCACTCAAAGTATTGCAAGCAAGAAATGTGTCTAATTAAGAAAGGAAATGCATCCAACTGGAAAGGGGACCAATTCAGTCGAATTCCTTTTGGCTAGGACAAACATCATAAAGAGGCCCCCATATGTCAGAAGATAGGAACAGACAGTGACATATAGCTATGAGAGGGCCAGATCAAGAGGATTCACATCCCTGAGATTTCCTTCTGTCAACAAGAGATAATTTAACTATCTATGCTTCAGTAATCTACAGAATTATGATGGTTTTGGTCAGGATATTGTAAAACTTTTGTAATTAAGAGATGTCAATTGAATAACGAATGTATCTGTGTAATTGGAACTGCTGTGTTAGCAGAATCCTTTGTTTGGAAGGGTATGAGAACTGTGGTTTCAGAATGCATAAGTTGTGCAGATCTTGAGGTAGCCCACTACCTATCTGCTCCCTTATTGCGCAATAAGAATAAACTGATTCTGTCTGCCCTGAAGGGATGTCGCTCAATTCCTTTCTTCCATAACAACTTCTCCAGAACCTGTCAGAAGCTGCTGGATTTCACCCCTGGGTTCACTCCAACCTCATAAATGAGTTGGTTTACACAAGCATTGCATTTTGTCAGGGTTAATCTTAGTTTGCTGAATCAACACAATGGTTGGCCTCAGAAACCATAATCAGATCGGTCCTATCTAAGATGCAGCTTTTTTCCCCCCAAGAAGCTGCCACCACGAGACACTCACACCCATCCCTGGTTTCAATCCAGATAAGGGGTGAGATCCAGCAGGTTCTGACAGGTTCTGGAGAACCGATAGTGGAAATGTTGAGTAGTTCAGAGAACTGGCAAATACCACCTCTGGCTGGCTCCAGAGTGGGGTGGGAATGGCGATTTTGCAGGATCCTTCCTCTACCATGCCCACCAAGCCACGCCCAGAGAACTGGTAGTAAAAAAAATTGGATTTCACCACTGATCCAGATAGATTCACAACCCTAAATCAAAATTTTTGAGGCGGTCCCAATTGTCGAAGGCAGAACTGCGTTGGCGACACCTGCAGCTGGCAATCTTTTGCTTTGAAAAGGAAAAACGTTGCTTACACGCCCAAAGGGAATGAAAAAGATTGCCTCTGCAAATTTCCCTTCGCATTTTCTCTTTATTTCTTCTTCTTCTTCTTCTTCTTTTTTTGGTACGTTCCGACTACGAGAGAGGAGCCGGTTTTCCTCCGAGAGGACTAACGGCTTGCGAGCTCTCCTCGAACGAAGTTCCGCTATCATGTCTCCGCGCCGCCTTAACTCATCCGTATCGCTTTCTTCGGGGAGCTAGTTTTGCTTTTCCAGATCCGGCAAATCAAGAATGACTTCGTGTAGCGAGGTTAGTAAGCCAGGGGAGCGCTGCGAGAGACGCCAGCAGATTTGGGAAGAGTCCAGAGAGAATGCAGCCATTTATACGAGACGGGAAACGACGCGCCTGATTCCCCGGCATGTCTATGGCTCGTTCAAAGCGGGACTTGCAAAATTTAAGGAGGATTGAAAAAAATGAGAAGGTGTCAAAAAAAAATCACGGCGCATAGAACGCTGGGTGATAGGACCCGGGAAATTACAGCTAAATTGGATGAAATAGATGCTATAAAAGAAAGGGACGTGAATCACGCTATTTTTCTCTTAACGTTATTTTAAACCGTTGCTCTAACATTACTTTGTGTATTCCGTCTGCTGTGTGTTTGAAGTCTCTTAAAGTATGAACTACGTCAGAGGAGGAAAAAAGAGATTCAGAATATCTAACGTGGGAGGCATATTAAAGAATGGAAGACTATTTATGCTTACTATTAAGTAGTAAATCTGTCAGACCCTGACAATGTCTTTTCAAAGATGTGACAATGGTATCGATTAATCTGGTGAGCCAAGAAGGTGGAGGATGTTAAAAACTACAGTGCTGATGCTTCTTTAAATTGATATATGAGTGTGGTATATGACATCAGGGATCCGGAGAGCTGCTGTTTCCAGCCTCATGTTAAGTCACCTCTGATTGCCCTTTCAGTTCCTAATCCTGGAATACTTTCAGTTCCTAATCCTGGAATACTTTCAGTTCCTAATTCTGGAATGTCTGCAAGCAGCCATTGCACTCCTGGTTCTCTTTTATCAGAGACACCATTCTCTCATCCATCCAGTCATTCCACTGGGAGGGCTGTTATTATCCTTGGGCCCATCCATCTATTGTAGGAGCGTATTAGCCCAGTCTCACTGGATTTACAGTCAGTCCTTGGTTTGGTTTTCTACACTGGAAGGTTATTCTAGCTCTTCCTGCTAGAATGACTTGCTTAAAAGTGCTTCAGGACTGTTTTTGCAGGTCTGCAATGAAGTTTTCTACAGGGGCTCCTATCCCTGAGGGAAACCCTGTTGGATGACACTATTGGCAGTATTTTTTTTTAAATTTGATTTATATGCCGCCCTTTTCCGGAGACTCAGGGCGGCTTACAATGAGCTAAGCAATAGCCTTCATACTTTTGTATATTTATACAAAGTCAGCTTATTGCCCCCACAAATTGGGTCCTCAATTTACCTACCTTAGAAAGGATGGAAGGCTGAGTCAACCTTGAGCCTTGGTGAGATTCGAACCTGCAATAATTGCAGGCAGCTGGATGTTAATAACAGGGCTTTAGACCACTGTACTATCCAAGGCTCTAGTTACTTATTTGCACAATGAGTAACTAAGCCTTCTGGATCCTCATAATGTACTGGCTGAGTTTGCAGGAAACACTTAAGTTATAAACTAAAAACGATGATTTCAGTAGCAAAATCCAGACGGAGTGTTTAACTGATTAAACCATGGTTGTTAAACATGGATAAGCTCATTGTTCTAATAAAGTTACCTATTGATATTACTTGAAGATGTAACACCATATACTGAGGAGGTTACCTAATTGGGTAATGAAACGTCTGGAAGAAAACAACCAAGCTCAAAGAGTACCATGGCCACCCAAGTTATTCTGGCGGGCACTAGAGAACTCTTTGCAAAAGCATAATTTGACCTTGAAGATGGAGGCATGCCAACGGCGCCTCGCTATATGCCACACATCTACATTAGATACCGCCTTTAAATGATACGTTTGCCTTTTAGAGGGTAGCAGCGGTAGCAATTTCCATTAGAGCAGATGGGTTGAGATCTGAGATTCCAATCCTTACTTACGCCCTCCCGGCCGTTCCAAACTCTGCCGGGAACAGCCGCCCTCCTACACTATGTCGCAATTGGCTTAAAAAGCCGTTTAATGCCCCGTCCAGGACTGAAATGAGCGGCGGGCGAGAGAAAATGTGGCCCAACTGATTGGACGTCCTGTTAGCTCCCTCCGCTCCTTGTCTCCATTGATTGGACGGCCGCGCGCCTTCTTGGTAAGCTTGAGTTGAGTGGGGGGGGGGGAGCCCTTCTTGTATCTGATTGGGCAGCGTGAATCCCACCGCTCTCCCGCAATCGTGGGGCTTGCAGCGAAGAGCGCCCCTCGCTTTCCCCCATTGGCCCTCAGAAGATCCGCCTTGCTGTGTGATTGGCGATCGACCCCTGCCCTAGAGGCCGGTGAGGGCCACTGTCGCCGTTGCTCGGCCCGGCATGGCGGGTTGCAAGGCGTACAGAACTCGAGCCCGCAGGAAAGGTGGCCGGAATCGGCCCGCTACTCTGGTAAGCAAGAGAGAGCGGCGGAGGGATGCGATCTCAAAATCGGTAGAGAAGGAAGAAGGGAGAGAGTGCTCCGCTTCTGCGTCCTTCTGCCTTTCGCCCCATTTAGGTCCTGGTCAGATGCCCGTCTCGCTGAGATTTTTTCGCGTTGCGCTTCCTGGCCTATTTCTCCTTCCTAAAACTTGCTTTCCTGCCAGGACCCTGAAGATCCATGCCTTCCTTCAGGATACCCTTCAGGATATAACCTTTTCCGCCTCCTCCGCCCCGGCTATTCAGATGGTCTTGTAGTTCAACTCGTTCCCATTTGGCGAGATGGGTGTCCTTGTCATCTTAGTTGCGTGGCGCTTCGTTTCTTTTTTTCATCTAGGATGTGGTCTCGATTTCACCCGGCTGATAGTTCCTGCTCACCCCATCAGCCATTCTTATTTATTTGTGGTAGGATTTGTGTGTGTGTGTGTGGTTTGTTTGTTTTTTTTAACCCGCAGAGGTCCTGGAATTAATTGCTGGGTGGAATTGGTTGAAATTGACAGCTTGGAAGGAATAAAAGGGGAGTGAAAGAAATGGGTAAGGTAGTCCATATTAAGTAGGAGGGGTGGTGGTTTGACTGAGACCAGTTTCTATGTTTTAAAAAGAGGGTCGTTTCTTCTGAAATAACCAGAGGTGGTTCCACTTTGATAGGGGTCATCAACTCATGATCCTCCAACTATTTGGCTCTAACAGCCTGCATCATTCAATATTGTGCAATGTTTGCTGAAACTATTGGATTACAATATCTGGGGCTGTGCACGTTATTTGCTTGTATTCTAAGCTAATGTAGAGTATGTTGAAGTGAAGGAGCAGGAATCATGAAGGAAAATGAGTGTCAGAACACTGATTTAATTTGTTGATGCCTAAGGTTTTCTCCATTTGTGTTTCCACTGCTTGGGTGAACTATTTGCCTCTATAACTGAGTAGCCAAAAAAATTCTCCAGCTGCATTATTGAATGATCCCAAAGTGAAAGAATGCCAATTTGAATTGTAAAGCAAGCTGTTTTGTTTAAAGAGCCAGGAGTAGGACCCAAAGTAAAAGTAACTTGAGAATATGTACTACACATACCTTATGTGATATTAAGAAGTAGAAACAGTTCAAACATTTTTAGTCATTATTTCTACTCAGGGTGACATTTGTTCAGATGAAGATAATCTGACAGGAAACCCATTGCTAACACAGTTTAGAATAGTTTCTGTCAGAAAGTATCTAGAAGGATCTGATCATTTCCTTCTTCTAATAGAGATTTTCCTTATGGGTTTCATCAACTTGTTCTAATTTTATGAAGGTCTGTGTAATCTCACTTGCATCTTTGCTAAACATAAAATAGAATGTACATGGACACATACACTAGAGTATGATGTCAGAAAAAGCTTTGGCATAATGTTGTCACATCATTTTTACAACTGAGGTGAAGATTTTTTACAAGGCAGTTCAGACATTTAACCTCCAGCTATGTTTCGACGTCTTGCAGTTCAGGCACAAGCAATTGTATTTCTTGGGGCCTATTTGCCATCATTTGTACTTCCTCATGATGAATTCCCATAAATGATCTAGACTAGGAGTTGAATTTGCAATGTGACTGTAGCCATTGTGTACACAAAAAGAATACAGAGAGGCTTTGATAATAATTACTTATAATTACTTATAAAGAGGAACAAGTTTCAGTTGCAAACTGATTTTGTTATTGCTTTTGGAAGTTTGAGTTTGCTTTGGATGCTGTCGTGTATGGACTCCATATCTAAGCTATGAGAAGTTTCAGAGATGTCATGAAACACACATAACTTGTTTATTTAGTTATTTATTAGGAGTAGTCCTCTATTTACAAGCACAATTGAGCCCAAAATTTATGTTGTTAGGTGAGACATTTATTAAGTGAGTTTTCCCTCATTTTACAACCTTGCCACAGCTGTTAAGTGAATCACTGCAGCTGTTACTAAGTTAACACAGTTCTTAAGTGAATCTGGCTTCCACATTGACTTTGCTTGTCAGGAGGTTGCAAAAGGTGATCCATGATCCGAAGACACTGTAACCATCATAAATATGAGTCAGTTGCCAAGCATCTGAATTTTGATCACAAGACTATGGGGATACTGTGATGGTCATAGGTGTGAAAACCAGTCATGTCACTTTATTGACTGCCAGTGTAACTTTTAATGGTCACTAAACAAAGTGTTGTAAATTGAGGGTTACCTGTACTTTGATTTATAGAATAGTCTATCTTGCAATTGTGACTATGGGTGGTGAATTTAGAATTAAAATCAATGGAATAAAAACAATATAACAGTACCCAAGAATAACACAAGAATAGAACAATTGCACTCAAGGACAGTCAAACTCAGACAAAATCACAATCATGTCAAGGAAAACCTCAGTGATGACCTCATCCAACCTATGTGGTTGGGGGAAACTTACTGATTTTCAAACAGTTATGAAATGCCAATAGGGTTGGGGGCCAAACATATCTCAACATGGTGGCGGTTGGGTAGGGTTTTAAAAGGGAAGATGCTATGCCGAAGAATGTTTGCTTGACTCATCTGGAAGTCTGTGTTTCTGTGGTACTATTTATTTACCAATAAATGTATGGCTGAGCACATGATGTATGTGTTCATATCACTACAAATAGATCTATATGCTCTATCCTTGGTAAATTCTAAGGGACCTTATACTTTTTATGGGTCTCTTGAAGAGCAAAATCGAACATATTGAGTACAGGATGTAAAGTTAGTGTGTCCTCTTCGACCTTTGAGTGAAGTGACAAATATTCTCCAACCATAATTGGCTGTTATTCTCTCTTATTGTAATGATCAAGGATTACTGGCCACCGACTTTTTGGGGCAAAAAAATCCAGTTAGAACTTTGTCAGGCTCAAGTCACAAACAACAGCATAATGGCTTAAGCAAGACAAGGTTGAAGACAAGTTAAGATGCGGCTCTTTCATTAAGTCATGGACAAGATGAGGTTTCTAATACAAGTAGTCCTTGACTTAAAACCATTCTTTTATGACTGTTCATAGTTACAATGGCACTGAAAAAGGTGACTTACAACTATTCTGGTCCTAATTGTGACTGTATGTCAAGGACTATAGCCTGTACTCGGAAAGAGATGGGAGGAAATTCTGTAAGACTTTGGCTGGAAAAGTGTGCGAAAACGAAAGAATAAAATTTAACAGGGCGAAATGTAAAGTCACACATCTAGCTAAGGAAAACAAAAGAAACATGTAAGATCTGATTCAAGAACAGTAGACATGAGAAGAACTTGGGTGTGGTAGTTTCAACATGTCAGCCTTTGTAAATTTGCAATAATAAATAAGAATGATTGGTTCTACCAGTCCTGCTTTCTACTGAGTGCCTTTGTCAGCTACTCCTATTCATTTAAACTAGCATTTCTTCAACTTTGTGTAATTGTGAATGTGGACAACTAATGTAGATTCTTGAAAGTGCCAAAATCACCCAAATAAACAACAATCCCTTCTTGTTTTTGACTTCAAGAGCTTGGGAATTCACCTTTGTATTTTTCAGTAAATCAGCGTTTTCAGAACTACAGGTAATCCATTATTAATTGGTGGGAAATATTGAGTGATGGGTACTGAGGTGATGAGTAGCTGATTGATGGTAAATGCAGGGATGTGGGGCTGAGTTGGTGAATTGGCTCTTGTTTGGCCAACAGACTGGCAGTGAATGCAGGGAGATGGCAGGTTGAGGCAGTAAATGGCCCTGGTCTGGCCAGTTGACTTTTGGTGAATATGGGGAGGCAAGGGGCTCAGGTAGCTTACCAGTTTTGATTGGTGAAAATGGAAAGGCTATGGGGGAATCACCTCATGATTGTCAGGTCAGAGTTTGAGAATCATTGATACAAATGGCTGAGGAGAGTATATATGCTTCCTAGACTTTTATGAAAGGGTTACAACACTAATAGTGAGACTTGGAGGTACCCTTTTTTAACAACTCTGCCTCTTATCAAACTCATGATTAGAAAGTTTCTGTTTTATTTCAGCAATGGTACACTATTGCAGTAATAGCATTGGCTACACAGGTAGCCCTTGACTTATGACCACAATTGAGCTGAAAATTTCCATTGTTAAGGCAGTTGTTTTGCCCCACATTATGCCCTTTTTTGCCACAGTTGTTAAGCAAATCATTGAAGTAGTTGCGTGAATCATGCAGTTTTTAAGTGAACCTGGCCTTCCACATTGACTTTGCTTGTCAGAAGCCAACTGGGAAGGTTACAAATGGTGACCATATGACTCTGGGACAGTGAAACTGTCATAAATACATGAAGTTGTCAAGCACCTGAATTTTGATCATATGGCCATGGAGAAGCTGCAGTGGTCATAGTGTGAAAACCAGTCATAAGTCATGTTTTCAGTGCCATTGTAACTTTGAATGGTCACTAAAAAAAGGGTTGTAAATTGAGGACTACCTGTATCCTTCTGAAGCTGATCCATGGAAAATTTAGATTTGTCCAGTTGCAACTTTGGAGCTTCATCTGACTGTCAGGTGAAATATCTTCACAGCAAATTGGTGAGAAGGAAGCAACAAACAGTGCAACAGCAGGATATACATGATGCATAGAGACATTCAAGGTATGGCTTTTCCTAGTTATTTGGTCAAATGGAATATTGAAGTTCAGGGGAAATATTTAGCAGGGAGCAGAGCTCAGGGGGGAATTATAATTGCTCATTCATAGCATCTTGGTGAGCGGTACCATCAGTCCTGTTCTTTGATGTTGGAGGAAACTTTCAGCATTGTTTATTTATTTATGGAACATGCTCTTTTTTTTCTACCAGAGTGCTCTCAGCAAAGCCAACCCAATGGCATTTTCACTTGCCACATGTTTGGAGAAGGTATTTGAAAACAAGACTATGGAAAGTTGAAGCCATGATTTGGCAACCTGCTGGAATTTAGTTGACATGAAGTTGCCTTTTTCAGGGTTCTTGTGTGTAGTCATGGCTGAAGTGGTAGTGGTGCTTTTATTCTGTTGCTGAAAGATCAAAAGACACCTATCTTTTAATTCCTAAAGTGGTCTCATTTCTACTTGTATTCTCCTACGTCACGTAGTCTGTAAACAAAGACTAAGTGAAGTGGGGCAAAGAACAATTGCCTCAGTGTAGTCACTTTAGCCATACATTTTGTTCTCATGGTTTGCTTGAGCGTTGCGTTTGGGCTTGAGAACATACTAAATCATAAATCAAAATTTATGAAAGAACATGTTAAACTGAATCCAAACCACCTCATTTTGGTTCAGCATTACTGTGTGTATATATCCAACCAAATTACCCTGAAATCAATTCATATTGTCTATCTAAATTTCACATCCGGTTCAAAAAATTATGAATATCACCATAATTGCTTCAGTTTGCCTGGGATTATTGTGGAATTCAGAACAGTTTGGCCAGTACTCTGTTAAAATGTTTTAATAAAATTACAAAACTAAATTGGACACAATGAAGAATAGATCATTCTGTACCCATGCAGGGGTTTTTAATATACAATTTAACAAGAGATAATCTCTGATGGAGTTTTGCTGCAAGAGATAATGAACTTCCTCTTCTCACTGTCCTTTCATTGATGTGTGTGCATTTAACCATGAGTTCTTTTAGGATTTTTGTAGTTTCCTGACTAAGCTAGTTTTCTAGAATGGTGTTGGATCAAAACAGGAAATAGTTAGCTAAGTACCGCTTGATAAATCCTTAGTAAGACCACACCTGGAATACTGCATCCAGTTTTGGTCACCATATTGCAAAAAAGATGTTGAGACTTTGGAAAAAGTACAAAGAAGAGCAACTAAGATGATTAAGGGCATGGAGACAAAGACATTTGAAGAACAGTTGCAGGAATTGGGTATAACCATTCTAGAGAAAAGAAGAACTGGGGGTAACATGGTAGCAATATTGCAGTATTTGAGAGGCTGCCGCAAAAAGATTCATGAAGTGGTTCAAGGTTGACAGAGGGGGTCAACTTATTTACCAAAGCACCAGAAAGCAAGACAAAAAACAATGGATGGAAACTAATCGAGGAGAAAAACAACCTGGAATTAAGGAGAAACTTCCTAACAGTGAGGACAATTAATCAGTGGAATAGCTTGCCTTCAGAAGTTGTGGGTGCTTCATCACTGGAAATTTTTAAGAAAAGACTGGACAGCCACCTATCTGAAATTGTTCCAGGTATAGGGTCTCTTGCTTGAGCAGGGGGTTGGACTAGAAGACCTCCCCAAGGTTCCTTTCAGCTCTATTCTGATTGATTACTCAAACCGCTCTTGTTAAAGGGAAGACAGAGGAAGGACAGTCATGTGACTAAGCTTGTGGTTCAGGTCTGTCTCTTGATCTACGTCTGTATGTTGCTGGTCCAAAATAATGCAAATGAACAATTCCTCCAAAATATTCATTCTTGTGATTCTTATACAATTTACCAATTTAACCACAGTGACTCATGCATTAACTTAGTAGTCCATTCTAGAATAGCAGATTTGCATCTTCCATATCTCAGCAAGCAATTATTCTTGCTATATCATGACATGAGCAACATGATGCTAATTTTCCAGGGTCTAATGAGAAACACTTTGCAACCACCATACAAGTCAGGGTAGCTTAATATTAATTTATAGTACCTATCCTATTGTTACTATTACAAAAAATGTGGATCACCTTAATACATACTGTGGTATATTTACAGTAGAGGAAAAATGGATTGTTACAACTTTATATTAAAGTAATTATGTTTAAGTAGTTACTTATATTATTAAGAGGTATTGGTTATGCTGTTTTTTCCAGTGTCATTTCTTAGTTCTGTGAAATATTTTTTTTGCATGACAATTCACTTTGGGTATTGTTTTAAATAACCAAACTAGTATGTTCCTGAGAAACAATGCAATAGCGAACAGGTTCTTCAGATTAAGTTTTCTAATAACACCTAGCAGCAGCATTTCTGAATCACGCTTGGAAAAGCAGCAAATTACTGAGAAATGCATCCTGTTTATTTCACAAAACTTACTTCCACTTGGGTGTCATGAATAAGTATGGATATTATATGTGTTGGGAATGGCACATGCTTAGATAACTTAAACATAGTTGGTTTTTTAAATTTATTTCTTTGTTAGAATATCTCAACTTTTGTCTAGGAACTCAATAACAATAGCACTTAGACTTATATACCACTTCATAGTGCTTTTATAGCTTTCTCTAAGTGGTTTACAGAGTCAGCATATTGCCCCCAACAATCTGGGTCCTCATTTTACCCACCTTGGAAGGATGGAAGGCTGAGTCAACCTTCAGCCAGTGAGATCTGAATTGCCGAACTGCAGCTAGCAGTCAGCTGAAGTAGCCTGCAGTACTGCACTCTAACCACTGCACCATCTTGGCTCACGTTGATCTACTCAAGTTGACCTACATAAGGTTCATTCCTTCAATTGGTCCCCATAACAACATCCATGCAAAGTTGGCTGGATTGAATGAAAGTAATTTGCTCAAAGTCACCAGGTGAGACCAGAACCTTGGCCTCTCCAGTCCAAGTCAAACATCTTAATCTTATGCTATATAACCTATTTGAGAATACTCCTTTTTTTTCCCCACCCAGATTTTATAGAAAAGCTATTCCGTATGAAGATGGGACTTCTGGTGTTTATGCGTAATGTGCTACTTGCTCTCTGCCTCTTTCTGGTCTTGGGGTTTCTGTATTACTCAGCTTGGAAACTGCATCTGCTCCGATGGGAGGATTCAAGTAAGTATAGTGATTGCGTAAGCCACCCAAGAATCTGTTGATTTATAGCTAAATAATTTTCATATTTTTAAAAGTTTTATCTCTTTAGAATAACCTAAGGAAAACTCAAACAAGTGTTGTGGTGTTTCATGAGCTATAATATTAAATTACAGCTCTTTTTTCAATATTTTTGTTATAAGACTAATTATTTGAACATTTAAATAAATTGTACATTTTCTACTTTTGATACATAAAGGCATTTTTGTGGTTATGGCTATAATTCCTGCTATTAAAAATTGTGCACAGGTATTTGGGAGTTCTATATGTCCTCTGCCTTTGTTTCAAGTGGACTTTTATTCTATGTGTAGAGAGGTAGGTTGCTGTCATTTCCTCTTTTCTTTAGCTTATGTATTAAAGCTGTGCAGCACTTTGTAAGTCAAAGGCTATGCAGGCACACACATGCAACACTTATCTGCACATTCTTAAATGTATCTTTTTCCTAGGATGGCGCTGCTGATTACCTTGTAATCAGAAATATGGTGCCTGCTTTAAAGAGGAGTTGCTACATACATGCTCCAAAGTAGCTTTTTTGCTTTAAAAACTGAACCATTAAAAAAAATTATTACATATCTATGTAACTTGTCAGATTGTTTTGAATTGGTTGCATAGATTAATTATTTGATATTTATGAGTACATTACATACATTATAATGCATAATTCATAACTACTTAGATACAATGAATGCATCAATGTTTGCATGGACTTAGAAACAATTCAGAGAACAGTATCCCAGCACATCGAGAGGTTACCACATCCTGGAAGATTTGACTAGTCTTGTCACAAATGAAGAATTCATTTTTGCTTTTCCAGTATTTCATTAAGTTTGAAGATAGTATTTAATTATTAAATAATTCATTAAATCTTGAATACGACTGATGACAGGGAATACAGTTAATTCAGAATTAATCTGAGAACAATCTCTTTCAGCATTAGCTTTACTTCTTTTTTGCTTTATTTGAATGTATCAACCTTTCTATATTTCCTGGGTTTAATACAATTTTATTGCATGCTGATGAGCTAATAAATTCCATGTCTGTATTAGTCACATAAACATTCCCGATATATGAATATTATATAAATAATTTTCACATGTTGGATATTGTTGAAGTGATGTTAGTTGTTGTTGTTTTTTTTAGCTGAACTTAAAGGTGATGATTTGATCAGGATAAATTAAGATGGTTTACTGGCTTTCGTCTACTATCACTTTTGTGGCAGCATTTTCTCAGGGGTTAATGTTAAAATAGTCTATTTTTTTAAGGGTGCAGATTCTGAGCATCCTGCTCAGTTATAAAACTGTCTATAGCATCTCAATTTAATTATTACTATAATCTCATTATTTTGATACAAGGTATCTAAATAATAGCATGCCAAATTATTTCAAGGGAATTATAGTGGACTATAACAACCATGATATAATATGTACTTTTTAAGAAGTTAGTCTCATGTGATTTGGTGAGATGTATTCCAAGGTACTTGGGCACAACCTAAGCTGACATCTTCCAATGTAGCCTGATAGGAAATAAAAAGATGTACTACAATTGGTATAACTAATAGTATTTGGATAGTATATTTTGTATGTGATCTTAATGATTGGAAGGTCATTGGAAGGAATGTTCTGTTTGTTTTGTTAACATCTCAATTTGTGACATATATAAATTAAATAGCATCCTTTAAAAAATTTTCTACTTTTGCTAATGTTACTGAAAGAGACTAGACTGTATGCTTAACTTTTCTGTCATTTTGAAAATCATATACCATGCATCATTTTTTTTTTGTGTTTGATCACTCTCTTGTTATTCAACATCTGTGACTGGATAATATCATTATCTGAAGTAACCAGAACTTCTGCTAAGGTGAGATGTTACAAAAAACAGAGAACAGACATATCTTTCTCAACTTGTGAAATTCTTTGTGTGTCTGATGGGCATTATTACACAGAGTTTCTGTCATAAACCTGATGAAAAAGAGAGATCCTACATGATTCTTCATTGAATTCCATTTGACTCACATTTTTCCAACTTGATACAGCATTAAATCCATTCTTATTCCGATATCCCTTTGGGAAACATGACTTTGATGAAAGTAATGTTTTTTAGATGCAGATATTTGCCACAGTTGTATAATAACTGTCCCTGATGAAATTATAGTGCAAGGGTTATTCAAATAAGGATAGAAATCTTAAGAGGAGCCTGGTTTAGCTCAGCAGACTAAAAGCATAGTGATCAACACCAGATGCTTGCAATTACTGTAAGTTCGAATGTCACCAGGCTCAAGGTTGACTCAGCCTTCCATCCTTTCTAAGGTAGGTTAAATGAGGGCCCAGTTTGTGGGGGCAATAAGCTGACTTTGTATAAATATATAAAAGTATGAAGGCCATTGCTTAACGCATTGTAAGCCTCCCTGAGTCTCCGGAGAAGGGCGGCATATAAATCAAAAAAAAAAGAAGGATAAAAAGCTAATTTACTATATCATGTATTCTAGAGTCATGAACTTTTGCATACAGAACTCCATCTAGGACAGGGGTGTCAAACTCAAGGCCTGCGGACCACGTCTGGCCTGCAGAGTGCTTAAACCTGGCCTGTGGGGCCACCCTGGAAACAGCGAAGGACCGACCAGCAGTGCCTCTGCCAGTGAAAATGCAGCTTGTGAGCCTGTTTTCACTGGCAGAGCTCTTGGGCCGCCACAGGCACCCCCAACACGAGTGATGTCGAGTTGTTCATGCCTGCCCTGGTCCTCTGAGGTCAAACACATCCCTGATGCAGCCCTCAATGAAATCGAGTTTGACACCTATGATCTAGGAGTTGCTTCTACATACAAAGTGATTCAGAAGGGAATGTAGGCAGCTAGTATAAAAACCAGAAGCAACTCCTTCTGCATCATTCTCTGTTAATCTTCTCCTTTGTCAGTCAACTTTCAAGAAAGTTAGACAGCAGAAATTAAAACGTTTTATGTTTTTTTCTTTCTACCTACCATTTCTTTTTCCAAGCAACAGATATATCTGAACCTGTATAATACAGATGCTTCTTATCATTGGGGAACAGGTCAAAACAAAGGGAAGAAGTGTGTCTTCCTTTTTCAGATTATTGTTTGGTTAACTTCCTCTTTGCAACTTTTTCAATAAGCAGCTAATGAAGAATAAACAGCAGGGGCAGCTTGGATATTAAATGGAAAAGACTTAATTGGTTATGATGAAAATCTAACACATCAAACAATAGGTATACTTGTGTATCTAAATTTTAAACGTGTCTCCTAAAGATTGAATGTAAAGCATAACTGAAAAGAGAACGTTTTGTTCTAAAGAAATTAGAAAAAATATTTGAATACTTATTATTATTAGCCTATAAGAATGGCGTATTTGGAACCACATCATTAGTATATTTATGAATTGATTTGATAACAGGTCTCCATGGCCTAAGGCAGTAGACTTTTTTAGTTCCTCATCTGAGAGCCTATAAATAAAAAACTGGGGACTGGATTTGGGAGTCTTCATACCTGATCTGTAGCAATAGATTATTTGTGTAATCGAATTGTAATATCTGCTGTTAGCATCTGTTGTAGAAGTTCTTGTGAAGTTCTTCACACTTTCTGCTTGTTGGCAAATATAGATCAGGCTTCCTAAACACTACAGCTCTGAAATCTACAAATTACTAAGTCAAAGATCCTCAAACCTTGTGGTGCCTCAATTTCCTAAAATAAGAAATAAATTTGTGTGACCTTCCTCTCCCATAACAAAAACTCTTGGAACATGCTCTCTGACAAAACTTCTGTTTTGCCTGGACAAGACAGCTGTTGGTTGGTCCTGGTGAATTGTGGCAGTGATTTTGCGTGTCTGGGCAAGCCAAGCTTTCCACCAAGAACTGAATTTCTGTCAGAATTTGATCCCAGGGCTGGGCCTCTCTTCAGTGACCTTTATATTTATTTTTTATTTTTATTTTATTTCCAATTTATATACCGCCCTTCTCCCTGAGGACTCAGGGCGGTGTACAGCCAGACATAAAAAACATGAAATATAAATATTAAGATATTTAAAATATATATAATTTGGCTACAAAATTTAAAACTCACAGACCAATTAAAATATTAAAAATATTTAAAATTTCTTCTTAAGCCAGCCCGGCTTGTTGGAAAAAATGTGTTTTTAGGGCACGGCGGAAGGCACTGAGGTCATGAATTCTCCTAATCTCCGGGGGCAACTGGTTCCAGAGGGTGGGTGCCCCCACAGAGAAGGCTCTCCCCCTGGGGGTCACCAGCCTACATTGTTTGGCTGATGGCACCCTGAGGAGGCCCTCTCTGTGGGAGCGCACAGGTCGATGGGAGGTCATCGGTGACAGCAGGCGGTCTCGGAGATAACTAGGCCCTATGCCATGGAGCGCTTTAAAGGTGATCACCAACACCTTGAAGCGCACCCGGAAGACCACTGGAAGCCAGTGCAGCTCGTGCAGGAGCGGTGTTATGTGGGAGCGCCACGCTGCTCCCGTCACTACCCGCGTGGCCGCATTCTGGACCAGTTGGAGCCTCCGGGTGCTCTTCAAGGGGAGCCCCATGTAGAGAGCATTACAGTAGTCTAGGCGGGAGGTGACAAGGGCGTGAGTGACTGTGCACAGGGAATCCCGATCAAGAAAGGGCCGCAACTGGCGAATCAGGCGAACCTGACAAAAGGTCCCCCTGGCTACAGCCGTCAGATGTTCCTCCAAAGACAGCTGCCTATCCAGGAGGACTCCCAGATTGCGAGCCCTTTCTGCGGGGGCTAAAGACTCGCCCCCGATAGTCAGTGATGGAGTCAACTGACTATATCGGGATGCCGGGAACCACAGCCACTCCGTCTTGGACGGGTTGAGCTTGAGTTTGTTTCTCCCCATCCAGATCCGCACGGCTTCCAGGCACTGGGACATCACTTCGAGGGCATCATTGGGGTGGCCTGGGGTGGAGATGTACAGCTGGGTGTCATCAGCGTACTGATGGTATCTCACCCCAAAGCCACGGATGATCTCACCCAGCGGCTTCACATAAATGTTGAACAAAAGGGGCGAGAGGACCGACCCCTGCGGCACTCCACAAACGAGAGGCCTCGAGGTCGACCTCTGCCCCCCTGTCATGCCATATTCATGGTAACACTCTTTTCTTTCATAAAAGCTGTCAGATAAGAAGCTCAATATGTGAATAATTCACTTGGCCCAGCCCAGTACCCGCAGATTAGGAGTGAGTGTAACCTGCCATACATTTGTTGAAGGGTTGCAATTCACAGATTGAGAATCCCTTCAATTTCTCTTCTTGAAAATTGTTCAATAGCTGTTTTTTGTAGCCTAGGTCAGTTTTCTGCTGAAATATGACCCCATATTCATTCCTTCTTGTTCCTTTCAGTGGTTGCTTCCCACTGCGCTCTCCCCCAGTGAATTGTATAGCAAGGCAGTTTGAGATAGGAAAAAAACTGGATATCGTTCTTATCATTTTTCCCTGTGTCTTTCCATTTCCATGGAAACAGAAAGTAGATGTATAAGAAAATGGTCTGACTTGCTTTGCTGCTGCTGGTTGTTCCTGATTTTGTTTCCATATCTGTGGCAGCAAGTCTCATGGAGAAATAACCTGAATATAAATTATTGAAAAAATGATGGAACACTTTAGTCATGATAAGATAAACTTTTTAATTTGTCTAGTTTTATTCTGACTTGTTAATTGAGAAATAAACCAGAGATGCTGGTTTGGAAAAAATGCTAAACAAACCAAGGATGAAAGGTTCATGATTTGTTTAGTTTTTCTGCCAAGTGGAAGTGATTTACCAATATGCTATAGCCATGTTTGCTTATTCCGGACATTTCAGCATTTTAAAACATCCAGGCATATTGTAAAACCGATTATGTTCTTTCCTTTTAAAGTCTTTGGGGATTTTTTAAAAAAAGTCTGGATATATTCTCTTTCTTGCTGACAAGAAAATACTTAATTACTGGAATTTGGCTATTTAACCCCAAATAAGTAATTTTTGCAAACTGTATCATAAATGTTGGAAAACTAAAGAAAAATGAAAGTAAACTTAAAGAAGTTTAAAATATTCATCTATACTTCTGTAAATATCAGAAATACACAGTCGGTTGGAATTATTGTAAAAACTATAGTTCTTTGATTATTTGTTGGTTGTTTCCTGTCAAAATATACGATGGGCTCTGGGAAACTAACAGTTTGCAATAAACCCAAGACCTTATTAGAATGCTTTATATACTTCAGTTCAGCATGTAACACACTAGTGTTGCAGATAGATGCTGGGACTATTAAAGCATCAAAAATATATTAAAAAATATAACGATTCAAGATTTGGAGCTCCAGAAATTTCTTTTAATAAATTTAAAATGCCCAACAATCAGAAGATCTTCATATTCTCATATTATTTATGCTACTACTGTTTTGAGCTTCAGTTTGTATCACCAATATCATATGAAATTGTACAGTGGTGACTGCCTACTGAGAATGGTGATTGTTAAAGGTAAATATTATTTCTGTAAATCAATTACTTAGGGTAATCTTTCCAGATCTGAACAATTTTGATAAGTGGCAATTAAAAGAGCAGAGTCCAAAAAAGTTCAGGAGTTCAAAAAGAAGAGAAAACATACCAAGGCTTGAATGGCATTAGAGAGCTAATGTCAAGCTTCGAAGCTTGACAGCTAAAATATAAAAGTAATGTAACATAAGTTGTGCAAGATACCTGCTCTGAGGTACAAATATAAGAGAGGTAAATAAATGGAAAGTATATTTACCAGGTTAATTTAACCTGAACAATAGATATTCCTGCTCTTCCATTCTAGACTTATGACAAAAAGATAATAAATGTGAAATTAAGAATATCAACATATAAAAGTTTTATTAAAAGTCACAATAGTAATGAAACATTTTCTGAAAGATTTTTCTCATCAGGAAATCCGACTTCACAATGTCAGGACATAAAGTGCTCAGCTTTTCAAGACAAAACATTAGGAATATTTATTTATTTCAATGTATTATTCAGCTTAATTTAGCTGAAAAAATTGAAAAATCGTAAAACATAAAGGATTGATTAGTGATATGAAACTTAAAAATAAGCAAATGTTGTTTGATCAGTTTTATGTTGACAGCACATAACAATTACCCTGTTTCCCTGAAAATAAGACATCCTCTGATAATAAGCTCAATCAGGCTTTTGAGCGCAAGTGCTAAAATAAGTCTCCCCCAAAAAATAAGCCTTCCCCAAAAATATTTAAACGCAGAGCTGGAAATCAGGGAGATGGCAAGAGGATTTATTGGCAATAAATAGTGGTATGGAGGGGCGAGGCAAGGGGCGGGGCGAGCAAGCAATTTAACAAACAGTTTGGCTGAACCGCCTAGAACCGGCAGAATCCGACCACTGGATATATGTTGTGTATCACACCTTTCTCTATTTAATTCATACAAGCAACTATTTTTAAAAAATATATTATGGGGAACATTTCCAAAATGAACTATTTCCAAGGAGGCTATCACTCTGATGTGATGATGCATGGGATTTAAAGAAGCCATAAACCATTTCATGCCACATCTATTGTAATGGATAATTTGCTTTTTAAAAGTATTTACATGGAAATGGGTTTGAAAACTATGCTCTAGTAGTAGAACTGATTACCTCACTAAAATTGAAAATATGCAAGGTGTTGATTTTTCACTCCAGAAACAACCAAAAATGTGTAGCATAAACCAATTGGAACAAGAGATGTGTAAATGGATTTTATTTCATGCAACATGATTCTCCTTGCATAATATTTACTTAGAATCTCTCTCATCCTTCCAAAGTCACTATTCACATTTAAGACATCTGGGATATTATGGTAGGAATGGATATATAAAGGACTAAATCCTAAGGAAAGTGAATTGGAAGAAATTCAGGTGCCCTCTGACTTTTTTATACCATCATAATTCCCTTTTGCCTATTCAGGAAATTATTTGGATCCTAGCCATCATTACATTCCTAAAATACTGCATGGACAAAATGCAGTATTTTTAAGCAAACTTGTAAATACTGAATTCCCAGAGCAGTATGTTCAGATAATTTCTTATGTGTCTTGTTAGAACAACTGGCCCCTTTCATGTTCATTTATTTTTTAAAAATATATTAACTTCATATTAATAACACACTGTTTTGGAAATTACAGTATTTTCAATATTCTCATAAACATTGTTTATACTAGCTTTGTTTGAATTGCATTTCAGCTCCTGTGAGAATGAATATTGCTGAACTAATTTTTCCTAGACTAATTAATTATTCCAAAGGATCCCTAATTGCAACTCCATAGGCTTTCAAAAACAGCACTATCATATCCAAACTTCTATAGGAGTTAGCAAGCCTGAAACGGTCTATTACCAAAGGTAGATAGAAACTATCCCACCCTTTCAAAAGAGAGTAGCCACTTACACTGTGCAGACAGGATTCAAACCTTGATTTCATTGTAAATAGAGCTTGCGTTTGAGCGTGCATTTGAGATAGTATTCTTTTGTAATGACTTTTCTCAATAAATATACTTACTGAATTGGGTTTGATGAGAAGGATACTCTGAACCCATCTGCCACAGCTTGGGGAGAGTATTTGATTGTGGTGGATTGGAGGATTGTGGTGCTGGATCCTCCCCTCTTCTCTCCAGAGAAAATGCAGATTTCTCTCATGTCTAATTCCCATTGTAGCTTCCAAAGTCCCAGAATAGAAGTACCATGTTTTCCCAAAAATAAGACCCTGTCTTATATTTTTTGAACCCCAAAATAAGTGCTTGGCCTTATTTTTGGGGAGTCTTATTATTTTGGGGCATGTGGAGCAAGATGGGGCTCCTCTTGCCATCTTACCTGATTTCCAGCTCTGTGTTTAAATATTTTCAGGGGGAGGCTTATTTTAGCATATGCGCTCAAAAGCCCGATTGGGCTTATTATCAGGGGATGTCTTGTTTTCGGGGAAACAGGGTACTGTGGTTAAAAAAACAGTACATCCTGTCCTGAGCTCCCTCAATTCATAAAATTGGGCTATCACAAACAGTGTATTGTAAGAGCACCACTTTGGTGGGGTCAAAATTGTTTGGGAAAGGTAGCCCTGAAGGTTCATTTCTAGTAGTGAAAACATTATTTAGCTATATCTGGGACATCTGAAATTGAACAATATTGAATATACTTTCAAGCATGTTAAATTAGCCAGAAAGGTAAGTAGTTCTATGTGGGGGGTATTTCTTTCTTACTTCATATGTGAGATTTTAATGTAATTTTTGTACTTACGTACAGATTAAGAGCTTTTTCTGTGTGCTTGCAGAATATTGTGGCAATATTGTGGCATAACCATGCAGAGGCAGTTCTTTGTAGATTACCAAGTAACAAGCAATCTTTGAAATCAATGTTGTAATACAAAGTACATAATTTGTTAACCACTTGAGGGCAGTAGGCTTCTTTCTTTGGGAACCTAGAGAAAATATTTTTTTTCTCTCTAAATAATTTGAGGGGGTGAGGAGGAAAGTATCAGCCTTTCTATTTTTGGAAATATTATTTCAAAGAATAGTAATTAAAATGTTTTTATTATGGAAAAATTTCAGAGAAGAATGCAGAAAACAGCACATTAAATGGTCAATTCAATGTTGGAAATTAAGCAATTTTCTTATTTGTTGGAAAGGTGTTTGAGAATGTCATGTTTAACGATTTCAACTTTTTTCTGTCTATTTGAATTTACAAAACCAAAGGTCTTTCATTTGTTTAATTTAGGATGATTCTTGCCCAGTTGTTAGTTGGTACAGTACACTCAGTTTTGGTTTGAAACTGCCTTAGGCCTTTCATAAAATTTTTGGATGATATATTTACATATATTGTTCTTAATATTGTTGATAGCAAAATACAGTAGAACCTCTGGTCACGACCATAATTCATTCCATAACTTTGATCTCAAACTGATTTGGTCATGACCTGAACTTAATTTTGAAAATTTGGTGCTTACAAAAAAAATGGCGTGGAAGGGGAAATCGGGTGAGGAAAAAAAAAGTGAATTTTTTGGTCGGAACCTGATTTGGTTATGGTCAGAAGCATTCATGACCAGAGGTTGTACTGTACTGAGACCCCATACTGTTCTGTGCATGTGGAGAAAATATTTGAGCAAATTGCATTTTGTAATCATTTGCAATATGTTTCTGGCACTGTAGAAGGAAATAAGAGCTGAAATTCAAATATTATATCTTTTGCATAATTTTCCAAGCTGGGCCTCACTCCTGCAATCTGGAGAATATTTATCTAAAAGAAACAAAATTAAAACAGGAGTTCATGTAGGCTTTTCCCCCCATCGGGGTTGTTTTATTTTCTTTCAATCAGTGTCGTCTAACTACTGTACAGTCTAAGCATTTGGTTCCAGTTTTCTCCTCATGAGTCATCCTTAAATACAGTTAAGATTTCGCCTCATACAGGCTTAATTAAATAAATATTTGTCATATGGCCTCAGTCAACATTAAATAATTATTGGCATGATTTTGAAGTGTTCCTCAAGTGAATAATCAATACTTATGCTCAGTAAAGAGTTTATTTAATATTCCTTAGGCACAAATATCTGGTCAGTAATGAGATTGAAAGACTAGTATATTCCAGAAGCTTATTTATTTTAAACCTAAACCTTGATTTCAGGGCCTATCAACAAAGCCAAAAAGGTAACCACCCACATACTAGCTGCCTAAATAAATAATTCTGCAGACTAAATTATATGTGTAGTGTCTCTAACTAATGTTGTAAAAGACAACTTCTTTTTTGGTATCTATATCTGGTATCTATAACTAATACAGTATTTTGAGGATTGGTTGGCCCTTTTTCCTGTATTAAAATTTTGAGCACCTATGTTAATCAAGATTAGCATATTGATTAGTAGAGTAATTGAGTATTGCCAGTTTTTTGATGAAGCCACATTACTATTGGTGTTTGAAGAATTAATCTGCTGCCTATTTGGCACAATATTTCTGAATAGTCCCTTTTAAGATTTTTTAAAAACAGTAAAGACTGTTTAACTGAATGATAACTGTGATATAATAACCTGGAAGAATTCATATTTATTTTTGAATAAATATGGTGATTTAGAAACATTTCACCTCTGACAATTCAATCAATCATTTTTGGATTGATCAATATATGTAGCACCTAGATTTTTGTTTCCAAAGTTTAACTGTATATCAAATGTCTCAGAAAAAATAAAATGGGCATATAAAAACTTTTATTGAAGGATGCATGGAGCATGATGGGAATCGGTATTTTTGAATGGATAATTCCAGACAAAGTGCGGACCTCTTCTTATTTATATACTTTATTCCATTTATACTTAAATGGAAATCATGTGAATATCCAAAATGTTGTGTTAGTTTCCAAGGAAATCCCACAGGAAGTGTCTTGTGCATGCAGATACATACTCAGGCAATGTGGGGAAGATCTTGAAGTGCTCATGTCAAATTTTGGAGAAAGTTCAGAAGTTTGGTCATATTCTAAAGAATCCTTTTGATGCCTCCCTTTCAGAATCAGTTTGGGGTTTTGTTAAACTTATTAATGGAGCGAGTAATTCTAAAACCCTTAATAGCAATACTGGGCTCTCTGGAGTCAAGATTAATTTGCCCGCTTACATTTTTAATGAAAAAGTCATTACATGTATATATAAAAATGTAATTTAGGAATAAATTTTCTGTTTGGCACATGCTCAGTTTAGTTAGTTTTATCAGTTTTTTTCTCTCCGATTGATTTCTTTGGTTGATTTATGATTCAATAACTATATCAGTAGCACTTAGACTTATATACCGTTCCATAGTGCTTTATAGCACTCTCTGAGTGGTTTACAGTCAGCATATTGCCCCCAACAACCTGGGTCCTCATTTTACTGACCTTGGAAGGATGGAAGGCTAAGTCAATCCTGAGCACATCAGTATCAAACTCCAGACTGTGGCAGACTTAGGCTGAAATACTGCACTTTAACCATTGCGCCACCAGGCTCCTATTATACAACCCTCTATGGTAAAATGAATTAATTCAGTAACCAGACTAAGACTGTTGTTTGAGCAACACAGCCATTCTGCACAATGTCATAATATACAGGTAGTCCTCAACTTACAATCATTCAGTTAGTGACTATTCAAAGTTACAATGGCACTGAAAAAATGACTTAACCATTTTTCACACATGAGTAACTGTATCCTCATGCTCATGTGATTAAAATTGGGATGCTTGGCAACTGGCACATATTTAAGACAACAGCAGTGTCCCAGGGTCATGACACATTGCATCACCTTTTGCAACCTTCTGACAAAGTCAGTGGGGAAGCCAGATTTTACTTAACAACCATGTTACTGATTTAATTGTGGTGATGTACTTAACTGTGGCAAGAAAGGTTGTAAAATGGGGCAAAATTCATTTAATCACTGTCTTGCTTAGCAACATAAATTTTGGACTCAGTTGTGATTGTAAATTGAAGTCTACCCATAATATGTATTTACTGATTATACAGTGAATCCAGATATTATAATAATGTGACCATACCGTTTCATTTGGGTAGAAATGGCTTTGAATAGGAAAACAGATTACTTGGCATTTTAATTAAATGGTGTTGCTTTTTAAAAATTAAGTCAACATTTATTTTGCATTAAAACAAAATTTTAAGCCAGATGTGGGTTTTTACTTTTGTTCTTTATGGTGATGGTCTACCAGAGAAAAATGTGCTTATTTTGCTGATATTATGAACCTGGGCAAAGGTCTAAACGAAAGACTGGATTTAAAGTTATACCAAATGTAATATAAAACCAAGTGGTCAAGATCTTTGTAGGGGCTCTTGTCTACTTAAAAACAGTTCTCACAACAAGATTCTCTTCAAGTCTTCTATCATTTTTGTAATTGGTTAAAGATGATAAAGGTTAGAGACAAATTAGGAGAAATTTCCTATGATGTTTCATTAAGTCAGCAAAAAATCATCTGTTTATTCTATTTGCCAGTAGGTGTCACTGTTGCTATAAGTTATTATGAATATGAAATCTGTAAAGAAAAGTTGAAAGAATTACCATAGTTGCTAGAACTTCCCCATTCTTCTAACTAAGAGGAAGTGGATCTCTACAGATCCCTAAAGCAACCTTACAAGGCCATACAAGATCCTAAGTAAGACCAAAATATGTGTTTCATTTGCTTTTTGCTGATTAGAACAGTATCTTACCCATGTCCAGTTTTACACTTTCTAACTGTATTGAGGTCCTTTTTTTGTACTGTTTTCATATTACTGGATTCTTTTTATGGAGTTAGCTTCCATCGCCTTAGATATTTCCCAGTCTGTTTTTTTATTTTGGGGGATAGTCAAAGTTTCCTTCAAGAAAGTGTATTTATATCTCACTGATTCTGACTACAAAGCAGTGAAACCAAAGCCATTTTTAATTAGTTTTATTATGAACGTTCTGTCCCACTCTGAACTTTGGAGGAGTTAACTCAATTTAATTGTAAATTTAAGATAAACTTTATGATGTGTCATTCTTGCATCTACATGGAGCCCAACAATACCAATGTTTTATCATATCTTCAATGGTACATGCAGCGTTTTTGTCAGGATTTGTGTTTTTGGATCTGTTCAGCCAAGTACTAGTTTAAAAGCATTTTTGCAGTCCATGCTGAGTTCAAGGGATATGATAAATATGGAGTTATTTTCATTCCTGTCTACTGGTCAGTTATCAGAGCCAAAAAAGTTGAGGTTTGTATTTCTGGTTTAGATTGCAGTTACTGAGACAAAAAAAGTTTTTGCTCTTGTTGTTGAGGATAAACTTTAGGTTTCCTTTAGACAAGAGAATTAAGCTTAAGAGTAGTGACCTTCACATGTACCAAAGCTGCATAGTCAAGATATGCAATTAGATACCTGCCAGAAAATGTATTATCTGGAGAAATCATTATTTACTGTGTTTGGCCAAAAATAAGACCCTGTCTTATATTTTTTTGAACCCTGAAATAAGCGCTTGCCTTATTGCCATGCGCTCAAAAGCCTGATTGGGCTTATTATCAGGGGATGTCTTATTTTGGGGGAAACAGGGTACATACTTTTCTCTCCTCTGGATTGCCATATGTTTACTGTTTACATTGGTTGCTTTGAGCCACTATGTGAGATTGGTAGCATATATTTTTAAAAATAAAATAAATATAATAATTTATTGTGTAATATCAAATGATGTAGCCAGGTATGCTGTCTAAATTAGGGAACAATTGGTTCCTGAGCAGATAAGGGACATGGTAAGCCGAACACTGGGAAACAGGACTAGCTGAACCAACATACTCAAAAAGAGCTTTGGGGGAGGGGATCGGGGTAATTCTTATTTCCCTCTCAGTTCTCTGGGTTTAGTTCCTGTGTTTATGGGTGAACATTACCAGGATCTTTAACATAATTCTTCCATTGTCCCTTCGTCCTTTAAAATAGACTGCCTGCCACATCCACTGTGTGGATATCTGGTTCCTACTTGTAGGCCATGAGACTGCAGATCATTGTTCTCCAATTTGTGGAAGAAAAAACAAACAAACAACCAGTTCACAGGAACTGGACCAAACTTACTGGATAATACTCCTAGAAACTCCGAACTTGTTTCAGCCTAGTTTCTATTTTCAAATGTCTGCTATTTGACCATAAATGAATTATAAACTAAGCTGCCATTTTCATAAGGCTGCTGATTTACATTAATACTGAGTAGAGATTTGCTTCTTGATGACAGGTTGAAAGATGACCATTCCAGTAATATTTCATCTGAATTAAACAAATAATTTTGGCCAGTCCCTAGACTATACAACTGCTGAAAAAAAACCTTCTTAAAATGTATTCTGAGGTCAGAATAATCAATCCAGTATGGCGAAAGCCTTCTAGATCTGTTACTCCATCTCTTATTTTATTCTTCTTCTGTCCTTAATGTTTATGAAAATATTGTTTATTCACATGTTTGCAAAATGGTCAGAAATTATATATTTAAAAACATTTAGTCAATATTGTATTTCATCTTCATGACAAATCATAAATCTCTCAAAAAATTGGCTTTCTCTTGTGAGATGCACAGCAATGAGTTCCAAAATTCCACAGATGATTATCTGATTAAATTCCAATATTTTGTAATTTATGTATTTGCTTGGTCACCTCAAAAATTTGTTAATCACTATTTAAATTTTGCCCGTCCTACAAACGTCCGGTGTCTGATCTGTTTAACTAACATAATAAGTGATTTGGAGTGGGAGGGGATTTTTTTTTTAAAAAAAATGAGAATATTTCCAGAAATGGCGAGAGATTTACACAAGTCCATATTTTTCTCTTTTGAACAAAACTTGAATACACTGCATATGTTAAGTGGCAGATATGTCTAGAGCAGTAAAAGTTGATGTTAAATAACAATAGATGCTATCTATAGGAATTGTCAAAGAATAAAATTATAAATTGTATTAAATTTATAGTTGGGCTACTGTAATTTGCTTTATGTGGGCTGACCTTAGATGATTCAGAAGCATTGTTTACTAGAGGACAAATGTGGTGACTTGTGCACTTAATATTCAGTTTTGCAACTCTCATACCACATACCTGCATTGGGTACTACTGTGTTTCAAGTGCAATATAGGGTACTATAATCTGTCAAACCCCGATGGCTTGGGGCCTGAGAAAGAGACAGCCTTTCTCAGTTGAATTCTGCCTGCCCAGTTGAAGTGGCCAAGAAATGCTGAAGATGCTCGAAGAGAGATGGGAGGAGGTTGGTCAACATGTGCTTTATCTATGGAATAACTAACTCTCATGCCATGTAGAGGCTTATAAAACTATAGCTGTCTTTTTCATTCTTCGCAACCTGGCTGAGTTGAACTCCGCACATCTTAAAGTTGCCAAGGTTGAGAAATACTGCTCTAGTTTTTTCAGAAGGTGTTTGGACATTGATATATTCAGTGTTGGAAATGATTTTGTTAATAACAAGTTACTATACCTTATAGTACAAGACATTATTATTATTATTATTATTATTATTATTATTATTATCCATTTAATGATGGATTTGTATTTTTAACCTCATCTACAATCCCATTTCCACCGAGATGTAAATAAACATAAATAGTAAATTATATGCTAGGTTTTTTATTTATTTTATTTTATTTTATTTTTATTTGATTTATATGCCGCCCTTCTCCGGAGACTCAGGGCGGCTTACAGTGCGTTAAGCAATAGCCTTCATACTTTTGTATATTTATACAAAGTCAGCTTATTGCCCCCACAATCTGGGTCCTCATTTTACCCACCTTAGAAAGGATGGAAGGCTGATAATTTTGATAATTATGCTAGCTTTTCAACTATTATTCTAGCTTTTCAATAATTATCAATACATTTGTGATATCCCCAAACAATTTATTGCTACTCCCAATGGTTAAGAATAAGTGGTGGAAACAACAACTTTAAAAAATATTGATTTTTTTGTTGGAATTTGCTGTTCATCTTGTACAGAATGTCATATTATTATAACTCCTCATTGTAGTATAATACCTTATTAGTAGTAGTTCTCAGGAAACAACAAGTGAATGAAAAACTGCTGGTGACCTTCTACCTCTGCACCATAGAGATGATTTTAACTTACTGCAGCTGTGTATGGTTTGCCAGTTGCACAGTGGCAGATAGGACAGCACTCCAGAGGGTTAACATCATTGCCCAGAGGATTATTGGTTGCCCTCTCCCCTCTTTGGAAGAGCTTTATAGCTCCCACTGCCTTAAGAAAGTTCAAAACATTTTTAAAGATCGGTCTCATCCCAGGCACTTTTTTTTTGAACTATTACCATCTGGCAGGTGGTAAAGGATAATAAAAACAAGGACAAATAGGCTGAAAAACAGCTTCTATCCCAGGGCAGTAACTATATTGAATTCTACTGTATATTATTAATGCAATATCAGGTTTTCAGTTCAATTGTATAGAATGTGAAGGATGTGTGTTTGTGTTTCATTTTTATAGTTATAATGTACACTGAATATGGCATTTTGTTGTACGAGGTGCAATCACAATAAATAAACTAAACTAAACTAGTACCGTTCCATATGGAACTAGTCCTTCTCTTCTCTAACTGTATAAAATATTTCTATGCGCTTATACTGCTAGGGGTCATGCCATCTTTCTGTCATTAGGTTTTCTCTTTCCCAAGTGCTGATTAAAAAGGCCTCATTGTGGTTGGGTTTTAATTTGACACATGGTGCATGGAATGCTTTTCTTTTTGAAAACGTGCCAGCTCTATTTGTCCAGGGCTGGAGAAATCTGCTTCCTTGTCAACTGCTCTCTTTGTAATAGTTTTCACAGTTAGACAGCTTTCTTCTTATTTCTGATGGGTAATTTACAGAAAAACTTTTCCACAAAACGTATTTCTTAGTGCTTGAGATCCTACTCACATCTGTGGAATTTTTCTTTCACATTTCTTGGTTTCTTTGTTTTTTAGAATTTTTCGCCCCCCCCCCCAAAGAATTTTGGGGAACTCCTGAATAGAAAAGACTGGTTGCATTGACCTGGCTTTTTCTTCCTCTATATTTATCTCTAAAAGGCAAGTGATACTGCTTAACCTAGTGAAATTACAGAGATTGCTGGAGTTATCTGAAGGAGAAACCTGATCTGACTTCTTAAAAATGTTGTTTTTCTTTTAAAGTATTTTATATGATATTCTCTCCCAGCTGGGGTCGATGATCATGTAAGGCAGCTGAAGGCCAAAACCATTTCTGGACTTACTGTCTAAAATTACAGTTTTTGAGAGTCTGCCAGCCAAGACATGCAGCCATGAAGACAGGAGTGGAAAACCAGAAGCATTGGCTGTATCTGTTCAGTGTCAGTTTCCATTGAATAACTGTCTCCTTCAGAACTTTGCAATGAAGAGAGAAGTGGGGCAGTGCCACTTCATCCAGAAGGGGTGTCTGGAAGAGCTCTTAATCACAAGATAGTTTAGCTTATCTCTCCAGCCTCTCTGTCATTCCTCCTGCTTTACCCTTGATGGTTTATGCTGCAAAAACTGAGGCAACCAAGCCTTAATCTGCGTGAAGCTTATAACACTGAAATGGCAATTTTGATTATATATGCAAGGGTTTTGATTATACAACTTCTTTCTTAGTAACCAATAGTCATTCTCCTTGTGACATATATTTCGGAAATAACGAACATTGCTTGGTTTAAAGGAAATCCAGTTTGATTCATAACAAAAAATTATAGTTGAGATAAATGTTATGGTTTGAAGGAGGTTTGGATGCAGGATTTTAATGATTTCCCCATTTTTATTTTTATATGCATTTGTAACACATTTGTGCAGAATGCTAATTGGTATATTAATTTGCCTCAATTATTTATGTTTAGTTTGACAAAAACTCTTTTGAAAATATTTTTAGGAGTATTTTATCTATTTTTTAATTGTAATATTTTAATTTATTAATTCAGAAATTATGTCTGTTTTTAAAGTGACACTGCCTTAACTTGATTTGGAGTGACAGCCAGGGGTATCCAGAGAGATAGAAAATATTGTTTTAACTTTAAAATCTGGCCTTTTGCTTCTGTCTAGCATTGGCCATAATAAACACTGTGTCCATTAATTTACTGAGATGTACAAATGCACCAATTAAGATAACAAAATAAACTTGGGATTTTTTTTGGCAGACAGTTGGGGATGTAATTTTTCAGTGAATTCACTCTATACATATGGGTATCTTTTCAAGTGATTATGTAGGAAATGACTTGGCTGTGAAATCTGAGAAAATGTAAATTCACAAATCGAGTTAAATCATCATATGGTTGTTGTTTTGGTTTAATGTGTTATGTGGAAAGCTATATTATAAAACATGGTTTACAGCTCGCTATATTATGTGACCCATGCTATTGGGCTTGCTCAGCAAATCTTTGATTAATAATTACTTACTGTAAACCCCGATCAATGGATATAATGCCTCTTTTTCTTCAAGAGCCAGCTCTGGTACCCAAAAAATCAAGAGGAGTTGATAACATTTTTAGGAGGCTCCAACTGGTCCGGAATGTGGCCGCATGGGTGGTTATGGGCGCAACTCGTTGCACCCATGTAACACCCCTCCTGCGTGAGCTGCACTGGCTCCCAGTGGTCTTCCGGGTGCAATTCAAGGTGTTGAATTGCTAAACAAGATATCACATGACTACAATAGACTTATGACCTCATTTCCATCATGGTCATTAAGCAAATCACACATGGTCATTAGCACAGACATTATGTGACTGCAACTTGTGGTTCTTCTGATTTCTCCACTGAATCTGTAAGTATGGGTTTGCCACCTAATGCCTGTGAAACAGTATTATTGTCTAGAATGGACTGTAACTTATATAGTGTATTTGAGTGGTTTGAGCTGTGAACTCTGGGTGGCAGCCCCATTCTCAAAACTAAGAAATAAACCCACAACTATTCATTCCTGTTTTCACTTCTTCAATTTGTATTTTCATTCATTCAACAAAAGTCTGCAGCATTTTTTTCCTCAATAGGGAAAAATGTACCACAGAAAATCTCAGTATCTGTACCAGTAAAAAAGATTGTACGTTTATGTGGTGATGATTTTTCTACTTAAAATAAAATAATATTTTTTTAAAAGAATAATAACATGAATACTAGAAAAAAAGTGCCACCAAGTAGTTTTGGAATTTGGCCATTAGCCTCTTGTAGAAATGTTGAAACAGCTGTATTTGCATACCCTTGGCTTAAAGTCTGTTTAATAGGTGAACAAATCTTAAATTTAGTTTTGTATATCAGTTTTCTTGATCACTTCACTTAAGATATGTTTTCTTGTGTTCTCCTGCCCAGTATCCTCCCAAAATTGTAATATTTTGGGGCCTAAATATGCTTTTGTGGGGTTTAACTGTTTAGGTCGACCTGTGGCCTGAAGATTGCATGTGGCCCTGAATAACTAGTAATTTGACCCAACAAGATTGTAAACTTTTAACATTATTATGTGATTTTATGTTATAAAACTATATTATATATTTTATATGTAGGCAAAGACAATACCTCTTCATACAATGCGGCCCAGGCAAGCCAAAAGTTTGGGCACATATGACTTAGGTGCTATTCACTGACTTTTGCATTTGCAACTAAATAGGATAGAAAGAGAATAGATAGAAAGCTATCATCTTTCTATTTTATCTTGAAAATAGAATAATTCTTCAACAGAGAAAAAAAAATGCGTATGTTTCTTGATCAGGCCACACAAGTGAACACTTTGTTTATTTTTCTATCAGGGTTAGTATCTAACAAAGAAAGAACACACAGAGGAAGACTTCATAAAGCAATCTCATTTAATTGGGAAATTTATTAAAGTGGAAAATCCAGAACAAGACCTTCTTTTTTTTAAAAAAAAAATTATTTTGTCTTATACATCCAACAAATGTTAGCTCTGTCGCAGTCTACATCATAAAGTGAGAAGGAAATAAGCTTGTCCCATTACATATATAAAGGAACCAGCAAAAGTCTCTTACATATACTAAATAACATGTCTATATAATATCTCTATTTACAACTCTATTTGAAATCTAATTGTACCATTGGCTCCAGGATATATAATAGTCTGTGTCCCCTCGTCCTTTCAGAATTATAGTAAGCCGATACGATTCCGCACAGTTCCTTATTTTCTGGATTATTACTTGTTTGGGTGGGCTAACATCCATCTTCCAATATTGGGCCCATGCCAGTCTTGCAGCTATTGTTATATGTAACAACAGGTACCATGCTGTTTTATTAATATTTACGGGTCTTATCCCTAATAAAAATACTTCAGGACACAGTTGTATATAACATCTCATTGAGCCATTTCTGAATATTCTTCCAGAATTTCCTTACTTCTCGACAGGTCCACCATTGGTGGAAATATGTGCCTTCTTTAAAGCCACATTTCCAACAGGTTGAGGATGTTCCCGGAAACATTTTGGCAAGTCTGGCCGGCGGCAAATGCCATCAATACGCCATTTTGTATATATTTTCTTTATATCCTATTGATCGGGTTAATTTCAGATTCTTAGTCCAGATTTCATTCCACCTCTCAGGCTCTATTAAATGACCCAAATTCTTCTCCCAGGCATGAATCGAGGTCTTCGCACCTTCCCCTCCTACCTCCATAGCAATAAAAAATTTATAGCATCTGGATAGCACCTTTTCATCCACTCCCGTTAGTATCTTATCTAAAATCTGCATCTCTTGGCTAATCCCCATTCTCTGTCTGTCTCTCGTGTATTTACTACTAATTTGCATATATGTCCACCAATCTAGGTTCACCCCTTGTTCCTGAAATGCCATTTTTGTTTTTAGCTTCCCAGTCGTATCTAATATTTCTTTATAGGTCAATTTTTTCTCTGGGTTATACAAAGTCGGGTAGGTCACAGCTTCCACAGGTGAAACCCAGAGTGGTACCTTATTATAATATGTTTTCCTAATTTCCATCCAGCTTTCAATCAGGACTCCTCGTACGTGATGTTTTACAAAATATGCTGGGGGTTTGGCTCTCTCCCACCAAAGGTGGGCATGCCACCCCTATTGAAGATCATGACCTTCGATTGCTAGCAGATGTCTCCTTTGCAGTGTAATCCATTCACGGATCCAAGCCATTATAATTATGTTTCCAGCCGAATTATAATAGTATTTCCAGTTTGGGACCCCTAACCCACCTTGTTCTTTCGGTTTCTGCATCACCTTCAACCTAATTCGAGGTTTCTTGCCCTGCCAAATAAACCTATTTGTGGTCCTGTCCAAATTTTTAAAGAAGGTTTTATCCAACCTAACTGGGGCTGTTTGAAAGAGAAATACCATTCTGGGCACTGCGTAGGTCTTAATTAAAGCTATTCATCCCATTAGTGACAATTGTATCTTCCCCCATTTCTCCAAATCTTTATCTAGTTGTTCAATTAATTTTAAATGGTTATCCCCCTTTATTGATGAGCGTCTATCAGACAGCCAAATCCCTAAATATTTGACTTTACGAACTACCTGTAGGCCCAAAGTATTTTGTAGTTCTGATTTTTGTCTTTCTGTCATATTTTTTGCTATAATATTTGTTTTTGTCCTATTTATTTGTAATCCAGCTACTTCACCAAATTTCTGTATTATGTCAATAAGTCGCCCTCTGGAGATTAATGGGTCTTCCAGAACAAAGACCAGGTCGTCCACATACGCCTGGACCTTATATTCTTGTTCTCGGATCCTTAGTCCTCTTATACTCACCTCTTATCTTATTATCCTAAGCAAAGGTTCTAACGTGAATATGAACAATAATGGGGAGAGTGGGCAACCCTGTCTCGTTCCCTTCGCTATTGTCACCTCCTCCGACACTTCTCCATTAACTAAAATCCTGGCCTTCTGTTGGTTATAAATTGCCTGGATTGCATTAATAAAATGATCGCCAGCCTCCATCTGTTTCAGTTGTAGTATTAGATAGTTCCAATTGACCCTATCGAAGGCTTTCTGGGCGTCCAAAAAGAGGAGCGCCGCCTGCCTCTCAGAGACCTTCTTCACAACACTTTAATATAAATGTTAAAGACTTTTTAAAGTTGCATTTCATCAGTCTCAGTTACTGCAAATGACATGAGGTCCATAAAGCTCTCTTACTCATATGTTTTAGAATATCTTTGAATATACCTTTGTTTGCTGAATCTTCATCCCTAGCTAGGTTTTACTGGAATCCATCTTGAGGGAGGGTATATTTGCTATTTTGATTTATTATTAATTATTATTCTACTATGAGAGGTGGTGCTGGCTACCAGATCTGCTGGCTTCCAAACAGGGTTAGACTAATTCATGGAAGTGATGGGGTGTGACTGCCTCTGAAGGCCATCTTCTGAGAGACTAGTGATCTTCCTTGAGCAGTTAGTTGGCCACTGTGAGAACAGACTGCCAGGAGTCTAATTTAGCAAGCTTCTGCTTATGTTCTTATATATAGTGTTGTTTTTATCATGTGGATCTATTTATTGCATTTATAATTTGAACTTATTATAACCTGGCAGATTCTTTTGGATTGGTCAGACATAACACTAGTAATATAACTAAAACAATTGAATTAATTTTAGGTTTCTCTTCCCAGAGTGGTGCTCTCCAAATGTGGTGGATTAAAATCACCAACTCCTGGGGTAATTGGAATGGTAGAAAAGCCTTGGCTGTGGCATCCTGACAAATTCTGGAACGTTTAGGTTGCATTTTAAAATTTATTTTTAAATTGGAGCATTATGCACAGTAATATCAATAAAGAGTAACTCACTTGATAGAGGCCATTAAGGTTTTTTTGGTATGTGCTTTTAAGCTTATTTTTCACACTACCATGAGTCTTTTTGCAATTGAATCACCTTAGGAATGGAATGACTGAAATAATAATAAAAATACACTTAATGGGCAATGTTCATTTCTTAATGAAGAACATTTAACCAAACTTCAGAAATGTGCTAATAACTCTAGATCTGATCTAAGGAATCAGACTATATTTGTACATATGATTGAACCTAAATTTCTAGGGGAGCGAGGTGAACCTTGTGCAGACAACACAGCATGCCAATGATGGGGAGAGCTGGGAGATTTCATTCAGTAACATCTGGAGAACAACAGGTGTCCAACTTGTGAGGTATGATGACATGGGCAAAAGTGTTTTTATAAGGTTGAAGTGATTAGTAGAATGCTGTTTCTTGATATATTTCTTCATTATATGCTAATATGCAGAGTGGCCTGCAACTTTTATTAAAGGTTGTTAGTGAATGAATAAAAATCATATTTGGACCAATAAAGAATTGTATTTCAGATTGGGAAAACAACTTATTAATGACTGTGGCAGCAATTTCAATATCTGCTTTTTAAGATGTTCGGTAACTGTTACTTGGAAGTCTGCTTTTCATTATTTCCATATCATCTGCTAGCAAAAGAAATCATTTGGAAAGAAGCATCATCAAGCAGACTTTTATTTAAAGCAGACCTTGAATCCATGACACATGCAGAGCTAGTTTGGTGTGAATCAATTTCTCTTATCCACACTATTGTACAAAGATGTGTGATTTCTAGAATAGTAAGCTAATGGAAGCCTTATTTTTAAATTATTTAAAGGATTTTTTATCCTGCTGTTCAGAGAAGCATATTACAAAGATCAGAGAATAGTCTGTTCTTGCCCACAGCATTACTGTCTAAAATGACAAGGCATAAAAGAAAGAGGGTATTGGTGGGAGGGAAAATAAACATATGTTCTAGATTATTGTTTCAAGAATTCAGCAGCAGTCTGTGATTTAATAGATGATATAGCTAGATCCAAACTAGGACTATTAGGTCTTGACTGACAAACTCCAGATGACTGCTTAGGGAAATGAAGGAGTTCGCTCTTTGCTGCTGTCTCATGGTCATCTGAAGTTTTGCAACTTAGATCTGATATCCCAAATCTAAACACAATAGACTGCTATTAGGCTCAATAATGCATTCTCTGGAGATAAGGATTTTTCAGCCAAAGTTAATTGTAAGATGTTTGATATTTTCTGATTGTAACTTGTTCTCCTGTTGATGCTTTTGTATGTAATAGCAATTCATTCTTGGCGGTAATGGTGTTAGCTTAAACTATAATCATATTCAAGTAGTTCTTGATTTACGATTCGTTTAGTTGACCATTCGGAGTTACAACAGTACAGTACTGAAAAATTGACTTATGACCATCGCAACATCCCCATGGTCATGTGATCAAAATTCAGACACTTGGCAACTGGTTCATATTTATGATGGTTGCAGTGTCCAGGGATCACATGATCACCTTTTGTGACCTTCTGACAAGCAAAGTCAATGGGGAAGCCAGATTCGCTTAACAACCATCTTCCTAACTTAACAACTGCAGTGACTCACTTAACATTGGGCCTGGTGGCGCAGTGGACTAAGTGCTGTTAAAAGTAGCACTTAAGTTGCCAGCTGCCTGCAATTACTGCAAGTTCAAATCTCACCAGGCTCAGGGTTGACTCAGCCTTCCATCCTTTCTAAGGTAGGTAAAATGAGGACCCAGATTGTGGGGGCCATAAACTGACTTTGTATAAATATACAAAAATATGAAGGCTATTGCTTAACGCATTAATGGTAAGCCGCCCTGAGTCTCTGGAGAAGGGCGGCATATAAATCAAATTTAAAAAAAACAAAAAACCAACTGTGGCAAGGAAGGTCGTAAAATGGGGCAAAACTCATTTAACAACTGTTTTGCTTAGCCATAGAAATTTTGGACTCAATTGTGGTCATAAGCCAAGGCTTACCTGCATCGTGGAAAGTAAGGGTTAAAGTCTTATTTTATACATCTGCTAATGATGTTTGGTTTGGTATAGCACCATTTCAAAGATATGCGAATGCACGTATGTTTCCTGCATATTTTAGCCTTGGTGTTTCTCTGAACAGACTCCAACTTGGAGCTGAGAACACGATCTGTCAGTTGATTCAGCCTTGACTGCATTAAATAGTAAGGCACAGTTCCAAAAAAATACTGCATCATGTGTTAACCATGCCTTTTAAAGAATTTATATACATTGTAGTGTATTGGTGTAGGGACGATCACAGACAACATCTGTTGCCGAACCAAATAGGTTCTACGTCTACAAAAATATTGATGACGCAAAAAAGTTAATTATATTTCTGTATGCCTTGTTAGATGCTCCTGAGGTACATGTAAACTGACGGAAACTACCTTTTGATGGTAGACTCTGCTAGCTGGAATTATTTTATTTTTTTTATTTTTTCCTGGAAATTACAGTTTACACAATTTGTTATGTACTCCATAACATTTCAAAATGTTTAAGTTCTGATCTTTTCTTTTTATGCAAAAGTTACTTCATTTGAGTTTTGGAGCAAGCCTGCACAGGTGAGTCTTGTATTCTTGATTGGCATTTCAGTTGTAAACCTGATATGCATTTGTTTCTGTGTGCTATCACTGCTCCTACCATTATGTAGGCTACATACATTTTAAAAATAGAGACCATATACACAACCTTCAGTTCTGGTGATACTAGAAGGAGGAAGGATGTTGAAAAAGCGATTATCATGTTATCAGTGGGAAAAAGAAATGGAAATGGGAGTTACTAAGTGCTTAATTTTCTAAGGAATTGAGTGCAGTGATATAGGATGAATAATACCAAAAGCAGGGCTGTTTCTGCTGGTAGATCTCTGTGTCGTTAAAAGTAGATTGCCAACGTTTGATCCTCAGCTGTTCAAAGGTAGCCACATCAAATAATTCCCTTCTTCTCTCCCCAATTAAGTCTGTTGAGTTGACCATTTTATTTTACATTTTCTTGCTTCAAGCTCATAAACTGTAAACTATCTGACTCTATGGGAGTGAGTAATATAGCAGTAATTGTATGTGTATGTATATACATTTTATTTATACTGTCTATAAAATACCAGTATACCAGCAGACCCCAGCCTTTTGGACACTAGGGACCCGTTCAGAGGGGGGAAGTTTTTCCGTGGACCGGATGGGGCGTGATTTTGTATGCTGCCTGCATCCTGCAGATGGGGCTTCACTTGTTTGCACGGCCCCGTTTCTGGCATGCCATGGACTGGGGACCCCTGCAATATACCAATGCTACTCATGCTTCTTATACTTCTGAATATTGAAACTCTTGTGAGAAATGTAGATCCCTTAAGCTTCATGTCTGGTCACGCTTTTTAAATAAATTTTTATTAAAAGAGGAAATAAAAACTTACAGGAACAAATACAGAATAAAGTAAATGAAAAAGAAAGAGAAGAAAAAAAGGGAAAAAGACAAAGGTATAGAAAGAAATATAAATATGGTTAAAAAGTATATCTTACTCTTGCTTACAAAATAAAAGCTTATTCTATTATTAAGAAAAGAAAAAGAAAAGCTAACTGTAGAAGTGACTCCCACATTACAAGTAGATCTCTGCCTTCATTATATTTTCTTTCCAACATAGTTTTTGCAAAACTGGTGCCATAACATGCAACCTTCTTGATTGTATGCAGAGGAAAGCAAAATACAAGTTGTACTCAAATTAAAGAAATCAGATGAATTAGACTGTCTGTATATGCATGTTCAATAAACAAAAAATTACTGAAGCCAGGATTTTCAAATTGGCTCTATGACTCTTAATTGATTTGTGTGATTGTAAAGCTGTACTTAAAGAGGGCTTCCACTGTCATGCAGAGCTCCTGCTTTATTAGCTTGTGGAGGCAGAGTGGGAACATAGGAGCAATGCTTGTGCAAATTAGACTTGCATATCTAAAATTGAATTACTATTAGAACATGTTCCTGGGGCTGGGGGCTCTCTGTTGATGGCCTTTGTGCTTTCAGCAATGAGTGCTTCATCAATTCCAATTTTCTCCTGAGGGCTACCCAGAATCAAGGCATTCTGGCCTAGTCTCACCATCCCATTCTTATAAGGGTGGCTTTTCCTGAATTTTTCTGGGAGACATCATGCTGCATATTGTCACTGAGCCTGCACACCTATTCTGGGAAGTTTGAGATTCTAGTTTATGCTCAGTATAGTGTGTCCAACCAAATATTTCAGGGTGGAGTTTATGAAACCCAACTTCCTGCTAGGAATGTTTGCTGGGAAGGGAAGGAGGAGGAGAAAAAACTAGGTGGGGATAATTAGCACAATAGGGATTGAACAGGCAGGTCTTGCTTTGTGGTCTTGGTTGCCTCCTTTTCTGTTTCCTGTTGGCTCAACGGTATTATAAAGCAACTCAACCCTGTGAGGATTCTCCTGGATGCTTCCCCAGATACCTCTCTAGATGTCGGCTCGGGAGGATGAACCAGTTCCTGGCACATCAGAAGCTGAATGAGGGGTCCTTGGTGCTCTCTGAGCTTGCTTGTTTTCTTGCAATCATTTCCCTAACTAGATAACATCATCAGTGCTAGTAAAGTGTGCTGTTTGCTGTCAGTTTATATTCTGGTGACTTGCCTGTCTGTGTGGGTGGGGAAGGTCTTAAAGATTCTTTGCTTGGGCTGTTTACTTATTGATCTTTGGCAGTTCCTGGATTGGGGCATGGCTTACTTGATTGTTGGTCTGTGTTGTGGTCTGCCAGCAGCCTGCAGAACGGGCAGCAGAGTCGGACAGTGAGGAGGCTGGGGAGGACCATGGACCAGTCCTGGAGTCTGGGGAAGGCTTGGACGAGGGCTCTGCGTCAGAGGCAGAGATGGGGCCAGGGCCATCTGGGAGTTATGCGTGGACTCCAGAGTCTCCAGAGTCGGACATCAGAGAGGCAGAGGAACAGGAGGAGCCTGTTCCTAGTACACACATGTGCAGAGCTGCCAGAAGGCAAGAACAGTTAAAACAAAAGGGACAACTTGGGAGTAAGGCCTGGAGATGATTGGTCCCTACCATAAGGTTTAAAAGAGGAGCAAAGGCACGTGGGCCCTTTGCAGGAAAGCAACATTGTTAATTCTGTTCCCAGTTGGCATTTCTGTTTAATTCTGGACTCCGTGTGGCTTTGCCAAGTAGGTCTTTGGCAGTGTATCAGGGGAGATAAAGGTTGGTGATTATCCCGAAGGACTTCTCCCGTAGGACTTTTTGCAACTAATTGGGACTCAGCTGTGAATGAACGTAATTCACAGCGGTTGCAATAAAAGAGGTTTTTGGGACTACTCATGTGTTTTAATGACTCAGGAAGCCTAGATCACAACAGTCTGCAAGAAAACAAGCAAACTCAGAGAACCCCAAGGACCCCTCATTTCAACCCTGAAGCTACAAATATTCTACTTTATCAGAAGCTGAGTTGATTGGTGGCTCTGAGCAGCTGTCTGTGAGGGATTTGGCTGAAGCGCAGCTGCAGCAGAAAAATCCTGACAGATCCAGGTGGGGAAGGGATGCAGCTGCAGCCCATCAGTGGTAAGGAAGAGGATCTGCCTTCTGCACCTGATCCAAGAACACATAAGGCAGAGAAAAGGCAGGAGCAGAGAAGCTCAACCAGATTATTCTTGAGGAGTAAGCCTTGCCCTTTATGGGATGCACCAGCAGCTGGCTTTTTAGCACAGCAGACAGATGGAGGCGATGCTGGGAACAACATGTTTGTTTCTTAGCTGTGTGTATTCTGGTCATTGTGATTCCTGCCTTGCTTTGGATTGACACTGTGCCTTGATTTGGATCATGCCTTGGAAACTCTCTTGTGTTGTGGATTTAAGTTTGCCTGGTGGCTTTATTTTGATTGAGAAACTGTCAAGGGCCTTGTGGGCTCTTTGGCCATTGCTTTTGCTTTCTCTCTCTCTCTCTCTCTCTCTCTCTCTCTCTCTCTCTCTCTCTCTCTCTGTGTGTGTGTGTGTGTGTGTGTGTATGAGAGAGAGAGAGAGAACCCCAAGGGATGTGCTGCACAGCAAGAATGAGCCATTTGTGCCACTCGAGGTCACTGTAGGAAAACTAGCTACTGGAGGAGAGGCCTCACCCATGTGGCAGCTTCATTTAGCGTTTGCTCAGTAAGCAAAGGCTGAACTCAATAGGAAGCTGTTTAGCCCTGCTTTGACCTGTGAATATATGGAGGTATTTAAAGTCGGCAGTGAAGGAAGTATCTCACACAGTTCCAATCTTTCCTACATGCTTGGAGATTAGAAGAGGCAATATATTTGAATGCAAATATTCCCCTCCATGCAATAAAGCCGGTTCCAAGATTGTGCAGAGACTTGAGTTCATACAAATGTGAGCACAGTGCAGCTGTCCTTCAGAACTCTGGCAGAAAGTTTAGAGAGGGGGAGGAGTCAGGAGTAGCATATGTTTCCCTTTTCTCTGCCCAGTTTGAGTTTAGCTTAATATCCGAAGAAAGGTAGTGTGAAAACTACTAAACTGAATACCTGTTGAGGCCCCAAATATCTTCCTTATGCTCCTCTTTCTAGTGTAAACCTCAGCATTGGATGCCACTGGATTCATGACCTCTTTCAAAATAAAACATGTTTTTTTTAACCATCCAGTTTGAATCCAGAGGTCTTTGCAGAGACCTCAACTGGTACATTCTGCTCCCAAAACTAACTCCCCCTCACAGATACTTTATTATTATTATTATTCAGTTGTGTCGATTTTTGGAGATTGCTTGGACAGGTGTCTGCTGTTTTCTTCACAGGGTTTTTCAGACGTAATTTACCTTCTTCCTAAGACAGAGAAAGTGACTGGCCTAAAGTCAGCCAGCTGGTTTTGTGCCTAAGGCAGGATTCAAACTCATGGATTTCTCGTTCCTAGCCTGATGCCTTAACCACTGTACCAGACTGGCTCTCCACTAGTACTTACATCAGAATAAATAGCTGTGGGGCTGTGATCACAGACAACTGAAAGAATAATAAAAAATAAGATAGCAATTTATAGGTGTTAAACCTTTAAATGCCTCTGAGAATTCAAATGTCCTCAAACAGCACACTTTACTTATTTATACATGCCCTGAAGGAGCACTGAAAATATCTGCTGTTGAACTTTTCCCCCTGGTAATCAGAAGCTGGCAATAATTTTTACTTAACTGTTATTATTTATTCATTATTAATTAGTTCAATTTATATGATATTTTGATTTCAAGCCAGCATCCAACTGGGAATAGCCTATTTTAGGTATACACTAAAAATTGGAGCTGTTTTGATGGGGCTTTTTTCCCAGTTTTGAAAGAATAGTTCTTTGAAATAACGTTCAAGGTCTGCACTATTTTAAAGGAGAGAAGCTGCCAGATAAATGTCAGGGCCTCTCTATGTTTGGTTTGGATTCTGGAGAATACTGTTCCTGTGGTATGTAAAGCAAGAACTCCATCTAACTCTTATTAAATGTATATTATTCCTGTGGGACCTGTGGTCTCTTTTGTGATTTCTCAGAACTCTGTTCAAAATATAGCATACAGTCTATACATACAATTCTAAACACTATATTTTTCTGGTCACAAACAATTATTTTTCTGCTTTTGAATTTAATGATGAAAAAGAAAGTGGGAAATGACTTCTTACAAGGGAATAATTTTGAGTCCAAGGTAAGTTAACTGAAGGAAGGTAATAGAAAGAAAATTATCCCCCTCCCTCTTCTCCCAGCCTCCTGAAAAGACTCTGGATTATCTCAGGACCTACTTTATCTATCTGTCTTTCTGTCATATTTGTAGGCTGCCCAATGTGGACAATTCTGAGTGGTATATCGATTAAAACATAAACAACAATCAAACACCATAAAAAAAGAGAATAGATATATGAACAGGGAGACAACAAACACAATAAGAGCAAAGCAACCCACAGTGAGCCCAGCACCTGGGAAAGTTGAGGCTGTTTGTATCTCTGAGGGGATGCTGTTACAAAGGATAGGTGTCATGATGGAAAAGGTACCCCTCCCAGACCCCATCAGATAGCATTATTCGATAGATAGATCCCAAAGCATGCTAACTGTCAGATAATTCTGGATCTACAGATATCACAGGAGAAAAATGAACCTTCAAATAATCAGTGTCTGGAATGGCATTTTTGGTTGACAACCAAAAAGCTTGAATTACACCTGGAAACATAAAACAAATATTATATGGGCACATTGAGACATTGCCCATTAATTGTTTGTGCTGTTGCAGCATTCTAGATCACTGAAGTTTTCAAGTAGTCTTCAAAGACAGCCCCATGCAGAGTGCATAACAAAAATCCCAATGAACCTCTCAAGGTTGAACCTAAACATGTACGTTCTGATCCAGACTTTCCCCAGCCTTCAGACAATGGTATGAGACCTTGACAGCATTACTTGGTCAGTTTGAAAATATACAAATGAATATCATCACTAGGCTGATACCTTACATAAAAATTAAACAGAAGGGATAAGAGCATCAAGCTCTATGGTACCTGGATTTAGGGTGCAGGGATTTAGGGCGCAACACTTCCTCCGCCCCCAGTCAATGACTAAAATCAAACAAAGAAGAGGGAAATTGCGTTGCAACACATAACTTTCCACTCTCAGTCCTTGCAAGTCAGTCTGGAAGGATAGCATGATCACTGGTTTTGAAACCTCATTGAGAGATTAAAAACACCTATGACAGATGCACTATCCCCGGGTAGATTAAAGCCAACTAATGTCCCATACACTGCCCAGCAGTTATGCCTTCTGATGGAAGCAAAATGTATGTGATGAGACAGAAACAAATGTGATATCTGATGGTACCTTCAAAACAAACTTTTAAACTTTAGTCAATCACCATGCCAAAGAACATACGTTTTTAACAATGAAGATTAAATTTGAATATGGCAGATAAGGACAATTTTAAAAATTCACTTAAAGTTGAATGTGGCACTCTCCTTTCCTCGGCATCCTAAGGATATACTTATTTTGCTGAATGATTAATTCACCAGTGTCCCAGCTCTGCCAAAGATCAAAGGTCAGTGACAAGTGCATAGTTTCTTTATACTGTGACAAACCTGAAGCCCATCCGGATGATGACGTGATATGAAAGGCTGGATATGAAAAATTGCCATGAATTGGGCAGCTGCTTGCATCTTTCCTCCCGTAAACATCCCTTTTCCTATGGTTAAGGAGAGCCTCCATGACCTAATTTTTTATTATTTTTAAAAGCCTGAGTGACTGGAAAGTGAATGAAAAAGAGAACTTTATTTTCATAAACTTCTGTAGGGAACTTAACTTGAAATTCTGTCCTATGTATTTAAAATTAGTGAATAAGAATAGGATGAGTTTCAGATCGTTAGTTAATACAGATTAAACAACTTTTATTATACCTGTTTCTTATGACTATTTATGGGATGTCCTTCCTTATCAATAGATCACAGTCTAATTAATATAATCATTGAATAAAATATGTAGAATACAATGGAGACTAGGAGGAAAGGAAGAAAGCCAGTCTGATGTGCTGGTTAAAGCATCAAGCTAGAAACTGGGTGTTTAGTCCTGCTAGGCATAAAGCCAGCTGGGTGACTCTAGGCAGGTCACTCAGCCCTAGGGAGGAGGCAGTGGCAAACCACTTCCAAAATGAGGGGTCCTTAGTGCTCTCTGAGTCTGTTTGTTTTCTTGCAGATGTTTTATTACATTCATCACTAGCACTAATGATGTTACCTAATTTGGGTAATGAAACATCTGCAAGGAAACAACCAAGCTCAGAAAGCACTGAGAACCCCTCATTCAATCCTGAGCTACAAATATTCTCCTTTATTGGCATTTTCAAAATCTTGCCAAGAAAAGTTCAGGGACTAATCCAGGCAGTCACCATGAGAGGACATTGACTTGAATGCACAACAACAAAAACAATAACACAAGGAAAGTCATTTCTAATTAGGTTGCACAAATGGAGCCTCTAGCAGTCTTCTGATAAAGCTGATGTAGTAGCTGCATTTAAAAAGAGGTAACAGGTCGGAATATAGCAAAAGGATTGTTGTTAGTATTTATTCACAACAAGCAAGGTGCAGAGAGGAAGGAAAAATTGATGGAGATAAGCTGATTTCATTGCCAAGGCAGCAAAGGCTAAATATTTTTAAAGCCCAGAATATCCAGATAACATTTGGAAGTGACTCAGACTAATTTGTGGAACTATAAGGAGGAGATACAACAAAATCAAAACAAGCGAAATTTTGCTTTAATAGCCGGTCTCAACAAAAGTAATTGTAAACATCTTGTGGAGTTGATTTCATAATCTGGTGTACCTATGTGGCTAATACAAGGCCTTCAGATTGTGTACACAAATTTTAACCTGAAAGTTAATGGAATTGCAGGGATCATGGACAATGATGATCCATCAAAGTTAGAACTGATTTTTCAACCCTTGTAGATTTTTAAATATCTACTTCTTTAAGATTAAATAAACAAGTTTAAATGGGGAAATTGGGAGCCTCAAGGTATAGAGGAAAAGCATAATATAAATATAACCTTTCTAAAGGAAATCACAAAAAAGTATATTTTCATTTTATTATGTAATTTGAGAAATTAGAATTATGATTGCACTAAGAACATTTTAAAATAATAGCAACAATAATAATTTCATTTACATGTGTTTAAGTTTGTTTATTGGTGGATATTGGAACTTGGACTCTGTACAAAAAGGTGATTTTTTAAAGAGATTTACCAATGTAGAAATGTGACCTTTTACTTGCATTTTGAAGTCCAGTTTCTGGCATCAGAACATCAAGGGGAAAAATGGAAAAGTCCCAGTTATGTCTTGGACAGCTGTTGGTAGAACTGGACGAGCAAACCACTTATGTACTAGAAAATAAGAACGGAGAGATGTGTAATGAAAAGGCATCATACCTTTTATATTTCCATGTTTAGGTATTTTACATATTTATATATTCTATGACACAGTAATTTAATACAATCATGTTCTCTGTTACAAGATAAACATATATACAACTAAAATAACTGCAGTACTTCTATGGAGATTCTCAGTCATCCAGGTCATGGTTGTCCCAAAGGTGCTTTTTTCAAGAAGCAACTGGATTTTCTGGGTTTTTTTGAAGATGTTTGGAGAGCTGAAGAAAGTTCTTGGATGAGAAGCAAAACGTCTTCAAAGAAAAACCAGAACGCCCAGTTGCCTCTTGAAAAAGCACCTTTGGGACTTCTGGAATTCACATTAAATATTTATAGCTCTTCAAAGGCAATGGCAAACATTCTCCTACTGACTTTTTGTTGTGAGCCAACAAGTTATTGTAGGGGTTTATCTCTTATTGTACTGCTTACCACTTTTCGGAAAGGATATAAGTCTAGGCCATTCCATTTTGACTGACTAGATTAGTCGGTCAAAGCTAGATTAATATTGGGATAAAATTTCTCTGCTTCATGTTTAACCAAAAGATTGATTTTTTGAGGAATAGGAAATAGGAGTTTCTTATTAACAAGTAAGAGTTTATATGACAAGGGAAAAATGAACTTGTACTCTTGTGTTACAGATTCAGTGGTTCTTTCCTCTGACTCCGTTGGACGTTCAATAGGCTCAGGTACAACTTCCCGTCCCCTCTTCTCTCTCATAAATAAAATTGCCAATTTATGTGTGACAGTCATGTTGGGAGGCAGATAAGCAGCTGTTAATCCCAATTCAGGATAACCCTTCATGATAGTCTTTGAAGGAAATTTGATGAGTCCTTTGCAAATAAGTAATTAAAGAGAATATAGTCTTCATACTCTTTTCCTGTTCCATTTTTATTACTTAAATTGTGCTTTTGATTCTATTGGTTGGGAATCTGGAAGTTATAGTCTCAACTCATCTGGACGGCACTATATTGGAGAAGGCCAAAATAGAAGGTCACATTGCAAATAAAAAAAAATCTTATACATAAAATTTAAACTGTAATATCAGCAAGCTGCATTAGATAAACAAAACAAGTAGAGAAGTTTAACATGATAATTGATAATGGTTTATAGCAACAAAGCAGAACAGGATTTGTAATTTAAGTTAGTAAATCCCTGGCTACTTTCCTTGTCTGTTTTGTGAGTTTGCTAATAATTAGCAGCAAAAAGATTCAGATAGGCTTGAGTGCTTTGGTTCATGTTATACCTATTTATTAAAGTAGCCATAGAAATGCCTGTCATTAGAGAAAAATGATATTCCAAAAGAGGTTATATCAACCAATTTATCTTTCCAAACGGAGAAAAAAATGCAGATGAGAGAAGATGGAACTATGTCCTTCCTTACATATAACTCGAATGTTTTTTTCTGCAGCTGGAAATAGAGTTCAGGGAGACACTTCTTTCTTCTTCTTAATTTTTGGAATGGTATTGACTTGAATTTAAAAGCAGTGTACTCATTTTGTGTTAGAATACCTATGAACCAGCGTGGCACATAAGGTATAGCTGTAAGTTGTGATCGATGAATGATTTAGCTAAAAATCACAAGATAGAGTTCTTAAAAGGTTGTACTAAGACCCCAATTAAAGAATTTTCAGCAAGGGACTATAGCTTAGAAGAATAGGAGTAGATTTATCCTTGGTCAGCTTTAATCCATGTAAGTATGTGGCCTAAAAGAAGTTCTGAACCACCTTCTCTTTAAAGTCAGTTAGCTCTTGTCTTACGAAAAATCTCTTTTCAGTATACCGATTAACCGATTATATTGTGATAAGAATATTTACTGCCTTCCAACATGGCCCCTGGCTTTTTGCCTGCTGTGCACTCACTGAAAATTATTTGAAAAAAGAGCTTTGGACTTCACATGAGTTCATCTCCTCTTTTTTGCTGTTCAGTAAAGTAGATCAACTATTAAGGCAACATTGTTAGCCTGAATGAAATGATGCTGCAGCTGAAAGCACAGAAGCCTGAAAGAAGTCCAAATATTCAGTGAATATTATAGAGGTATTTCATTCATATGAGGTCCAAAGCACTTCCTCCAAATAACTTTTGAAATATACACAGCCCTGCTAGAAAGCAATCAAATATAGCTTGCTGCTTAACCCCAACAGGGACACCTAATTGAAAGGGTGTTGCTCGGTTACTAACCCTGGACTTCAGTCTTTTATAAGTAGAGGCTGCTTCTGCTCTTCTCTCTGCAAATCTAAAGGTAATTGAACTGGATGCATGATTTTCTCCCTGATTGCCTAGCCTTGCCTGGTGAAGGGAAATATGCTGGAATTTTAAAGAAAAAACAAGTGGGTTCATTCTATAAAACCTCTCCAGTAGATTCTCATGTAGCACCAAAGCCTCAGAAGTGCTTAAATACAATTAAAAGAAAATAATTTATTTCCTTTGTTTTAACAGATTTGAACTATTCTCTTTTGTATCAGTGGCCAAGTAGCCAGGAGAAGCTTGAAAATGGCTGCAGTTTATGATATTTCTGCATGTTGAAAGTAATTTAGGTTTAAGACTGCTCTTGGCTTTAATGTGCTTCAAGCTCTGCTAGTGAAAAAAAGTCTCTGTAACAAGGTTTGAGTTGTGTGATCTATTGCTAAATTGAGGGATAGCTTTCCTTGTTGAAAGAGGGGGCTGAGAAGAAATCCAGATCTTTTGTGCCTCTTGCAGTACTCCCTTCACAACTTGCTGCAAATCTGGGAACAGATCAGTGGTGAAATGTAAAATTTGTTACTACCGGTTCTGTGGGCATGGCTTGGTGGTGGTGGGGACTGGGTGGGCGTGGCCAACTCTTTTTTCCTTTTAAAACCATTTTTTCTACACCCTCTTCAGTCAAAGAGGTTGTTAAAAAATGCTTTTAAAAGCCTCTGACGATCAGGCAACTCAGCTGGGATCGTCAGAGGCTTTTAAAAGCATTTTTTCGGCCGAAGAAGTTGTAGAAAAAATGCTTTTAAAGATAAATTTTAAAAAGCCTCTGATGATTGCACGGCTCAGCTGGGCATGGGGGTGGGGCAGGGATTTTTGCTACCGGTTCTCCGAACCACCTGCCGCCATCGCTACGATCCGGTCCGAACCGGGAGCATTTCACCCCTGGAACAGATAAAACTAAAAAGGAACCTTTCACCTTCCACACTCAGCCATTGTTAGTATAGGTAGCCTTGAGTCATGATGATAATAGGTACCGGAATCTCCTTTGCTAAGCAATACAATCATAAAGCATGACGTTACTTGTATGTTAGTCATGACAAGCTTTTGCCTTTGCCTTTGTTAGGCAATCCTGTCGGTTGTTAAGCAAGGATCCATCCCAATCTAAGTCATTCTTCCCTGCTCCGGACCACAGAAATACAAGAGACTACCTCCTCTGCCTCCAGCTCCTTCCACCCACCCCTTTCTCATCCCACCCATCTCTTCCCTTTTGGCCACGCTGCATAGTGGTACTCGTTAATGGCATTGGGGCTGAAGTAGAGACCTGTGGCATTCAGCAGTCGCAGCTAGCTGCCCCCCCATCCCTGAGCCTCTATTTCAGACCTGATGGTGCTGCTGTTGCCGAGTGCTACCTCAAACCTCTGAGGCTTCTGACTGCCATTCTCCACACACAGTTCTCACAATGCTTCAGAAAGCCTTTGGAAAGCTTCTGAGGCTTCCTAAGAGTCGCAAGAATGGCACATACTATGTGACAATTAATGACATGTTAATTAATTAGTGGCAATTAAGAAATCTTGTTCCACAGTGATGCCTATTTTTATTTGAAATTACAAGAAATGAGAATAAAATGATAGACTAGAGGAAGAGATAATTTCATTTAATGATTGAAGACATCAGGATAGACCTGCTGTAGTTATAAAGCCGGCTGGGTGACTTTCTTTTATCCCTAGGAAGAAGGCTGTGGCAAACAATTTCCAAAAATGTTGTCAAGAAAACTGCATGGACTTGTCCATGTAGTTGTCAGCAGTCAAGACTTACTTAAATGCACCAAAATTTTCAAAAAGGTACACGCAGTAGAGACAGAATGTGCAAATAATTTGAAAACATGGGATGTTTAAGAACACTAGCTAAATAATATTATCTCTCTCTTTATATGGGCAAATAGCAATAGAAAATTACAACGCCATCTAGATAGAATTAGATCTAATGTCATTTGTGCCAAATAGTACTTTTATAACATTTCTGAAATAAGTGGTAACGTAGTTGCTACTTTAAAAGGGACATTTGTGTGTCTTGTGTATGTGTGTCGCATAATAAGAAAACACAGCCATATAAGATGTTTAGAAAAATATGACTTAATAGAGCAGATTCATGAAAGGGTTGTTGTGTAAGTGATAACACCTGAGATATCAAAGATATCAAAGTTATCTACTTTGCATTCATAATTGCCATGGTTCCAGTAATAACTATAATGATCTCATCTTGTGGAGTAAGCACAGGAGAAAATACCATATAACCAAACCTGAATATACTTTATTAACAGATTTCTGAAGCATATGCATTTAAGGAACATTGGCACCAATTTTATTTGTTAAATTGATCATCTAGAGAGGACAAGTGTGAATATCAAGAACAGAATAATCTTTAAAAAAGAAGAATCTTCCATGAAGAAGAGGACAGTTTTAAATAGATTTCTTTTGGACTGATACTCTCCACAAAATTACCATAGACTTTTACAAGCATTGTGTTCTTGCAGTTGAAGATAAAATAAAGCTAAGAGCACTTAGTGTCAAGAAGAATTGTATCCCAATCTTCAACACCCCTCATAGTGTGTGCCTTGGTGTAAAATTACATTTATGATCTGCATGCTAACGTCTTTCAACAGCAGTATTGAGAATTTTACAATCAGCTGATTTAACGTTCTCTGCCTTCACCATTAAAGTTTCCATTGTTTGATTATGCGTCAGTCAAATACATCAATCTGCAATTTCCTTATATATAGCATAGTCAGTAAAAATAATTCTGCCACAGACTGGCTTTAATTGGTCTTCAAAATATTAATATCACTTCAGAGATATATTTTGACAATGAAGATAACTGAAGTAGTGGATAACTTCTGCCTTTCAGGATCAACTATGAATTTAGTAAAGGAACCAGGTCTCAGATTCTGCAGACTAGCATTTATAATAGGAGAAGTCTTAGAAAATATATTCAGATGTCAAGACGTGTTTATACTCACAAATGTAAGAATCATGCAATAACTGATTTTCCTGTGAAATGCTATGGAGACAAAATTTGGACCCTGAACAAGCCTGAAAGAAAGTGGGATGCTTTTGAATGTTGGTGTTAAAGACTTTGGGGGACACTGTCGGTAGCCCAGAAAACAAAAGGATAATGGAACAAAGCATTCAAGAGTTTTCACATGGAGATTATTATTTGCAATCTTTTGCAAAGATTTAGCTTAGGAAAATTATAATATGAGAAAGGATGGAAGAAAAGAGTATAAGAGGATAACCAACAGCAAAGTGGAATACAAAGCTGTTGGGTGCAATGTTGGAAGACTTGAATGCCTGGTTGATGACCAATGATCTGGAGGTCTATCTGTGTAGTTTCTAAGTGTCTACACCAACTTGATGGAACATAATCTGTCACAATCAATCAGTTAATCAACCAGCCAGCCAGCCAACTGAAGAAATGTATTGGGGACATTACCTATAAATGAATCACCTAGCATTGATTTCATGTCTAGCAAGAAACAATTCTAAATGAACAACAAAAAGTATTTTGCAGAATCTTAAGAGTCAGAAGAAATATTAAAAAATAATCTAATCCAAAGCTTCCTTCATGCGGAATATGCTAACGCATTTTAGATCGATGACGCATTTTAGAGTTTTGACTCTAAATATCAAGAAATGCTATCTTGAAATAGCATTTGCCTTTTTAGTGGTTACATTGTATTGTTGATTTATTTGTATTAATTGAGAACATTGATATTTTTTTCATATGTATTAATGCCAAGTTAAATCCCCCTCATCCCATAATTATGCCTTCCTTTTTTTCTCTCTATACACATAACTTAATTTTTCTTCCTTTTACATTTCAACCTTTGATTTCAGTCCTGTTCATTATTACATACTGTCTGAATTTTTTTCTCTTGGTAAAAAGAATACTAAAGTTAGTTTTCTGTCATTTACATATTTAATAATTTAATAATCATATTTAATGATCATCCCCTTAGTGCCTTCAAAAAGTCATTAATAAAAATGATTCTCCAAGCCAATACAGAGTACTCTCTGTGTACCATGTCTCAACTAGTTATAAATCCATCTAACAGCTGTATCATCTAATGTGTTATTAGTAAGTATATTAGAAATTGTCATGATTTGTTGAGACAAAATACACTATGACCATGGAATTCTGACTATCAGAAAAGATTAGGTTAGTCTAATATGATTGCTAATTGAGAAACCTTTACTGATTTTTAATTGTTCCATTTCTATCTACGGTAAGTACTCACTAACATGGTGTTTACTAAGAGCTCATATAGTAGTATTTATAGTATAGATGTCAAGCTGAGAAACCTGCAATTTCTGAAATCCTTCTCTTTTTGAAGCAGAGACATCTTTGACTCTCTTTAAGACTTCTTCCCAGTCTTCTGGGACCTCATCAGTTTTCCATAAATTCTGAAATGTAACAATGGTTCTGTTAGTTTCTTTCCTATTTGCCTTCCCTAATGTCTCAGTAAGGAAAGACTTCCAAGTTCTTAAGATTGTTCCCCCTCCCCCTTATCCTTTCAGAAAGTCCTTTGTCCACCTTGCACATTAACAAATCTCTGCTTTTGACATCTCTTAAAGATTTCCTTAAAGAAAATCTTCCAAAATTAATTGCTCAACTGAATTTGGGGTATTTTGAGTTCTTTCTGATATTACTGAGATTTCCTTGAATCGGTGAATGAAGCTGTACCTGGTGTTTTGGACCGTGTTCTGTGGTATCCAGTACAACCAATGTGAGCAATAAAATGTAGGAGAACTACTCAGAGCAGATCACAGAGACAAAAGGATTTGTTCTGGAAAATTTCAGTTTATGCAGTATGTAGAAGAGTACAAAAAAGACCTTAAAGCTGTAGTCTTCCGGTTTGGCATTGCGGCGAGACAGTTGGGGGAATAGCGGGCTCTGATGAGTGCCGCGAAAATCCTGGCTGCTGAACTGCCGCTGATGGGTCTTCGGACCGGAACCATCCTGCAGGGATGGGGAAGAAAGAGGGGTACCTCGGACAACCAAGAGGAATAGGCAAGTTCCTCAGAGGTCAGAGGGAACCCTCTGTGAGTCGGCGGCGGGGGGCAGCAGCCATAGCAACTGCCACGAAGCTGGGACAACCGGATTAAGAGATGTGCAGGAGGAAAGTGGAGTGAAACAGAACTCTCTGAAGCCGGGTGAGTGATAACCAACACAGGCTTGTAACAATGCTTAGAGCAATATTTTTAACTATAAGACCCCTAGCCTTAAAACAGTGGCTGAACAACAAAGGGGCTATGGAAAGTTAAAATGTAACTTTAAAGAGACAAAGACCCGACAAACAACTAACTCTGGAACAGAACTAATGGGATTAAATATCAAGACATGGTGAAAAGACTGGATATTTTAAAATTTGAACTGGATCTTAAAAAAGAAGAAGATTTGATATTCTTAAAATCAAAGGAAGAAGAGTAATTAAATTGGACTGTTATATAATTGAAACAAAATGGATACTTGCATGACTAATGGAAAATGTGGATTGTAGAGGGACACCTTCTGGTTTAAAAAGGAACATTGCAATTCGTCTTTGTTATGGAAAATTCTGAACTTTACAGATAACAGCCTTGGGATTTTGTGGAGGAGGTTTTTCTTCTTGTCTCCAGGCAGTTTGATTTTGGTGAAAAGAAAAGGAAATTACAATGGAACTCCTATAATTGGAATAATAATAATTTAAAAAACTGGCGCAGGAATAAAAGAAGGATCTAGCGCAGGCTCAAGAGAAGGGAACTTGATGCATTATGTCTGGAATAAAAATAAAAAAGATTTAATATGACATATGGAGGACAAAATTTGAAGACTTTGAAAATGGAAGGAAATATATGCTAGCAGGCGAGAAAATGAAGAAATAAGGAATACATGGCTGGAAGATTAAAACAATGTGTTTAAAAATGAAACAATGTATAGGTGGATAGTAATAATAAAAAGGAGGTTTTTATAGACAAATATGCATGAATAAGAATATGAGAAAAATATGACATAGATATATAAAACTGAAATATTGATGGAAATTAGAACATAAGAGAAATGTTAAAAGAGATTTATAAATATATACAAAGGTATGTTTTAAGTAAGAACCATGTCTCAATGTTAAACTGTCAAAAAAAAGATAATGATAAATATGATTAACTGAAATAAACGATGTATAGATGGATGGAAACAATCAAAAGAGGACCATGCTGGGATTAACAGTAAAACTAACTATGATTATGCTGTGTTTAACAGCCAAAAAATAAAAATGATTATGCTGTGTTTGACAGCCAAAAACCAAAAAATGACTATGCTGTGTTTAACAGCCAAAAAAACCCAAAAATGATTATGCTGGGTAGGACAGCAAAACAAAGAGGATTTTGCTGGGAGTAACAGTAAAAATGAAATGATTATGATGGGTTTAACAACAAAGACAAAAATAATGATGCTGGGTTTAACAGTAAAAATAAAATGACTATGCTGGGATTAACAGCCAAAAAATAAAAATTATTATACTGGGTAGGACAGTCAAAATAAGGAGGAGTATGTTCAGATCAACAGTAAAAATGAAATGAATAAATTGGGTTTAATAACAGAAATTAAGATGATATTGTTGAGTTCAACAGTAAAAATAAAATGATTATGCTGGAAGTAACAGCCAAAAATTTAAAATGTTTACATTGGGAATAGTAACAATGAAATGATTGTGTTAGGATTAATAGTAAAGTAATGAAGATGATTATATTGGGAGTAATAGTTAAAGTATTTTTTAAATGCTTACAATAACTGTAATTATTTATATTGTTAAAATATATCCATCGAAGCAAAAAGAAAGAGAAAAATAGAATGATATTTGGTTAGGATATTTGGTTCTTGCATGAACTGGGCAAAGCAATAACGCTAAAGTGGGAAAGGATGTGTAAGAAGAGTACCAAGTGTGGATTGTAAATCCTTATTGAAATTGGATGTGCTCTCTAATACTTTGAAGCCATCACATTGAAAAAGGTACACAGTGGATTTCCCTCCTCAATTCTTTTTGATCTCAAAATTAGATATCCACTGGATTTTGAATTTTGTGGTGTGTATGTGTGCATGAAGGAGGGAGGGAAGGATATTGAAGCTTTTAGCTAAAAAAATTTCTAAACCTGTATTTGGGCCTACATATGGCTTTATGGCACTGGAGATGCTATAAAGATCTTCTATGTGACTCCATGTGACAAACAACAGTTTGATATTTTTTTGTCTAGCTAACACAAAACTGTTCATTTGAGTCTTGACACAATGAATAAATAGTTTAAAATGAAAAAGAAGGCCTTTGAATTCTCTAGCTATTCTGGAAAGGGGAGTGGGGAGTCAGTTCTAACGCTTGACAAAAATAAGCTGATGTTGACAGAGAATGCTACAAATACTTTTTAAATGGTTGCCCCCCCCCCATATAAGTTATCTTTGGAATCAGAAATAAATGCCTAGCATGGAGGGTTGCTATATTAGCAGTGGTGATGATGTGCCATCAAGTTGGTATTAATACCTAGTATGGCTTATCCTCAACGTGACATTTGAGTTTTCTCAAATGTACATTCATTTATTTTTTTTTAAATTTGATTTATATGCCGCCCTTCTCCGGAGACTCAGGGCGGCTTACAATGTGTTAAGCAATAGCCTTCATACTTTTGTATATTTATACAAAGTCAGCTTATTGTCCCCACAAACTGGGCCCTCATTTTACCTACCTTAGAAAGGATGGAAGGCTGAGTCAACCTTGAGCCTTTGCTGTTATAATTAACTCAGTCTTACTTGCTGCTGGTCATTCTTGTCTCTTTTCATTTTTCCTGGCATTATGGACTTCTCAGGGGAGGTTTAGCAACACTACATGTGAAAAAGATTTTGGGATAGTTGATGAATGCAAACTTGGTTGTCAAATACTGCAGCAATTTTTATTATTAGCCCTTTTTTCTATTGCCCATCTGTAGCTATGGGATGGGAACCTCTCTGGGTGAGAATCTTTCTAGAAGAGGCCTTTAATCCATTTGTATTTGCAGTAGAATAATCCCTAGTCTTTTATCTTAATTATTTGACATATTTTGCAGATCAAGATGACTTACACTAGAGGTCACCAGGAACTTGTGTATATTACTTTATTATCTTTGACTTTTATTAGGAAATATAATACAACTTCTGAAATGGAGTGAAAGTACCTTTTCACTTAGGAATGTTTAATTGTGTGCATATATGATATATGTTTCCCTGAATGGAATAGCAGTGACATCTAAATCAGACCCAGAAAAAGGGAGCAAATAGTTGGGGCCATAAAGCTTCCCAAGGTCCATGTTCCTGGCTTGCTTATTTATTTATTTTGGATTTTTTTTAAGGCCACCCAACTATGAAGACTGTGGATGGTGGTCTTCAGATTTTGACCAGTCATTCAGGGCTTGTTTAAACTTATAACAGTGCTGAACAAGTGTAGTTGTGACTGGTTCTCAGAATTCTGGCATCACATCATCCCTAAGGCTACATGATCATGACTTGGACAGTCAGCACCCATCTTGTGATTACAGCATCACAGTGCTCATGATTTCCAATATTCCCTGCCAGGAAGTTAGAAGTCACAATCACATGAGGCCCTCGCTTAATGAACTGTGTGTTCCTCATTTATCAGTGGCAACCTGGACTTCTGGAATTGCGATTGTTAAGCAGTGTGGTCATATGACATTGCACTTTATGACTGATTGTAAAGGCAATTCTAGTCCGAATTGCCAATGTAAACTAAGGATTACTTGTAAATCCAATACATGTGTTAAAAACACAACTAAAAAAAAAATGATGGCATCTAATCAATATGACCTGGAGACCATCCATTCTGCCTGAATGCATTGGATGGGCAGAAAAAACAGTAGACAGGCAGTCATTGATTTCTGGGCCCTATGCCATGAAGAGCTTTGTCGTTAATAATCGCACCTTAAATTATACCCAGAAGCCAATTGGTAACCAGTGCAATTTGCAGAGGGGCCATGACACAGGGGCATAATGACAAGCACTTGTTATTGCTTGCACTGCTGCATTTTGAAGCAGCTACAGGTGGTCCTCAACTTATGACCATTTGTTCAGTGATGGTTTGAAATTACAGCAGTGCTGAATGAAGGGATATACAGCTGCAGCACCCCTGGGGTTACATGCCGAAAATAGGGTGCTTGGCAATTGCCTTCTTTTAACATTGACTTCAAGGATACTGCAACTGCCCCCCCCCCCAACAACATTCCCTCATCCCACCCGCTGGATCTCTTGAGTCTCCTTCCCATCTGGCTGTGTCCCACAGGACCTGGATCTGTTTTCCACCCATTTATGTCTCCTTCCTGCACTGCTGGGTCTGGATGGGAACCCACTGAGGACTTGTGGGGACCGAGTTGGGGGAGAAGCAAGCCAAGGCCTGTGGGAACCTAGCTGGGCAGAAGATGTGCAAGGAGTGCCTCAGGCAATGAAGGAGATCCTGGGAGGCCCGGCACAGGCCACATGTGAACTGAGAAAGTACTGCAGGCCTAGGCATGAAAGAAGTGCAAGCCTGGGCCTGCGCCAAGTCTCCCAAGTCCTCTCCAACCACTTGAGGCTCTGGAGATGATTAGGACATGAGTAATTCTTGAGTAGAACTTTCTGATCCACGAATGGTGCAATTGGCACACAACACGAAGCTGGGCGAAGATCCTGCCACCTTCTCTTCCAGCAGGAGTTGTGTGTCTAGGAAGTCCTCCATATTGCAGACCTGATCTGTATGGAGCAGTGCCACCCATCCAGCATCAAAGATGGTATAAGCCTAGAACCAGTGGGCCCAAACCCAAAGCCACCTAGCCTTGCCAGGGTTCAGCTGTAACTTGTTATTCTGCACACAGATTCTTACAATCTCCAAGCACTGGGACAAGTCTTCTACAGCAGGGGTCCTCAAACGTTTTAAACAGGGGGCTAATTCATGGTCCCTCAGACTGTTGGGGGCCTGGACCAGCTGGGTGGGCCCTAGGTGGTCATGTGACTCGGTGGGCATGGCCAATTTAGCAGTCCATTAAACAATACACAAAAATTAAACTTTAATTTGTTTTACTTCTGGGGGTGTTTTATTTGCTTTTGTTTGCATGTTGCTCTTTTGGCTGACTTTTCTTTTTACTAGATCGTATTTTAAGTTGTTTAGGAGTCTAGGGGTCCACTTCAGGAAACTCAGTTTTGCAGCAATTCTTCTCAGCCCCAAGGAGCTTACAATCAACAAGTTTCTCTCTCTGTCTCTATCTCTCTCCTTCCCTCCCTCCCTCCCTCCCTCCCTCCCTCCCTCTCTCTCTCTTCTGGAGGTGGGGGAAGTGGGTGAGGTCAAAAACGGGATGCATAGACTCCCCGGGAGGCCTCTATGTGCCCCATGTTTGGCCTGCAGAGTACTTCTGGAGACGGGGAAGCCAAAAACAAGCCTGTTTTTGGCCTCCCAGGATGTCTGCTCACCCCATTTTTGGCTGCCCCCACCTCCAGTAGCACTCTGCAGGCCAAAAATGTTAGCCTTACCTTCCAGTTCCAGCCTGCGGGGCTCGCAAAGGTAAGTCCTGCACTCGGCCAAAGGGTGGGGGCCAGTGGGTGGATGGAATGATGTGGGTGGGGCAGCCTCATGGTCCCGTGCAGGCCAGATCTGGCCCTCAGGCCATAGTTTAAGGACCCCTTTTCTAAAGTATTGCTTAATTTGCCAGGAATATAGTTGAGTACACTGGTGATCTCTTCCTCCATGGCAACAGATGAGCTCATCCAGTGGCTTCATGTAGTTGTTGCATAGAAGTGGAAACACCAACCCCTACAGCACCAGTAGGGGCAAAGGATGGATCCTCTTTTTCCCCATCACTACCAATTAGAATCGATCCTGGAGAAAGGAGGCAAACCAGCAAAACACTGTGCTGCACTTGTCCAATTCTCTGAGTCAATCCAGAAGAATACCATGGTTGATGGTATTGAAAGCTGCTAAGATGTCAAATAGGGCATGGGTGGATGGTAACCTTCATTCCATCAGGCAGGAGATCATCCAGGGGTGCCAAAAGGACATAGATTGCAAGGGGGATAGGCAGATGGGGTAAATTAAAGCATTCCTGCGATCGTAAGTGAGGATGGACTTGAATTTTGATTATTTGACCATGGGACACTGCAATGGCCATAACTTCAGGCTTGGGTCATAAGTCCCTTTGTTCAGTGCTTTCAACTTCGAATGATTGCTGAATGAATAGTTGTAAGTTGAGGACTATCTGTTTGTAACCGAAGGCAGGGATAGAAAACAAGGAAATGGGATGGGTAGTATGGTACAATATAAACAAAGATGAGTGTAGACAGCAAGGTTTGTTGTACCTAGAATATTTCATTTCTAAAATTCTTAATGCCTCTAAATATTGATGATATATGTGATCCTGTGAAGTAAGCAATAGACATTTCAGAAAATAATAACTAACACCTTGAAACTTTATCATAATATTATGTTTAAAATGTAGCATGGAATTGACTATACTAATTTTACTCTAAGAAAGCACAAGAGATTGGATTGATCTGGATTGGAACAAACGTCAAGGAGTGCAGTGACAAAGTATTAAATACCAGGCTGAATTCTATTAGAGAGGCAGATTTACATGGGTGTTAATATGAAACATCAGCTCCTTTGCTGGTGCTGAGAAAACATGTAGTGTTTAGGAAGCCCAAAACTGTCTTTGCATTAGGGGTCTGTAGGTGAAGTTTCAGCATAGTCATGCAGAATGCTCCCCTGGTCCAGAGACTTGGCCAAGGTCAAAGTAGTCAGCATCTCCTACTTTATGTTGGACAGATCACTGCATATCCCAAGACCTTCAGGAGGCTAATTCATAATCACTGAAATGTGCACCATGTTAGAAATAAATATTATTTGTTAATGCAAATGAAAGAATGGAGGAAAATTTCTACCTTTGGTTATTTGTATTTCCAAATTTTTCTTCTTTGCTCTTGGAGGGAGATACGGGACAGGGGAAATCCTTAGGTAAAGTCAAGATGCTTTTCTTTTTTCTAACCCTGTTCAAGAAAGAGGAGTGGAATGGGGTGGGGAGGCAAAGTTGTAAATTCCAGGAAGTGATTTAATCTTTCTTTGGTTTTTTTACAGTGGACCCATTACAGGCTAACACTCCATGCTTATTTTAGAATTTTAAAAAATGAGGGTCAGTTGTGGGGTATGTATCTAATATAAAATATGCAATTTGACCCTGAATTGCTGAATGTAAACACAGTCTTGGGTTAAACACAGTCTGGTTGATCCTGAATTTCTAGCTTTGAGTGCTAAAATAGGTGCTGTTCCACATTATCTCTGACTCTTCCTCATCCTCCAATTTACCTTTGGGATAAATTGCTATTTTACTGGCTTTCTTAAATTCTTTCTAGAAAACATGTGGTCTTTATTGTTCCTTCTTGGGAAGATACCCTGTGCTTTTGTATGCTTCAGTGAATGTACATTTTGGATCAGTTCTACTGAACAGGGATCATCAGCCTTTAGCGAAGTAGAGCCAGGGATGTAATGGGGAGTAGTTCCATAAAATATTTCAACAAGTTAGGCACTCATGCTCTGCAAGATCTTATTGCCTCAATATGGAGATTTTATTTATACAGTTGACACACATGGAGACATGTTTTGGGGAAGCACAGTAAGAGCCCATTTTAGTAGGAGACTTAATCTGATTACAGGTAGTCCTCAATTTATGAATGTAATTGAGCCTGGTAATTATGGTCATAGGTTATGACCATCATAAAGTAGATCTTCAAGTGACCGACCCAATGTTATGACTTTTTTTGCTCTTGTCATTAAGCATAAAGTGAACACCGTGATCATAAAATGAACCCAATATTTCCCATGGGACATTTTTGCCAAAACCTGGAGGTTAATGATGGTTTTTGGTAAAATCAGAGATCATGGTCCTGTGACTATGGGGTCCGGTTGACAAGCACCCAAAATGCAATTATGTGGCCTGTGGGAAGAACGGCCATTAGAACTTTGGAACTGCATTGCAAATACTTTTTCAGGGGCTCCATCATAACTTCAAATGATCATTAAGCAATTGGTTGTTAAGTTGAGGACTACCTGTAACAACATGGATTTTCTAAGCATTCTTCTATGAACAAGCTTTTTATTTAATTGCTTGGGTTGTCTCTTCTTCAGTAAGACTTGTTCTTCTGTTAGAAGAATGATTGAAGTAACTGAATTATATTTTTCTGTATCCTTCCCAATCCTTTTTACAAATTAGAGTTATACTGAATATGCTCCAATCCCTGGGGACTGTTCTTTTTTTAGAAGTAAAATCTCACATTAGAATTCTTTAAAATCTGCTAAATGGGTAACATCTAGACCCGATAACTTTTTTTTTTTCAACTTGTCAGAAAACTTATATCGTCATCTCTTGCCATAGGAGCCAGGCTAATAAAATTTTGCCAAACTATTTTGTTAAATCAAATAGCATAAATACAGACTCCTAATGTTGAACCCACATATAGTCACCATGGAATGCAGGATTCGGAAGACTTCCAGGTGTAGAGTATGGATCATTCTATGAATATTGGCAGCCAAATTTATGGATTAACATAGAAAATTAAAAAGAATGGGACTGTCAACAAGGTCTGACTTAGAGGATGTACAGTCAGATTATAACATAAATGTAGAAAACAGATTAAATATACTTAACATGCATGAAAAAGATTCTGGTGTTGGGGAAAGAGACAGAAGACATTGTGAAAACTGTAACATAAAGAAATGCAGTATAAAACTTGAAGAGGGGAAAATTCAAGTAGCCTTTAAAACAAGCTATCATGGTAGCCAAAAAAAAAAAAAAAAAAGATGGAAGTTGAAACACTTGGGTAGCAGAAAGAGTGTGTGATAACTGAATGTAGACCACTAGTGTGAAATGCGAAAAGAATGAGGAAAAAGTTTTCAGTCAAAAATGTCAACGAATAGTTTTCAAGATCACTGAAATCACACAAACATTTACATCTAAGGTGGTACTCCAAATGGAAGAGATTTAATATAAGCAAATGTGGTTAAAGGAAGATAGAAAAACTATAGTGAAACTTTTTACAAATGGGAGAATAGTATGACAGAAACATTTGCAGAAAAAATACATTTAGGAACTGATTCCATTAGGGATTGAAGTGTTGTAGCTGTGGTAGACCAGCTGTCAAATAAGAAAGTACCAGGCATAGATGAAGTACTGATTGAACTGTTAAAAACTTGGGGGAAAGGTAGTTAAACAGTTCTGTGTCAACAAACATGGAACAAGATTATGTAGCCTAGAGATTAGAAAGATAGGTGTATGTATCTGTACCAAATAAAGGAGATGTGCGAGTAAAACTAAGTCATTGAGCTAATTCTTTAGAGAAAGTTTTAAATAGAGAACTTAGACCAAGAAAAATGAAATGGAACAAAGGCACAAGATTGGATAACTAAGATGGATAATGGAAAGGGCAAGAAATATACTGATTGCAACAATAGTTTCTACATCAAGCCAATTAGTGAAAATATATCAAGGCAATGTATGAACCAGAAACTAAGGATCATTTGAACTGGACAAGAAGCTACTCTAAAAACTGGTTTTGGAGAAACAGTTTGGTTCAGAATAGGAAAGGTAGAGGGGAAAGGTTATGGAGACCCAGTTTAATGTAGTTAAGGTGCTGACCCAGATATCAGGAGACTGAATTCTAATCCTACCTTAGACATGAAAGCAGGCTGAGTGACTTGGGCCAGTTGTTCTCTCTCTGCCCAACCCACCTTACAGGGTGGTGGTTGTGGGGAAAATAGGAGGAGGAAGAAGTATTAAGTATGTTCACCATCTTGCGTTACTTATAAAGTAATAAAAGGGGGACAAAGCTCTAATAAATATGCATTTTGCCTGTAGGTTTTTAATTTCCAAAATAAATAATATTCTAAGAATGACAGCCTTGAAAGATGTGTAAACAAAATAAGAGATTAAAGCATTAAAAATCTGGGATATATGTTCACAGCATCACTTTTTTAGGTAAAATTAATGAAAATGTATGAAAGCGGAAATGGAGTTAATTAGGAAGACAATGCTTGTGATTTGAGCAAAGAAGCAAAAGTGGGCTCAAGAATGATAAAAATAGGTGATGTGTATAGAAATAAAGAAGAAATGAATCCATCCTAGACAGGACGGTAATGGCAAATAAGATAATGAAGGATATAAGTATTTGTGGGACAACATTGATTAATGGAATGATCTTTCCAGGGTGATGTGTTCGCAGTTACTAAAAGTTGACATTAAGAAGAAGCAAGAGAAAGGTAATTCATTTGAATTATGTATTTGGAGATGGTTCTCCAGCATGAATCATAAGAAGAACCAATAAGCTTGAATCAAATAAAGACTAACTGCTCCCCTGAAGCAATGATGAACGTGTACCAACTTTGCATTTTTGATGCAAGCAGTCAATGAAGTGGGGGAAAAAATTTGCCCCGATTAAAGGAAGAAGGAAAAGAACAAATAAGATGGATGGACAGCATCAAAGAAATTATAGGGCTGCCTATGGAAGTGCTATAAATTATTACTAGAGGCACACTGAGATGGTGAGCATTTGTCCCACTCATTAGGATTTAAGGCATACTCAAGTGTATTTAACTAATCTGTCATCCAAATGACCCAAAGTTTATTTCCTTCCAGAAAGAGCTCATAGTGTCCTTTTGCATTCTTTATTGCCTGTTTACTCCCAGGCCCAGAATTTATTTATAAGTGTTCCAAGGCTGCCAGTTTGTTTATGGGTCAAATACAAAGTTATGGTTGTTACTTTTAAAGTACAATTTGGGTTGGTATATAGTTCTTAACTGAGAAAGGAGCTTTTATGTGGTTTTCCTACAATGAACCATTCACTGAACTTTTTGAGGAAGACTGGCCTCTATTGCCATTGGGTCATTAAATGACTTGGAGATAAACCTTTTCTGTTGCCATCCCAGGTCTTTGGAATGCAGTCCCTGGCTTAGTTGTACAGATTTGTTTTCTTTGTTGGCGTAAACCATATTGAAATATATCTTTGTGAATTGGCTTTTAAATTTTGGTTATTTTTAGTTTGATCTGCATAATGTTTGATACCATGCTCATATTTTATTATAAACCACTAGGAGACTTCAGTAATTAGTGATATAACAAACAGAGATGTGCAATGCTTCAGATTCAATTGCAAAGGGCTGTTTCAAATAGATAGAAAACAGCATCTCGCTATGATTCATTAAAGCAGCCAAATCTGTTCCCAGAGCCTGCTGCTACATGGTTCTGAAAAAAATGGGTTGAGGTTTGAACAACTTGCATAGAGGATTTGTGCTTGCATTTCCATATGTTCCAAAGCCCCACTTCGAAATCCAATTCAAAGCACTGCACAGCTTAATTAAAAGTTTATTTCAGTAATAAATAATATCTATCTGAACATCAATGTGATTTAGAGTATCTAAAAGGGGTGGAAATGAAGCAATTTTGAACCCCTGACTTTACTGCCAGATTCATACTGTTGCTTAATTTGCAGATCTACTCATCTTCCATTTACCTTGATGCTTTTCAGTTATGGCTATCTTGTGCTTGAATAACTCCTGTGATCTTTATCTAAAATCCATAATTTTTGTAGTTTCCCTGCCAAAATGCCTATCAATAAACCAAATAGTCAAAATGTATACAATTGTTTTTGCAAATTTAAAAATATCAAACAAATAGATCAATGTTATACAGATCAAATATGTTCCATAATACAGGTAGTCCTCAATATATTTGGGTCTGGAATGTCCATTGCTAAGCGAGGTGGTTGTTAAATGAGTTGCACCCAATTTCATGACCTTTTTGCCATGGTTGTTAAGTGAATCAGGTGAATCCAGCTTCTCTCATTGTCTTTGCTTGTCAGGCACTGGCTGGGAAGGTTGCAAATGGTGACCACATGACCCTGGGATGCTGCAACTATTATCAATACATGCTGGTTGCCAAGCACCCAAATTTTGATCATGTGACCGTGGGAATTCTATAATACCTGTAAATGAGAGGACATTTTGCAAGTTGTTTTTTTAAAAAGTTCTTATAACTTTTAACAGTTGCTAAACAAATGGTTGTATGTCCAGGACTATCTGTAACTATTTCTAGACTTATCTATATTTTATATTTATATGCTTCAGATAGTCCTTGACTTATGACCACAATTGAGCTCAAAATTTCTGTTGCTAAGCGAAACAGTTAAGCGAATTTTGACCAGGGGTGAAATGTAAAATTTGTTACTACCGGTGGTGGTGGGGGTAATGTGACTGGGTGGGCGTGGCCAACTTTTTTTTTTAAACTTTTCAAAGCATTTTTTCTGCAAATGCAAAAAAATGCTTTGAAAAGCCTCTGCCAATCAGGAACACAGCTGGGATCGTCAGAGCCTTTTCAAAGCATTTTTTTAACCACCTCTTCCGCTGAAGAGGTTGCAGAAAAAAATGCTTTAAAAGTCTCGCTGATGATCCCAGCTGAGTTGCCTGATTGTTTTAAAAAATGCTTTGAAAAGTCTCTCTAACGATCAGGCAACTCAGCTGGGATTATCAGAGAGACATTAAAAGCATTTTTCGGTGGAAGAAGTTGTAGAAAAAATGCTTTTAAAAGTAAAAAAAAAAACAACCTCTGATGATCGTGCGGCTCAGCTGGGCATGGGGAGGGGGGCGCAGGGATTTTTGCTACTGGTTCTCCGAACCAGCCGCTGCCATCTCTACCAGATCGGGCGATCCGGTCCGAACCGGGAACATTTCACCCCTGGTTTTGATCCATTTTTACAACTTTTCTTGCCATCTCGGAAATCACTGCACTTGTTAAATTAGTAACATGATTATTAAGCGAATCTGGTTTCCCTATTGCCTTTGCTTGTCAGAAGTTCACAAAAGGTGATCACATGATCCCCGGACATTGCAACCATCATAAATATCCATCAGTTGCCAAGCATTTCAATTTTTATCACATCACCATGGAGATGCTGTTATGGTTGTACATGTGAAAAACGGTAATAAGTCATTCTTTTCAGTGCTATTGTAACTTCAAACGATCGCTAAATGAAACTGTTGTAAGCTGAGGACTGACTACCTGTATACAGATAGTTCCTGAGTATCAAAAAGCAAGCATCTTTTCTTCCTTTACTGTGAGTAGAAGTGAGTGGCTTCTCAAGAAAGAATGTTGTCAGGCTAGCACTGAAGCTGTTATATTGATGCGTTGGCTTAACTTATGTACACAGTGCTTCATAATTATTCTTGAAAAGTGTCATTTTTTTGTGGCTTATCCTTTGAGGAATGCACTGAGAGAAGATTTAGTTTTCTTCTCTCTGTATAAATATATGGATGCAGCTGGAATATGTGAAGGTGGACAGATTACCCATATATCTACTCTTTCTGCTCTGTTGACTCTTTGGGTGGTCTGTTGGGAACACAGCAATAAGTCTAAGCATTTTTCACTTAGTTGTCCAGCAGCTAGGTTGATTCTAGATGCTCAGAGGAAAACATAATTATGCCAGTGTTTAGTTTGGCACAAAGAATGTATAGTTTATTGAGCTCATGATGCTTAGCTGTTAGTCTCTCTGTTTCTATTGTACATTTATTATTAAATTGTTATCAGTGATCATGAGCTTTTTTGAGTTACTTTCCTACAAAGCTGAATAATGTTGAATATATTACCTCTTTTGACCTAAGGGCTGATGTAATTTCTGAAATGGAAGGGGTTTTTCTTGCAAAAGATGAAGTTTTGCTTCATTCACTACCAAATCAGTGAAACATGCTTCTTGCCACAGTTTCCCCTTAATTCAGTTATCTATAAAGGTTTATGCTAGCTGCGATAATGGAATTATAGTCTACAACTACAAGTAGTAAATTGGAAAAGCCTGTGCTGTTTAAATGATCAGCTCTACTAGTTTACTTTCATTTGGGTTAGTTCTGTCTCGTGTCTCTTTCACACATTATTTGGCTAAAATTCTTCCTTGGTCAACTACTGTTCTGGAATAACAAATTTAGACTATTTAACCTTTGGGTTCCCATAAGTTTAGCATCAGGTATAGCAACAATTCTTCAACTGATAACAATCACAACATATCTAAGTTTTTAAGAAGAGATTGGGCAACCATTTGTCTGAAATGGTATAGAGGCGTGATGGCGAACTTATGGCACGCGTGCCAGAGATGGCACACAGCACCCTCTCTGATGGCATGTGAGCTATCACCCCAGTTCAGCTCTGCTGTGCATGCATGCGTGTCACCTGCCAGCCAGCTGGGGGAGGCACATGTGGGGGGCTGCATGCCTATGCAGGGGGTTGTGTGTGTGTGCATGGGGGCCGTGGTGTGTTCAGAGGGGGGGCGTATGCACATGCACGGGGGTGGGGTGCGTGCAGAGGGATGGGGCATGTGCAGGGGCCCCTGTGTGGGGCATGAGGCACATGCACGGCCCCCCACGCACATTGCATTTTGGGGGTTTGGTTGTGTGCATGCATGCTTTGAGCACTCGGTCCAGAAAAGGTTAGCCATCACTGTTATAAAGTTTCCTGCTTGAGCAGCGGGTTGAACTAGAAGACCTCCAAGATCCCTTCCAACTCTCCTCTCCTCTCCTCTCCTCTCCTCTCCTCTCCTCTCCTCTCCTCTCCTCTCCTCTCCTCTCCTTGTCCGTCCGTCCATCCATCCATCCATCTATCGTGAGTGTCTGGAACAAAGAAAAAGAAATAAATAAAAGAAAGCTAAAAGCATGAGAAATAAGTAAAAAGAAAAATGGAAAAGAAAGAAAAAAGATATAAAGATATAAAGAAGTAGCTTCTGATGTTTACAACATTTATAAACACAACTCTTTTCTTTCTATAATAAATGCTAATCATCAAAACCATAAATCATAAGTTCATTTGTTTTGGATGTATGCTGGAATTCATTTGAAAGCTGAGTTTGGAGAGTTGATGAGGAAATATAAATATAGTCTGTCAAATATGCATCAACACTTAAAGAAACTGGAAATAAACTGCTGGACTTCTTCCATTTATATGTGTCCAGAATTCAATTTAAAATATTTGTTAAATTAAACTCTGCCATTTGGAACAAAGTGAAAAACTGTCAGTAAACTTGTATCTTTTCTGAGTTGAAAAACAATGGCTTCATACTTCTGCTTTATTATTGAATAATATCCATTCTCTCAAAACCCTTTTTAGAAAGTCTTGCAGTATATTCTTGAGGAAACATATTTTGTAGTTTTAATTATTTTAAAATTATCTCTTGGCCTATAATTATAGTAGGAATTGCAAAATATGTTACCACACAATGAAGAGAACTATTAAGATATATAGCACGTGTGTCAAACTCGCAGAGTCACTTTGCATTCACATGACATATCACAATGGGTTTTTTTTCCCTTTGCAGAGGTGGGGTGGGCATGGCATACGTGTGACGCATTCGGCCTGTGGGCCACCAGTTTGACACCCCTGATATACAGTATAGAATGTTATCCTCAGAAAGTTTAAGATGTGTGGACTTCAAGAATTCTGGAATTTCCAGTCCACATATCTCAAAGTTGCTGGGGTTGAGAACCACTGTTCTAGATTAAGTTGAGGATGGTATATTTCAAAAACAGGATGTTTGTATTTTAGGAATTCAATAATGGAATTTACAGAACTCCATTTAACAAGATCGTTGATTAATTAATTATTTTTTTTTCACTTTATGAACAATGCTGTCATTTCCAGTTTAGAAATGTATATATTGTTCATGAAAGGCTCTCTTTCTCTGGTGGGAAATTGATGGATCTACTAAATTCCATGAAATCTGCTTTTGTCTTTCAGAATATGACAAACTGGGATTTCTTCTGAAGTTGGATTCCAAACTGTGAGTAGAATGATGAAAGGACTTTATTTTGATCTGGCATTATCAGATTCTTTTGGAGACAAAATAAATTTTGGTTCTGGCTTTCAAATCACATTACTATAGTATTATGCCAATAAGCAGTGTTATTCAATAGCCAGGACTAAAATTTATTATAAAAATAGAGGCTTCTTAATATGATCGTAATGTTTATCAACAAAAAAGATTCAAAATAAACCATCAAGAACATCATGTGAGAATTTTCATCATAGACCATTCCAGACTACTGAAATTAAGAAATAAAGCCAATTTAATTAAATAGAGCATTGCTGGGTGAGCTTATATGATTTTCAAACCTGTGCATACTTTGGGGTTTTCTTAACATCAGTGTACAGCAGTGGTGGGTTTCAAAATTTTTTACTACCGGTTCTGTGGGCGTGGCTTGGTGGGCGTGGCATGGCTTGATGGGCATTGCAGGGGAAGGATACTGTAAAATCTGCATTCCCTCCCCACTCCAGGGGAAGGATACTGCAAAATCTCCATTCCCTCCCCACTCCAGGGGAAGGTTACTGCAAAATCCCCATTTCCTCCCTATCAGCTGGGATTTGGGACGCAGAGAATAGATGGGGGCAAGGCCAGTCAGAATTTTTACTACTGGTTCTCCGAACTACTCAAAATTTCCACTACCAGTTCTCCAGAACTGGTCAGAACCTGCTGAAACTCACCTCTGGTGTACAGGGAAAATAAGATAATCTGTCCACATATTGCATTAGCCTGATTTGTGAATTACAGTGTCTATGTTCATGCATCACCCTAAGACAAAATTACATTGTAACTTACTGGTGATGAATTAATATAGTCTATTGTGCATACATTATAACATTTACACATTTATAAATAAATTATTTTGCTGACAAAATATCCCTGCTGTCATATTGCTAAATCCTTTACTACGTGATATTTGCCTGACCCTCACAGTTATAGATTTTCACTGTTAGATAAAATCAGGGTTTTTTCTGTGCATTGATTTACAGGTAGCCCTGTAGTCAGGGGTGGGTTCTACTTACCTTTACTACCAATTCGCAACAGGATTGCCTGTGCGCGCTTGCTTTGCTTGTGCGCCTTGCTTCTGCACATGCGCAGATTGCTTCTGAGGACATCAGGGTCAGTGGGTGGAGCCTCCCTCCGTTTTTACGACTGGTTCTATAGAACCTGTCCGAACCGGGGGCAACCCACCACTGCCTGTAGTGACCATTTGAAATTACTGCAGTGCTGAAAAAAAGGCCTTATAACCCATGTATGAAGTTACAGCTGTCGCAGTAGCTTTGTAAGTTTTGTAAGTGTGGGCTGACTGCCAGTGAATTTTGATAACGGGACAGCAGGGATACTGCAATGGCTGTAACTTTTAATAGCCATTTTGAGTGATCTTGATAAAATAGAAAATGCAGGATAGAATTATTTGAAGTAATTTGTAAATAATTTCAGAGATGATGAAACAAAGGTGATTGTAGTTGCATGGTTGAAGCCTCACTCCTTTTTTTTTTATGTGCATCTCATATGAACAAAGCAGTAAGACTTTTATCAAATGGTTGTGGCTTCCATCTTGAATTTTTTAAACTCCTGTATGCACCCTAAATCACATGTGTATGCTGTGGGAAAAAGCAAAAGTAATAAGGACATACCAAGTAGCTGAAAAAAATGAAAAGATAGATACAAGAGAAATGGCAGAATTAAACTTGCTCAAGCAATTTCTGAATGTTATTAGATTTCCTAAGTTGTAAGTATATGTTCTATGTTCAAGGCAGTGTGCAATAGTGGCTACATTGCAACTACCAGCATAATATTATGCTTGTTACCACATTTCAGGCACTATTAATAGATAGCATACAGATAAAGTAATTATGAAATGAAGACTAGATTGGAATAAGTAATGGAGAGTGATAAGCTTCAGAAAAATTAACTGTATTACTTCACAGCAGCAAAACAGAAACTGTGGCATTGCGAGCTTTGCTGATTAGTTAGACACATTTGTCTGAGGCTGCCTTTCCCATCTGAGGTTCTGCAGAACCTCTGGGGTTCCATGTTGTGCCTGGAAAAAATACTTTAAACTTCACATGCCATATAATCCTAGTAGACAAAATGTTGGGAATTTTTATGTACTGTCACTCAGTGCCGGTCTGCTCCTTTGCTGTTGTAAATCTGGATTAGAAATGAATTGTATTGTGAAGTGTGTGTGTGTGTGTGTGTGTGTGTATGTATGTATAGCAATATTAATGCAGGGATTGTCAGTGCCCTCAAAATTCAAGGATTCCTGGAAGAAAAAATCAAGGATTCCTCTAGGGCACGTGTGTCAAACTCGCGGCCCAGAGGCTGCATGTGTCACATGCTGGCCACCCCAACCTCCAGTTTAGTGAAGGGGGAAAAATCATGATAAGTCACGTGATGACAATGTGACGCCACAAGTTTGACACCCCTGTTCTAGGATAAAAAGGTTAAGAAAGGCTGTATGCTTGTGATTTAAGATACCACTAGTGTACATTTCAATTCTTGATTTAGTCATTCTTTCTATTATATTAATGTCCTTCAATAGTCACTATTACATTAGTGTCCTTCAGTGGTTTTCATATCATTTTTAATGCACATATCCTCTTTTTAGGTCTCATTACTTAGGTCTAGTAAAATATCAAGGCTAGGTCCCAGACTTTGATGTATAGATTATTCAATTTGAGCTTGGCTCCGGACGACTCTTGTTTGTTGGCAACAACTTGGAAGTGGAATTTGGGGGGATTTCTTCTCAGTTTCCACTTCGACTATAGCCTTGAGATTTTTCATCCAAATGCTCATTGTTTAGTTTTTTCAAGATGACTCAGAGTCAGTTATGTGTTGCCACCTTCTGTAGTCATACACAGTATTGTGACACAATCTTTTTGCTTGAAGACTTTATTTGGGCTTGTGAAATGTTTTGAGAAGGCAGAAAGGAATGGGACACAGAAGGCAAAATGCATAGGCTGTGTGCAACCAGACTCCCAGTTTCTCCGTCCCTACTGGCTTATTGTGCTTCAATCTGGAAAATGCATCTCAAGGCTCTGAAGGGGGAAAAAAAGTAAATCTCACAAGTCAAGCATTTTCGTCTTCTGATATAGAAGTGGAGAGACTTGACCTTTTAAGCAATGGCATACTTGGGAGGTGAGGACAATCTACTCTAAGGGCAAGCAAGAATCAGTTGTGTTGATCAACACAGCACAGTGGCAATTAAGAGAATTCAAGCTTTCAAGACAGTTTGACTCCTAGTAACTGCCCTTTGAAGATTTCTTGGCAAGATTTTTTCGGAAGTGTTTGGCCCATGCATCCTTTCTACTGCTGAGAGAGAATGATTGGTCCAAAATCACCTAGCTGATTTTGTGTCTGTGCAGGACTAAAACTCACAGAGCCCCCCCCCAAATTTCTAGTCTGGTGCCTTAATCACTACCCTAAACTTGCTCCCGGTAACAGAGAAGAGGGTGTTAAATAATTATTTCCTGCAGGCCCCAAATATGTTAGGTATGCAACTGCTTGTAAGAAGGCTGCTGGCATGTTTGGTGCTCCTGTAATTTGCAGTGCAAACTTTAAAAAGCCGCCTCCAGCAGAGAAACTTTGCTGGAGGTCATAGAAATGTCTTTGCTTCTAAAGTCATTAATCCTTCTAACTACAGTTCAAAGTGTTATCTCCACTTAAGTATCTTCAGTATATGTTTTATACTGAAATAAAACTAATTGCCACCAGTAACTTGCCTGACAACTGAACATCTATTGTTATGAAAGATTTAACTCAAATTATAGTACAGATGTCAGGAATTGGAATTTAAATTTTTGACTTCAGGAGATAATGTTGATTGTAGATCATTTATTTAGTTATTAGATAAATGAATATCCTACCAAATGGATTGGGTAGTTTAGAGTAGTTTAATTATAAAATTAGCAGTTTATGTTGATCTACTTTTAGTACTCATGTTTATTCTGCAAAGTTGGCAAACAAACACATTGTAACAAGTGTAGATAAACCATTTCCTAAACATTAGTAAAGAGGCAGTAAACCCCAACCCTAGTTAATTTTGTGTAGCATGGTCTGCTGATAGTATAAAGTTTCATCATCTCATTTTTAAAATTACAGTATATTGTTTTAAACATTGTTAACAACAAAAAAGAGAGTATTTATAAAAATAGATATTTTGGAAAGTTTCATACAAGTCTTAATAAAACAAGCTGGAATATTAATTTTATTGATTAATTTTATTATTTATTTTGATCTAAGCTTGTCTTGAGGACTGGTTTCATATTAACTTATAGTATTTTCTTAATTTGAAGCTTGTTATTGATAATATTCCAGCTTGATATTCACATTTCTAAATGCTTGGACATTTAGCCATCCAAAAATTGTTGCTTCTACAGATGAACTTTAATTAAATTATTAATCATAGAATTTTATATTTTATAGATCATAGGATTTTATATTTTCTTGGAATGAGGTACAGATTTCGTTTAGTTTTGCATTTATTGGTGATAGAACAACATGCATCCTTAGTGAATTTATATATAATGGTGTTTTGAGCCTATGACCATATATTTTAATAAACTAATAGGAAATTATTATTTTATCAATAAAAGAGAAAATATTAATAAAAGAAAAAATAAACTATATTGTTTAAACCGGACTTTGACTACCTCATATGCTAATGGCTGAGAGGCGAATATGTTTGAAAAAGTACTCTACTGGTATTAAGAATTTGACATTTGGCTGCTTATGATCTTCTTGTGATTTCTGGCTACATTGTTGATGCCCATGTTTTGTGGAAATAATAGCTACACACTGGCTGTGTAGTCAAACTAGTAATGAATGCTTGGTATTGTTTTCAAGGATTCATGAAAATTGAAAGGAGATGAGAAAAGAGAAGAGGAGGTCAAGACTGTTTGAAAGAAAAAAAATTAAAAAAGAACACTCTGAAATTGCTGAAGTGCTGTCAAATAAGTTGCATTCCTACATGAAATAAAGAGTTGGAATGCAAAAAACAGTCAGTTGGAGGGTTTCAAAATGTAGGTGGCATCTTGAATATAAAGCTTTAATGAACTCAGGGCTACTTTGCATGTTGACAGGCAGATTGTAAACTCAACTTCCCTGAACTTCTCTGGATCTTTTAGGTCCTGTGTGTAAATTATGGCAAGCTATAGACTGTAGATCTATGTCTTGACCCATATAAAAATACTTGGCAATAATTCCTTTACTTCAAGCTGTTGTTGGAAGAGTAGTGTCATATCAACAGTCTGGGATTAATCAAACCCATAAATAATTGCAGATGGCAGAATTACTGTAGCATGCACTCTAAAGCACAGAAATCTTTAAGAAGGATCTAGTAAAACACTCCTTTTGTGGGGAGGGGAAAGAAAATAAACTATTGCATTATGAACTGCAGTCTGCATTCAGGTGCTACTTCTACATATAGTCTCCTATAAAGAAATATCTATCAGTGTTAGGATATGTTATCAAGCATTTGGCTTCTTTATGTGTGTGTATGTGTGTATGTGTGTGTGTAGACACACACACACACACACACACACACACACACGTAGTCCTTCTATAGTGGTTCATTTAGTGACCGTTCAAAGTTATAACAGCAATGAAAAAATTGACCTATGACCATTGTTCACACTGACAACTGTTGCTGTGTCCCCACAGTCACATGATCAAAATTTGGATGCTTGGCAACTGGCTCATATTTATGAATGTTGCAGTGTCCCAGAGTCATGTGATCATCCTTTGCAACCTTCTTATGAGCAAAGCAATGTGGAAGCCAGATTCACTTAACAACTCTTTTATTAATTTAACAATTGCAGTGATTCACTTAATAACACAAAAGTTGGCACAAAAGTTCGTAAAATGGGGTAAAATTCACTTAACAAATGTTTCACTTAGCAATAAAAATGTTGGGCTCAGCTGTGGTCGTACGTCATATGCATATGTATAAGTAGAGATATGTATATGTACAAGTATATGTATATATGTACACACACACACACACACACACACAGTGTGTGTACTTAAAGAGGATACAGTTCACTTCAGCTCAATGTATTGATAGTTTGAGTGCCAAAATAAGGTGCCCCAGGTTAAAATACTGAAGAATTTCAGAATAGGGTGGAAAGCTTTCTTGGGAGGAATAGAATTATCTGGAGTAGTAGATATATTTACATCTGAATTCTTTTGTGACATGAACAGGAAAATAGGTGTAACATTATGAACAACTTGACATGTAGCCAAGGTCAACTTTGAATATGACTGCTTTTAATATTGCTGACAGATTATTGTGTTCTCTTTATTTGTTTATTGATTATTTGATTGACACATCTTTCCATCTAAAATATCAAAGCAATTGTTAGCTCAAAAATGATGCTTCACTTCCCCATTTTGTCAACTTAGGTTTGTTATCTTCACTGGAAATAAGCCCTTCTTCTTTCTGATAAATGCATGCATCTAAATCACTACAGTGGCCATATACAGAATATCTCTATGTGTGCATCTATACCTTCCAGAAGGCAATTCCAAAATGGGGGAGCAGGAATTATCATCATCCAATTAACAATTACTCATCAAAATAGAGAATTTTAAATTTGGATTTGTCAAACATTCTCATAGATCCGTGATGGCGAACCTATGGCACGGGTGCCACAGGTGGCACGCGAAGCCATATTGGTGGGCACGCGAGTGTTGCCCTAGCTCAGCTCCAGCGCGCATGTGTGCACCAGCCAACTGATTTTCAGGCCTCCCAGTCCCACTGGAAGTTGGGAAACTGGCTGTTTCCGGCCTCCGGAAGGTCTCTGGGGGGATGGGAAAGGCTGTTTTTCCCCTCACAGGCTCCTAGAAAGTCTCTGGAGCCTGGGGAGGGGGAAAAACGGGCCTACCGGGCCCACTATGCCATTGCGTGCCAAAAGCAGGGAGAAGTGTGGGGGGGGGTCACGTGCGCATGTATGGGCGGGCGGGGTGCATTGAACTATGGATGTGGGCACCCGTACCCATGACCCCCCCCACGCTCCCCCCATTTTTGGCACGCGATGACAAAAAGGTTAGCCATCACTGTCATAGATGATAGATAGATGGATAGATAGATAGATAGATAGATAGATAGATAGATAGATAGATAGATAGACAAGAGTTGAAGTACAATAATTTCAACCTGGTCACTTATGCCACTTATGCCTATATAAGTGAGAACTGTGGGTTCATTTGTTGAATGATGCATTGGTTTGGTGTTTTGGCTGACCAGGGTGTTCTCAGAAGTCTTCTCCAATAACAAAGTTCAAAAGTATCAATACTCTTCCTAACTTGCTTCTTCAGAGTCTGTAAATCATAATTAAAATATAAAATAAAAACTAGTTTAAAAGGTCTGATTGAAAAAAATAGTTTTAACTTGTTTCTTGAAAATAGGGAGAATGCAGCTTAATAGCAGGTTGATTTCAGTGAGCAAAAACAATCATAGTATATAATAGTTAAATAATTATTTGTCTATAACACAGTGCATCATTCTTTAAACAGCCTGGCAACTGGCACCTAGTTTAAGGACCGAGGCTGCTAAAGTCAAAATAGCAGTTCCTAGGCTATAGAAAGCTCTTATGTACATCTATCACAGCTGCTTCCAAAAACCTTTAAGAGATCTGCTAAATATTTGTTAATTCAGAAGCAGGGAGAGATAAACCTAGAGTTTAAACCCTGGATTGACTGACTTTCTGTCTGTCTGTCTGTCTGTCTGTCTGTCTCCCTCCCTCTCTCTCTCTCATCTTTATCTATCTATCTATCTATCTATCTATCTATCTATTGTATGTGGTTGCCAATCTTAAAAACTTAACTTTGGGCATTTATAATAAGCAAAATAAGTAAAAAGAAAAAAATATATTAAAGCAATAAAACCAAAACTCTTTGCCTTATCCAGCCTTCTTGATGCATCCAACAAGCCATATCCCTGTCTGTTTAGCTGTCTCTGTCCCAATGCCAATGCCTATACCTATACCTTTGCCTGCCTTTCTTTGCCATGCTGTGGGCAATTTGGCTTCATTCTTGTCTGCAGTAAAAAAATTGAATCTAGTTGAGTTGTGGTTTGGAATCAGCTTCCAAATCTGGCTGGGAATGGAAATCAGAGTTACTCATCGAGAGAGCTGTGATTTACTGACATCTTCCTATAACACTTTGCCATTAAAGAACATTTGAACTGGAAATACCAGGTTGTATAAGTGCATTTCAGATAGACCACTCATACAGCTGGTATTTTGCAATTCCTGATGTTATGGTGGTAAGAAAAAAGAAGTGGTAGAAAAATATGGAAGGGTTACCAGTGAAGGATGATACCTTGACATCCTCATGAAACTCTAGGGCACCCAGAGCCAGTACTAAAACTCACCAAATAAATCTGTGTGATGTGTTTAACATTTTTATTTTTTCCTTTATATCAAACTAGAGAAATGCTGACAAGGGGATTGGTCAACATCCCAAACAGCAAAAGAGCAGATAGAATGGAGATTTGCACTTGTAAAAGGAGGAAAGGAGGAATGAGATCGAGGTGAGGGAAAATAAAATATAGACAAGGAAATGCCTGTTAGGTTAAAGTATATGCAGAATAATTCATTTGAGATATCTTTAAGTTTGCAGATCTAACAAATTTGCACAGATTGTTCTTTATGGGACAGTCTCAAATTAAAAATGAAGAATCCATGTTGGAAGAATTAAATATTTTGATTTTTTTAAATAGTTTTTTAAATATTTAGAATATGCAAATATGCAATTGTTTTAACTGTTCACCAATGTGCAGTTAAGCAATTTTGTCACATCTTATGACTTTATTCCTTTTCATTTGAAAAGAGATTTTGGATTTAACTTTTGATAAATAGGTCAAGCTGCTATTAAAATATGCTTAATTATTCTATTTTGGATGCATTTACTTATTAATTAATGCTGAAAATTTTAATTTCTGTTTTGTCTGCCGTATGTCTTTGGGTTTCATGAGTATCTAAATTTACTCATGGTATGCATAAACAGCCAAAATACTTCTTTTCATCCTTTTATTTATGCCAAAGTAACTTAAATCAGTGTCTGACTTCTCTCTAGATTATGGGTTTGTATATAAATATGGCTATATTATTTTCATAGTAGCTTAAATTGGAGGCATAGCATGACAGAAATAGAAGATAAAGATGTAATAAAAATGTAAGTTGTGTTAACAATGGAAATCTTAACTACTTTAAATAGGTTGAATATACATCATTTTAATCGTGAAATGAAGTTTATGGATTGTTTGACAGAAAGTGGGAAAGATTAATGAAACATACTGTTGGCTGACTTTTGTACCAGCATGGCAATATGACTATTGCTGGTGGGGCATTTTAAAAGTCCATTGAATTGAGAACAACAATTAATGTGAATTAGTACCAGTGATGTCTTGTGTCTTTGTTAAGCCTTGTTTCATTGTTGAAGTACAGTTGTGGTAGGGCAGATTTCTTTCAATATGGTATCACCTAAATGAGCTAGAATTCAAAAATGTACTGGAATAATGAAATGTCTTTGAAGCTACTGCCCAAAATTCTATTCCTCAAAATGTTTGGATGTAATAATCCTAATCTAGGCATAGAACAGGTTTGTTTTCTGGAAGCCAGTGAAGAATGGAGATAAGATATATAAAACCTTGAGTAACTGGAGATGGCCTATTAGGCAACATTCTTTGGAATTCCTAAATTACACAAAGGTAATATCATCCTAGTGGAGAAATACCTTGTCTGAGATGTAGTAATATTCAAAATGGCATGTGACATATCATGTGCTTTATCTATTTTAGGGAGCTAGGCGATAACTAATGTTCAATTTTTAAAAAGGAAGAAAATATATAGAGACCATAAATTGACAGTAGAATCAAGTTATATAAATGAAAAGTTAATGAACAATAGAAATATTTGGATAAATTTATACATAATTGCACATTCTTCTACTATGATATTCCCACTGATGCAAATAAATATTGGCTGAGTTCATATAACATGCTAAATCATAAATCTGAATTAATAGAATGCAATTGCTATGTTCAGTTAATATGTTTATATCCAGTCAGCCAAATTATTTGGGTTTAAAAGATGACTTGTTCACACAACATTTTAATACAACTGCTATGGTAGATTCCCACAATAGCAGATTAACTTTCAGAGGGCAGGGCAGAAAGTCAGGAACAAGATACTGCTCTTAATTTTGTTGGGTGGTAAAATATCCTACTAAAACAATTGCAAATAATAAGGAAACATGAACTTTCCTACAATGATATAACAAGGTACAGTTAGAATTTATTCAAAGTTTTAGGAATAAATAACTAGGTCAATGAGAATTAATTACAGGTTAGCATAGCTCTTAAAACAGTTATGTCTTTTTTTCAGGCAAAAACCTGAAAAAAGGTATATTTATTCCAATAAGTAGTAGGATGGAGCTGCACTCATGAGAGTTCTGAAGCACATCAAAGTATTCATAGCTCTTGATGGAGTCCCTTGAATGAGTTCATATGTTATTGTGGGCATTTTTCCTGTCAAAACTCTTAAATAATTAAATAATAATTAAATTAAATTTAAATAATTAAATTAAAATCCCATGATATAAGAAAATAGAAATCTATCTCACGAGTTTTAAGGGATTTTGTTTATTTTTTAATTTTTAATTTGGAAACAGAGTGGATGTATTGTAGGAATGTTGTTGGATGTTCTTTATGTTGAAGTATATGCAGTATATGCATATATCAAGTATATGCAAAACAAGGTTTTTTGTTCTAAACTTCTTTTTAAAAAATGCATGACAATATGAATTTTACAGTAATAGTAAAACCTGATTTTAAATGATGAATTTTAGCTTTCACATAAAGTTTTTAAATAGAGGCTGGATGTACTAGCAGCAGATTTCCTGTATTGGTAAAAAATGTTATATCACTGTACTTTAATATAGCATTTAAAAAATCTTATTTTATGAAGCAAAAATTTAAAAATTGTTGTAGTTCAAAAGTTAAGCTTTCTAATCATTCTGTAGAAAATTCAACTCCTTTAGCAATTTTTTCTCTTGTCAAAAGCTTCAATTTTTAGGCAAAATGAAAATCAAATAACACAAAAAGCAGAGGTATTCTGAAGAATTATATGACACCCCTAAATTATGATATAAGCAGTTCTGCCAATGTTTTTGGGTTAGAGTTTATGGTCAGATCATAGAAGTGATAGGATTTGTATAATAATTTTATTAGTTCCATACAGATAATCCTCAAAGTACGACAGGCCGTTTAACAAATATTTGAAATTATGATAGACCCCCCCCCCCCAAAGCTACATATTACTTCAAAGTTATTACGGCTGCAGCATCCCTGCAGTCATTCACCCTTATGACTCACCACAGGGTTGCTGCAGTGCCCTCCCGTTTCTCTCTCCATATCCCACTCTGCCAGGGCCCTGCAGCATTTGGGCCTGCTCCCCACATGTCCATCATGCACCACACTTTCTTCTGAAGCTCTCTGGACCTCATGTTGGGAAAGCAGGTCAGGCCATGTGTCTCTGAGCTATGTGGTGGCTATCTAAATGTGGCTCCCATTTTGTCCACCTGCTTATGGGAGGGGACATAATGGCAGCTGCCAGAGAAACTGCTTCATTTTACTGCCTTAGAGAGATGTGCACAGTGCCACAGAAACCAGATTTTTTGTTACATTTCCAACATTTACTAGACATATTTCTGAACATTTTGGCTAACCTAGCAGGTGGTAGGTGCCATCTATAAAACATTTTATGTAAGTTTTCTTGATATCCAAAGCCAAATCTTTAAAGAAGAATACTATCTTAAGAATGATTTAAATTTTAACTTCAGACTTTCTCATTACTTGCATTTCCATTGTCGAAATGTGGTTTAGATGTGCTGGAATATCTGGAGAGCATCAGTTTGGGAAATGCAGGCTTTGGGTTCCTTTGTCATGCATGAATACTGTGAAGAAGCAGATTTTCTCTAAACAGTATCCTCTATGAATAATACTGTTACCCCTGTTAATACTCAAATTTTGCACTGAAATCTGGGAAAAATTATACAGTCATTGTTCATAGGTCTTTGACTATATGAAGACTACAGGTAGAAAAAGAAGCTGACAGAAATAGCTGTGTTTTCACCATAGTAACTGTACTCATTTGGAATATAAATTCAGTCTTTTACACAGGTAGCCTCGATTTACAGCAGATCATTTAGTGACCATTCAAAGTTACAACACTGAAAAAAGTGATTTATGACCATTTTTCATACTTATGACCATTGCAGCATTCCCCATGATCATGTGATCAAAATTTGGACAGTTAGCAATTGACTCATATTTATAATAGTTGCAGTGTCCTGGGTCATGTGATCACCTTTTGCAACCTTCTGACAAGTAAAGTCAATGGGGAAGCCAGATTCATTTAACAATTATGTTACTAACTTAACACTTGCGGTGGTTCACTTAACAACTGTGGCAAGAAAGGTCATTAAAAAGGGGCAAAATTCACTTAGCAAAAAAAATTTGGACTCCATTGTAGTTGTAAGTCGAGGACTACCTGTATATCCATTAATTGTGCAAGACTGAGTTCTTAGAAAATGATAAAAGGAAATCATGTTGGAGTTATGGTATACAACCTCTCCATTTTCATAGTAGGTAGAAGAAATTTATAGTAATTTGGTTAGATTTACTGAACGGTACTAGTATTACATTATAACATTTACATAGTAGTAATAGTATAGTATTATAGTAGTAACACGGTAATAGTTTACTGGTTTACATAGTAATAAAATTACATAGTAATATAGTATTACTATATTAATACCAGAACAAAAAGTTAGGTAATATTTTTGGAGTCCAAACTCATGTAATTACAAGGAAATATGCTACATACCCGAAGCCACATGGTATAATTTGATGACATCCTATTTTAATTTCATAAGACATTTCTGTTCCTGTTCCTGCTGTTCAGAAAAACTAATGATAAAAGGATTTATTGATCCACTTTTCATTTTTTTTCTTAGGATGATCATAACACTTACTATTTTTCACAGGCCTCCAGAGCTAGTATCAAAATACGGTAATATCTCAGAGGGTGTTTGCAAGCCTGGGTATGCTTCTGCTTTGATGACTGCCATCTTTCCAAAGTAAGTGACTGATCCTTTGTAATACCTAATTCTGTTCTCTTACTGTAATGCTCTAAATATGTGATGAAATATTTACCTTAATTAAAATGAATTTCAGAGCTATGCAATGCTGTTTTAATGATGCAAAAATAAACAGGAAACAGTATATGTACATAATGACTACGACTAAATGAGATATTTTTTTCATTTTATCCTTACATTCCCATATTTTCTAATCATATTAGTTGGGAATTTTAGATTTTATCATATAACTGTAAACTGTAGTGTATACCCTGATTAATCACAGCAGGTTATAGCATCCTCTGCTGATCTTGAAAATGTTAGCTAGAGTTAGATCAAGTTTGGGAATATTTTAAACAAGAAATTATGATAGAAGGCAATGGCAAGACATTTCATATTTTTGAAGGAAAATTGTATGGCTGAATCTGTGGGGTCGTTAGAAGTAAAAAATTGACATTTTCACAGACCATTTTAAATGCTTCTAAAGTCCCCATTTAATTCAACAATGCTATATGATCATATTCAATGTTTTTTTCCAATGATTTTTTGTATGATACCAGGTATTATGTGAAAAAATTGGAACTGATAAATTGGCAGAAAAAGGGTTTTCATTCATTGAATGGGTTGTGTCAGAAATTAGTGAAATTTTAATGGAGTCACTATGTTTCCATTTGTTGAATTGAATTTTTTTTTAATTGGTAGCTTTGGGTGATTAAGAACAGCTGTGACAGAATAGCTTTTGACCTTTGTCTGAAAATAAGTCTGGCTTTCTGTGCTTTATGAGAACCTCCAGGCCTATGTGGTTATTCTGCAGTGAAGGGACCAAGCATGATAAGGATCTTTTGCCCATCTTCGAACTTGAAGAAAGAGCCTGAAACCATTACATACTGGTGATGTTTTCCAACATACAGTTTCCTTTGGGTAACATTTGCAGTATAACCACTTTTTGATGTGGGATTTCTGGGCTATGATAGGAGCACATTATATTTTGTAGTTTTATTTATTTTGGATTTTTTCTCGGTTTCCTAGTTTTCCTAGTGAACATAGAAACATTTGGATCCGCTGTCAACAAAAGCCCTTTTGGTTCTCTAGAATCTAAATAAATCTATTTACCGATATCTAGAGATTTTTACTGTGCCTTCCTTGTTGCTTTGCTTTGTTTGCACATTCATATAACACAATTGAGAGCCAGTGTGGTGTAGTGATTAAGGTGCTGGTTAGGATAAGGGAGATCCAGCTTGTAGTTCTTCTTGTACAGTACACAAAAGCAGTCAGGGTGATTTAGGATTAGTCACTGTCTTTTGTCCCTAAACTGAGAAGTTGAAAACATCTAGCTATCAACCCAAAGTCAAACAGTGTGGGAGACTATCGTCCATATATCTTAATAAAGAGGCCTTTATTAAAATATTATATTTATTATTATAAGGGGCACGGTGGCTCAGTGGCTAAGACACTGAGCTTTGTCGATCGAAAGGTCAGCAGTTCAGCGGTTCGATTCCCTAGTGCCACGTAAGTGGGTGAGCTCCTGTTACTTTTCCCAGCTTCTGCCAACCTAGCAGTTCGAAAGCACGTAAAAAATGCAAGTAGAAAAATAGGGACCACCTTTGGTGGGAAGGTAACAGCGTTCCATGCTCGTTTGGCATTTAGTCATGCCACATGACCATGGAGACATCTTTGGACAGCGCTGGCTCTTCGGCTGAGAAATGGAGATGAGCACCACCCCCTAGAGCCGGAAACGACTAGCACATATGTGCGAGGGGAACCTTTACCTTTAAAGTGGAGAGATTAAGGTTGATAACAACAATATTACTGAGGACCACAACAACAGTTATTACAGAGAACCATGAGTACCACTTTGTAGACTACAATTTCTGAATCATAAAAGATTCTATTATATGCCCTGCAATCCTTCTCTAATCTGACTGTAATAGCTGTTCCTTTTATAGATGGATATATAGTGGACAAGACAAATGACGTACAAGATCATAATAGAACATTATACTATTAGAGTTGCAATTTGATGTACCATATTAAGATATGCAGCATCTATTCTAAATTATATTTATTTATTCTTATATTCCTTGTCATGAGCTTTGTGCAGCTTCATGAATCTGATTTTTTTCTTTAGTTTAACTTCAGCAAATATTCTTCATAAGCATGAGATGACAGCTGTGTTGCTATAAACGCTCTTTAAATTCAAAGACTCCTGTTGTCCACGCAGATTAACTCAACACCTCCTCACTGAACTAGCAGAATTTGTTACAGCTATTCCTTATTTTGGTTAAGATGAAAGTGCCAGCTTGTTATTTTGTTACCCTTGTCAAAGTCTCAAATATCTTTAAAAAGAAGTGCAGCCATTCATAAGCTTTTCTTGCTTTCTGTTTTCCCATTTCCTACATAGTAATTTGGGGGAAGATTGAATTAATAGTGGTGACCCCTTAACCGTAAGTGCATTATGTTCTTATTTGATGACTATGACAGAAGGAAAAGTAGGCAGTGTAGAATATTATCTTTTACTGGCTGATAATTTATTAGAAAGTTAAAAGATTTACCAGATTCACAAAATGAATAAATAGAGTTGACTTGCAGAATCTTAACTATTTTTTTAACGCTAATAAAAGATCCCTTGGGATAGTCAATTAATATTTTGATGGTGATGTTTTACAACTCTGTTTATCTAAATTTGCCACAGTGGTCTTATCCAGCAAGTATATAAGCTTCTCAAGGGCAGAGAATAGAAATAAGCTTTCTGTCTCCCACATTAATTGGTTTTCTCAAGATCCTCAAAAGCAAAGATCTAGAAAATGGTATATCATTGGAAAGTTACATATTAATGTTAAAAGAACATTACTTAATTAACTGAATCTGGATAAGGTATATCCATTTTATAGTGTATGTGGGAACTCTTCCTCATTCCCAGTTTAATTGGAATATAGTGTAGATTTCTACGCTATAAGAACCTACGCTGATAGCAGTTGGAATCATGGCGTATGGCTTTATGGAAAAATGAAAGCTAAGTTTAGTGTTCAACTGCTATAACATCCAAATTCCTGCTTAGAGCCATTAGAAAGGGAATTGAAAATAAATCTGTCAAAACAGTAATAGGCTTATAATTATGGAAAGACTTTTTATAAATTTATGATCACTTCATTTTTGAAAAGAATATGATAGATTTGGAAGAAAAGAGCAACCAAATTCTTGGTTATAATTTATCCTCATAATATTCGGAGCATTTAGAACCTGCTAAGTGATTTTAAATACATAGAGATAAATGCTTGTTACAAATTGATTGGTGTGTCTATGCCATATTTCAAGATTGGAATATATGTATTACATAGTATTCAAACAAATGCAGGCATTTGAGACCTACATTTATGTGTTTATGTGTCATGTATTAGTTGTAATGTAGAGGTTTCCTACTGGTCTTTTGTAAGAGGCTTATAAAATATTTCTCTACAGCAAATATTAGACTATGTGGATGTTCTATGAAATGCCTGTCAGGGTTTGTTTAGTCTGGAAGGCATATCATGAATCAGAAACTAAAAGAAACTCAGTGATACTATTGTGCTTTTCATTAATGGTTGTGATTGTAACTGAGAAATGCACGCATAACAAGTAGAAAAACATGCCTCATTTGAACTAAAATTTTAACTTGAAAGGGAATTTTCTCAGATTCTGAATCATTATGTCCTAAAAGTGAAATTTAATACAGACGTATTTTCTTCATTTTATGGCTTTTATGGCCAGAAGCTTCCTGTATTGTTCTATATATTCAGTCAAGCTTATTAAATGACATTCTCAGACAAAAGATACCAATCATGGTTTGATGTATTTAAAATACACTCCGCTTTGTTATGACAAATGGAAGTTCATATTCTCAAAACTCCATATTGTTGCTGTGAGATGTTATAAACTGTATATAAGCATTTCATCTCACCTACCACCTACTCCTAAATTCTAACTTTATCTTGATTTGTGTGACATTGAGTTGTTTCATGGAAAAATAGGCCTCTCATCAATTTTGACAGTTTGATAATAATTTACAATTTGGTCTACAGCACCCTGTCCTCAGAACACATATGTTTCTTTCTTGTATACCCTGGATGATCTAGATATTTCTTTTAGATTTCAGTTTTCCCTTCTCCATATAAAAGTAGAAAAGTTTAGATATCCTGACTATGAATATAAAAGATTTTGAAATATACTTGAAATTTTTAAATGAAATATTGAAGTGGCCCCTAGAATAATATCTAAAGTAAATAATAATACTTTGCCTGCTTCACAAGAGAGACTCTCATTGGGTTGTAATCATAATAATAAAATGTTCATAGTACATAACAACATAACCACGTAAATAGTACGTTGCTGGATCAGATCCCTGGCCCATCTAGTCCAGTAGTCTTTTCTCACAGTGGTAGCCAACTGCACAAGCTAGTCAACCAGTCTCCCAACCAATGGCTTTCAGAAGCAGTCACAGTACAATTAAATCTAATACATGACTTTTATGAGTTGATACAAGACTTGTTTTGAAGCCAGCAAAGCTGGTGGCCAGCACCATATTTAAAATTAAAAAAAACAAATGAATTCAAAATAAAGCATTTTGAATTGCAGGTGGAAATAAATGGAATCCAGTGGAATACCAAAATAATGTGCAATGTCCTTGTGTTCAGATGCATTCCTCCCTTTTTAAGAAACTATCAACACTGAGTATGAAGTTCAGTATATCAGGAATTGTTTTCTAAAACACTATGAAGTCAAAGTACAATACATTCATCAATTATGTTCATCTGACATTCACTGAGCATATACTGTAAAAGATGAAATACTGTGAAATTGCTGAGGTGATAAACACATGGCTTTTCGTGTTGACTAGACGATCCCTGATCCATTGGGTCATTGATTCAGAGATTTTTCTTTACCTAAATCGTTAAATGAGACTGTTTGGTGTAGTGGTTAAGGCATCAGGCTAGAAATCAGGAAATTGTGAATTCTAGTACCTCCTTGGCAGTAGTGAAATCCTCCCAGTTCTATCCGGCTTGCTGAACTGGTAGCGCTGGTGGTGGGAGGCTCCGCCCACCCACTGGGATGTCATTAGATCTCATTTTTTAACCATCTGCGCATGCGCAGAAGAGGCACGTGTGTGCGTAGCACGCTTGGTCTCCCATGTGGGAGCTTACCCAAACCAGTAGCAAAGGTAAATGAATTTCATCGCTGCTTCTTGGGCATAAAGCCAGCTGGATGAACTTGGGCCAATCACTTTCTCCTAGCCCTAAGAAGGAAACAGTAGCAAACCACTTCTGAAAAAACTTGCCAAGAAAATTGCAGGGATGTTAACATGTGGCTATAGCTGAAATTATGACCAATTGCATTTTCTGTTTTTTCATATTTGAATATTTCTTACTATGATTTTTATGCATACTTGTTTAACTTTAACTTGTTTATTCATGGAAAAACTTACAAGGAATTGATTTGTCTCAAGTTTTTCTTTATAAGGTGTTTATTGGGGAAAGAGTCCAATAGATTAAAATGAACTAAAAAGAGATAACCAAGATGAATGTGCTTTTTTAAGGAACAGTAATATAAAATTTCATTACTCACTGCATGCATAACACTGTACAAGCTCACGTCATCCTGTATGTCCTGTATATTCTGGATGGAAGCTGTGGATACATAATCAGAAATACAAATGGTGGGCAGTGGAGGAGATTTTGGTCTCCATTTACATGTATTTCTGAGTGTTAGAACAAAAACCTTATATTTTTCTTTTGGGTGAACTGCACTTAACTAGGATCTGTTTCAAAGCTTCTGGGCATTGTGAAATTCATATTCAAAATAAGTATGAACAGAAGCCCCAAAATCTCATCCAGTATGGAGCACTCTAATAGAACAGTACTCAAACTAAATACTCCATTAGCTACAGCCTAGGAGGGTGGAAATGAAGTTTAAAGGATATTTGTGCTCATACTTTCTAGATGATTTTCACGTTTAATTTTCTCTGATGTTTCAACAGGAGAAAAGATTAATTAGATCAGTGAAATGCCTGGTGTAAATCCCAAATTGGGCACTTGAAAGATTCTCTAGAGGGGAGATAATCTCCTTTAGGCCCTAAATTTGTTTCATCCAGTTCCAGCTATACACAATACTAAAAATAGGGATTTCCAGACCTTGGAAAATGCTAGATGTGGCAGAGGGAATCTATGTTTATTTTCCTCTCCCTCTTTCACAGCCATCCCTACATGTATATGGTTGTAGAAGGGGAAGGGGAAATTCATAACACTCCAGAGCTTCAGGATTTGTACACTTATTTCGCTAGCTAACATTTCCACCTAATTTCTAGCTGTTAAGTTCTAGTTCTAACAGTACAATTTGTTACTGTGATATATGCTCTTTTGTCAGAGATATAGGGAAGATAAGCATTTGGGGATGAATATAACATAGATATGGCAAACTATTACTGCTAATCAGTAATGATTGTATTCTCCCTCAGATTATTTAGAGTCTGGAGGATTCATATAGTGAGGAAAAGGGATCTAGTATGAATGAAAAAATGGAAGCAGGAAAATTTCGTGCTTAAAGGAACTTTATTTCTACTATGCTGAATTGGTCCAAAAACCTTATTATTATTATTTTGTCCTGGAGAATTAGGGAACGCTATTGCTCTGTGATGACTTTAAGTTATACATGAATGTATGTGTGTAGGCTTGGTTCTTAAGAGAGCCAGTGTAGTGATTTAAGGTGCTGGCTTAGAAGCCAGCAGACTCTTAGTTCCAGTCCCACCTTAGCCTGAAAGCCAGCTGGAACTTTGGGCCAGTCTCAGTCCAACAAATCTCACAGACTTTTGTTGTGAGAAAAATCGGAGGAGGAAGGAATATTATGCATGTTTGTTATCTTGGGTTACTGATAAAGTTATAAAAGTGGGATAGAAATCTAATAAACAAACAAATGTGAGCACCTGGTTTGTCAATAGAAATAACAGTCAGTTAATAACGTATCATATATGCATTTGCTTTAATCAAATATCTATTAAATCATGAAATATATATTTTTGGGTGGGAAGAAAATGTTTCTCATTGTATAAATATTGCAGATCTTTTCCAGAGAGAGTTGCAATGAGTTGATCTGGTAGAAGTCCACAAGAAAATTGAATTGTCCTCTTCATGTATGCATTGAGGGCTTTGTCTGTTGAATGCTCCAGATTCCATTCAGATCTCGTCTGTCTGTTCTTTCATTGCAGCTCAAGTACTTTGGACAGCAACTTAAAGTCTCACAAAACTGTCGGGTGGGGAAAAGAAGATAGAAAATTACTTTTGGATTGTGATTTGGTAATTGGGGGTCATTTCTCACACAGTGAAAACAGGACTGAAGGCATTTGTGGATGTTTCCTTTTCAAGCAGAACCTGGTTTTGCCTCTTGGTTTTCATGGATGTTTTGTTTTCTCTGTTTCTTCTCAGAGGTAGAATAGTTTCTTAAATGTATCCTTCCTGGCTTCTAAAAGTGACCTGATACATTGTCATGTTTTCAGATTAGCCACTGGGAGAAAATTTTATCTTCATTTGTATACAGTGTTCAATATGGTTTAGGCCACAGTTCTGTACTGTTTTGTTTTTAAATATATATTTGAAGCATTCATATTCTAGCTGTCAGGCAAGTTATCAGAAACTCCTAGAAAATGCACACATTTGCAAATACTGGACTAAGGGAGAAAAGGTAAACACCTCTCTTCCTTTCTTTGCCTTTTTTGGAAATATCTTGCATCTTTCTTAACAAAAATAAATATTGCTTGGAAAAATCAGAGCCTTGTTTTCTTTATGCCATTGTAAGAAACTACAAGAAAATTGAAGCTATAAATAAGACTTAAGAAGCACACTTACGATAGTTGCCATAAATAGTTAGATGATTCAAGTGGGTACATTGCTATATTTCTGGGAAATAAAATTGTGTTTGTATGAAAGCATGGTTTAAGGAAAGATTCTATTAAAGATTTCTGTTAAACTACCTACTTGTGTTTCTGCAATTCATAATGATCTCTTTGGAATAATAGGATAGATTCTATCTTCCTTGAAACCTGTAAGCCTATGCTTCAGTTCTGCCATAATTGTAACACAGTTTTGGATTGTGGATTTATCTATCTTTATGAAAAATGCTAGCACTCCGGTTATCAGCAAAAGTATGAACATATAGTCTCTGCTCTGGTAACTTATTTAATTCCTAGGTCAGACAGGCTCTTAAGTCATTGCCACCATGTACCAAATTATCCCTTTTCTTGCTAGCCCTCTTGACCCTCTGAATTGAATTAGCCAGTTTTTACCAGCAAAAATAATTATTTTCTTGATCTAGAGTTTTTTCCCCCTTTTCTGAGTACAGTTTGTTCCTGACATTGTGCTTTAGGATATGTTAATATGTGTTGGCAGTTTTTTCAAATTTTATTTTTCAAGGTCACCATGGTTCAGAAATGTTTAAAGAGCCTCACCATTAAAAATAGATCCAAATGATCCCCCAAAAGTCCATTAGGTGGTTGGACTGAATATTTTGCCTCTTTTCAGAGTTCATTGACTGAACTTTTGACTTGACAGGTCAAAAATGACTTTGAAGTAATTTTTGACATCTTTACTCTAGTTGTTGTTTCTCTGTTAGATTCTCATGTTTATCATTGTAGACATCTTAACTGCTAAATCTTCATGATAAGTCTAAGCATGATTTCTACCCTGTACATTTTGTTAAACATTTTATTGTTTTGATGTTTAGACAGTCTGTATGACTTCCCTTGTTGTTTAGCTGTTCAGTCACTTTCAATCTTTATGACCCATAAACATTATTTTGCAGAATTGTCTGTCAATAACTGTGTCTTTTAGTTCTTATAAACGCATAGTAATGCCATTAGTTCCATGTTGTCTTTATTGGCCTTTTTTGATTGCTTTTAGTCATTTAATCAAGTGACTTCTACAATGTTCCTTGCCTTTACAATATTTATGCTTAAGCTTTTTAATGAAATAATTTTCATTATTAGTACTTGCAATCAACAATCTGGGTTTTATATGATCTAGTATTGAATAATTTATTCTTATTGCAGTCCAGGTTATTCTCTTCCTGTAGCACCACAATTCAAAGACTTTTTTTTGTTCATGGTCCATGTTTTACAGCTATATATTACAGTTCAATGACAGAAAACTTTGCTGTCAATACAATGCCATTGCAGTGTAATATTTTATCTAGATCAGTCACAGTCTTTCACCTAAGTGGCATGTTTCTTTATTTCATGGCCACAATCACCTTCCCTCTCAATTTCTGAGCCTAGGAGAATAAAATCTATTACTATTTCAATTTCTCTGCCTGTTTGTATAGTTTAGATAATTTCTACATGTTTGCTTGATCAAATGACACATAAATAAATAAATATCATAGGTTTTGATAAACTTCACAATTTTAGACAATCAGTTTTATATGCTTACTGTATCCCATAAAGAATCAGTGATAAAAAGGAATGACTGTGATCCATAATTACAGAATTCTTGCCTTTCTTTCTTAAAGAAAACATTATTCCCCATTTTTTTCTTTTTAGCCTCCCACTCTGCTATTCCATTTTTTTTGTCCTCTGTAGTGGGCCCAGAACATAAGAGAGATTGAAAACTGAGTAAACGTGGAAGAAAGAAAAGATCAAGAGGGAGAGAAGGTAATCTGCTATTTTTAAAAAATAGCATAGGACATATTGTCCCAATTCCTATAGTTCTGTATTTTTCATTCCATAGTGACTCAGACTTTTAGTATGTTCCTAGGTAATTTCTGGCACATTTCCCTAACTATGAGTATGTTCCTTAATTGGTGGGAATGTTGTTTTATTAATCCAGATTGGGATACATGTATTTATGGTTTTTTTCCAAAATCATGCTAAAACTGTATAATAAATCCATATTGTAGATGAAGTCTTTACAGCAAAGCAAATTACATAAATTGTAAGATTTTTTAAACTTATAAGCAAGAGGTGGATAGCACTTCTAAAAATTAAGTTTGATGCAAGTATATCAGCTTGCATCATGTGAGCTCTAGGGGATAAACAGTTGCGAAAATCATGTTGCCCTCATCCTCGCCTTAGAAAGTTCTATAAATATTTACCTGGCTCCCTTTGGAAACAGACTGAACTGGATTGCTTCAATCATCCTCATGTTTCTTTGTTCATAGCATTAAAAAAGTCATTCAGAAAGTAATGTTCTACATATAGCTTCATACAATGCTTTCTTATCACTGAATTCACTGCTGCCAAGTGTGGTTTTGGCAACTAAAGTACATAAGTTTTAAAAAGGATTAGCCAAAACCACTTACAGCAATTCTATCATCAGTTATTACTTAAGATAATTTATGTGCACCTGTACATGAATATAGATATACATGTATATAATTATCCATTTATTTTCAATTTGGCAGCTATTCACATAATAAACACATTTCATAAACAATTGTCACTACGTATAAATAAGGCAAAACAATAAAATTATTTGAAATGAGTCATATCTAACGAATTAGATATTTTGTGGTGTAATTACAGAAATTTTATTCTTTACTGTTAACTAAATAAAGAAGAAAAGAGAAACAGATCATTTTTGACTGCTAGAGTACTCATTCCCCCAGAAAGTTAGGAGAATTTCACTTCTTGTCTTTGGTGATGTTCCTTTGTGTTTTTCAGGGCTTTTTACTTTTGCTGTTTAGCATCTAAAATGGCTGTTTGTAAGTGAAAAACTCCCTCAAATAGGCACTTTTATGTTTGAATTATGTCAGGGAAATACACAATGTTTACGCCAAATGTGGGGCAGGGGCCCAGTCCCCATAGGTGAAGTGAAGGGAAACCATCACCTGCCCCTGGTTCCATATATAGTCCTAAATCCTGATTAAGATTTCAGAAAATATATCCCAAGTTTATGAGGAAACCACATTAAAGATACAATTTATCAGCTACAACTAAATGTGCTAGGAAGGCATGGTGGTTCTAGATTTGCATTTTCTTACCATAGAGATACCCTTTCTTAGCACATTTTTTCAAGAAGACAACACCCTCTCATGCCTCTGCAACCATTTTAGAAAGATACCTAGCCAGAAGATGTTTGTTCCTCTTTTATCTCTGCATGCAGACGTAACAAATGACAGGTGTCCAAAGCTTCCACTAAGACTGCTCATGCACACTATAGGGACACAAAAGGAGAAAGCCACATATAGAAAGTGACTCTTTCATTGCAACTGTGCTAATTTGGGTAATTAGCATATTGATTTTTTTTATTTTATATCAGATTTCTATACCGCCCTTCTCCCGAAGGACTCAGGGCAGTGCACAGCCAAAGTAAAAACATAAATACAAACATTAAAATACAGTTAAAAAGATATATATGCGTTTGGCCCCATAATTAAAAACAGTAACAAACCTATTAAAAACATTTAAAAATATGTTAAGCCAGCCCGGCTTGCTGAAAAAGAAAGGTCTTAAGGGCACGGCGGAAGGCACCAAGGTCTTGGATTCTTCTTATCTCTGGGGGCAACTGATTCCAGAGGGTAGGTGCCCCCACAGAAAAGGCCCTCCCCCTGGGGGCCACCAGTCTACATTGCTTGGCTGATGGCACCCTGAGGAGGCCCTCTCTGTGGGAGCGCAGATGTAGGATTACATTAATAGGACAAGAGCCGAGGTGGTGCAGTGGTTAGAATGCAGTACTGCAGCTACTTCAGCTGACTGCTAGTTCAGCAGGTCAGTGGATCAAATCTCACTGGCTCAAGGTTGACTCAGCCTTCCATCCTTCCAAGGTGGGTAAAATGAAAACCCAGATTGTTGGGGGCAATATGCTATTTAGTATACTGTCTTTGATGTAAGCCGCCCAGAGTCCTCGGAGAGTGGGCGGCATAGAAATATGACTAATAAAATAAAATAAATAAATTAAAAAAAATTAAATTGAAACTTAAAAACATAGAATTTACTTGTTGGTATGCAGATTCAAAGCCTGCTGATAGCTATTCTGTATATTATTTCAATATTCAATTGTATTTCCTTCTTTTTGTTTAGTTCTCAGTAAAGGAAAAATAGATGTTCTTTCTGCTCTCAAATAAACTTGATCTCATGACTTTACTTCAGTATGGACATTCTGGTAGATGAGTGCCTATATAAATTTTCTAAATAAATTCATAAACAGACAAATGAATCCATATACTGAAAAGAATAAGCACAAAATTCATCACACACCATAATAAACTTCTTATTAAATAAATGCTTTGCTGTGGCTAATCATGGAGTGCCTTGCTTCCAAAAGAACATTTTAAACTGGGCTTTGAGGAAGGAGTACATTATTGACCTACCCGAATCTAACAGATCCACAAAAGCATAGAAGTGAGAATGCACAATAAATGTGAAACTTCAGATAAAAGGTCCTTGCAAGTAAAGATACATTTGGGAGCTATTTTGGTTTCTATAGGCTGAACTCACCTAGTTAGGGTGGGTGCTTGAAGCCTGACATATAGTAAAACTGATTATTTGGAAAGAGTTCTGGAAACAGTGGTTTTGCCAGGTATTGTATGCTCCTGTGGTCTGCAGTCACAACTCTTGTCTTGTTCTCTAGCATTCACTATCTGAACCTAGGTCTGATTTCTAACCTTGATTTTTGAACCCTTTCATGTGTGAAACCCTTTTGCTATGTCAGTTGATTCTTGGGCTTTTGGTAAGACCCTTTTGCCTTATTCCCTGGCTGGTTCTCATTTGGTTATAAGGAAATATTGGTGAGTCTTATTTGTCTTACTTCATGGTTGGGGATAGTAGGTGGAATTTATTTGTTTGTCATCTTTCAAATCCTCCAGTAGTGGGAACATCATCACCCAGGTCCATCATATAGTACCAATTGATAAAGAAGGGAGGTAGCATGGATAGAAACCTTTACCCTTTAGGACCTTGCCAAATATCAGCAATTCATAAGGGAAACTTTAGCCCCTATTGTCATTGTTCTTGCTGAGCATAAAAAGAAAGTTGTTCTTACGTTGCTTGGCAAAGCCACCAGATGGCCAAGCAACAGATCAGCACTGCTAGACACAATGATGAATGTGGAGAAAAACTATAGTGGTTGCTATGCCCCTTCTGAAACTTGAGTCTGCTCTTCCAGCTTAAACCAAGAAGCAAAAGAGGATTAAAGACCTAGCTTTTCAGGGCAAAGTCCTCTTTAATTTATATAAAAACAGATAATCTAGTGGGCAGAGTTCAAAACTTTAAAATTATAGCTGAAGAAATTGGACTATATCCCTATTAGCAGACTTACTGCTTCTACTTGGAAGATATTACCATTGAACTCTGATTATCACTCTATTTAATTATTGGAACTATAAGAGCTAGCAAGCTTCATCTCAGAGACAATGCTTCCCAGCTATTCATCACCCAGTGCTTAACAACATAAGTGTTCACCTAATGATCAGCATTTTATTACCTATGTAAACAAAGAATATGGGAATTCTTTTTATTTCTTTTATTAGTTTTATAAAGCCACCCAATTTTGTAATGACATCTAACTTATTCTTCAACCTTGATTTGGGACTGGTACTTCCTGCACAGTCATTTACCTCCTGACAATGACCCTACACTAGTAGATGCCCTCACGTATTTGCTCTTGGTCATCCATAAATGATAATTCAACCAAACAAGCTTTCCTAGACATTGACAATCAGTACAAACGTCCTACAGTGCCTTGTACTCCAGTCACCAGTGCAAAAGCTACTATGTCTTTGGAAAGAGGTAGCCTATAGCAGAAATTCTCTGACAGATGTCTTTCTTTTTATCTGATGGGACAAATTATTCTTCCTCTTTTCTCCCATACCCCTCCTGCTTTGGATGGTAACCAAGATCATGTAGAATGATACTGGTTGCATGTTCACTCTGTAACAGAGTCCCTGCTAATGATGATTTGGTCCTTTCTACTACTGTCTTTAGTTTAACCAGAAAGCCCTTTGAGTCATTAATACTATCCCCCGTTATGATTGAAATCCATTTTCATAGTGTAAATAACTTCAACTTGAAAAGCATGCAAACTTGCTACTTTTCACTTTGGACCTCCTATTCTAGTTAACAAACAATTCATCATCTCTCTTTACCCTTCCTTCCATTGCTTAGGCATGTCCCTCCGAAATGCCAGAAATAGCCCTTAGCTTCACTACACCTATATCATGTAATCAAACAGTCAATAAATAACAAGCGTTATCAAGAAAATCGAACCCGTGTTCAAAATTTTCAAAATAATTTAGTAAGGAAAAGAGTCCGAAAAGAGTCCGGAAAAGATTTGCTTTGCAGGGGATATGTTGGCACAGCTTTAAAATGAGACAGGTATTTTAGATCTGATGCTGATATTTTCTCATTCATGGAGAAATACATATGAAGTGAATTATGCTGGAATGCAAAGGATTCATGCGTTTGGCATTCTGGCTTAATGTTTTTCATATGTGTTCTTCTATGGAAGAAAATCTTGTATATTCTGTAATTTACCTGGAAGGTCTGAAGTTGAAATTATGTATAATATTAAGCCAATTCTCACTGAATTTAGAAAAAAGTAACTAATATGAATAAGTAAAAATAGGCCCATACAGCTCTTTGGATTGAAAATGAAAAAGGTGCTTCTGGACATGCATAGAACAGCTTTTGGCAACTCCTGAAACCAAATTCATCTTTCCCCAGAATTGCTCTGCAGCTGTAGAGGGTATCTATGCAATTGAAGGAAAAGTTGCAGTTACTTTACTGAGAATTCCTGTGGAAAAGCCCATACTCTACCATACAAAGTACTTTTTTTCTTTATGAATGTAATGGGCTGCACAGGCCCAATTAAGAAGAGGAAAATTGTCCACTTCCATTAGCTAAAACCTTTGGAATAGTTAAGGTAATTTATGAATAGTTCTTTGTTAATTCCAATTAATTCAATTGTATTTATAAGGAGAGTTTCTACACACACCATTAATCTTGCTGCAAACAAGAGCATCGCAATATATCATCCATGGCATGGAATGTGGGCCAACATCAAACTAATAATGAGGAAGATAGGCCACAATGCAGGGGAACTAGCCAAGATGACATTAAATAAAAGGCTAAAGATAAAAGTATGCAGTGACTCTTAATGAAAGTAGGCTCTTCCTTAGCAGAATCTTGATATAAAGCAGAGTGAAAGCTGACCATTGGCTCAGATCATTTTTTCAGAAAAGTCCTCGACTTAACAACAGTTCATTTACTGACCATTCGAAGTCACTGAAGAAAGACCATTTGAAGCACTAAAGAAAGTGACATGATCATTTTTCACACTTAGGACTGTTGTAGCATCCCCCTGGTTACATGATCAAAATTCAGATGATTGGTAACTGACTCATATTTATGACAGTTGCAGTGTCCTGAGGTTCATGTGATCATCTTTTGTGACCTTCTGACAAGAAAAATCAATGGGGAAGCCAGATTCTCTTAACAACTGTGTCATTAACTGAACAACTGCAGTGATTCACTTAATAATTGTGGCAAGAAGGTCGTAAAGTGGGGCAAAATTCACTTAATAACTGTCTCACTTAGCAACATAAATTTCTGTTCATAAGTCAAGGACTACTTGGAAGGTAAGCAGGAAGGAAAAATAATGAGAGGTAATGACTTATCTAGCATTGGAATGGCTTAGCCTTAAAGCTATATGATGTACCTTCCCATTTTATATCATATTATAAGCAACTGTGTTCTCTTGGCTGATGATGGAAAACTTCAACACCACCGACAATGATGCTATCCTACAAAGAGACCTTGACTATGTGTCAGAATGGTCAAACAACTGTCAACTCCAAATCTCAACCAACAAATGCTCTGTCTTACACATTGGCAAAAAAAATCAGAACACAAAATTCAAGCTTGGCGGATACAACCTCGTAGACAACCCTCACTCTGTCAAGGACCTTGGAGTACTCATCTCTAATGATCTAAGTGCCAGAGCTCACTGTAACAGCATTGCCAAAAAGGCATTAAGAGTTGTTAATCTAATCTTGCGTAGCTTCTTCTCTGGTAATATTGTACTGCAAACTAGGACATACAAAACTTTTGCTAGACCAATTCTTGAATACAGCTCATCTGTCTGGAACCTGCACTGCATATCAGACATTAATACAATTGAACGAGTCCAGAGATATTTCACGAGAAGAGTCCTCCACTCCTCTGCTCACAACAGAATACCTTATGCCACCAAACTCGAAATTTTGGGCTTAGACAACTTTGAACTTCGCTGCCTTTGGTCTGACCTAAGCGTAGTACATAAAATTTTCTGCTACAATGTCCTACCTGTCAATGACTACTTCAGCTTCAACCACAACAATACACGAGCACACAATAGATGCAAAGTTAAGGTAAACCACTCCAAACTTGATTGCAGAAAATATGACTTCAGCAACAGAGTGGTCAATGCCTGGAATGCAGTACCTGACTCTGTGGTTTCTTCCCCAGACCTCCAAAACTTTAACCTTAGACAGTCTACTGTCGACCTCACCCCATTCCTAAGAGGTTTTTAAGGGGTGTACCAACCGTCCCTGTCCTAATATTCCCTTTTATTGGTATCCATTTCATGTATTCATAATCATGTTTATACTTATTTCTGTTATCTAATACATGTTTGGCGAAAATAAATAAATAAATAAAATAAAATAAAATTTCTGAAGTCCACTGTTCAGCCATACTGTTATTTAAGCTTACTTCCCACTGCTGTCCAAAGAACTTGTGAAATACCAAAATACAGTAACATTATAAAAATGGTACAGTACTCATTATCACAAATGTTAATTGGGACAGTGATAACTCCAGTTGTGGAATAGGAGATGTTAAAGAGGAATTTAGAAGAGATTTATTTCCAATGTTGACTAAAAGTTTTAATGTTCGTCCATGAGTTTTTGAATACTATGGTGTAATTTTTCTCACTTTTAAAATATGTCAGTACGTATAGTTTTTCTTGACAGTGCAAAGATGGCCATGGAGAAAAGTACTTTATTTCTGGATTTCACTTATTAATTTTCTATATTTATATTGCACAATGCTTTGAAGTTTGAATGAAACTCATTAAAGAGATGTTTTGGAGGGTGTCTTCAGGAAATAAAAATAAGTGTGGAGCACTGAAAATGTTCTTATGTTTGATCATAGCTTAACATCCTATCTTGGTTACCATCTCAATTTGTTGAAGGAAGGTTTATTTTGCCTTGAAGGAACACAGTATTCAGCTCATTCTATGTCTTTGTGTGCAGAAAAAGAATAATAGAGGATAACAGTGATCTTATAAAGATCAGAGCTTTGTTTTCTGAATATTCTTGGGCTTCACATCAAAAGAAAAGAGGTCCTTTTATGTTTCTTTCTAAATTAAAAATGAATGTTGCATTAAATTTGTCATGGCAAGGGACAGTTGCTACATCTACTAATATAGCTAGCAGTAATAATATTGAGCTATGTGAATATACTGTTGCTGAACATGTATAGCTATACTCCCATTAGAAGATGTTAGAAACGGTGTGGTTTTTTGCATTCTGATGAGATCTACTTTCAAGGATCTAATTTTTTTAACCATCTTTGTTGCACATAAGTAAGCCTTCTCATATGCAGGAGGTTGGGAGGGAGATATTGGTTTTTCTTCTTCATTAGTAGAAATGGGAATGGGCCTAATGATCATTAATAACATTATAAACAAACTTTACTTCTTAAGAGTTTTTCAGTTACCTACAACACTTGGATTATCGTAGTAACATACTTTTATACAAATAGACTATAATGGAATGTTAGGAAACAGCACCATCAATGTTTTTGAAACTACAGAAGATTTACAGAAGATGCAATTATAGATCCTTTATACACCCTTTATAGAGTTAAGCCTAATAATTTGATTGGGAACTGTCCAGAGTTTGTTATAAGATGGGTGGTCATATAAGTGCTTTAAATAAATACATTTTAAAACTCAGTTATTTTGAGGTTTTGCCTTTTCTTTACTAGAATTTGAATTCTATTCTAGACCAGTAATTTTACAAGCACTTTAAATTTGCTCCATTCTCCATATTTTTTGCTTTAGTCTTACAGATATTTTGACAAGCCTTTGTCTTATATGCTCTCGCCTTTTATTTTGCTTCTTCTAACTTCAGATTCCAAACTCTGCAACTCCTCTAGAAATCTCATATATTTATAGTGAAACAGATTGACATCTACCTTCCAACAAACATTATAATAATTGTAGCAGAGAGATATTGAAAGAGATTGGGGAAATGATCATTTTGATTCTGACTCAAAAATGCATAAAAAGCCTCAGGCTGATCAAGGGCATAAGAAGATTATTGTTTGAAACAATTACAAGATGTTATATCCAAAAGAGGTTCCAGCACAGCAGTTTCTAGCAAAAATTAAATTGTGGGTCAGTTATTATTAAATTACTGTAGAACCACATGCAGTTAAGTGGATAAAACATGGTAAATGATAATAAAACTGTCACAGCTATTGTAGGCATATTTATGTGTGAAACACCAAAAGTGAGAGAAAGAAACCTATACTGTAACATATATAGGAGCCAGATTTTTATTCAACAAATACTTTGCAAGATGTTATCACTTTTTTTTTGAATGAGCAAAATAACCGGATCATTTTACTCATAAGGCAATATGATAATTTAAGAAAAGAAAATGGGTAAGTCCTGAGAAAAGAATCAAACTACACTAAAGGAAATGAAGGCTAGGGAAGTAATATTAGTTGAATGTCAGAGTATTGTTGTAGACACTTCCCGGGAAACACTGGGGGTGGGGGGGGGTTATAACCAGGGGTAGGGCTTCTGTGCTGCCAGCTGCTGCACTGGAACAGCCTATGTCAGGCATCCAACTGCCTTCTTATAAAATTAATCTAGAGTCCAGTAAGTGCTGATCTACAATCTTTGCATTTTGTGGGATTGAATTTGCATCTCCTGGTAGTGTATTCGAATCTTCAGTGATGATATAAGTTGGTTGTCTAGTTGCCTATGTTCCAGAGTGTTGGAGATGAACTCATATTAATACTGGTTTTGCAGCCTCTGTAAAGGACACAGAAACCAAGTCAATTAGTGGGGCAGCCGTCTTGAGCATTGTGGTTAAAGTTTGCATAAGTAATCTAGCTTCTTCAATAAATCTTCCTGCTCACAGCTTGGCGAGGCTCCAAAGGTGTCAGTTAATTCTGCCTCCAGCCGCTCAGCTGCAATCTGTCCTCCTCTCTCTGCCTGAAATTGCTTATCTGAATAAGCTTCTCTCAAGTGCAGGGCTGGTTTGTTATCTTTGCAACTAGCAGAAGCCGCATCATCCACTCCTTGGTTCCCATTTAAAGTACTGGCAGCATCTTGACTCAAAAAGCAGGAAGCTCTGTGTCTCACAAAATACATGCCTTGGCAATGTCAGAGAAGTGGCCAGCATAGGCTTCATTTTAAAAAGCATTCTTGGAATTATAGACTGCTTGAATGTCTGTAGGATTTGCTTACTGCCCATCTTACTAGGAAGCCACTCCACTGAATGTAAGTCAATTGCATAGTAATGACGTTGAAATAACTGACTTAGGGAATAGCTGTTTTCACTGAACTCCATCGTTGACTCGAGTTTATTAAGGGTGATTTTAGGTACTCTTTAGGTGATTTGTAAATTATTACTTTGCAAAATACTGTTGTTTTGATTTTCAACCCTTCTGTGTCGCAAAAGTCGAAGAGGCGGGGTTTGGTGGGTTTGTTTCATTTTCTTAGTAGATTCAGCTATAGATTCTTTGGGTTACAACAGCTTAGTCATTTTTGGACTCAGGTTTCTGCTTCAGGAATCTGAGTTAATTTAATATAAAAGAATGGAGTGAGTATATCAATGGACTCTTACAATGAATTCATTTTCACTTTTATTTTTTGTTAAATAATAATAATAAAAAAAAACAGTCCACACAGTCAATAAGTTTTTCCTAGGCACAAAATCAGTAATCTCAGTTTTAGAAATTTCTTCCTAACAGCTTTCATAGTAAACGCTATACCCCAGCATGCTGCAGCTGCTTCAAAAAAGGAAACCCTTATAATTAATGGCTCTCCGTGGTGTGATCTGCTATACTTTCATCTGTTGAGTCCCAATTCAAACCAACATGTACCTGGAGCTTGGTTTGTTAATAATTCTGATGCTGTCATTACTTACATTATCTGTTTCAGCCACCTTCTTTTTAAATTCTATGAGATCATCTATTATTTGTTGCTTAAATTGTTTAAACAATGTCTGCCTGCCAGAATTCATTCTTTATTCCTTTGTTCTCTTTTCCATTTCTTGTTTGGAAATTAGTTGTATACAAGTGTACCCAGAGACCAGTAATTAATAAAAGATAAATCTGTTAGTATAGAAGTGAAAATAAAAAAATTACCAGAGCACTCTAGTAGATATTTTCATTTCAGCATCTTGAATATGAGCTCCTCTTGCCATCTTATTTTTTTTTCATGTGTTCAATTTCAATAGGTTTAATTTAGATTGATTTCTCCTTAGCAGAAACAGTTCCTCACTGTGGAATGAAATTGTGGTATAACTGTGGTTTATACTCTTCGAAAGTAGCTATTGTTAAGACTGAAAAGCATTGAGGTATTTAAAGGTAAATCTTGGATGCTGTCTGGGAGTTATAAAACATATAAATGAAATCACAAAAGCACATTTCATATTGTTTCATCTGATTTGAATGGAAACGCAGACTAAAAGTTTCAGCATCTGTGGCAATAAGTATCTGGCAGTTAGGTCAGTTAAGCAGAAACAGTTTTAGATTTTCTGTATAAAAAGGCCATTTTTGGACATATTAAATTAAGAAAGTTTTTATTCAAATGGATCTCAGATTTGCCTGTTGAGCATATGCATTTCTTCATATATCTGTGAAAGATAAACAGTATCAAGGCCACAGGCTAAATTTTGTACTAAGACTTCCTACTCCCCTACCAGCCTGTGTAGACCTGTACTGCTGAATAGTGACTCAACCAAGAGTAGGTCATTTCAGGAGAGGAGAAGATGGTGAAACTCTTGGAAGAAAACCCTGGATAAGGGCGGATAGAACTTAGGGTCCTTAACATTGTACATCCAGTTTTAATGTATTTATTCACATGTAAGTTATTCTAATATCAAATTAGCATCAGAGTTTTGGGATATGTTAATATTGTAAGCTTTTTTCCTGCTTCCCAGTAATTTTTAGTATTTTCTGTACTAGAATATATCAACAGGACCCAAGTGAAACAATTAAACAAAGTTTACATTAAGTCATCTCTTTGTTACTAGATACAACAAAGTCCCAGTTTTGCCGTGTTTTATTCTCTTTCCCATGTTGAAGATTTGCATGTGTGCCAGCTTGTTGACAGTTGCTGGACATTATCATCTACAGTTTCCTTACCAATGTTGGTTCCCACACTGACTGAGGAAAAAGATGATGCAGCCACATTAATCAACTGTCCTTTTCACATGGAAATGAATTCCATATTTCCATGTGAAATGTTTGATCTTTAAAAATATGACCACTTAATAATGAAATCTAGTTTGCTTTTGAAAAATTCTTGGATCTTTCTTAGAAACTTCTGGAATGGTGGGAGAAATCTTCCCAGAATGATTGAGAGAGACAGCTTAATGTTTGTCAGATTTAACATTCTGGGGACTGAGGTTTTGGTGCATAGTATGGAAGATAATAAAATACTTGGCAGAATTTCTACCTGAGAGAACATAAATACTCCAATAGATTTCTTAGGGTGTTTGTAGACATTCTGATATTGTTGGATAAAATAACCTGATGTATCTGGAGGGAAAGGAGTTTGAGATTATTTTTCATATTATTCTTAAAATTAAAATTCTTGTTAAGAGTAAAAATAAAATTATGTATGCCACCCAGAGTCACTTATTCAGATGGATGGTTATAGAAATCAAATCAAATCAAATCAAAGCCAGGTCTAACACATTCAAAAATGGAATCACATTAGTAACTGTGATATGATCCATAGAAACCTGTTTATTTAGTCAATCCAGGCAATCAGACCTGAAGATCAGTAGTTGCCTTTATTAAATGAGAAAAGGTTTTTTTGGTAGTTTCAGAAAATGGCAATATATTCAGCATGATGAAAGCATAATTGATTACCTTAGACAGAATTCTGCACAAAAGTAAATATCTTTTAAAGAAATGATGACTCTTTCTCCATTCAGTTTGATTTGGTGGCTGTGAATCCCAGAATTATGATAAAAAGTGATCCTTTTCTTAATGGGTACTCTTAGAATATCTCTCCTTTCAAGCCTTTCATCAAAACTAATATTTCCCAGATATAATTATCTTCCTGTATAGAGTGCCCCCACCAGCATTTAATTATTTTAGTTCTTCTTTTTATACTTTGTCTTTAATATCACTTTTGAGGCCATCAAACCAGAATTCTAGACAATATTTCAAATATAATGATATGATACATTTTATTGTATTTGTACTTTATTTTTCAAACTCTTTCATAATAATCATTATTATAAATCTGTTATCTCCTGGGTTACCACATCGGTATTTTTACTGAACTATCCTTGTGAGACTAAGATTTTTTCCCCTAATCAATCAGTACTATCTTGGATTGATTCATATATGTGAAATTACCATGTTTTGCTCCAGTATGTTTCATTTTATAATTACATTTACCTCTTTGTTACACAGACTTCTCATTTGGAGAAGTTTCTTTTTTAAATTAACCCAGTGAAATATTGTTTTTATCACTCTATTAATTTGCTAAGATCTGCAAACATGATATCTTTGCTTTTCATCTAAAAATCTAGAACCATGTTTCTCAGTCTCAGCAACTAAGAAGCATTATATTTTGTTATGGCAGTTGTAATATAGTTGTCATCTATTCCTGCAAACTTCAGAGAGTATTAAAGCACCAATTTCTTCTTCCCAACAACAAAAACAAAGGCTGCTTTTTTCTGGTTTTTCCATGTTTTCTCGGAAATCTCTTGCCCTTTGGAGCTGTGAGAGGCTGTGTTCTTCTATCGGATCAAGAAGTAAGATTTTTTTCCCCTTTCATATTATTTATGTTTTTTGCAGCCCTTGGTCTATTCTGTTTGGAACTGTATCAACAGCTTTATTTGAACAAGCAGTAGTTCAATTGCCTTGTTGCATAAAAAGCTATAGTAAAAGATTAAATCAAATTATACACTATTCTATTATTTGCATGCATTGAATATCAGTTGTAGCATCTCATTTCAACCCAATTAAAATAGTGCCTATGTTGCTCTGTGTTCCAGATATATTTTTGTTATTTATCCAAGGAAACATTGTCCAGGATTACCAGGACCTGGAAAATTGTTGTTTCTATTCAGTGCATTGGAACAGATACTTTACTGCAAGAAGGCAATAGATGTGTTCAGCCCAGATTTACTTATATCATAGTATGGAAAAACTAGTAATTCTGTTATAAGAAAGAAAAGCTTAGATCTGTAGGTGTATCATTGAATATTTATATTGGCGGCAGCCATGAGGTAATAGTGATAGCCAGGTTTGGAAAGTAAAAAGATCTTGTGATGGCATAACCATTTTAGTATTCCTTCTGGTTGACAAACTGCCTTAAACTGGCTCTGAAAGCCTGAAATAGAATGTTAAAGTTATCACAGTGGGAAATGTGATTTAAGCAATTCCCACTATTAGGCTTATTTTTAACTTCTGGAATGCAACACGGTTAGCAGATGGAACTGCTGGCATGCCATTCCTGTCTGTTACAATTTTGGGGGAATGTTGGTATTAATGACAATATTGAAAACTGTTGTGGTGCTGAAGTATTAAGAGAAGTCTGGAACATGGCTGAAATTGAAGAGTTTAGACTTAAGAGGAAATAAATTGCGAGTGGGAATTATGTTCCTATGCATGTCTTAAGGAAAAAGCTTGGTAGACCAGGTATATGTATAAACAAGTTCAATTTTAATGAGATGTAGAAAATGAACTGTTCTGAAAGTCACTTGGAAAGAGGTAAGATATAGAAATAGTGGGAACTGAAAACAAATACTTAGAGGTGATAATAAATGATGCCATTAGGTAGATATGAAATTTTAGGAAGAAAGATAGGAGTCATAATGCATCATATTTTAAAATATGTGCGCCAGTTAATTTAATTGGAAATGGTCTTAGATCATGGGTGTCAAACTTGCGGTGTCATGTTGCCGACATGTGACTTTTGTTACTTTTTTCCCTTTGCGAAGCTGGGGTGGGCGTAACCTACGTGTGACTCATCTAGCCCACGGGCCGCCAGTTTGACACCCCTGTCTTAGATGGATCATTTGTCAACAAAGCTTTGTTTAATTAAGACTCTTGTCCAGATTCTGAAAGTCAAGATAACATTTCTTAAAATGAATGAAAATTTGAGAATATGTATGACAGATAACGTGTGTTTTGTTCTGAATCCTAGAATATTTTGGTTGTTCTTGCTGAAACAAAATCCAGAAGAGGTTAAAAGACTTCTAAAAGAGATTAAAAGGTTAAAAGAAGTAATCTGCTTTGGCCCTCTCTTTCCTTCTTTTCACAGGTTGTAGGCCAATATGCTCACCCATTATTCCAGCACTTTTTTTTCTCCCTACTTCTTAGCTGTTGCTGGGGTCTTAAGCTTCAAGCGTGGTTCTATCTAATTAGATACCTTGAAAAGTATCTGCTCAAATTGGGTTTTTCCTCAAGAAAGTTATATAATTTTCTCAAATTAACAACAAAATGAAAATATTCCTTCTCTTTATTGTTATATTATTATTTTTTCTTTACCGATTTCTTGATTTTTGTGTTTTTATTTTATGTATTCTTAAAAGTTAGGTTAGTTAATCCTTTTGCACATCAAGCTGAGAAATTACAAAAAAGAATACTGTAGTAAATAGAATTTCTAGTGACAAGTAGAACGTTAGATATTTTATTATTTCTTTGTTAAGTGTGTATTCACATGGGAGCAGATCTTAATGCTTTATTTTTATGTGAGCACTCCTGTTATTGATTCTGTCTCAAGTCAAATGTTGACCTCAACTCTACACTTTGGTGTATATAATAAGAGACTGTCATCAGTAGTGCAATTATTTTACCAACAGTTTTAGGACTTATAAGAGTTTTTATACCAAATCCTATCATACCAAGCTAGTTTAGTCTTTAGATTTTATTCTGCAGTCTCTCTTACCGGTTTCTGATAGGTAATCTTTTCTTACCAATCACTCATTTAGTGACTCGTTTAGCCACTGTTTGAAGTTACGACAATACTGAAAAAATAACTTTGCAACTTTATGGCCTTTTCAAAGTTACGTGATTGCCATTACAGTCAGTACGCATTTTCCTATATGTAACTGGTTTTTCTTCTGTGGATGGGAGTGGATTGGTGAGAAAAGAAGGAGGGCTTCCACTTGTGCATTTTACAACTGCATCACTTAGCCATGGAAATTCTGACCCTATTTACAATCATTAAATGAGGACTACCTGTATTCCAAAGAATTCTTGACCACAAGAACATTTTATGATGTTCATAAGCCTTAAGAATAAGTGGCATTAAATTCAGATGGCCAGTTAAGATTTGTATGCATGTTAGATTCTAAAATAATTTTGATTTTATCTGGTTTTTAATTTTTACAAATTTTAACATATAAAATCTAGAATATTGCTAATTTTACTTATTTTTTTCATATTACTTAATTCATGTCATAGCAGTTATTAATGAAATATATATCGTCAGTGGAAATAACCAAATATGTTAAACTATATGTGAGAGATGCCACTTGGAATGGTATAAAAGGTTTAATAGTACTTTGCTATGATGATAGTCAAAACTATAAACATACCAAGGCATTTCTTGATTTATTGGACAAGTATTTGTTTACTAATGATCACTAATAAAGCCTTAGAATTTACTTTAAATTTCTGATAATTCTTTGAAATAGAATTAATATCTTTTATTTATTTATTAGAGAAATAATATCTTTTATTTGCGATAAGAGAAATGGTCAATACTATTAGATATTCAAGATTTGTGAATTTTTTGTTTTGAAAATATAAGAATGTTTGCTTATTGAAGTGGATTTACAATTATTCCTTTAAAGTACCACTATTTGCCATTTCTGTTTCTTTTTTTTCCTTTTTAATCAAATAAGAATTCTGGAATGTTTCAAAAAGTTATTGACTGCAAATGAATTATTTCAACTTTTGATGCAGGTCTTTTAAATATTTGCTTTAGGTGCAGTCAAATCTATGAACCCCTTTTTCCTTCATTCCAATGCAAAATAAAGGATCTTTTAAAAACATTATGGCACTGTTATCAACAACTAAAACAATCAGTCATGTTCTTTATTATGGTCACAGACCAATCCAGATAATAGCAAAGCAAACAAAAGATCAGTATGAAAAACATGTTAGCAAGATCTAGATAAGCTCACAACCTAAGTAATTAATCCCTCACCTGATCATTTTTTGGTGGAATTTGCTGCAGAATTTACCTATATTAAGAATCTTTCAGAAGAATAGAAATATAAAATATAGCAGGCTTACTTGGTTTACTACTCAAAAGCACAAATGCATCATTAAAATAGGACATGACTCAGTTTTTCAACTTCCCCTAGTCTCTTATAGAAGTCCTCAAATTACAACCATTTTTAAGTGATCATTAAAAGCGACAACACCACTGAAACAGTGACTTACGATCGGTCTTTGCATTTACAGTTATTGTAAATATTGCATCTCAGCCATCACATGATCAAAATTTGGGTCCTTGGCAACTGACTTAGAATTATGATTGTTGCATCATCCCAGGGTCATGTGATCATCATTTGCGACCTGCTCCACAGCTCACAACAAGTAGAGTCAATGGAGGAAGCCAGATTCACTTAGCGACTATGTGTATTACTTAACTGTAGTGATTCACTTAATGACCATGTTAAACATAATAAAATCATGCACAATTTTAATTTTACCTCTTAAAATGGTAACAGTCTTGTGTGGATTCCACCAGAGTCTTAACCCGGCGATGCCAGATACTGAATCATTCCCATTGCATCAGCTTTCAGTTGCCTCCGCTTACAACCTTCCATCAGCTTACAGCTATTAAATCTACATTCCCTGACAACTCACTTAACAACTGCCTTGTTTAGCAACCAAGGTTCCAGTCTGAATTGTGATAATAAATTGAAGACTGTCTACATAGGGTTATTTAGCCTTGGTGGTGCTGTGATTAGAATGCAGTATTGCAGGTTAATTCTGCTGACTGCCAAGAGTTCGATCCTGACAGGCTCAAGGTTGACTCAGCCTTCTCTCCTTCTGAGGTTGATAAAACTGGGGACCCAGATTGTTGGGGGCAATGTGCTGATACTGTAAACAGCTTAGAAAGGGCTGTACAACACTATGCAATGAAATATAAGTCTAAGTCAGTGTTTCTCAACCTCGGCCACTTTAACAGGTGTGGACTTCAACTCCCAGAATTCCCCAGCCAGCACTGCTGGCTGGGGAATTCTGGGAGTTGAAGTTCAAACATTTTAAAATGGATGAGGTTGAGAAACACTGGTCTAAGTGCTATTGCTATTTTAAAAAATTGCCTTCTGCCATCACCTCTGTGTTTGGTATTTCTTAGGAACAAACTTCAAGAAATGTCACTAGTTTGTCCAAAATGCTGTAGAGCAGTTCCCCGTTACTTAAATGAAAAGTTTCAAAGAGACCATTGTGCCATATTTCATTAAAAAGATACATCAGTATGTTTTCATGACTAATAATAGAAGAAAATGGACTGCTTGTTGCAATGCTTTTTGAACTGATCAGTTAAACTTACAGTTCAATTGTAAATTTTGGCTTCAAAAATTCACTAAAGTGAGCTTCATTTGACAGGCCCTAGTCAGCGGACCTTTTCTGCCATGGCATCTGCCAGTGATAGGATTCAAATTTTTTTACTACCAGTTTGGTGGGCATGGCTTGGTGGGTGTGGCTTGGTGGGAGTGGCAGAGGAAGGATACTGCAAAATCTCCATTTCTACCCTACTCCAGGGGAAGGATAGTGTAAAATCTCCATTTCCACCCCACTCCAGGGGAAGGATAGTGTAAAATCTCCATTTCCACCCCACTCCAGGGGAAGGGTACTGTAAAATCTCCATTTCCATCCCACTCCAGGGGAAGGGTATTGTAAAATCTCCATTTCCATTGGCCCTTATGTAGCGCCAATTTCATATTGAACTTCAGTTGAGTAGATTCTTATGTATAGGCTTGAATAAATCTATGCTGCAATCTAATGGATGGTCCTGGTTCTTTGTGCCTAACATCTGCCACCAATACACAGATGATAATCAGATGTATTACTTTTGTTATCTTTTATAGAGTAAGTAGCAATGTTCTGAAAGCTGCCTGAATTAAATAACAAACCAGATAAAAATCAACAAGTTGCAATATAAATTAAGCAAGATGGTGTTAATCAATCAAACAAACACAGAGCCTGTTCTGGAATGAGATTTTTCCTGAGAAATATATTTACTCTTGGAGTGTTCTTTAAATTTCCCTCAATTTTCAAATAGTGCTGATGATAAGCAAATTTACATTTGACTGCAGCAGTCTCCCTCTGAATCCTGTGGCACCCTTTTCTGTGGAAGCCAAGGGTAAGAACTCTCTTCCGCAATCTCCACCAACTGGAATCTACCCTGAAAGAAGGAGATGAAACAGCACAATTCTGTGCTTCTCACCCCCAACCTCTGAATTGATCCAGAAGAATAATATGGTTGATGGTATCAAAAGCCACAGAAATAGTGGTGGGTTCCTCCCAGTTCGGCCCAGTTCTCCCGAGCCGGTAGCGGTGACGATATGATGTCACCGAACCAGTTCTGACCCCCCCCGTGCCCCCCCACCCCTGCATTATTCTTAACTTTTATTTGGCCCCACCTCCAATCTATTGCTGCCTCCTGAATCCCAGCTGATGGCTAGAGGAAAAAAACTGTTTAAACTCTTGCTGCGGGGCTTCAAAGGGCCGTCCTACAGCTGATCAGTGGTAAAAGAAAACAAGTAGACCGGTGCCTGCTAAAATAAATGGATAGATCAGTGCCTGCAAAAATACATGAGTAGATCAGTGCCTGCAAAAAATAAATGGGTAGATTGGTACAGCTCTGCAAGCAGTTAAAAGCCTGGTAGACCAGTACCTCTGCTAAATCCTAAAGAATTATCACATGACCATCAAGCCATGCCCACAAAATAAGCCACGACCACATAACTGGTAGTAAAAAATTTTAGAATCCACCCCTGCCCAGAAAGGTTAGGTGGGCCAACGATGAATACAGTATTCCAATTCTGCCTTTGCCAGAGATTTCCATTCCATACCTGGGTCTCAATCTGACTAAAATTATGTGCTTCCGACATACTGATTTTTCTTCTGCATGGGGCTGATGTTATATTAAAAGCATTCTTAACTGAAGTTATTTTTCTGCAAGGAATATCTTTTAGTTTCTAAGGAAGCTAAATTTTCTAATTTTAGTTTTGAATGATATCTCCAAAAGCATGCATATGAATGTTTTGTGTATGTTTGTTTGTCTGTCTGTCTGTCTGTGTGTACTTGCATATGCTTGCATATTTTTTCTTTAAGCTTCTGACTTAGAAAGTATAGAAAAAGTAGAGTTCCTTTTGGGATGTTGTAGCTTATGTATCTTTTTTTCCCACTTGATCCCTGCTCACCAACAGAAAATGCAGTAATTGACATTGTTATGATATGATCACAATCCATAAGCTAGCATGTATTCTAGCAACTTCTACAATATTGCAAGCAATGGTGGATTATTTTCTCCGTTAGCAATGCATACACAATCACTTTCTTGGCTGTCCCTAAAATGGAGTCAGTTCAGAAAAAAACATATAAAAGATATAGGATATATACCCTGGTGTGGTTCCTTGTTCGTAAGTTATCACCAAATTGCAGAAAACAGTTGGTATGGATTCAGAAGTATATTCAGAAAAGAATTAGTATTTCTTTTTTGCTTGATGTCCATATTTATAGGCTGAGTTGAAAGTGGAAAAGGCACGTCATGAAATAACATCAGTAGACTTTGGTTCACGCAATGCAAATGGAATCCCTGTTAAGTGTAACAGAAGAGTGTTATCTGCAATAGTTTCCAGCTCTAATGGCTACAGGGATCATTAGTATAGAGTTTACTATTCTCCAATAATGACTTTGTTTCTGTTGTTTTGGGGAAGGATTCAAGTACATAGTGTACAAGCTATAAACAAGGGCTACATGGCTGTTTTTGAAATAATAAAGCTGAGCAGAATGATCCCCTTCTTTAATTATACTTTATGTAGTTCACAAAGGAACAAACATAACCCATTGACCAGGAGTAGAATTCTGTTATAACTCTCAATATTGTTTCATGCCATCTGGAATTAGAGTGATATGAAAAAGAAAGGTTTCTTCTGAAGTTTTTTTTTTTTTTTTTTACCCCTTGAGACTTTTTCAAATTCCAACTTCACATAAAATGAGAAGAGGATCTGTTCCTTGAGATGGCTGTGTAGTTCTTGGAGTTAAGGCTACCTTGTCTAGGAATGTTTTTTTCCCTCAGCTCCAGTTGGTTTACCAGATTAAATTGTTTGTTTGTTTGTTTATATTAATTTTTTATGGCATCCATCTTACTGATAGAACGACTTCTGAAATGGTTCTAGTACCAGAATGGACTGCCTATAACAGTGATGGCTAACCTTTTTGCCATTGCGTGCCAAAAGTGGGGGGAGCACGGTGAGGTCAAACGCACGTGTGTCCACATCCATAATTCTATGCACCCTGTTCCCCCCGTGCTCCCCCCGCTTTTGGCATGTGATGACACAGTAGGCCCGTTTTTTGCTCTCCCCAGGCTCCAGAGCCTTTCTAGGAGCCTGGGGAGGACAAAAATGGCCTCTACCCCCTCCCCCGAGGCCCTCCAGAGGCTAGAAACAGTGTGTTTCCTGACTTCTTGTGGGCCCAGAAGGCCCGAAAATCAGCTGGCATGTGTGCCAGAGCTGAGCTCGCGTGCCCACCGATATGGCTCCGCGTGCCACCTGTGGCACCCGTGCCATAGGTTCGCCATCACGGGCCTATAATGATTCATACTCTAATAATTTGATCTTATATTGTTGTAGCATGTTCTATATAGGGTTCCCCTTGAAGATACTTTGAATTTTCTAAGAGTGTAAGAGTAAGAGCCAGGCACAACTCCAAGAGTAACAATGAAGGGCTTCTCCTGCCTGCCAGAAGGATAAGCTTTTGATACCAGGATATTTTCAGAAAAATGTTTCCTCTGATAGTTAACAACTGGAGAGATTGCCTGAATTTCTGTGCATTCTTTTGCTCCAGGTGGCTTATGGTACAACCTCTTATAGCAGTTTCCAGCTCAGCCCCTTATAGAAAAATATATTACACATCAAAGATAACATTGAAAGAAATGACGATGTAAAGATTTGATTTGAAATGAACATAGTTCCAGTTATAAAATAATATATGTACAGATCAGTTTTTTATTTTTCTGTAGGTTGTTAAGAAAAAAAACCAATGTGAGAAAGAAGCAGCATACAAGTCTTGATGTTAAAAAGTTGCATGATAAATTGAATAGCTTCAAGTATGGAATGTTGGGTATAAATATGGAATTGTTTGTTGAATGCCGTAAGAATGGTATATGACAGGATGATTCAAATGTAGCAGGGAAGGAGACAAGGATATGTAATATTCCCTTGATAGTTTGAAGTGTTTATTGATAAATGTATAAGAAATGTTTAAAGGTGTGTTTTTGGGGATGTGAATATATGTATGATTGGTATATATATATGATAGTATGATGGAAAGAGGTAGCGTGTAGCATTTGGTCTATTGTGAAAAATGAATATTTGTTGTAAGAAACAAAAATGGTTGTGTAAAAGGGCATGCTTCTGCTTGCTTTATGATAGTGAGGGTTGGATATCCAGGAGAAACAAATTAAATTGAATGTAGTGGAAATGGGGTGCTTAATTGTGTGTGGTAAAACAAGAAGAAATGTATGGATGTTGAAATCAGTGTAGATTGAATACAATAGTGGATGATGAGTGAAAATGAAGTATTAATGATTCATTCATATAAAGAGAATTACAAAACAAATCTAGGAAGGAAATGTGAATTGGTTGAAGTGAAGGGGAAGATCAAGAAAGTCATGGCTGGGTGAAGATAATGTTATCCTCAAAAGAGAGTGAGAAGCTTAAAGAGCAAATCACAATGAATGGATATGGTAGAAATAAGAGATATAGTGAATGAATTGCAGATTTAGCTTTATTTTATTTTATTTTATTTTTTTCAGGCCCTAATTTCTTTGGTTTACTATTTCTTATCCCTTTTTGTGTTTTGCCTAATTTTGCTTACCTCTGAAGGAAATAGCATGCTGAATATGCATGCGTGTATATAACGATATTTAGTTACTTTGTGGCTGCAAATTAAACAGTCAAGTGGTGTGCTTTTCCCTTGTCGTGGATAAATCCAGGGCAAGGATGTGGTTAAACACTCAATTACTCTGGCACTTGGCAGAGAGAACTGACTCCCACATTAAAGTCTAAACAGAAATAGCTTTTGGGTCAAACTGAGGTCCAAAGGATATTTCTCCTTTGTAACCATAAATCTCTGAAAAACAAGCTTTGTAATTAACCCAGCTGACATTATCCAGTGCTACTCACACTCACACGATAAAATGTACAATATGTTATTTGGATCTGATCAGACCAAACAACTGCTTTTTCTTCTCATAAATAACTTTAAAGTGTTGCTTCTTAGTAGCTTTCCAGAGCCATTTACAAAGAAAAAGCCTCTGCAAATAGAGGCTCATTTCTGTAGTAGAAAGAAAAAGCATTTCACTGTATTATTATTATTATTATTATTATTATTATTATTATTATTATTATTATTATTATTATTATAATATTTCAGTATGCTTTCAGGTCTTTCAAGCCAGACATTTGTGGAACATTTTTTCCTTCTTAATCGTCAGAGAAATAAAGAACATGAATGATTCTCATTATTTGGCTAAACACTGATGGTTTGCTCAGATATTATCACTGATGTCATGCCACAAACCGACATTGCAAAAGAAAAAAATCCAGTGTTCTGTTCAAGACAGTAAATAGCTTTTTACTTTGAGAGGACTAGTAGGCAGTTAGGGCTAAGATCTGTTTACAATAATCCATCTTCTGGATTGTGGGACTAATACTATAGTTGCTATACAAGTTGTTTTCAGATATTGGCAGTTTTAGAATTAAGAATTAAGGCAGCCTACATCATTATCCTTGAGGAATAGGCCAGCAGAGAAAAAGAAATGGATTAGAGGGGAACATAGAAAGAAAGAAAAACAACTCACCTGACTCTCAAAGAAAATGCATTAGTAACAATAATAACAAGATTTGTTTAATAAAAACTGATTAAAAGCTTTTTAGTGAAATGAAAGATATTTCTATTGAATAAATATATTTAACAAAACATTAAGGATCTATTTTTCTCCTTGAAAAGTATAACATAATATTAACCCCTTTCAAAATTAATCTTTTTCTTTCTCATTCCACATAATATCTCCTGAGATACAAATGAGTGTACTGTCAATAACTGCTCACTATGTTCATCTATTCCTAACCAGCCATTTTACTGATAAATCTCTTGCTCTTGTGATTGTTTTGGTAAAAATCAATCTAATCCTGAATATGGTTTGAGATGGATTCTTTTTGTTGCTTGATTTTGGAGATTATATTAAGGATTCAGATTTGTTCTGTATATACGTTTGCCAGTCTCACGCATCATATTTTTATCTTCTCCCTTCTGTGTTTCCTTTTTTATAACTCAGTTTAACATTTTAGATAAAACTGCTTAGGCAACTGTTCAGATAACAATAAATGTTATTGATTTTTTTTAAAAAAGCTCTTTTTTATGTGCATATTTCCCTAATTTCCCACTGTTTTATCTGTTGCTGATTAATTTAAACAAAGAGAACAAGTTTCCTGTCTCCATATATTATTTTAGGAATACAAAAAGAATTTTTCCTTTCTGATCATTCTGTCTTTTAGATCAATGCTTCTCAAGGTGTGGTCTGAAGTCCCGTAGGGGGTGATCCAAGACCCTCACATGGATCTGCAAAATCTAAATTTGTCAGACTATGATGAAAAATAATATAATATTAAAATCCTATCTAACTATTGTGAGAAGCTGTAGTTGCAAACATTGTATCAGTCTTAAATTTTAATATGACAAATATTGATAAATGTAACTCCTATAAACAAAAGCTGTTTTGAGGTCCTCCATCATTTTTTAAAAGTGGAAAGGGATCCTGTGAGGAAAAAGATTTTAAAAACATTGCTTCAAGATTGTGTCTTCAACAGTAGATACCCATACTACTCGTGGTCTATTTCTTGATTTGAACCTAGGGAAAATTTATTCCCATAATAATAAACATTGCTTTGGTTCCAGTGAAATCTTACTTATTACTTTAGATATACTATATTTTGTCAATAGAGTATTATAAATTTCTAAGGGTTATTGTGTGTGTTTTATAGTTATTGATGTTTTATAATTTATGTTCACTCTTGTTGGATAAGTGGGCAGACATAGATTTGATTAACATAAATAAATAATGTAATAGAAAAATGTGACTCTTGGAGAGGATGCTGTAAATATATTTCTATTGTAAAAAAGGAGTGGGGAAAGGAGCATTCTGGCAGGATACAATTTTCTATTCAGGTTCTTTCATATTATTGATATAAGATTTAAGATGGGAAAGGGTGAGACAGCTGTTCGGAAGGAAAATAGTGAGGGAAATCCTTTTTCTCATGAAGGCATATTGATCATTAATTATTTTTTTCTGTCAACCTGAAAATGCTATTTTAAATATTAACATATATGAGCAAGAATAGATATATCATCCTCACTAGTGCTGTTGTCATCTGCTTCACTCAAATTTGAACTAATTTTTTCCAGAAGGATTCCTGGAATTTCCAACAATTTGAATTTAGCATATAGTTAGTTATCCTGCTGTTCTATTAATGACTCAGCATTACATATTACTTTGAAATGGATTATTTAATATTGTGGGAAATGAGGCACTTCTGACCAGATCTTTTTCTTAGGACATCACTAAATCTGGAACTTCCTAGCAATCATTCACTATAGCTTGCTCAACAAATTGCAGTTAAAATAACATGGTGTAATATAATGGTGTGAATACATACTCTGTATTGCTCCTGATTAGATGAGTACCACCATTGTAGACTTTGAATTGCCTATTTGCTCTAAATAATATTAAAATGCTTACTCACACTCATTTCCAGGATAATGTTGAATAGAGCTATAAATTCCTTTTGTTCTGAATTTTTTATTTTATACCACACTTAGATTGTAAAACTCTTTCTTTTCCTTGAAGCTTTGGTTTTCACTTTCTTTTCTTTTATAAAAGCATTCTGTTTCACTATATTTATAGATTCTCCAAGCCAGCACCGATGTTTTTGGATGATTCTTTCAGGAAATGGACAAGGATTCGGGATTTTCTTCCACCTTTTGGGATTAAAGGACAAGGTAGGATAACATGTTAATCCACTATGTTTGTGTTCTGCATATTACCTTTAGAATTTATGGACTTGTGTATCAAAGAAATTTCAATTCTCCTTTTTGGGCATATTTTAAATTTCTTTCTTTTACAGAATTTGTGTAAAGTAATGCAAAATTGTCCTAAACAGAGCACTATTTTATATTTTCAACCTTCTGTAGCCACTTAAGAAAGGTGAGTAAAAAGGATGTTGACAATGACATAATTGGAAACAAATTTGCCTCTCATAAAAGTTGTAATTTATGGAAGGAACTTGAAGACAGGAAATTATTCAACACAAAGTATACCAATTCAGGTGATAGTATCCTTTGTTTTAGTATTCCATAAAAAATTCTGGAATGGTTCTCCATTCTGCCTTGTTAAACATGATATTTAAGACAGTGTTTAGTAGATAATGCAGTCTATCTGTCTTCATACCACAAAAAGGAAGAGTAAAATGTAATTAAATATAAAAATTCCATAAGAGGTGAAATATTTTATTATTTGTATAGTACAATATTTAGTCGTATTGAAAGGAGACTCACTAAGTATGAGCTTGCTACTGCCAAATCCCAAAACATATCTTTTCTTTTATGTACATTGAGTGCATATGCACCAAGACAAATTCCTTGTGTCCAATCATACTTGGCCAATAAAAAAGTCTATTCTATTCTATCCTTGCACATAATTAGTCCACATTCTTTAACCATGGCCGAGATATGTTGGTACCACACAGAGGTGGGTTTCAGCAGGTTCTGACCAGTTCTAGAGAACCGGTAGTGGAAATTTTGAGTAGTTTGGAGAACCGGTAGTAAAATTCTGACTGGCCCCACCCCCATCTATTCTTTGCCTCCCGAATCCCAGCTGATCGGGAGGAAATGGGAACTTTGCAGTATCCTTCCCCTGGAGTAGGGTGGGAATGGAGATTTTATAGTATCCTTCCCCTGCCACACCCATCAAGCCACACCCACAGAACCGGTAGTAAAAAATTTTGAAACCCACCACTGGTACCTCACCTTTTATACATATTTACCTTCCTATTGGAGAGGCATCCTTCCTAGAAAGGTGACAAATAGCCACTGTGCTTATTTTTTTAAAGAAATATTGACTGTGGAAGTGATTGGAAGTACAGATGGAAACAGGATTACTCACTAATAGTAGATTTACAGGATCACTTTTATGCAGAGTGTAGATTATGGATCTCTACGTGGGTTATTTTATATTCACAGGCTGAGTATTTTAGCCAAGAAATATCAGGATGGAGAATTGTAGTACAGGATGACTGAATGTCTTTGGGCAGTCTTTGTTTTGTATTTCCAAGTTGTTGTCAATTTGTGTCACCACTATAGAGCTATGTTAATCTAGGGTTTTATGTTGGATTTTCTTCAGTTAAAACCAGAAACTACTATTCTTAAAATGGCTGGGAGCTGAAGCAATGGGAGCAAATCAAATAAATGGCTTGTATAGTGTCCTCTTGGGACCAAACTTTGTGCCAGGATTCAGTCTAAAGCAGTTTGTACTTGTGGGAGGAAAGAATTATTGTTCTCAGCAAACTAGTAGGTCTAATGACAGTGCTGACAGACCAGAGCGTGAGTGAAGCAAATGGCACCCTTCTCGCATCACACTCTCAAAGCACACATCACTTGAAATTCTTGCGTCAGCCTTTTTCCTTATCCCAGGGTAGGCACTGGGGATGAATTATTGTGACTTGTTGATGGGATCAAAACCTCATTAAGATTTTCAGTCAAGACTAGTCTGATACTGGTTGAAACAGGATGGCAGGAGAAAGCTGCTGCTGATGACTGCCAGAATCAGAGCACCTGGGAGATTGAGCAACTTTCTAGAGAATGATATTCAGTTGAGCATCAGAAATCTGAGGTCTGAGTGTAAAATCTGGCTGTTGTCAAGGGAGATTCACAACATAGTATATATCTTGGGAAATGCCTTGTGCAGATGTTTGGGACTTTGGGCATTTGTGTCATCAAGTGTTTGCTTGAAATTCAGATGAAAATTGACTGGCATAATTCTGTCAACTTGAAGGTCAGCTAGCGTTACATTTCAGAATTTCAAACTAGTAGGTCAGAATAATTTTAGAGATTTTTTTTTCTGTAAATAGATTTTAGAAGTCTTTATAGAAAATGACATGCCGTATCAGACTTTTAATGGAGAGGTTGGTGCCAGGAAAAAAGAGGCCACATCATTTCATCATCCATTTTGGGACATCAAAAGCAAATAAATAAACCCTAGTACATTTCTAAAGTTTAATATTATTACATACAGTTCAGCCTAAGTCTTAAATACATATACATATATAGTTATTTTTCATGTGTAAGCTTCTTTTTCCCCCCTGATCTTGTGCTCCAGAATAGCATGGGAAGAGCATTCAACTGGAGTATTTATGATCTGGATGCAAACCAGAGATTTCCCATGCTTGATCTGTTGCTTCCCAACCTCTGACTATTTAGTGATCATTGTGCTTTTATTGTTTTCTTCTAAATTATTTTCCTGGTTTTGTTTTCCCATGCATCTTATTTTCTAAAATGGGAGATGATGCCCTCTGTGATATATCATTTGGAGCAATGAAGGGTACTTTGCTATGTACTACATTGAAGTGTACTTCATTGCTTTCCATTCTCCAGATTGCTCCAGGTAATGGATCGGATGTTTGCTAACTAGGCATTGCCATTGTGTTTATTAAACTTACATATGAAAAATATCATACTGGAATTCTTTATTGTATAAATTTTCTGGAATTAAGATGGTTTGGTCAAAGATACGGAGAGCAGCTATAGTTCAACAACCAATAAGAAATTACTGAACTTGATATTAATAATATCAAACCTGAATCCTAATTAGTACCTAGGAACAGTGTTCAAATGTTAGCCATGAGGCTTCCTTTTGATAATTCTGACATTGTAGGAATTTTCTCCTCAAGATAAGTACAGATAGTCATTTACTTATAACAACAATTGGAACCAGAATTTCTGTTGCTAAGCAAGGCAGTTATTAAGTGAGTCAGACCCAATGTAATGATCTTTCTTGCCATGGTTAAGAGAATCATTGCAGTTGCTAAGTGAATCATGCAGCCATTAAATGAATTCAGCTTCTCCCATTGACTTTGCTTGTCAAAAGCCAGTTGGGAAGGGAAAGGCAATTACACAACCCTGGACACAACATCAGAAATACATGCCAGTTGCCAAACACTCATGTGATCAAGGGGAAGCTGTGTAAGTTGTAAGTATAAGGACCAGTTGTAAATCACTTTTTTCAGTGCCGGTGTAGCTTCAAATGGATGATTGTGAGTTGAGGACTACATGTGTAAAGAAAAGGGATCACTAAGGAAATGGTGTGATTTTGCTATGGTAGTAATATTAATAAGTAGACTCGTCCAATTGAGCATCCTCCAGAAATGTTAAAATAGCAATTACAGGAGTCTCAAGTCTCCAGATGTAGGAAGATTGGCCTATATGCCAACAAAAAGTGTGATCTGCACGTGTGTTATATTACATTCTAAGTATCTTGTTATGGGGATATATTTAGCTTTGCATGTTCCAGAACTGGGAAAATCAAGAGGCATTTTTCACTGCTTGTTTTCTATGAATTTTTATATTTGGAACTTGACTTTAGGCTGACCTTGAAATTTGTGATGTTCTGGGAAAGGGGTAAACATTAGAGAAAAAGCAAGCAATGACCACACAGAAAGCAAAATCTTTTTCTGTTTCTGAAGTGTAAGTGTAGAGAGTTTCTCTATGATATGTAAACATTTGTTTCTGTTCATTATGTTCCAACTTTCTATTCTATGTTTGAGGGAAATATCCTTATTTATCCTTCTGCCCTCACAAGTCATGTTTCTGACAAATTTGTATTCCTCTTGACTTTTAACATTATTTCTTCCCATCCTTTTCTGCCTCTGTTTTAGAATGCCAAAGAACATCTCGCTGTTTACACAGACATGGGGATTTGAGTAATTGGGCCCATACTATTGGTGAATTGTATGCTTGGGAACTCCTTTGTATTAAGGTGTCAGAAGGGTGTTTTTTATTTATTTTTTTAATATACATGCATTTTAATTATTTTTTGCCATCCAGAATCACATTGGTAATATAAATTAATATATGCAAAAATAAATACAACTGCTGTGGGGATGGAAATGAAACTGGCATTATCATTTGTTTTCAGTGTTCACATACCAATTAGTTTCGCTGCGTTCACAGCCTGAACACAGAGCTAACCAATATGATTTTTGTTCGTTTCTCATTTCCTTTATTATATGATATCCTCCCCTTCCTGTTTTTCAAGGAGGAATTGTGCAACTAAGATCATTCTGTGAAGTATTTTCATCCACATCATATAATAAGAATAAGCTCACATACAGTTAATGTACAAGGTTAAGGAGCTCTTGGACTAAGTCAAGTGGCCCAATAACCTAGGATATATTAAAGGTTAATTTTACTTTGACTTGAATTCTCATGAATACTGATTGAAACTTCCCTAGAGAAAAGAGAGTATTCTAAAAATGTCAGTCAAGGAGTTGAAGGAAAATAAATACATCTCATTTATGCAAGAATTTCTCTTCTTTTAATTATAATAAAACTTTTAGATGATGTCATCATTGCCCATAAATATTCATGGATGGATTTCATATTTCTTTGGAAATTCTTTTGATAGTTTCTTAATGCCCACGTTTTCATAAACAGCTTGCATGCTTCAAAATCGTAAAAGGTTGTACATTAATTACATTTAGAGCTTGAACCTGGGCAAGATAATGGACTGAACCAAGCAAAAGAATAAGGCTCTCTTAAAGAGAGATAGGGATTATGCATGATTACCTGTTTGGAAAAATGATTTTGTTCTGTTCTAGATAGTACCCCAAAAATAAGACTGCCCCCCAAAATATTTAACCGCATGTGCAGCCGGTCCCCACTATTTCCTCTGGTTAGGGGTTAGGGAGACAGAGTTGGAAATCAGGTAAGATGGCAAGAGGATCCCCGTCTCGCTCCACGCCCCCCCCAAAATAAGACCTCCCCAAAAATAAGGCCAAGTGCTTATTTTGGGGTTCAAAAAATACAAGACAAGGTCTTATTTTTGGGGAAACATGGTACTGAAATCCTTCTAAAGATTTACTGTAGTTTACAAACTTATTTAATGATTGAAAGGGTATTTTAGATCCATTGTTATCATTAGAGCACAGTAGTTCATCTCAGCTATCTCTTCATTTTCTTAATTCTCAAGTGCAGAAATATATGTAATCTTGCCAGAAATTATCCACAAGTATGACCAATGCTGTTTCTGTCCCATAACTAAGCTAAAACCTGACTGGAAGGGGATCTATATAATACGTTTCATCCAGGACCCTCTGAAGCTGCCAAGCAACCACTTTCTCTACCCTCCTCCTTAAAAAGGGAATGTGGGAGACTGGATGGAAATTCTCCAGACAGGTGGGATCAAGAGATAGTTATTTTAAGGAGGGGGCAAACTAGGGCCTCCTTAAAAGGTCCCAGAAATGTCCCCTCCTGCAGTGAGGTATTTACCACTGCCCAAACCCATCTGGCTGTCACCATCCTGGAAGCTTTTATCAACCAGGAGAGACAGGGATCTAATTGACAGGTGGTTGCACTTACAGCATTGAGGACCCTGTCCATTTTATCAAGTCTAACAGGATCGAACTGTTCCCAGATAAGTGGGTAAGACCTTTCCCCCAGCATCTCACATGTACTGCACTCTGTGTGGACTCCAATTGGGAATGAATCTGTGCAACTTTTGTCAGGTGTATGGAAAGCACTGCTTTTTGGTACCTGATCTCATAGAATGGCCTCCCAAAAGTCAGAGTCACATATTCTTTAATTGCATTGTAGAAAGTAGTGAAAACAGAAGTCTTCCATAAGATATTTAGTAGTTCATTTGCCATAAGTTCATTGTTTATTACTGTTTTTTTTATTTATTACTGTTGTTTATTATTACTTTGGTTGAATGATAATTCTTTTCAGCTCTGTGGAATCATTTATTATGTTTTAGTATTTTAGCTTAATTTATTATCGTGGATGAGGATGTTTTATTGTTTGTTGTGGTCTTGTAAACTAAGGGGGGGGGGGGACCCTGAAAGATACAGCAGTATACAAATGTCATAAATAAACATTTCAAATCTAAAGTAGAAGCACATAAAAATTCTAAAAATAATATTGGGGTCAATATTATAGGACAAATAGTTTTCCTTGATTTTTCCTGCTCCAAATGTGATTAATTTTCCTAGTATCTCGTAAGGCTTGTTCCTGAAGCCCTCCATGGAAGGAATATATTTGCTCTCTTTGAATGAATCCATAGCAGATAAAAAGTGTGTTTATTTACCAAACCAAGCTAAGCTAATTCTTCAAATGGAGCTTGTTGGAGGTTACAAGACTGAAATTTGCTATTTTTATTGTATGTTGTTGTAGAATGTTTTATATAAAAGACACTCTGTGTAAACTTAGGGGGAGTTGATTCATTCTGCTTTCAGACCAGGCTTGGAATACCATATTGTTTTTCCCTAGAAGTGAGCGCTGAATCATTAAGCCTAGTAGGTGTTTATCCAATCTTCATCTAAAACAGAGCAACAGCAGTATATTACAGAAAGTAAGTTGGGTCTCTGAAAGAATCTTTGTACTGTCTCAGGAATGATTGGCTTAAATTAGTGCAGGATGATGATCAAACAGCTTTGTCAGGATCTTCCTTGTGTCTGTAGCTGCATACGCTACAGAATTTCATGTGGGTCTTTATAGGTTGAACGCTAAACTAAGATCCCATGAGTCATCATTCATCACACACATAGGAATGATTCAAACTAAGTAGCATCTGTGTGAGTTGGGTCATCTGAGACATAAATATGCTCCATTATTGTCTTTGCATTATTTACTTACTTCCTGAATACCACTGTGAGTATTCTTAAATATACCACAACTATTTATAACATTTTTGTTGCCAAGATGTCCCCATCAACCCTAATTCATAAAAGCTAGAATTACTAAATTTGAGAAAGTTTAAGTAGATGATATAGCTATTGAAAATCTCTGGGTCACAAATAAGGAGCAATGTTTATAATGATGACTTTATTTGCTTTGAGGAAATCATTTGGGATGCGAGGATTAGATATATTTGTCATTGTCATTTATTTACACAAATTTGTGTAAATAAAATAAATAAATAAATTGTTGTTAAAGTGAGGCAAAACTAAATATGGAGAAGAGTAGAACTTGTACTTCTTTCTTGTCTTTTCTCTGTTTCTCTTTTTCTTCTTGACTGTCTGTCTCACACATATGCACACATTTGCATACACAGTAGCTAGGTCCCATTGTATTTGTATAGAGCTTTCTGAATATATTCCCACTGTTGAATTTTTGAAGTTTTAGTATTTAAGAGAAAATGATATTTCCCTTTACCTATCATCCTCCTGCTAGGCAATTACTTAGAAAAAACAATGCATTCTTTTACTTGCTAAGAAACTTGATGCCTTCAATCTTCTTCTTTAATTATAGCTATTAATAAGTGAAAATGAGCATGGTATTTGTAATGAGAGCAAAGGAAGTAGGTATGAATATGTAATATTAATTCTCACTAACAGAGATGAAATGATAGAAGGTGTTGAAGCTACAGGAACCTTGGGGGCAAGTGATCATGCAATATTGGAATTCAATATTATGCAAGCACAAGTAGTAGATCAAAGTCAAACTAAAGTCTTGGACTTTAAGAGAGCTAATTTCAATAAACTTAGAGAGAGCTTGGGAAGGATTCCATGGTTGAGAATCCTCAAGGGGAAAACAATTCAAGAAGCTTTGGAAATTTTGAAAAGTGAGATTACAAAAGCCCAGTCTAGCACAATACCAATGAAGAAGAAAAATAACAGTTCTCAAAAGAAACCAGCATGGCTGCATAACGAACTCTCTGACAAATTGAAAGACAAAAAGGACAAGTATAAAAAGTGGAAAGAGGGGCAAATAACTAAGGCAGAATATCAGCAAATAGCCCGAGCCTGTAAAGATGAAGTGAGGAAAGCTAAGGCTCACAATGAACCAAGGCTTGTGACCAAAGTAAAAAATAACAAAAAAATCTTCCAACATGTTAAAAACAAGAAAAAAGTCAAGGAAACAATTGGTCCATTGCTGGGAGAAAGTAGCAAGAAGGTGACAAGCAATAGGGAGAAAGCAGAACTACTTAACTCGTCTTTTGCATCTATCTTTATACAAAGGGAAAAAGCAGTCCAACCTACCAAAAACAGCACCACAAAAACAGATTAGGAACACAAGTTAAAATAGGAAAGAAAATGGTAAGTGAACACCTGTCTATGCTAGACGAGTTCAAATCATCAGGACTGGATGGATTACCCCAAGGTTCTGAAGGAACTGGCAGATGAGATCTCAGAACCAGTGAACTATATCTTTCAAAGATCCTGGAGCGCTAGGGAACTGCCAGAGGAAGAGCTGATGTAGTTCCCATCTTCAAAAAAGGAAAAAAAATAGATCCAGGAAACTACAGATCTATCATCCTGACCTCAATTCCAGGGAAGATTCTGGAAAAGAATCAAGCAACGAATAAGTGAACACCTAGAAGCAAACAAAGTAATAACCAAAAGCCAACATGGGTTTGTCAAAAACGGATCATGCCAGACTAATCTTATTGCATTCTTTGACAAGGTGACAAAATTAGTGGACCAGAGGAATACTGTCAATATAATTTACTTGGACTTCAGTAAGGCATTTGATAAAGTAGACCATAACCTGCTACTAGATAAAGTAGAAAAATGTAGGTTAGACAGCATCACCACCAGATGGATTCATAACTGGCTGACCAACCACACTCAACGTGTATTCCTCAATGGAACTGCATCTACATGGAGGGAAGTATGCAGTGGAGTACCCCAAGGCTCTGTTTTAGGCCCAGTACTCTTCCACATCTTCATCAATGACTTGGACGAGGGGATAGATAAGTAACTCATCAAATTTGCAGATGACACCAAGCTGGCAGGAACAGCCAATACTCCAGAAGATAGGCTTAAGCTACAGAAGGATCTTGACACATTGGGTGCTATCTAACAAAATGAAATTCAATGGTGAAAAAAGTAAGGTTCTACATTTAGGCAAGAAAAACAAAATGCACAGGTACAGTATATGTGGTACCTTACTCAATAGTAGTAACTGTGAGAGGTATCTTGGAGTCCTAGTTGACAACCATTTAAATATTAGCCAGTAGTGTGCAGCAGCTGCCAAAAAAGCCAACACAGTTCTGGACTGCATAAACAGAGGAATAGAATTAAGATCACGTGAAGTGTTAATACCACTTTATAATGCCTTGGTAAGGCCACAATTGGAATACTGCATTCAGTTTTGGTCGCCATGATGTAAAAAAGATGTTGAGACTCTAGAAAGAGTGCAGAGAAGAGCAAAAAAGATGATTAGAGAACTGGAGGCTAAAACATATGAAGAACGGTTGCAAGAACTGGGTATGTCTAGTTTAATGAAAAGAAGGACTAGGGGAGACATGATAGCAGTGTTCCACTATCTCAGGGGCTGCCACAAAGAAGAGGGAGTCAAAGCACCTGAGGGTAGGACAAGAAGCAATGGGTGGAAACTAATCAAGGAGAGAAGCAATTTGGAACTAAGGAGAAATTTCCTGACAGTTAGAACAATTATTCAGTGGAACAACTTGCCTCCAGAAGTTGTGAATGCTCCAACACTGGAAGTTTTTAAGAAGATGTTGAATAACCATTTGTCTGAAGTAGTGTAGGGTTTCCTGCCTAAGCAGGGGGTTGGACTAGAAGACCTCCAAGGTCCCTTCAAACTCTGTTATTCTATTCTATTCTAATACTGTCTTATTTGGCACAAAATATGCTTTCAATTTATGTTAGACCAGCAATATTTCACCAGTCTCAGGCAGAGGTACTTTTCAAGTTCTGGTTCTTAAGGGCCTAAGGATTGGGACATTAGACATACAAAATATGTTCTTTGCAAATGAGCATCATGCCCAACTTCATATAGGCATTTAAAAAGGTCTCTATGCTTGAATTTTACATTGAATATTCAATGTCCCTCTACAGTAAATACAGAATATTTAAGATGATATTGTATGAAAATGGGTCTAACTTTCTGTTGTAAACCAATATGTTCTCCAAATATGACTTTAAAGTATTATTCTGTTAAGGAGACTTAATTTTATATTAAAATTATTTTGAGACATAAAATAAAAAATAATGTCACAACAAGCTAATATATTGTTGTTGTTAACTAATATATTGATTGTTCTTAACTGAACTGGCTTTACCACTGAATTTGGGTTCAAAAAAAGGACAGGTTACTGGCTACTTAATGCATTATTTCTGTATTTTTTACTGACAAGACAGTGAGGGAATATTTCTGGGATTGTCTGCTCAGATACCAGTAATAACTTGGTTTACCTTGTGTGTTGGTATTGTGATTGAGGAGGAGGCATAACATCTGCTCTTCCTTCTCATGCAGCTTGGATGAATCCTGCTTATCATTTATAGAGGTGATATGCATCATCTAAAATTGTGTAGTTCTTATAAAAACACTTTTTTGAAAAACGGTTTTCTCCAGAAATATCTACCTGTGGCATAGAGGTGGGTATCAACACATCTCCAGGTATATGTTGTTGCTTGCTCTTTTGCTTGGTAGAGATAAGCCACACCAATATACTAGAGGCTAAATATACCTGTGGGATTAATAGAAATGCATACTATGGTGACCTTGAATACAGTGTTTGCAGTTTTTTCCCCTTATTATAATAATGGCTGCCCATGATTACAATACAAATAATTTCATTTGTATTGCTCTCCTAGCTAAACAGATTTACAGATTAAATATCTCCTTTTGTATTGTGTTTCAACTCACAGTACACAGAAAAAGATAGTTTATTATTCAATTAATTCCAGCTGGTGTATGTCTGAGAAAAATGTGAAGAAATACTTCACAAAATACAGATAGTTCTTACAAGAGTTCATTTAGTGACCATGCAAAATTACAGCAACACTGGAAAAAAATGACTTATGACCATTTTTCACACAACTATTGCAGCATCCCATGGTCATGTGATCAACATTCAGATGCTTGGCAACTAACTCATTTTATGACAGTTGCAGTGTCACGGGGTCATTTGATCATCTTTTGTTTCCTTCTAACAAGCAAACTTAAGTGAGTTAAGTGATGCCGTTTCCTCCCTCTCACAGTGCCTAGAGCTTGTTAGGGGCTGTGTGGGGAGCAATGGGTTGAAACTAAACCCTTGCAAGACTGAGTGGCTCTGGGTTTGGGGTTCATTGGCTCAGGGAGAATTGCCACCTTTGGTCTTGGATGGGGTGGCACTACCCCAAATAGACCCCATGTGTAATCTGGAATTTTCCTGGACTCATGACTCCTGCTTGAAGAGCAGGTGGCAGTTGTGGCCAGGAGGGCCTTTGCGCAATTGTGGGTTGTGCACCAGTTACGTCCTTTCCTGGAGCAACAATCCCTACTCACATTGACTCATGCCCTAGTCATTTCCTGTCTTGATTATTGCAATGTGCCCTACATGGGGCTGCCCTTGAAGAGCATCCGGAAGCTCCAGTTGGTTCAAAATGCAGTCGCCCTCATGGTTTTGTGCAGACCCTGGTGTGCACATGTATCACCTCTCCGGCGGCAGCTGTATTGGTTGCCGATTTGCTTCCAGGTGCAATTCAAGGTGCTGGTTGTCACCTTTAAAGCCCTTCATGGCTTGGGACCAGGTTATCTGAGGTCTCTTGCTGGTCACATCTACCCAACCCATGAGAGTGGGGAGGCAGGGAATGTTGTGGGTCCCATCCCTGAGGGAGATACACCTGGTGGGACCCAGAAGAAGGATCCCTCTCTCTGGAACATCATTCCCCCAGAGATTAGAATGGCCCCCACTCTAATACTCTTCCAGAAGGCCCTGAAGACCTAGTTCTGCCAGCGGGCCTGGGGAACCCAGAGCAGGATGGAGCCCATTAAATGGTTCATGTGATCTGCTGTCACTGGGTCGGAGGGTGGGAGGTGGGGGATGATATTGTTATATTGTACTATATTAATTTATTTGATTCTTTTTGTTAGTTTTTATTCTTTTAAATGTGGTTTTATATTCTGTAAACCTCCTTGAGTTGCCATGGGTGACGGCAATATAAATTCAATAAGAAAGAAAGAAAGAAAGAAAGAAAGAAAGAAAGAAAGAAAGAAAGAAAGA